>CP111158.1:1200000-1864116 GCA_026367775.1 Exserohilum rostratum
ACGGTGGAGGAGGATGGGAGACGGTATAGGTGGTATGGGCTCTCACCAGACCCGAGTGAAACGATAGTCCGCCCTCCATGGTGCTTTCATGGATCTCCTTGCACTCGGCGCTAGGCTGCTAAGGCGGTCAGGGTCGCTGCCAGCTAAACCTCACCGGGCGCCGGGCAGGCCAAGGGCTGGCACACGGCTCGTGGGCGCCAGCTGCACTGGGCACAGGCGCGCTGGGCACAGGGCTGCAGCACGCACACACGCACACACGCACACGGGAAATGCGCTGCGAGCGGGATGCGCGATGGAAGAGGGAGCTGACGGGCACGGCGGGATGGATGCGACTATGTATGTGTATGTATGGATGGATGTGAGGGAGGGAGGGAGAGCCTATGTGTGTGTGGGAGAGAGACGCTCTAGCGCGACGACGGGTCGTTCTTTCCCCAAGAGCCTTTCGCGTGCCTGCCTGCGTTGCTCGCAGCCCAAAGCGAGGGGGGCGCTGGCTCTGTTTCACCCGGCGCGGCAGAGGGCGTCACGTGACGGCCTCTTGCACGCCTGCGCTGGCCTGCGAGAGCACTCATTCGCGGCGGGCGAGGGCGACAGTGACTAGACTGGCACACCGCGCGCCCGGCATAACAACATGACGACTGGACACGCGCCGCCAGTTGCAGTCAGGGTTGCCCACGCCGGCAGGTTTGCCAGGCCGTCACCCTTCCACCCCTCCCCCCCACTGCAGGCGGCGCGTCGTCGATCCACTCATTTCCTCGACAGAGCCGTCCTTTGATGAAGCACAGTGTGCAATATAGCCCAGCTGACTCACTCGCGGCGCCTCGCCCTCTGCTTGCCGCATAACACGCTCACCCTCCATGCCCGAGCCTCTGCCCTGCCCTGCGACGCCGACGGGAAAAAAACCTCGCCATGACATGACTTTGTTCTGCCGGCAGAAGAAGGGGGGTCAGGATGCCTTGGGCCGCCATCCACCGCCTGCGTGCTCGTCGTGCCTGTGCCTGTCACGGCCCCGTCTTTCCCCAGCCTGGACGGCTGTTGACCTGAGCGTCGCCGCGCGCAGAGGCCAACCCACTCGCCCTGTCTATCCCCCTCTCCGTGACGACGTCGACGACGACGACTACGCCGACGTTGCTGCTGCACTCCTGTCCATGGCCGTCACCACGAACAAGAGCACCGTGTGCACATACAACTAACATGACTTGTCGTTCGTCGCCGCATCGCCCGTGGGCCTTGCACCAAGAGTTAGGAGCCGTTGCTATACGTCCAGGTTGTAGCCGGCTCCCCGTAACGAGGATGACAAGTGGGGTCTGGTCTCTGCTCGCCCGGCACATGCTCTCAAATGTCATCTCATGCTATGGATCCCTTTACGTGAGTGCATGTGTGAACGAGCGGCGACGTCGTATGTGTGCGTGAGTGTGCGTGTATGCCGTAGTATTACACATGTCAACGAGATTGCCTGCCCGGCGCCCTCAGGGCATCTGGCTTACCAAGCCATTGCTAACCCCCTAGACAGCATGTACTATCTACTACTATACTATACACACGCCCTCCCACGCCCCCACTCACTTATCTGAGACTTGCCTGTTGCAGTGACATTCCAGCATTCCCAGCAGCGTGGTCAAACTGCAGCCGAAGCTTCTACTCTGCCCGCTATACCCACCCCCCTCTTATGGCGCCCATGTGCAGCCAGCAGCCAACGTTGGCCGATTCCTTCTAGTGCTACATGGGCCGCATCTAGCGTAGGCTTGCGTCTGATGTCTCACAGCCGAGCCAGGTCGCCGCACCATCAGTAGGCCGCATGTGCCTAGGCGGAAGGCTAGCCGCAGATCAGAGTGAATGGGGACGCGTGCACGGCCTCTTTGTCGCCGCCAGCAACGAACAGGTGCTTCCTCGAGGCTCGGCGGCGAGAGCACACACTATGGATTGCGCCGCCAACACCATCGTCCACCCTCGACCCTAGAGAACCGTGATAGCCTGCCCCAAAAAATCGTCCGCCGCCCCAGCCTGCCCAGCCCGCATCCATCGCCACCCGCCGCTTTCCGCCCTCACTCTATGCGGCCATGACCAAGGCTGCCAGGCAACACTGCCCCCCAACACCTGCACTACAGTAAACACAGCATCACGACTCCTCGACAAAACCCCGCCCCATAGACGCGCCCGTTGTTCTCGCACACAACATCGCCTGCCCACTAAGCCGGATCTGTCTCCACTCGACCAGCCCACCCATCGCCCACCCTTCGCGTGCACCACAATGGCAGGCCCTCTGGGCAACCCCAACGCCCAATTTTCCGGCCCACCACCCTACATGCATCCTTTCCGTCCCGCCTCTTCCATGAGCGCAAATCGCTTCGACGAGGGCTACTCGGAGGACACGCGTAGCCAGAATGAAAGTGACATGGTGATGCAGACCGACGTAAGGCTCAGCGACGGCGATCGCGAGCCCGGCATGCCCTACAGCCTGCCCGACTGGGTCCTGGCCCTCAGCGAGAACGAGCGCAGCGGTACGTCTTGCCCAGTCTGCCAACCTCGGGCGTCATTACTAACATATTCCAGAGTTTGCATATGCCATCTTGCGCTCGCTGCGCACCTCGTCGATAGCCGGCATCGTCGAGAAGCTTAACCCACTTCTCCACCTCGATCCGGTAATACACCTGCCGCCCGAAATCACCTTTCAGATTCTCTCGTACCTCAGCCCGGAGACCCTGCTGCGCGCATCCACCCTCTCGCGAGCATGGAGAGAACGCGTGCTCGACAGTCCTCTGTGGAAGCTGCTCTTCAGACTAGAGGGCTGGAACTCCAACTTCTCGCAGGTGCGTGCGTATGAGGAGTCGCAAAGACAGAAGCGCGCCGAGTTCAAAGAGAAGGAACGCAAGACGCGACATCGAGCAGCAGCCGAAGACACCGACTACGGAAAGCCTTCCCACAAGAAGCGCGTGCGGGATCGACAGCTTTTCGGCGATGGGACACTGCTCGACAACGGAGCACAAACCGCAGCCGACCTGCCCGCCAGCCGCTCAACCGGAAACACATGGGGCGAGCAGCATGGCACAGTCGAGGCCGACGACAGCCCGTCTACCAAATCCGAAGACAAGATGGAGGGCGTCTCGTTCCACGACGCCTCGCCTCTTGCCTCGCCTACCCATGTAGCACGCCGTGAAAAGCGCCAAGGCCTATCGTCCGAAGACACATCATCTCCAACAGCACCAGGCACCCCAGTCGGCCCTCCAATACACCCTTCGCTTCTTCTTCCCGGCCCAGATGCTAAGATCAACTGGCAATTTTTGTACAAGCAAAAGAGACGTTTGGAAGACAACTGGAGCGCTGGGCGTTTCACAAACTTCCAGCTCCCCCACCCTAATCATCCCGAGGAAGCTCATACCGAATGTGTGTATACTATACAGTATTCTGGGAAGTTCCTTGTCAGTGGAAGCCGAGATAAGACTATCAGAGTCTGGAACCTGGATACTCTGCGATTAATCCACCCCCCGCTCATTGGCCACTCGGCCTCTGTCTTGTGCTTACAGTTTGATGAGCGGCCAGACCAGGACATTATCGTGTCTGGTGGCAGCGATTGCAGAGTCATCTTGTGGCGCTTTTCTACGGGCCGAGTGATCAAGGAGATTGAAAAGGCGCACTCTGAATCTGTGCTGAATCTCAGGTTCGATGATCGCTACCTGGTCACTTGCTCCAAGGACAAGACCATCAAGGTCTGGAATCGCAAAGAAATGCTGCCCACTGATGACACATACCCTGCATCGACGGTCAAGTCGGGCGCTAAATTTCCGTCCTATATTATCAACATGCAGGAGCATGTCGCTAGCCAGCACCTGCATATGAAGCCCCTTGCCCCTTATAGCCTGATCATGACGTTAGAGGGCCATGGCGCAGCAGTGAATGCCATTCAGATCCTCGACGGACAGATTGTCTCGGCATCTGGAGACCGAAGCGTCAAGTGCTGGGACGTCCGGACAGGTGCATGCACGCGAACGTTTTCTGGTCACACAAAAGGCATCGCTTGTGTCCAGTTTGATGGACGACGCATCGTCAGTGGAAGCTCAGACGAGAGCGTACGCATCTTTGATCGTGCTACCGGCGCCGAGGTTGCTTGCTTGAACGGCCACAGTAACCTTGTGCGCACCGTCCAAGCCCAGTTTGGGGATCTGCCTGGCAATGAAGAGGAACTCGAGGCCGAGGCGCGTAGCGTTGATCGGAACTATTTTGCTGCACAAGCTAGCGGCATGCTATCTGAGCAAACTCTCAGCAGAGCAGATCGCCGTGCTCGAAACGCCGGTTCTCGCGATCCATCCAAAGTTTTTGCCTACGGAGCCAAGTTGCCGCCGGGAGGCGGAGGCAGCAAATGGGCGCGCATCGTCTCTGGTTCTTATGATGAGACCGTCATCATTTGGAAGAGGGGACCTGACGGGGCCTGGGAAAAGTCACAAACATTGCTTCAAAACGACGCAGTGCGGGCCGCTGGTGGCCGACCCAGAAGACCTGTCGTTCAACCTGCAGCCAACGCAAACCCTGCAGCACAACATGCCAACCACCACGCTAATGTCCAAAACCCTGCGCAACAGAACAACTTCCAGGCGTTGGCGCAGCAGGCGCAGGCACAAGCACAAGCAGCGCAGACCTTGGCTCAACAAGCTCATGCCCTTCATGCCGCTTCACAAGCCATGCACGGACCGGGTGCCAGCAACGCAGCAAGCAACAACAACGCTGCCGGCTCTGGGGCGGGGCCGCATGCCACAGCCGGCCAGCCAGTCGGCAATGCAGCAGCAGCTGCTGCACAGGCAGGCCCTGCAAATGCTCAACCGCACCACCACCATCACCACCATCATCATCACCATGCCCCGCATCCGCTTGCTGCTCCTCTGAATACAAACGGTACCAATTCACGAGTCTTTAAGCTTCAATTTGACGCACGGAGAATCATCTGTTGTAGTCAAGACCCCACCATTGTAGGTTGGGACTTTGCAAACGGCGACAAGGACATTGTCGTTGCGAGTCAGTTCTTTGGTGATTCGTACTAGATGTTTGGAGAAGAAGTGATATCATCATGTGCATGACTTTGGTTGCATCTTCTTGTAAACTACTCTCTAGGGCTCAGTAAGTTATTGAAACAGAAAAAAAGCGTTGGCATGGTTTGTGAAGTTATTTTCTGTCTGGCAAGTATCAGTATATAGAGACGCGGTAATTGATTGGAACGAGATTACGGATTCAAGAATGAAATGTCAGGAATTGAAATTTATGTCCATATACTCAGGTCATTGCCATTCTCTCTCTCTCTCTCACCAAACAACTACATTCCCCTTCCACAGCTCCCCCACCACCTTACCTCACCCAGCTATACCATAACATGTACACATACACACAAATAAACCTACGTATCAAACCACTCCAACGCATCCCCCTCCCTAAACACCGCTCTATACACCCTATCCCCATCCTCCTTCACCACCTCCTCGGTATGTATATTATGCAAACTGTACACCCTCTCATCCGCACTACTTCCGTCCGTACCATCTTTCGCAGAACCGAAAATTCTCAAGTGGATATATGCGTCCTCGAGCGCTGGCAACCGCACTTTACACAGTAAATGCAGGCCGTAAGCGGAGATGGCGACGCGCACGGCGACGAGATCCGAGACGGTGAAGGAGGTTAGGTCGGAGTTGGAGAGGGTGGAGACGCGGGTGAAGTACGAGGGTTCGTGCTCTGTGTGGTGGTGTTAGAGGGGTGGGGTATCGTGGGAAAGACGAGGGGAGACGTACTATCATGATCATGTCTCAATTTGATCAATTCTTGCTTTACCTCGTCGAGCACGGAAGCAAAGGCGTCGAGGGAAGCTTGGTGCGGGGCGTGCGAGGGGCCGAGGTCGACGGTGTCTTGTGTTGCCATTGTACCTGTATCCCTTCCTCTCTCTCTCTCTCTCTTCTTATGCTTCTGTATGCGCGGAGTGTATGAATGAGGGAGGGGCACAGCACGTAGGTCTGTACAAAAACTTTAAACTTGACAGTGGTGATTATTCAGATATTCACAAGCCTGCGAGATGTAGTACACACGAATGTGTACATGTACATGTACTACTTGTATGTATGTAGAATGTGCACGCGCGCGCGTGTAGATCGCTAGACTCCATACGGTACGTACGTATATCCCTGAAGTCCCGGAGTCCCAAAGTCGCCGCAACGCAGTAAAACCGGAGGAACAAGGGTGCGTCGTCCCCTTGAGAGCTTTTCTCGGAAAGGAATGGGAGGCGGAGGAGGGGCATGACGTGTTGCACCCACCAACACCAACTCACAGCAACCCACAACACGACAACATATGTAGATACAGCTACTAACTAGTAATATCTGGAAACATATGTATGTATCTAGGACCGCCTCCCAAAGTCTAGAACACCCATCGCATGCATACACTATGTGGAGATATTACCTGTCTGTGTTAATAGCACACATACCCGCTAGCTGGCTAGCTAGCTTGCGTAAACCCACCCGTACCCATACCCTTACCCTTACCCAAGACACGCAACGCTTCGCTTCGCCAGATCGCCCCGACCGACCTTGACTCGGAGCGAAAATGCAACGGAGCACACACATCGGCATGGGGACATGGGGACATGGAACAAGGGGGGAGGGGGCGTGTAGTAATAGGGATAAGTAATCCCCTTCCCGTGCGGCGGCTTGTGTGTTGCGCGTATGTGCGTGCTCTGTGTGTCAGATACAGACGTACATGGTTAAGGACTGGCTGGTTTGGCGCCGTTTTTTGCCAAGGTGTTGCGAGGGGATCGGATCGGAGGAGTGAGGGAGGGGGATCGGAGGATGGATGGATGTGGAAAGGGCGCAGGGGGGTTAGAGTGGTGAGATGGTAGGTTTGGAAAGGAGGATGGGGAGATGAAAGGGTGATTTTTAAGGTTTTTTATTGTTTGGAGAGGAGGGGAGGGGGGATGCGATGGCGATCGGAGGTAGGCGTAGATCTTGGGGATGGCGGGACTGGGGGTGATGTGGTGGTAGGTGAGGTAGGGTAGAGGGGAGGATGGATTGGGTTAAGCGTGGAGGGTGAGGAGGAGTTGGTGCCTAGACGCTGTAGACGCTGAGGCTGGTGTAGAAGTATGGAGTGATATGATGCGGATTACGGAGTCATTATGGGAAGAGGAGGCGATTGGATTTTTTTGGTACGCCGGGCTGATGCAAGTGACAATTGCGGGTTTGTTGAGATGTTGTGGGGATGGTTGGCGTTGTCCGAAAGAGGGCGAAGGGCGCGACATGTACATCTGTTTCCGACGGTAAACGGCAATATGATGGGGGTATTTAGAGACGCTACAACAGCTCAAAACTAATGGAATAGATCTTTTTGTGCAGGGGATCTAGTAAATGATTCCTTGGAAAAGTTAATTCACTGCTTTGAGTAACGGTCTAATTCACAATGGCTACCACAACAGTCATCGAAGAAGACATCGACTTGACGACCTTCCACGGCCCCGCCACAACTTCTACCACGCCTCTTACCACGCCTTTTAAAAACTCCCCGGAATATCCGATATCTACACCCCAAGATGCAGATTCATCACCCGACAATTCCGCCTACGCCGTCACCGCCATCCCCGACGGCGGCTACGGCTGGATCATCGTCCTCGGCTGCTCCATCACCACCTTCTGCCACAACGGCATCATAAACTGCTGGGGCGTCCTACAAGCCGCTCTCCTGCACTCCACCCTAAAAAACGTCCAGCCATCTACCCTCGCCTACGTCGGAAGCCTCGGTCTCTCAGGCGGCGCTCTCTACGGGCTCGCCGCCGTCCGCCTCGTGCGCCACATAGGCTGCCGGCTTACCATTTCCCTTGGAGTCCTGCTCATGGGGCTCAGCCTTATCGGCGCAAGTTTCTGTACTTCCAATCTCCCCGGTCTGTTCGGCACATATGGAGTCATCGGTGGGATAGGCATGGCAATGGTATATACCGTTGCGAATACACTGCCTGTACAGTACTTTAGCGCGCACCTGGGTCTTGCCAATGGGCTGATTAAGCTCGGGGGCGGGATAGGCGGGTGTGTTATGGCTCTTGCGCTGGAAGCACTCTACAGGAGAGTTGGGATTGAGTGGACATTTCGCATCCAAGGCCTGCTTACGATGGCCATGGGGCTGCCCGCGGCGTGGATGCTGAGGGATAGAGTGCCGCTTCGTAATGTACCGTTTGTGGATCTGAGCATGTTTCGGAGCATTACGTTTATCGCGACGTTTGTGGCGAGTGCGATTGGTGTGTTTGCGCTGTTTGTGCCGAATTACTATCTCCCGCTTTTTGCGCAGTCGATTGGATTGAGTCCCACAACGGGGGCGGGCTTGGTTTCGGCATTCAATGCTTGTAGTGCTATCGGGAGGTTTGTTGCTGGGCCATTGTGTGATAAGCTGGGGCCGCTGAATATGTTTGTTATTACGATGGCGCTGAATGCGGCCAGTATGTTGGCCATCTGGCCTGTTTCGAGCACGTTGGGTCCTTTGGTCTTGTTCGCCATCTTGAACGGGGTAGCCAATGGTGCGTATTTTACTACTCAGCCTACAGTTGTTGCGGGAATCTTTGGTCCAGGTCGAGCGGCGGTTGCGATGAGTATGTCCGTGACGGGGTGGACAGGTGGGTATCTCATGGGTGCTCCAATTGCCGGATACCTCTTGCAAGCTGCAGGTGGAGGGCAAGATGTGGCTTCAGGGCAGAATGTGGATGTCTATCGGCCAGCTATCTTCTACGCTGGTGGTACGGCTACTGTATCTGCACTGTGCGTTATCTTTGCGAGACTTACAGTTGCGAGGCAATTTAGAAAGAGAGTGTGATGTAATTGTTCAACATTTTGCTTTAAAAAAGAGGCTTTCATAAATTCAGAACTAATGTTTTAAAAAACAAACGAATCATGCTCGAAAAGAATCCTTTTTACCATCATCAAATCAAAACTATGAGCTTCTTGTCTACAAAAAGCTTTCCCACGACTATCCCTGATCCCAAGAAAATATGCCCAGCAATCCTGTCGCCTTCCCTACGTACATCGCTGAGAGTACCTGAAATCTACCAATCTGTAATGTAAGTCTCACCGTCCGATCCACCTTCATAAGCCGCAGCCTCCGTCTTCTCATCGCGTGCATTTTGTTCTAATAATGCATCTGCCACCCGTTCAAAAAGTTCCACAGATCTAGCATGGTCCATTCGAAGTTCTGCCACATGGTCTCCAAGAACCTCAAGTCGGGCGCCAAAGTTCTCCATTCTGCGATCAAATTTCTCCGTTCTAAGACCCAAGTTCTCAATCCCACGATTTAGCCTACCAAGGTAACCAAGGAAATTCTTGATATCAGAGACAGAAACTGATAGTTCGCCGTCGATGTAAGAGGAATTTCCATTAGTATGTTGTTGGGTACCCCCGGTAGTAGCCTCGATTGCCGGGTTAGTCTCTCCATCTCTAATAGGAGAAGCTATGTCTTGTGTGGAGTCTTCAGCAGCTTCGGATGATGCGACTTCAAAATTTCCAACGTTGTTATCTTTAGCCGTTGCAGCCTCTGAGTCTGGTGCAGAAGAACCTAGGCCACATGGAAAAGGCTCTTCTTTAGCCTGCCGGATAAAAGACTGATTCTTTGAGGCGCAATTGAAATTACTACTCGACATACTTGAACAGAAGCTGAAAACAGCGTTCAGTGTAAGGGCATGGGGTATGGAGTTTGGAGTTTGGTAGGATCGAAAATGAACGTTGACGATGATAATGGGCACAGTGGATCTGCGTATTTTTAATGTGATGTCAATTGGGTGATTTTCTAAGTTGTGATTGTAGATTTTTCGAGGGGAATTAATGATGGACGAACCTCTTGAAGTAGTCCTGAGAAAGTGAAGGTCCAATGAATGTCTCAGTGGGACGAGGTGGTGCTGTTAGTGTCTACGTGGTGGGCTGAGACACATCTGGCTCACATTTCAAAGGCTGCGCAATTGTTTGTAGTACCTCCAACTTCGACGACTACTCATTTAGGCGTCTTTACTACAGTTTCAAATTCGACTGATCTTGAATGATTCTATCGATTGGTTTACGACTGACCCCAAGCTCGTCTTTGTGACTGGCATTTAAAGTGCGCTAGTGCGAGGAAGAATTCAGTGTCACTTCCGATGGACCCGTTTCTTCACTTCGAGGGATTGGCACGATCAGTGTATTTTTCAACTTGTTAACGTCATTGTCTCCAAGTTTCAACATGGTCAGCGCTAGGACGAGAAACTGCTAAAGGTTGGAGAGTTTGGTCGATGATCCTACCGTATGTCTCAGTGTCTTTAGGACCCGTAGCTCTCTGTTACCTGGCAAACACCATTCACATGCCCTGAAGAATGTGGATCATCTCGACACCCTCGGTATGTATAACAAAGAACACGGAGTCTTGTCCACTTCTGTCTTTGAATGAAACCTGTACATCTGAGCCCTTCTAACCGCTGGGATCATTGTCTGGATCTTATTTCCGGTTACCGGAACTGCCTGTTATAGACGGGGCTTAACTATCTATAGGTTTCGAGGCTACGTTTCGTTGTTATCATCTGTGAAGATTCGGCAGGAATCACGACTCATATCACGGCCAGCCTGTTGAAAACCCTCCAGCCATGTGGTAAATGCAGTCATGAAGATGTCGAAATAATGTTCACTAGCGCAATACCTGACGGATTATCTGGCCTCAAACCCGGGGTCGGAAATTAACAAAACAAGCCACACTGACATTAGTCCCGGTGGCATGGGGAAAGAGGCACCGTTATTTAGAACCGCATATAGGCCAGCGGCTCCACAACGAAGAAGGTTGGTAGGATTTACGCGAAATGAGACAAAGATCTGTTGGAATCTAGACCAGGTATTGACATGTCGTTGCAGCAGTGCTCATCAAGGCAGAGACTCTTTTGTCGATATTGTCCAGCAAGATTTGTCGCTGTCTTGGACAACAAACACCTTGTACCATGAGTCCTTCGTACACCACTGTTCAGGAATTGAAGGCTTGGTATCCTCTTGAAATGCGATGGTGATGCCGGTTGCACTCTACGTCGTGTCTCCTTTGGCTGCTCACCTCTCCACAGGGCTGATACAAAACGTACGACATGGTCTGATAGTGAGACGGCTTTCCCAACCGGGGTGCGGAGATCCGTTGAGGCGCGCATGTATTCTGCATCCTCATGTTGGTTGTGCGCTGCATATCATCCAGAGACTAGGCGATGTAGCTGTTAGCCACGTGAGACATTGCTTATTTGCTCCACACGAACCCCCCTGATAGGGGAAAACTGAACAGCACAATGCTGGATTCAATCAATCAACCACCCACACAGGACGTCAGTATGGGTTCATCTAGACCAATGTATGCGCACACCCTGGCTTGATGTACCAAGGCGCAATGCTGGTCATGTCAGGAGATTCTTTTGCCCTGGCGCTCCTTCTCGATGGCGTGCATCTGGAACTCCTTGGCGGTTAATACGAGGCGTACAGGGCTGGCCGCATTGTGCGAAGATCCTTTGGGCGGGTCATGTTCTCGTGGAAAGTACCCTGTAGACCATGCGGAGATGAGAAACTGAGGTCGAGCTTTGCTTGCAGTTGTCGACAACTCTCAGTCCTAGGCTATTCTATCCAGATTTCCAAGCAGTTTCCGGTTGGCTCCTCGACGGAAGAAGGTTGGAAGGAAGTAAATCTTGTCGATTGTTGGTGTTCTGTTCTCGAGTAGAAATGTATCTGAACTGCCGGCACACTTGCGTCTCGGCCGTTTACCGGCGGTATGGGAATCGGGCCGTCAACACCACCCTGAATGATAAACAGGAGTACAGCTAACGCTTCTGAGACGTAACCATACTGGTAGTAGACTTTCGCAAGATTGAGAAGAGAGATGGTGTCGACTTTGGAACAGGAGGGTGAAGCAGACATCGTCCAGGTGGGGGCATAGGGTGTGGCTAGCCAATCCGAGGCATCGGAGGCCGAAAATCCCCCCGCGTTCCAGCTTTCTTGTGCGATGGCTACTACTCCATCCACGCTCACGATCAGACCCAGCGGGCTAAGCATCGATGTCGACGCTATCTTCGCCTTCGTTTGTACCCCTGGAATGTCTCATCGGCGATGCAGACAGTGACACTACTGGCGCGCAGCAGGGCATCGATCGATTGGCCTCGGCTCGGAGAAGAGCACGCCAGGCGTCGATGAACACGATGCAGCTGCCGATATTTCACGAGGTTGGGAAAGACGTCCCAGATGCAAAACCGGACTTTGACGCATCCCATTCTCGACCCCCAGTCATAAAGACGATTGCGCGTTATACACGCCGCTGTACCCTCCGCTGTCGAGTCTGACCCTTCTGGACCGACTTAGGTCCCGCTACGCTGAGAGCATTAGCTTGCGCAGCGAACCCCACCCATGCGTACCGTTTGGCAAACTTCTGTTTTCAATGCTGAACAAAGAGACTTGTTGCAAACAACCCGATGCACTCTGCGCGCGGCCAGCGTGCTGCTTTCTTCCCAAAGGCTGACGCAGCCGTCCTGACCTCCAGGCATGCTGCGCCTGTTCTAGCCGACCGCCCTACCGTCACAGCTCCCATTCTTGATCCCGAGCATGCCGACATTCCGCTTGATGCGTGGAATCTGGAAGACCTCGAAGCCGTATATCCAGCCAAGGACGATAGCTGTGCCGCTGCGCCTATTCCCCCCAAGGAACAATGTCCTCGTCAGTGCCAGAATGATCGCTACCTTTTCCCCGTTCTGGCGCGCAATGAGAGGCTGAGGCTGACCATGCTCTTCTACTACACCCGCGGGGTGCTAGAAGACGAAGAGCTCATGTCCCGTCTGCAAGAGAAGGTGCTTGCTGCCCATGAAACAGTAGGATGGGAGTTTGTCATTGCCGGTCTGTTGAATCATAACACTTATACGCGTCTGGTCACGGTCAATCTTCCACTAGCAGTCTTGCCGCGCCGCGAAAGCACCTGTGCTCATACTATCAACCAGACGCCAGATGTGCGTGTTCTTTATTCCTACACACATTCCGGGGCTAACAAGTGTAGACTATGTTCTCATTGCAAAACATGGTTAATGATTGGCGATTCGAAAAGTCTCCTCACGTCGAAATAGGAGGCTTACGGGCGTATGCAGGCGTACCTTTGAAGTTTGAAACGGAGTTCGGGCAGCACGTGGCTTTTGGCTCTCTCTGCGTCGCCTCCAACTCGCCCGAAGAGCTGCTTTGCCCAATCGTGCAGCAGTCTCTTGTTCGTCTTGCTGATTGTATCGTTTCTGATATAGTCCACAGCGCAAGAGCTAAGCGTCAAAAGGAACGAAGGCGGATGCTAGAGCTGCTCTGCGACGCGCAACGACATTGCGATGAGCATGCTAACATGGAAGAAGAAATTCCAAAGATGCTCCAGCAAATCTACCCAGGCATGGAGGTGAATATCATCCAAGCCACGGATGGACACATCGTACTTGAGAGCGACACAGTCATTCCTATCTGCGAACTGGAACACGGTCTCTGGGAAGATTCAGATTACTTTGATTACGCCGTGAACAAACTTAACCACTTAGATTTAATATCAGATCGGGCTGTGCGTGCGATTGCGGTTCAGTGCGCCAGCCAACGTATCCCGACCTTCCTCGTTGTTTCCTGCAACGACCTCAAAATCATCTTTGACGATGTCGACTCCTGGTTCGTACAAACATGTGCTGTAAGTAGCATCCAGGAACGAGCCATGCCTACGCCTACTAACTCTACGTTCTCAATAGATGGTCTTGTGTCGCTACTGGCAAAATCGTGCACTCCAAGAGGCTCTTGCAACCAAAGAATCTTTCCTCCGCGGCATCACACACGAATTACGAACACCGATACATGGCATCCTTGGCTCGGCCGAGCTCCTGACAGAAGTGCTGAAAACTCGGACCGTCATCCCAGAAAGTACAAGCCCCGGAACAGAACAACTGGATCTTTGTACTTATGTTCAGACGATCAAGACTTCGGCAAAGGAGCTCATCTCCACAGTAAACAGTCTAATAAAATTGAACCAGTGGGCGGATATCGCGCAGGCCGAGCGGGTCATGGCACTACACAGCATTCCCGCAATCGAAACTGCCCTGCTCCACGAGGTCTTGATGGGCTTGTCCGATGATCTATCCGTTCGACCGTCCATCATCATTTCGAATCGCTTTCCATCGCATTGCGACATGTTGGTAATAGACATGCGAATTTTCCTGGACTGCATCCAGCCACTCGTAGTTCATGCTGCTCAACAATCGGTTGGTGGAGTTGTAGCAGTGAATTTGACAATCGCCGAGGACTACCAATCCTTGTTCGTTGACGTCTATCAAAGCGGCTGTGGCATGGCTAAATCTCACTATGAGTCGCCAAATGATGTCGACGGGAGAGACGATCTTAGTACTATGGAATCCGCTTTGGGCTTGACCGTAGCCTGTAAGGCAGCAACGTTACTCGACGGACATGTTGCAATGCTGTCTTCAAAGCATGATGCGGGTTCATACGTTAGGGCTACGTTCAACGATCCTATCTGCGCCAGCTCAATCTCAACACCTCGCGTATTGAAAGACCAATTGGACCAATCCCCACGCACGTTTTATCGCCTTACATCCGAATCGTCGACGTCGTCATTAGGACATCACTTTGGTCTCTGGCTTTCGAATACCGGCTGGCAGGAATGCAAAGACAAAGCTGGTAGTCTTGTTATCTTGGATTATACTCACGATATTCCCCAGTTTTGCAAGCAGTTGGCGATTATCGGTACCGAGCAAGTGGTTATTTGCCTTGTTCCTGAGAATGCAAGTTTTGTGGATTTCCAGAACAAACGATTCAGAAGGCAAGACAACGTGGTCTATGTACAAGGACCCTTCTTAACAGAGCAGATGGTACAAGCAATGGAGCTAGTAGCTGCAATGTTGGTTGAACTTGCTTCATCCATCATGCAGTTAGGAAATCTCGCGCGCGCTAGGGCGGTCGTGGAAAATACCTGTTTGTCGGTCGCTCAGAGGATGATACCTCGTCGCGAAAGCTTAGTGGAGAAGAGTTTTATATCCCCTGAAAAGTTGCGAGCAGAACTCACGGATTCCTTACAGAACCTAACGATACAACGCAAGCCTTCATTACGTGCTGCTAAACCGGGCACAGATTCTAAAAAGCCTATGACCCTACTCGTTGACGATAATGCTGTCAACCTCCGCCTTCTGGAGATGTACTGCGACCGTCGGAGTATACCATACAAAACGGCAAAGGATGGACGAGAAGCGGTGAAAATCTTCTCTGAGGCGCTAGTTGCAAAGTACGATCCTCTTTCGCAACAGGAGGTGTCTGTGCAAGCATTCGATCTAATTTTAATGGACCTGCAAATGCCTGAATGCGACGGTATCGAGGCGACCCGAGAGATCCGAAAACTCGAAGTGGAGCATGGGTGGCAGAAAAGCGTCTTGTTTATTGTCACGGGTCAAGATTCCCCAGCCGACCGCAAGAATGCTGAGGAGGCGGGTGCAGATGAGTTTTTGACGAAGCCAGTAGGACCAAAAGTGCTTGACCAGTGGGTGAAGAAGTGGTATCCGGAAGCGGGGATGTAACTGAAATGCGATCATACACTACAATAGACTATTGGATGTGTTTGGTAGCTTTCCTGTTACATTCATGTTCAGAGACGACCAGGTTCAGGGTCGCTGACTCGATCTCTGCTGTTAGATGGTGTTGTATAGACGGGGTTTGCGCCGCTAGTGACTTTTGTTGACGACGTCAAGTTATATATCCAGAGCACATATTTGAATTGAAGCTGTAATTCTAGATTCTGTACAACAGGCACCACTATGTCCAGCATATTCTGATGTTGTGTATACACTGGTTTAATGTACCGCCAAGCTTAGTGACTAGGGTCGGCAAATGTCAGCCCTATGACGCCCACACATGCTGTTCTCTAGGCCTCAACTTCTCCAAATGCCAACCTAACCTGTTCACCATCATGGCACTCTCATGGGTCGCATATACTTGCATTGCGATCCTACTCGCATCTGTATATGTTCGAAAGCGCTTGAGCAAATACACATCCCAAATCGAGCGTGACGCGCACGCTGAGAAGCCCGGTCATTTGAGACAGGACGATGGATTAAGTGCATCTGCCCGCCAATTAAGAACCAGGCTCGTCGCAACCATTCCGCATATCGTCATTACGCCAGACAATGCCAAGGAATTCGAATCGTCAATGAATGCGTACTGGGATCAGAAAGCATGCCAAGTCCAGCCGTCATGTGTCGTGCGACCGCGCAATGTGTGGGAGTTGGCGCAAGCTGTCAAGATACTGAAGCAAGAGTTTGATCAACAAAGCGAGCGATGCAAAGGTTCGAATCAGGACGTAGAGCCTGTTTTTGCAATTAGAGGAGGGGGACATTCCCCTGTTGCTGGCGCATCGAGTATCAGGGGCGGGGTACTTATCGATCTCAGCCGCTTCGACAAAGTCGTGCTTTCAGAAGACAAGAAGACTGTAGCCATGGGTGCGGGATGTCGATGGATTGATGTTTATGCGGCCCTAGAAAAAGATGGTCTTGCGGTCGTAGGCGGAAGGAACTCTGCTGTTGGTGTAGCTGGTCTCACACTCGGCGGAGGCCTATCTTTCTTCTCGCCTCAGCATGGCTTCGTCTGCAACAACATTCTCGAGTACGAGATTGTTCTTGCAGATGGATCCATCGTCACGGCATCCAAGAATGAGAATGCTAATCTCTGGCGCGCTCTCAAAGGCGGCGGAAACAACTTTGGCATCGTCACACGCTTCACTGCTCGCACCTTTGCCTGCACAAACGTATGGAGTGGCTTCGTCTACTATACATCTTGGAAAGCCCAAAAAGTGCTCTCTACGTTTCAATCCGTTGTCGCACGCCCAATGTCTGGAGAACTGGACCAACGCTTCGATCCTCACGCCGCCGGCCCACTAGCCTGCTTCACCTATCTCCAATCTCTGGGCATCCAAGCCATAGCCGTCAACCTCGTGCAAACAGCACCAGATCTCAAGAACAAGAAATCGCCTGGTGGCTCGCTCAGCTCAGCCTTCCAACATATATGGCGTGCGCGTCTGTGGAACACATGCAAAGTACGCACTTTGAGCAGCGCAACAGACGAACTAAGTGCTTTGAATCCGCCCAACCGCCGCCAAGAATTCGCTACTACAACGGTTAAAAACGATATGGAGACTTTGGTGGCGGCACATACGGCATACTGTGATGCTATTAAGACGATAAGAAAACATAATATCAAGGGTATGAGTTGGACACTTGTATTGCAGCCTCTACTCCCAGCCTGGGCGCGCAAGGGTGATGTGGACGTAATGGGGCTCAATGATGGAAATGAAGATCCTTTGGTAATCGTCAACTTCACAGTCAACTGGACGTTGAAAAAGGACGATGAGGTGGTGCAAAGTATCACGCGAGACGCTATCGAACAAATCAACGCGTATGCCCGGGAAAAGGGCACACAGCATAGATATCGCTATCTGAATTACTGTGCAAAATGGCAGAAGCCGTTTGAGGGGTATGGAGAAGAAAACCTGGAATTCTTGAGGGGGGTTAGTGAGGATGTGGATCCGGAGGGGTTGTTTCAGAGGGGGTGTAGTGGGGGGTTTAAACTTGGGGTGTAGAGAAGGCACATTCGTAGAGGTATCTCAGAAAGACACATTCTACTTGGAGACTCGCCAGTGCTTTGTGCTACGCCAAGTACTATGCACCCTGCTGATTCACCAATTTCAAGCTCCTACACACCACTCTTCCCAAAAATATGAATTTTAGTCAACTATTGTATGCTGTCTCAATAGCTGACTTTGCGAAGCATTTAGACTACATTAAAATTGAACGGATCCGAGGCGTCAACAAGTACACGGCCATCACTTCGCTTCCACCTCTCTTCCTTGTCCTTTTCTTCGCCAGCCAACAACTCCGCTTTAGTCCCTTTCTTCCACCACGAAAAGGCACATAGCAGTGTCTTACTGATCTCTGCAGTGTATGACTGACCACTTTCGAGATCGTCCAGCTCACCGCCATTTGAGGTCTCTTTGTTGAACTTTTCCAACCAGAAAGTCCTCTCATATGGTGCATTTGGCTTGAGCTCTTCAAACATGATGTCAGATGGGAACGGCTCTCTGCCCTCCCAACAACCTATGCCCCACGGCCACTCTATTTCTTCACCTTCTTCGTTGACAACACGCGCAATTTCCTCCAAGCCATGCAGCCCTTTGAGGGGCGTCTTATCCAGACATACCGTGATGATATCTTCGCTGTGCGATACAACCTGGAGTTTGAATCCAAAGGGCGGCTCTCCGCTCAAATGACAAACATCTGCTGTTGGAGAAAGGGACATTGAGAGTCGCAGTGGCGCTGCATCATCATCAAGCACATCAAGTGTGATGGGTCGTGTCATGAGGCGTACTGGCAGACGCTCAGGAGGTTGTCGCTGGTCATCTTCACGATATGCCCACGGCATGTTTCCGTCATTTCGCCAACAAATTTTGTATGTGTGACCGGGTGTGAGAAGGTTTTTCCAAAAGTCCTCACACGTATCGACTTTGAGATCGAAACATTGCATCGGCGCGTTGGCTCTGACAACCAGTTTACCAGGCTCTTCTTCGCTAGAGGGTACAGAGATCTTTTCGTCGTTCTCTGTATCGAAAAGGTCTAGAATACCTCCTTGTAATGCGTGGACGAGGCTGACAGTGTTCGTCGATGAACGGTAACCTGAGAGAACTAGCGTGGCAGCGTGCGAAGCATCGTGCATCTGAACTTGCAAGGTTGGGATGGTACCCGAAGTGCCCTTGCGTCCGAGTTGGAAAGAAAGGTTGCCGTTTAGGTACAGAGATATCGTGGGGCTTGCAGCGGACATTTTAAGATTTTTTTAGTGTTGTTGCAAAAGAGGCAAAGCGAACTGAGTTTTAGAAAGACGTTGCATGTCCTCTACTTATCGCATTGCGCAGGGTGAAAGAGAAAAGCTATAAACTGAAAGCCCCAGGCTGACGTATTGAGGAGACACAAAAGGGATGCCTGAATTTGTCAAGTTAGCGAGCTACGTCATATGCATCCTCTTGCTTGGCCAATCGCAGGGCAGCAGATATGCTTTTAGCCACATTGTAGGAGTCTGAAACGAGACACGAGGCATACTCCAAGTCTGGCATGACACGGGGCTTACTTGTTCCTCCATCCTGGTGCGTCGCGTAATGAATGCTGGCTTAATGGCCCCAGGTAAGTTTTTCTGACACACTGCTCTCGCACAAATTCTCTTTCCGTCCTTACGCAGGTACCAACTTCGTATTCAGATGCTCTGTTCTACTGAATAGGTATTACCACGCGAAGGATTTGCGACAATCTCCCTGTTTGTTCGGAGGTGCATAAGTGCCGTTGGCATGTTTGACTTTTTTGGATTTTTTAATCCTATCACAAGGCTGGTAACACGAATATTCTACGAATATTTCCTTCACGATGGCGCTCTAATAGGTCTCTCCACGAAAGAAATGAAAATATCAGAGGGATAGTCACTGGCACACTAGGGGTTTGGGTAGATTTTTTGCGAGTATAATTGTCGTCGTTCCTGATGGTAGGCGAATATTGGCCCCTTTGGAAACGAACAGCAGTTGGATGCCTAAGAAGGATCCTGGATTCCATGTGTCGTCACTATTACGAGGGGGCTAAAATATACGAGCAACACGTTCCTTAGCTACATGCCGTTTATGGCTGAATAACCCTGGTCTCATCCCTGGAAGGCCAAGGCCTTAGCAGTCCTCCAGTCACTAAATCCTTTTTCCTTCTATACCATCGCATTCCCATTGGCGAGGCTATTATTAGCTAGTGACATCCAGCTTGAATTCGAGTAGAAGAGAATATCATACGATCAGATTACTCGCCACATCTCATCATGTCGTCTGAAACTCCGTCACTCATAATGGTTTGGGGGTACGTGAAGTGAACCAGTCATTTATGGTTGCTCCAAGCAGTGGAATTGGATATCTAGACTAAGCTGAAGAGCAACATAGATGCACAATGAAGCACACTGTAGGAACTGGCAGACTCTCTATGACCCTTCCCATGGACAAAGGCATATCAATGGAACTTGTGAATTCGTGACGAAAATCAACAGACATCTCTCTGAGTTCGTGTTCATTTTTCGGTCACCGAAATCCTGAATAATACTAATGTTGAACTCTGCTCTTTCCAAGCCTTGTTGTTCTTGGTGCTCGGCACGTAGCTTGGTTTGCAAAAGGACCTCTTCCAAGCCTTTAACAATCCACTTGAAAAGATTGCGGGTAATCTGAACCTTGGCTAGTGTATCATACGAGCATATCAAGCGGATTTGTTCAGATCAGGAAGTTTCTCTCCAAACATTTTCGCCCCATACTTAGGCCTTCCATGTGTCAGTCCAGGATGCCTTCCTTCAACTCCATCGATAATATCAAGCCATGGATTGTAAGCCAAACATAACCACCATCGTCGATTCTCTCCTCGGAGGCCAGGATGTAAACCTTCGTGGCAGCCAGAGCGGCAGTGTTCAAATGAAAAAATGATATGTATTTAAGCTCGCCAAAGTCAACGATGCATAACTACAACCTTACCACTCACTCGAGTGTTTAACATTCAAAGCCTGAAAACCGAACCTTTCTAGTCAAAAACCTCGTTTCACTCACCAATCTTCAAGATGGTTGCCTTTAGCAAGCAGCTTCTCACAGCAGCAGTAGTCTGCGGTGTTGTTCAGGCACATCCCCATGCGTATGTGCTATTTTTCACTCGCTCTACACTATTTCAGTCCAACAGAAAACACCATTGATATTACCGATCCTTACCCAAGCCCTTTCAAGCGTATGAACACTGAACATATAATATAGCAAAACTTTCCAGTTTGGCAGCCTCAATCCTTCCTGGGTCGTCAAGCGCGCCCTATACAACCTTGAGAAGATTTCCGACCAAGACCAAAAAGACAAACTGACCCAGGGCCTCAAAGACGCTGTAACTATTGCCGCCAAAGCCCTTGAGAAAATGGACGACGACAAGCACAAAGATAAGCTCGACTTTTGGTTCGGAGACAAACACTCGGACGACAATGGCCGCGAGCTCGTCCGACAAGTTTACAAAAACTTTGTTGGCTCAAACACTGACGGCACGGGTGCAGACGTCCTTGCCAACGTCGTCGTCGATGAAACTGATTACTGGAAGCCAACTGCTGACAACCTTCCAAACACGCCTGCAGACGGCAACACGCCGTACTGCGACTTGGAAGTCGATGGTAAATCGGGAACCGCGTATTTTAAGCGAAACAACAACAAGCCAGGAATGCACTTTTGCAACAAAGTGTGGGATAGAGCCGATCTGGCCACGCTTCTGGCTAATGATTGCAGTTCACTCAGTGGGCAAGTCAGTACTAAGACGTGGTCAAAGAATTTCATTGGTTCGAACGTTTTGCATGAATTCATGTGAGTCGTTATTACTGTCATGCTGACAGGAAAAGAAATCTTGCTGACAATGATTTTCTATCAAGGCACTACCCTCGTGTAGGCAGAGAAGCTCTCGGCTCACATATCACGGACTGGAAATACGATGCCTGGCGTAAGGATACTTGGACAATCTACACTTATCTGGAGCTCTCGCTAACTTAGCTTTGTAGAATGCCGCGCTCTAGCCGCAAATAAGGACGAGGCAGAAAGGGAAAAGACCTTGACCAACGCAGATACATATGTGTGGTATGCTCTTGTGAGTTTTCTCCTCCTATATTGCAACCCTCTTCGTGTTTCTAACGTTCAATCAGCACATTGCATTCGAGGAGCTCTGTGGCAGAACCTTCTCCGGCCCTCGCGACGAACGTGACGATGACGAAACGAACCAGGACTGGCCTGATTCCGACCCAGACACTGCCGATCCCACCAATGGTGCCTGTGATTGCGATGAGAATGGTTGCTCTCCTGATTCCTACTCTTGCTGTGCAAATGGAACTTGCGAATAGGTTAGACAGCTTTGTTGTACATGTCGTGGATGTAGTGGTGCATATGGAGGTACTTCTGGCAGTGTAGATGTCGTAGTTGTAGCATAAGAAAACGAAGCAGTGTTGAGAGAAAGGGTTATCGTAGCGCATTTGAAATCGTGAGAGTTGAGAATCATAGGTACTTTCCAGTGATGACTGAAAAGGATGGTTGTATTAGGTCTTTTAGCTAGCTACACCTATCTACCTTGCGTATATGAATTCAAGAAGTGCACAACGGTTGAGGTAGTGATTAGCTTTACGGATGATATAATAACTGAGTTCAACTGCTGCGATTTGCATTGTGCGTAAAGGTCAAGGTAGCGATTTAGATGGCAAAAGGCAATTAGAAGGACGCACAACAAACAGGGTGGCGGATAGTAATGCACATAATGGTTCGAATTTTACATAAGAATTAAGATGCTCTATAATCGAAACTATTCAAAATATTGTTAAAAGGCTGTGAGAGTCGCCACATGAAGATATGTTGAAGCTAGCGCACAGCGATTAGGGCAGCACATAGCTACAGAGATTCAAGCGGCGTACAGCAACTCAAGTCGGCGCACAGCGATTAAGGCGGTGGATAGTCATATGATTTGATCAGCAAAGATAGCATAGAGCAGCAATCTTAGCGCATGTGAACTCGAGCTAGTCGATCAACTTGACGGGTAAGCTATGGTTCTCTCTGAGATGGGAGGTTCACTCCAACGACATCTCCTGCGAACTCCAGTGATGCCGAAATACCACGAGTATTCGGCCCTTTCCTTGGATGATGATAATAAAGTTTGTACGGATGTCAAGACGTTGAACGCTCGTGCGGGGAGTAAACGAAATTTGGACCCCAAATCATACTATCCCCGGATCATCGCAATTGGCGCAAAGACTATTCGTGCTCGTAAATGTGGTTGACTCCATTTATATTCAATCTACGGGTTAGAAACCGTTCGCAGCTTGATAACTGCTCAAACTCCATGTGCCTCCAGCCAATAGAAGGCAGCATGAACCAATGAGTATCATTGGACACTCTGGTTACCCCCACCTCTTCGAGTCTAATGCGCCAGTGGCTCAGGATAAGACATATACATAGGCGCGGGTACGCATTCCGCAAACACCAGCCTCCATGCGTGTGACAAAAAGGCCGGAATCATCCGTTGGCTGATTACCTAGTCAGGATGACTATGCAGATATCGTCGCCTACTCCGCTGACAGTGACTTATCAATCTGGTGGCGTCAAGTGTTCTGCATGGACGCGCAATGATGCCCGCGTTGTTGTCCCTAGCTTATCAGAACTGATTGGTCTTGGGAGCGGCAGGGTACATCGTGGTGTATGATGTGGAGGGGGAAGACGGCGACGAGGATGTTGACGACTCGAAGTGGAATGTACGGGCAGATCCGGCCTTATGTCTGCGTTATACTTGCAGCATGTGGTTGCAAGGCGCGGCTGGTACTTGATCCTCTGGGGGCATCAGCCCACTGCCGTGTGCTCTGTGTATCGGCACTACTGATTACGAGCGTAAGTATCATGTCATGGACACTTGTCTAGCTAGTCGTGAGCGGACACGTCGTTGACTATCGTGTGAATGGCCCTGCATCATACCATGAGCAGAAATAAAGTTTCACCATGAGCCGCATGTTTTAGAGTACCCACCTGGAAGCAGGGCGATCACACTCTTCGCGGCAAAGCTGCTGGATCCGCGCAAGCTAATGCGGAAGAAGATGAGCGCCGAATTGGAGGGCACTTTATCACGTGGCTGGCTGTGCAGTACACCGACTGTTCCGACGACGGGGACGATGTTTTGAGTGGATGTTGATATGTTCAGCTGACAGCCTCGGGCCTACATGTGTGGGCCGAAAGGTTCCGTTAGTACTTCACCGTTTTTTTCGACGGTGTGTGCGGAGAATGACAAGCGTACCAGTATAGAATCATGACATCTGGGGAATGAAGGTCGTGAAAGAAACATTGAAGGCCGATGACTTACTGACAAACATTCTCAATGGCGCAATGCATGGTCAGCCAGCATCTCGTGGTACCTGATGGCACAGTGAGTAGTCAGCCAGCAGGTTTTTGCGGCGCATCAGTGGAGGCATCAGTGTTGATGATTTTCTCTAGGGAGGCTTGATGCGAACTAGTGGATAATGCGGGATTTGCAGATCTTCAGAGGGACCCAGTTCCGGGCTCGATTGCACGTGTCTTGCCGGGACCCTGCCAAGCCGCTAAACCTGGCCGAGTCGAAAATACGTACTCAGTCCTTCACACTTGTCATGGGCGTCAACATTGTGGCTGCGGCTTTGGGGACGAGCTTCGTGTCCAGCCGCGCTAAAAAAGAAATCCTCTTCCTATTGCTCAGGACGACTCGGCCAATAACCAGGGACCAGTTCCATCCCGCGCTGTTAGCTTCGAGTTACCCACTACCAGCCTCCAAGCCCGCTAATCCGCGCCACTTCCGGACGCCAAAGACTCTAATTCTTGTCGCGCACGCGGCTGTCGCCATTGACAATGGTCTAGGAAGGACATGGCCGCGTTGATCAAGCACTATGTTGGAGCTGCATGGCCAGCGCAGCAAGCATGATCCTACTGGCCGAGCGCTACTTCCCGTCAAGCTGGTAACTACTACAGTGCGTTGCTTACCGAGAGAGATCCAAGAGAGATCCAGTACAGCACTTCTTTCCTAAATGGTGTAATACACGGCAACATAGTGGGATATGTCAGCCGCGTGATGCCAGCCGTGTACCAGCCATGCGCAGATCGATCTAACTTGCCATGTTAAGAGGATCGTAAGAACGGCTGACGCTTACGTGCACCCGCCGCATGTACGTGACAAGCGAGCCGTGCCGGACGGCCGCAGAGCAAATGTCAACTTGACGCGACTTCGTCCAAGCCGGTGGCTTCCTACCGAGCTCCTTCAACGACCGGATCATGCAGCAAGGGCAAAAAGGAAGCTCGCTGCCCCGCCAACTGAAAGTTACATCGCTCTACTCATGCGTGTGCGGCTGGTGTGAGGTAGGGTTGACCTAGATCTAGGACCGGTCGGCGTCTTGCCTTTGGCCGATTGTACTATTCGGTAAAACCTCGCTACGCCTTGGTTCAAGGCTGGCGTCCTCCCGCATCAGGTCAATTAGCAAGCCTCCAGCCACAGGAAGCGAATGCACGGTGCATCATCGTGTTGCATCTCTATACGAACCCACCATTCCAGCCGGCGTATCTACTACATCTGGAAGTCAGGTCATGAACAATGTTCTAGCCGTCCGCCTGGGCGGCGCATTCACAGACAGCCAATCGGGCCTGGAATCCGTGTTGGTCGTCGTACAAAATACTATCAGTGCGTCTCCATTTGGGTATGAAAAATGGCACACCTCTAGCAGGCCTACTATTTCTCCACACGATGGAGTGGCTGCCCACATTTTCGGGATAATTGCCCGGCGCACCACGGCCTACTCGTGACGAGTCAATGCACATACCTGCAGAGCTAATGGCAAAGATGCATCCGCTGCCCGCCCTGTAATATCTTTACAATCAAGTTCAACCGCAGTACACTAAAAGATCAAGCATACAGCAAGACCGTTACTCGTGATGAAAAAGGTGGAATCATGACGGCTCTCTACCAGTATCTGAGATACATCCTTTGCATATATCCAGTGGAGAGCTCGATTGCTGCCAAGTCTGGGGTGGTGCCCAAGCAGAGTCGTATAGAGTGCGGTTTTTTGGAGTCAGCACGCCATACCCACGTTTGATGACCCCACTCTAAGCCGTGGCGGGCCACCAAGACATGCAGCCATATTGATATGTCAATCGCGCGGGAAATCGAGCGAATAGGCGTAAGGGTTGGTGCAAACAAGGCAAGTGAAGAGACGCACTGATGTAGGATTCAAGAACGCAGCACCGAGGTGCGCCACATTGCGTTCGCCCATGACATCTAGACCGGAATGTGATATTCGATGTTTTCGATTCATGATGTCTTTACCTGTTGTCTGCGCCAATAAGTGCATATCGCACCGTTTTTTGACATGCGCTACCACACCGCATCTCACCAGCCCCCGCCCGGCTCTTGTCTTGGTCGGATGTTTTTAAAGTAAACATGGCCTCTCTAGTCTACCAGATGGTCAAACATCTTCTCCTACCTCACCCATCATTTAGTCGCGTAGCGGCACCATCCAGGCGCCAAACATGTTCAACAATATGTCTGGTCTTTCTCTCGAAGATCAACGCCTAGTATCTACGTTTGGGTCCGGCCCAACGATCTCTGTCTCATCAGAGACTGTCCATGAAGCTTTCGAGCGTATCGTGGACGAACACCCAGGAGTTGTTGCTGCCGTACACGAAGGCCAAACCATCACCTATCTGCAACTGGATCTTGCAGCCAACCGTCTCGCACATCACCTGATCGGCTCAGGGCTTCGCCCAAGGCAAAGAGTATGCCTCGTTGTGCAAAGATCGATAGAGATGCTCATCGGCTTTCTGGCCATCCTGAAAGCCGGCTGTCAATATGTTCCGATTGACGGCGGTGTCGCCTCTGATCAGGCTCTGCAACACATTTTCAAAGACACTGAAGCGCGCTTCATCTTGTGTCTTCCCAAATTTTGGGATCGAGTTAAGCAGTTTGCGAGCCATGAGGCTCTCGTCTTGGAACTGAACATGACCACTGGAGCCTTCTATTCTCCTGTGAGGCCGGCCATCCGAGTTACTGCAGAAGATGGCGTCTACGCCATGTATACATCAGGTGAGTAATCTTAGCCATCAACGTTTACGACCTACTGACGAGTTGCAAGGGAGTACCGGTGTTCCGAAAGGTGTCGATGTCAAACACGGGACCAAAACCAACGCTCTTCTTTCGGAGCCCGGACGCATGGGGATCACCGTTGGCTCAAAGGTCGGACAAGTACTGAGCATATCTTTCGCGATGGGTGAGTTAGTCGATACCTACCAAATTGCAAAGGTCTAAACATGGCGCAGGTGCATGGGAGACATTGGGCTGTTTAATGAACGGAGGAACGCTTTACCTACGAGGATCCGACTGGAATGCCACACTAAAACAGGTTCGTTCCAAGATCTGCTTCCGGGAGCTAAACATCGAGCTGACTAGTGGTGTAGATCGACACGTTAATTAGCACGCCCTCGATTTTGTCAAAATACGACCAACAAGACTTTCCAAATATCAAGACGATCGGTGTAGCGGGTGAAGCGTGCCCACAAGCGTTAGTTCATTGGTATTCTTTTTGGTAAACATTATCCTGACATGTGCGCTAGTCTCGCCGATGAATGGGCTCAAGGCAGATCGTTCTACAACATGCTTGGCTCTACAGAGACCTTCCTCCTGTCTGCGCATCAACATGTCAGCGGCGAACACCTCTCAATCGGTCGACCGCTGCCAAATGCAAAATGTTACGTGCTGGATGATAACAACGAGCCCGTTCCATTCGGACAAAAGGGAACACTATGGGTTGGAGGTGCAGGCATATCAAGAGGCTACATTAACTTGCCCTTGACTACCGCAGAAAAGTTCCAACACGACAAGTTTGCGAACGATGGGTGAGTGTAAAGCCCGCTTTGATCAACTACGCTGACCCTTGTCTAGCACTATGATGTACAACTTTGGTAACATTGTCTGTTGGAGAGCTGATGGTTCGCTCGACTCTTTTGGTCGAATGGACGACCAAGTGAAGATTAAGGTTTGTTTGATGCTTCAGAGATTTCCGATCGATGCTAAATTACCCAGGGTTTCCGTGTTGAGCTCGATGGTGTTACTGCCGTCATCGAGGTAAGAACATCAAATTCTGAGTGTATCTCTCCTGCTAACCATCTATCACAGCAATTTACAGGCATCACACGGGGTGCTTCTCTAGTGATCGACGGTGTCCTCTATGGCTTCTACGCATCTTCCATCCCACTCAATGAGCAAGAGCTCGACGGCTTCTTGCGAAAACAACTACCATACTATTCCGTACCGGAACGATGGATCCGTGTTGAGGAGGTCCCGCTGAACCCCAACGGCAAAGTCGACAAAACACAACTCAAGGCGCTCGCCGCAGAAACAAGTGTTTCTAAACCGGAGGTTGAAACCACCAGGAAGGCGCACGTGCGAATGGACTCGGGTGTCGATTTTTCAGAAGCGCCTAGAAAGGTCGAGGCTCCTCTTGCAGCGATTATTCACGATCATCGGCGAGCTGGTTCGGATGACGTTGATCTCGAGAAAGGGTTCCGCGCTAAGAGTCTCGAACACAGCTCAATATCTGACAGTGCTGAGCCATACGATGCACCAGTAGCGCTACCGGAGCCTAGATTATCGCCTGCGGAAGCCTGGATTCGACACCGTGGCCTGATTGCTTACCGCTGGCTCCTTCTTCCTGTTGTCATGGTTAACATCGGAGTAGCATGCTGGCTTCTCTATGACAACATCAAAAACCAGACCTATCCACTCGCCTCAGTCGCAGATGCCACTGCGGCCAACCTCTGCGCAGCAATTCTGATACGATCGGAGCCAGTGATAAATCTGCTATTCAAGATTTTTTCGTCGGTTCCTACTTGGGTACCGCTGCGGATACGCTGCATTTGCGCAAATGTCTTTCACATTGGTGGTCTACATGTCGGCTGTGCCATTGCCGCTGTCATATGGTTCATCATCTTTGTTGTCGGCGCAAGTCTCGAGCTGGCGAAAGGCGTGAATGAGAGTGCCATCTCATTGGCGCCAGCGATACTGTCTTACTTTATCATGGCCTTGCTGCTCGCAATGACTTCCATGTCGCATCCCTACGTCCGGAACCGGTACCACGACTTGTGGGAGAGCCTGCACCGCTTTGGTGGATGGACCGTATTGATCCTTTACTGGGTCCTCGTTGGCCTATCCACCGCAGATCTGGGCCGTATGTCGGGACTATCCGCTTCGGAAGCCTACCTTAGAAACCCATCGCTATGGCTCATTGCGATCGCCACTTGTGCGATCATCTTTCCTTGGTTGTTCCTCCGACGGGTTGCTGTCAGACCCGAAGTTCTCTCTTCTCATGCCGTCCGGCTACACTTTGACGAGAATCTCGGTCCAGGCAAAGGCGTCCGCCTTGCACAACATCCACTAGGTGACTTCCACGGTTTTGCCACCATCACAAACGGACCAGGCGAAAAGGGATACTCGGTGATTGTCAGCCGGGCTGGAGATTTCACAGGTCATGTGATTGACACCGCGCCGACGCATATTTGGAGACGCGGGATCCCCACCTCCGGAGTCCTACGCATCGCCACGTTATTCAAGAGCGTTGTCGTCGTGGCTACAGGCTCGGGAATCGGCCCCTGCCTTTCTATTTTCCCCTACCAACACATTGCTATGCGCATTCTTTGGACGGCGCCCAATCATGAGTCAACATTTGGCAAGTCCATGGTTGACGCCGTGCTGGAGAAAGACCCAAAGGCGGTCATCTACAACACACGTATGTCTGGAAAACCAGACATGAGTCTTTTGACCTACAGATTATACAAGGAGAGCGGCGCTGAAGCGGTGCTAGTGATTAGCAACAAGCGCTTTACGAGGCAGATCGTTTTTGACATGGAGAAAAGAGGAATTCCGGCGTATGGGGCGATTTTCGACTCGTAGTTTTGTTTTTGGGCCACGCACGACTTGACGATTATCATGTCATGATTTATGAGTTGTATGTACTGTATGAGAGATCTGATGAACAATGAAATGTTGCACGCGAGCAGCGAGTATGCCCTTGGTTTGCTTGTGGGGAAGTGCGCGGTACATGGGCGATTTTCTCCGCCGCAACCTGGACACGTGGGCAGTCTTGGCGGCTTGGCGGCCTTAGCTTCTACCACTCCGAGGACGGCGGATGTTACCTTTGATGGGCGCGATACCAATCAGTCGACAAGATTGTATGCTTACATCGAGTGAAAAGCAACGGTTGGGTATCCCTAAATGCAGCAGAGCTGTACAACCCCTTAAAGCTGTTCGGTGTCCCCGACCGTACCCCGATACACAGAACTCTGTCTTGGTCCACTACTACCCTATAGAACGACCTGATATCATTACAACGATGCCACAGTCATCATGCATTACCCCAAAGAGGCTATTCAAATTCCGCATTCCTCTCCTGGAATGCCAAGTCGCAGATAACCCCTCTACGTTAGCAGATCCGCAGCACCGTTCAAGCTTTGCCCCAAAACGCTTGCTTTTTGTCGCGCCTCCAATCTATCTTATCAGACTATGCACCTCTGACGAGCCAGCTCAGCCCCGGTCTCAATGCACGTCAGGATCTACTTAATCCTCCCGGGCAGGTGCATCAGGGGGTTCTGCGGAGGATAGACGAAAAGAGAAGGAGATGAATGCTAGCGCCCGGCGCATTTCGCAGCCCGGGCCAATCACGGGCGTGCCACACCATGACCACCCCGACATACCAAGACTTGAGAGTGCGACCTCACGTCCGTTAGGAGAAGGTCATTCGTCATAGTATGGGGGGCAGAAAACAGTATAAGGTAGCTTCTCTTCTACGTGAATGTAGTTTTGAAGAGATACACCTCATCCACTCGCTTTCACATTGCCTTTCGTTTGCAAGCATTTCAAGATGAAGTACGCTCTCGCTGCCGCCCTGATACTCCAAGGTACAACTGTACTTGGCAATCTTCTGCCTGTTGACTTCAAGGCTCCTTCACCCGCACACTTCCTTGACATTGTCAACAATGGAACGTACGACCTGGGCTGCCGACCAAAGGCGGTTCCGCATCCAGATGGCCACTACGAGCTTCACGCCCTGCTGACAGAGGAGCAAATCGCCCACTTGTCCAAGGAGTACGAGCGCTCAGAAGAGATTAGTCTGCACCGACGCGATCTCACCAAACGGGCTGCCGACGCACCAATCGGCTCTGGTGACCGCTGGCAAGGCGGTTCCGTCACACCTTCTGGTCTTGGTACCAAGGCATCGGGATCTACAATCAGCTCTATCATGAACCCCACTGAGATCAACTCCGCCATCAAGGGTCTCGTCAACGCCTACGGCATCAACACCGTGACTCTGCCCTACAAGACTTTCAACGGCGCTACCTCAACCGCCGGATACGTTGGTGCTGGTACAGACAAGTCCAAGTACAAGCTCTACCTCAGCGCTGGTATGCACGCCCGTGAGCGAGGTGGTCCTGACCAGCTCATCTACTGGATCTCCGACTTGCTTGCTGCAAACAAGGCCGGAACCGGTCTTACCTACGGCCGAAAGACCTACACCAACGCCCAGGTCAAGAGCGTCCTCGCCGCCGGTATCGTCTTCTTCCCTCTCGTCAACCCTGACGGTGTCGCCTACGACCAGTCATCCGGCTCTCTGTGGCGCAAGAACCGCAACACGCGTTCCGGCACCAGCGGCAGTGCCATTGGCGTAGACATCAACCGCAACTTTGACTTCCTCTGGAACTTCGCCAAGTACTTTGACCCCTCCACATCACCTGCTTCTTCCTCGCCCAGGTCAGAAGCCTTTTACGGTACTGGACCGGCGTCCGAGCCCGAGACAAAGAACCACGTTAGCGTCTACGACAGCTTCCCCAAGATCCGGTGGTTCATGGACATCCACTCTGCCACGGGTGACATTCTGTACAACTGGGGTGACGATGAGACGCAGAGCACCAACACGCAGATGAACTTCCTCAACAGCGCTTACGACGGAAGGAGAGGTCGTATCGGCGATACCACGTACAAGGAGTACATGCCCTCGACTGATGTGACAAACATCCGAAGCGTAGCTTCTAAGACTGCTGCTGCCAGTGAGTATCTCCTTTTCGAGTTTCCTACATAAACTGTACTAACTTTGTTATCAGTGGCTGCCGTAGGTGGACGCTCCTACTCATCCATGCAGTCCGTCGGTCTGTACGCCACATCCGGTGCTTCGGACGACTACGCCGCCAGCCGCGTCTACGCCAAGTCTGGCGCCAACAAGGTCCATGGCTGTAAGATCAACTTCTTCACTCCTAAAACTGCTCTACATACTGACTTTTGTACTTTCAGTCACCATGGAATTCGGCTACGCCACAAACTTCTACCCCACGCTGACCGAGTTCAACCAAAACATTCTCGACACCAACGCGGGCTTCATGGACTGGGCTCTCGCAGCTATCGCTGTCGGCCTTGACTAAACTTCTTTTTCACCTATGTTAGGTACTTTCTAAAACCTGTAAATAGTATGTTCGGTGGTGATGTATATGTGCATGACGACGGCGTTGAAAGAGAGAGAAAGGGCGTGTGAGCGGCGCGAGGTCAAAAAGTGTTTTTGACGATGCGATGTTGAGATGAGATCATAGTAGTGGCGACGAGGCGTTTTTTCTTCTCCCTTGGAGATGACCTTTTATTCTAATGAGGGGATGGTGGGCCCTCTTAGGGGATGGGATATGTATATATGTTTGATGTGAGACGAGGTTAGTCGGTTTCGAGCTGATGAATTAATGATTTATTTTATTACTCAAACACGCGTCCCATGAACTTCAAACTGACTACTACGCAACGAAAAGGTGCATTGGTTTCTAGTATAATAAACAAAACTATATCCTTCTATTGGCCCTTGTTCTCCCACCAAACTCCATACTATTACCCCCACTCTTTCCATCTATCCATCTATCCGTTACTCGCATCAATATATCATGGCGAATGTCCAATCTGCACCCCCACATGCGCACTCAACCCACCATTCTCCTCCCTCTCAAGCGCCTCATACTCAATCTCCACATAATGATACACCCAGAATGAGCAGTAGACGAATGCTGCTAGTCCCGTTGCAAACGCAGTCAGGTACATGACTGCAATCTATTGTGAACATTAGCACTCATACCTTCTACCTCCTTTCTCCCCCCTCACATTTGTTTTTCTCGCTTTCCTCGAAGTCCGAAACAGGAAAGTGGGCGTTTCACTTACATTATGCCCATCCCCCCACATCCTGTTTCCCCTAATAAACGGCGTACACACCAAAATCGTCAGACCAGCTAGAAACGCGCATACACTGTACGACATGAACATGAGCGGAGCCTGCCATGTAAATACCATTTTGCGGCGTGGCGCATATCTTTCTGCGCCATCCTTGTCTTTTTGGACTGTGAAGAGGAGAGGGTGGTATTTTGCTTTGGCAATGTTAAAAGCAGTGAGTTGTTGCTGTTGTGTTTGTTGATTTGGGGGTTGATTGGTTTGTGGCTGTTGCATAAGCGGCTTCACAGGCCCTAGTAGATTCAAAACAGTGACTTCAGATGCTGAGAGCAAGATGCCGAGAATGGCTAGGATGAGGCTCATGTGCCAGAAGCCATGGGTGAGCCAGTAGGCGTCGGTAATTGTGGTCCATGAGAAAGCGCCGATGACGGCAGCGGCTAGAACGGTACACTGTTGTTGTTTTTCTTAGCTGCGGTTTCACGATGTGTTTTTCTCATCTTGCTGATTGGTTGTGTGGATGGAGGGAGTAGTAAGCTTACGGAGATGGTAGTGAATTGTAATTCACTTAGTTTCCGCGTTCGCCAAGATGACAGCGCTCGTTGGAAGCGTTTCGTATCGAGGGGTGTTTCGGAGGCGAGACTAGCAAGCTTTTGCAAGGGATCGATCGTGTTGAAGTGGTAGAGGCGATAATAAGGTAATGTTGCTATTTTGACAAAGGCGACCTCAAGAAAGGCCCACAAGTACTGTTCAGGGTTAATGGACGCTTCCCTATCCCGTTCCCTGAACCTTTGTGCTGCAAGCTAAACCCGAATGTAATACACAGATTCTTACCTCTACAATGTGTGTCACAGTCCTTGACGTGCGCAAGAGCATTGCCATGCCTTGAGTGAATGGCATTCGAGCTCTGAAACCTGGGCTACTTGGCTGCGGCAATTTCCCGTCCATTTGACAATGTTGAGGCGGCTGTGCTGATCATGCGGCACCGCTAAGGCATTGCCAACGTGAAACGAAACGGAGCGGCTGGGCCAAATGTCGAGAGACTCATCATGAAGCCGAGCGATCGCAAGGTGACCGGTAATGGCGGGGCATCCAGTAAGTGTTAAATGCAACAGGAAGAAGTTTGAAACATAATTGGTTGGTTGTCAGCCTTGCAGCCTAGATAGGCGCAGCTGAAGTGCGGCTGAGACTGTTCGCTTAGATATTCCCATCTCGGGCTTTTGACAAGGCTGAGGGGGAAGAGCTGAACGTTGAGTTTTGCCTCAATTTTCAGACATGGACATCTAACTACTAGGCAATCACTTGCTCGGTACGGTATGCAATTACTTGAGTAGTTAGATGTAATATGTGTATGAATATTATGTGTATGCTTTAGAATGCAAGGGTATCGTGAAAAGAGCAATACAAAAAAGGCGAACTATTCCTTTAAAAACCATTATAAGAACGCACATTTGTTCTAAGATCCATGCCCTCTCTTTCCTATGCTTTAACGGCGTCGTGTGGGTGGGCGCGCGCTCTGTGCCTGATACTCCCATCGCTCATATCTCGGCCTTCTGAGCTGTTCTGCATTTGGGTCGCCGCTATGGCAATTGTTCCAATGTTCGTTAAAACGGTCGAGTGTGTCATATATGGTGTCGCGGCAATCTCTATCTTCACACCGATATTGAGAAGCTGCTAATGAGAAGCGTTGCCAACGGGATCTGTCCGAAATGCGAGCTCGACGGATCGCCACAAGCTCACGAGCGCAGTTCTCGATATTTCGAATGTTGCTAGGTTGAGCCGCCCAGCGATAATAGCCATTTCGTATCTTTCGTAGAGTTTTATGACCAGGATGCTTCGTTGTCCAACCGTTTGGCTTCCAATCATCGAGCTCTATATCGAGACCATCTGCATCATTGAACCGCCAGTAATTGTCCAGGTCTCGATCCTCAAGCCATTGTGCGACTGAGCTAGGGTCTGTGGCCACAGCTGCAAAGTTCCTCACTCTTTGAAACAATCCTCTGCCCTCACCCTTGTTGTTTGCTCTCGCAGTTCCGATACTGACGATTGCGCTGAAACAGTCGCGCCCATAGATTGCTTCAACCTCCGTCATTCCAACTTGTGTAGGATTATTGGTGACTCCAAAACCGCCGTCGGAGAAGTATATCTTTTCATATGAACCGCCATCCTCCAAGCATATCTTGAACTCATCAAAGTACATTGGCGCAGCTGTGGCGGCACGAGCCACTTGCCATAATTGCATCCTCTCTGCCGGACCATAGTTGTAGCGATGACTCCCGCTCGATGATTCGTTGAAGTTGTCGTGAGATCGTAGGATGTAGAGTCGTTCTGGGTCGATTCCGACCTCACTCTTCGTTCGCCGCAGAGTTGTTACTATGCTAGAGTTCTAGTCAGCAAGCTAAAGCAATTCTCAATACTCAGTGGCAATGAAATGTTGAACAAAATAAGTGGCTACGAACACACTGCATGTATCTTTCATTGTGGGGAACAATGGCGGAATAAAGCCATGTCGCGATGTGGCGGAGTTTTCGCAGCGTCGACGCGTAACATCTTTGAATACAGCTTTCATAGCTTGCGCATCGTATTTTGACCATGGGACAAATCCTAGATTGCGCTGGGAGCACCATCGCGGATGGCCAAATATTTGGTGACTAAGGTCCTCGTATTCTCTCTGACAATCTTTAACGCTCATTCGAAGCCTTCCCAACATGATTGCAATGAGACTAGTGCACGTCAGTGGGTACTCTTTACTACAACAACTTCTATTCCGTACCCCCCTGTACTAGAGCCGCATATAAAGTCAAAATAATGGCAAGGTAGGTACTTCTGCGTGTCAGAGAGAGATTGATAGGGTATCGGTTGGCCTCCACGTTGTGCAACGTATGGGGGAAAGTCATCTGGCCAGAAACTATCCGATCGACCGGGATGCGAATCGCCAGCAAGGCGAGCCTCTTCTTCTGCTATAGCTTCCATAAGCCGTCCTAGCACAAGAAGCGTCCAATACCCTCGTATGCCCCCTCCATCTTAGTACACGTCAGCATTGGAGAACCAGATTTGCGTGTGTGCGCTGTCAGAATAGTTACCTAGACTCAATAGATTGTGTTTGCCCCAAGCACCATTACGGACGCTGGTACCAATTCTGGTGGGGCGAGGAAAAGACTGTGCCTCATTACTGCTTGAAGCCATGGTTATTCGATCAGCTCAATCACTGGGGTAGTGAAACAGCGATCCACAAAGTACAGGGCACTAGTCTGGGCGTTGTTCTTTATGTCAACATTTCAAAATGCATAGTCAACAGGTGGGCGCCAAAATCACGAGCTGAAGGCACCTATTGTGGAACCTCGACATACTGCTGCAGTAGTCGGATATTGTGAGGCTTTGGGCGGCTGAGCCACCACATAGCGCATAAGGCTGTGAGCCATGTCACGTGTTCATCGAAATAACTTCATCGCCCAACAGGAGACTGGAATTCGCCGAGGTTATTGACAGAAAACATGGTATAGGAAGCGAATGTACCCCTCAAGAGTAGATGCTGCAGCACTGTGGTGTGAGTCCAGCCATTAAGCCAGTCACTGTGGGCGCGTGATGAAAGCCTGGTTGCACCAGTCGCTTGGGTGTTATGTCAAGACATTCAGCTGAAAGCGAGCAAGAAATGGTGGAGGGTCATGCAGCTCTTGGATTGGTTAGGAAACTCGAGCTGAACCGGCTGCAGCCTCACCGGATACCGCACATAGCGCCAACTAATCATTGCGACTTCCAAAGGTTGTTCCTCAAGGCGCAAACTCCTTTATCGCAGCTGAAGATCCGTTTGTGCCACGATCGGTTAACAGAAATGAATGCAAAGGCTGGACCGCATAGCCTCACCCCTCAAGGAATATCTCATCGCCTTATAAGATGCTGGCACGTAGTGGCAAGATCACAAGGTCATGCACTGTGGCGCTTGCCATGTCGTGGCTCATCGGCACACCGACTGGTAGTTGTTTGTACACTGTCATTGGTCACTCGGCGAATGTGAACCATCCGACCGGACTATGGATAGGGCCGCTCCTTTTCGCATAAGATCACACCCCCTTCCTGTGCTTCAGCGTGGCGTCATAATCGGGAATAACAAATCCCCCAACACCAACTTCCCTCAGCTGGAGCTTTGAATATCCTAGTCCATCTGCATCAAATCTTTGAATATCCCCTAGAGCCGATACTTTCATCATTTCAATGGGGTTTGCGACACATTCATCTCCCAAGCCTTTGGTCAAAGGGAAAGACCCAGCTATCAAGAAACCGACTCGAACAAATAGCTGGGATCGAGCAGTCATATTTGACCCCAAGAGGAACAGTGTGGATATTCGAAAGAAGAGCGAAGTCGACAAGACGGTACTAAATGGTGAGTGTGCATCTATTTCTTCCGGCCAGTCAACTGATGCCAACTCAGGAAATTTCCCTTGTCGAGAGATTACATTACCCAGGAAAACGAAGGAGTTGTCACTGTTCGTAGGGCCTGATGACGAGACAGCGCTGAGGACCGAGGAGGAGCGCAAAACTGATGACGTGTTCCTGGCTAGGCTCAACCTTGATCACCTCGGCCTGTCAAACCGCGCGCGACTTCGCCTTGGCTTTCTGAAGACATTATACGTGTACAATGGAATAGCGTGACCGTGATCGGGACATGCGGGGAGGGTTTTTTTTCTGTCGACTTATTTTTCTTCCTCCATCTAGTTTTCAATCAAGTTTTCCAACATGGATATGATGATGCTGATCAGTTCAAGCGGAGTCTTCCGTGTGCGCGTGTGCTGGAGTAAGCGCCTGGGGCCGCTTATGATTACTGATGTCAAATGTAGCAAATAGATAGGTTTTGACGGTAATGGTGTGACACAGAATGGCTGCGGCAGGCCCTGGTGCTGATTAGAAGCGCTGGAGGGAAGATAGAGATGAGTAACAGATGAGGGAGGAGCAGTAGGTAGGCTTGACCTCGTGACCGGCATCCAGGATTCAGGAATTGTAGTCAGGACAGTCTTCCAATCAACCAAATTGATGCAACTCTTTTGTTTTCTTTACATAAGACCTATTGCGGCGAAACAGAAGAAAGAATGTGCTGTTGATATGGTTGTTTGAAGATGAAGTTAAGGAGCGACAGAGAGGCCGGCCAGGAAGGAACACCCAAACAGTTCGAGGCGCATCGACGAAAGCGGTTAGCGCTATAGTCCTCCAAGTCAGCGGCAACGACGTCATTATCGCGTCGCAGTACTCGTCTTTGTATCCAATGAAACAAGTGCATAGCTAGAGAGATATCTTTTTCCAAAACACACCTCCAAGTGCTGCGTCGCTCGCGTCGTACACACATACGAATAACGACCCCAAGTCCAACTTGGTCCCTGCGCCCCCGCTTAAACCCAGCGCATAACCCTCCCCTATCAGCCCTCAAGCCTAGACCCCAAGATCCCCAAATCCTGGAGGAAGCACCCCCCAGAACCTAAACCCCACAAAAATCCTTCCTTCATCTCTCGAATCTGTAATTCAGTAATACACCTACCAGATTCTGTATCGCACCTCCGAGATTCCACCCACAAAACACACCCACCCATACACACCACAGCCCCTGAGCGCCCACGTCCAAACCCAAAACCACCACCACACCAAATAATAAGAATCCCTAATCCTAGGCAATAACATCCGTCAAAACGGAGACGGCGTGTCCGCGTGTGGCGGCCGGCGGACGGGAAGTACATCCCATATCGAGGTAGTAAAGTCCGGTATTAATAATGCGACAAACAATGTCAGCACTACCATGATAATGTTTTTCCACTCGCCAGCGGCGAACAATGCAAATAACCCCCCGGTTTGAAAAGCGTTCTTTTTGCGATATAGCCCCCTTCGCGACAATTAAGAGCGCGTGGTGCCCGAAGGGTTGTTGACATGGGGGAGGCCTGTCTACTTGCCGTTAGGCTGGTTTGCGATTGTGGGCTGTGTCGGTTCATGCGCGCTAATAGGCTGTTTTGCCTGAGTGGTTAGCGCCCGTTAAAAGCGTATTGTATGATGTTGCCGCTTTAGCGGCGAATTGTGCGAACAAGATGAAGATGGGTTGTGCAGTAATTGAGGTGAGTTTTGTGATGAGGTCGACGGTGTCGCTGGAGGTTTCCTTTGAAGCGTTTAGCAGTAAACGCATTATTCCTCGCAACTTGAACATATTACGTTAGCGCCATCATACATAGTGCAGTCATCGATACGTGAGACACTCGCCGTGTTACTAATGTCCTTCAAAGACAACAGGAAAAAAACATCTTGGTTGAGTGCGATGTGTGTTAGTTGACTAAATATGTCATCGCTGCTTGATTAATGCAACACAGCAACTGCACAACATTGCTATGATCAGTGTGAATATTTTGCTCCGTGTAAACTGGATCACAATTCATATCATGGGCCGAGAAGATGTTTTTAACCTTTTTGAATTTTGTCTATGAAAAAAGGGGTATATACAGAGAGAAATTAAAGTTCATGTTCCGAAAAAGGAGGAAAGGAACTATCGAGCAAGCCCAGAGGCAACGGTAGGTGTTACATCTAGAGCTCGCTGTTGCCAACCCAGGGGCTGGAAGACTTCCAGCTGACAACATCGGGAGTAATCTTCTTGATGTCACCCAGGCCGACGTTGGCAGCGTCGTTGAGGAGTTCGTACTTGAGGATGTCGGCGGCCTTCTTGACACCCTTGTGGCCATAGACGTTGGCGAACATGAAAGGCCTGCCAACACCGACGGCGCGGACACCGAGAGCAAGGAGCTTCAAGATGTCAGTGCCGTAGCGGACACCACCATCAGCGTAGACCTCAATCTCCTTGAAGATAGAGGGGTCCTCCTGGTGAATCTCAAGAGCAACCTGGAGAGAAGAAGGCGAAGTGTCGGTTTGACGGCCACCGTGGTTGGAGAGGAAGATGGCCTTGGCACCGTTCTTGACAGCCTCGCGAGCGTCCTCGACAGTCTGGATACCCTTGGGGATAATGGGAAGAGAAGTCATGTTGGAAAGTTCACGGTAGAGATCCCAGGTGAGCAGACTGAGAGAAGAGTCGGCAGATCCAACAGAGTAGCGCTTAGCACGGTGCCTGACACCGTCACCAGCAGAGTCGACGGTGAGGACAATGGCCTTGGAACCGACCTTCTCAATACGCTTGAAGAGTTCCCTGGTCTCAGTCATGTTCTCAGTCAGGTAGACCTGCTGGAAGAGGACCTGCTGGGTGCCGTTGGGGCGGGCCTCGTAGATTTCCTCCATGGTGTTGGATGAGAAAAGCGAAGGCATGTAGAGGATGTTGGCATCACCGGCTCCCCTGACCAAGCCGATCTCAGCCTCCGGGTTCGCATAGTCGGCACGAGCGCAAGGCGAGATGAAGAAGGGCGCGGAGAAGTTGTAGCCAAGAATGGTGGTCGGAAGGGACGCGCCAACGTTGAGGATGTCCTTGAAAACGCGAGGGCGAAGTCGGTATCGAGAGAAGATCTCGAGGTTGTTGCGGTAGGACCACTCGCCCGCCGCGCCATTACGGTAGTAGGTAAAGTTTCTCGTGCCCATGAAGTTGCGTCCGACCCACTGGAAATCAGGCAGGCCAACAAGAGCCTCGAGTGGGGGTAGGGTCTTGTTGGCGACAAAGGCACCAAGCTGTTCATCAATGCCAGTGTCTGGCTCGTCCAGGAATGGGCGAGCAGCAAGCGCACAAGTGGCGAAGGCAAGGATGGAGAAACGCATTTTGAAAAGTAAAGACTGTGGGTTGGAGAAGAGAAAAGATCGACTGTAGCTGTACTGCTGTGTTGTGAGCTGTGGTGAGGATGCTTTCAGTGACAGCAAAGGCAAGACTTTTATATATTCCGTTCATGTACGCGATGCATACATGGGCATATTGCAGGGGCCCGTGCAAAAAAAGTCGCGTTTAGATAGCATACCAAGCAGGTGTACACCCATGCCTGACATGTTTGCCCAGCCCCTGCTGTTCCAGGATTCATGTGTACCAGACTCTGGTACTATGGTACTAGCGGCATGGTTTGCCCAGTTGGCGTTTTGAAACCAAAGTGCGTCATCCCCGCAAGGTGGCCGGGGCCATTGTTTATATTAACTAGCCTGGCAAAACGTCAAAGGTGGAGCCGAACCAGGCCCTAGAAGAGCCGCCAAGGTGTTGCAGAGGTCACTGCAGCCATGTTGGCGTTTAGCATGAATTGGGTGCCCCAGAGGCTACCAGTGGATCGGTCCGAACTGCTTTATAACAGGTTTGTCACTTCAGGCACGCGGGAGATTCACGCCAAAAGCCGGCGTCGGAATGCGCATGCCGTGCGGATGATTGGCTGAGCCGCGTAAAAACACCGTGAAGATCTTGAGATTGCGCCGTCGGCACGTGCGGACACTTGACCGGCAACGTCGCTTGCTCCGGATGAACTGATTTGTTCTTTTGTAGGTGTAGTCGCGCATACATACTTATCGAGTGGCATTGAGCGATGGAAGAATTTTATGCATGCGTAGTGCTTGCCAAAGGCGCATCGGCCAGATTGTTGGACATCGTCGTCGTCGTTAGCTGCTACTGCGGCCATGTATGCGCAAGCAAAGCATCTTGGCTCGTATGTACGCGGCGCACAGCCATGGCCGTTTCCAAATGTTTCGCACGGTGGTTGAGGCTCACGCACCGCGAGTGCCTTCTCTGTAGACGTTATCAGCTGTTTCAGAACAGGAGTTGCGTCCGCCGTGCTTCAGATAATCTGGTGACTGCAATCAGAAGGCGCCTCCGAAATAAAGCCTAGGCGCTCTCGCACACCATCAACGGGTGCGGGTTCGGAGCACAGATGCGGAAGCTGGCTATCGCCAGTTCGGTGAAAATCTCTGCGGCGAGATAGCGGAGTCTTCTGAAGGAATCCTGTGTCGGAGAGGGTGGTCAGGATGCAAAACAGCGCGGGAGGGAGATGGCTGCAGTACCAGCTAGTTTTCTTGGCGCCCCGCATCTGTCAGCACTCTCTTCCAAGCTCTAGGCTCGCGCATGCCATGGCTTCTCACAAGTATACACATTCGTCGAGGATATACCTGTACAACACCCACACTTGGTACTCATGCCTTGAGTTTGTTTTTCTGTGTACTCTGCGTTTGTTTTGCACAAGACTCTTGGGCCACCGCCTGAACCTCGGTACTCCGCTGTCCGCGCTTCTCCTGATCCGCCGACATATGTCCATTTAGTTTCTTTTGATCCTTGTACTCTCTCGCCACAATCGCACGCCGCCTTACACATACGAATGTCCTGCCACAATGAGCCGGTCTCTATATGACTTTCTGGACAGACTGGGACAAGTGCTCCGTAGCCTAAAGAGAGAGAAATGCGCAGCTAGGTGTTGTTATGCCCTCCGATGAATTTCCGTTACTATCCTAAAACAATTGGCCGAACGATGCGCCTCTAGGTAGCGGACCATGCCTCCTCCGAAGTCCGGGTCACTCTCCGCATGCATATTTGCGCATCCAACAGCTTCCCCAACGGCCTTGTTAGTTACAGTTTCGCTACAACAATGGCTTACAACGGATGATTTCCCAATAACGGTTTTCCAAGAAATGCGGGGAAGGTACGCCTAGGACGCGGGGTTACGTATTCGTGAGATCAACGTCTTACCGTCCCGTCAGCATGCGCCATACCTGATAACACCGAAGCCATCATGGCGACCACCCTCCGTGCCGCAGCATGCCATGCATCGCCCGTCTTTCTCAACGCGCGTCAAACAACAGACAAGGCCATATCGCTCATCAAGCAGGCCGCCGCCCACAAGGCCAACTTGGTAGTCTTTCCCGAAACCTACATCTCTGCATTTCCCATCTGGAGCTCGCTTCGGCCGCCTACCGAAAACCACTCTCTGTTCCAGCGCATGGTCCAGGAGTCGGTCTATGCGGATGGCGACGAGGTGGAAGCGATTCGGGAGGCGGCGCGAGCCAGCGGTGTGTTGGTCAGCATTGGCTTCAGCGAGAAATCTCGCCATAGTAATGGCTGCCTCTACAACTCGAACCTCACCATTGGGGCCGACGGCGGGGTGCTCGTGCATCATCGAAAGCTTGTTCCAACCTTTTTTGAGAAGCTGACATGGAGCCCTGGAGACGGTTACGGGCTGCGCGTTGTTAGCACGCAATTTGGGCGAATCGGCGCACTCATATGTGGCGAAAATACTAATGCGCTTGCGAGATACTCTATGATTGCACAAGCTGAACAAGTGCATATTTCTACATGGCCTGCTATCTGGCCCACCAGGTCCTCGCGGACGAACTCACCGAGGGCCGAAAGCGATGATCAGCCGACCACCCCAAACGTCGTACACGAGGCCAATTACAATAATCTCGCAGCCAACCGGACGCGCGTAGCAGCGCATTGTTTTGAGGCAAAATGCTTTGGAATCGCATGCTCTGGCCATTTAGGCGAAGACGCCATCGAAACTGTCACCGACGGCGCGGGTCAGCCGGATGCTGTAGCCAACACGCTGCGTACTGTGCCACGAGCTGCAACCTTTTTTCTCGACCCTACTGGCGCACCACTACCCGCTTTTACTTACAAAGCCTCGGAAAAATTATATGTCGACGCACTACAGTCCGAAGAAGGTATATTGTACGCAGATATGAATCTAGACGACTGCGTCGAAGGGAAGCAGTATCACGACGTCGTTGGAGGCTATCAGAGGCTAGACGTTTTTGACCTCAAGGTCGACCGGTCCAGAAAAGACCCGGTAAGATTCACGTGAAGCTATTCCCAGTACAGAATGCTAGTCAATACTGATGGAAATATGCTGAGACCTACGTGTCGAATACTTATGAACTATATCTCCCTCCCTGAAATAAAATCAAATGTGAGGTTGTCAGATTCACGTCCTCGAACGTTCAGTTAACGTTGAAACCATGTCAATCACCTCCCAAATAGCGTTAACACGCGAGAAAAAGCTTCTCTCCTTCGTCTCCAGAGTACTGGGCCTCGTAAGTGAAAAAATCCTACGTCACCACGCCACCAAGCCAGCTCAAAGGAAGAAAAACCCCCGACACGCTGAATAATCGGCAGTAGCAGTAGCAGTTGCAGCAGCAGCAGCAGCAGAGCCTCATCTCCCCCCTTGCAAACCCGTCGGCCACACCCGTGGGTAAATCAAACAAAAGGACCCTGGAAACATTCTATTTCTCTTGGCCTTCGTTCCATCGAAAACCCGCTATCCCGGTCGCCCACCCGCGCCTTTTGTTCCCCTGCAAATGCATATACATGCTGGGCTAGTTGCATGTCGGAGCCTGGCAGGCAAGGGCTCAAATCTGCGCGCGGGGCTTGGCGGAACGGCGGCGGATATATAGTTTGCTTGGTTATATAACGTGGCATCCCTGGCTTTGTCTTGCGCCCGTTTTTTTTTGTTGACTTTCTGGAACGTTAGAGTGAGGAGTTCTTGGGATGGTATGGCGAGGATGGGCTTGTTGGTAAGAAGAGGGGATTAGGTAAGTGTTTGAGAGGGGGGTTGGCTAAGTTTAGTTGTTTTATGGGTTGTTCCGAGGAGTGGGTTGGGGTGGGCTGGTTGGCTTTGTTGTTGGGATTGGGTATGGGGCTTGGTATGGAACTTGGCAATGAACTTGGTTAACTGGAATTCTGAAGGATGTTTCCGAGTACCTGGAACTGTGGTGTATCATGTTTGGGTATAGCGCGCTGCTTTTGGTAATGGAAGTGTTACAAGGGGTGTTAGGTGGCGTGATACTATCGAGTGAAGTATTCTTCTTTCTGTTTCTAGTCTTCACTAGAATTAGTTATCATTCTTCTCGTACGGTGTAAAATCTTAGTATTTCTGAAATAGATATGTGGAAATGTATGCATCTCTTCGACGTCTGACTGTATGTTGGAGTGATAGCATGTTGCAAGCAGACATGAGGTGTCATAACAGTCAGTGTCAGCGTTTCACGCTTCCTTGGGACTAAAATAATGTGTGCACAATTACCCATTCTGATTCTGAAGTGGAGGTGTTTCAGAAGAGTGGAACAGAATTCTATAGTTCGCATGGAGTCACGTGATTCACTACAGTCTTAGTACATTGGAATAGAGCTGAATTTATGACTAATACAGGAGCTCATAAAACATGAATGAAATAGCTTGGAAGACTATGATACAAATCTCAAATGCCAGAAGACGATCTTATAATGAAAGAATGAAGTCTGATATAGGAAGGCTAACTAAGAAATCTTATCACGGGTTACATTCTTCATATTTGCCCACCGCATATCCAAGCGTAGCCACATCGCATTGCATATTTACCAATTTCTCATGCCACACAAGCACCAATCATATCCTCAGGTGTCATACTGACAGAAGTGCGTAGAGACCATTCCAGTACCTCCCACTCCGCACCATATCTCTCCAGTTGGAACAATGTCTCTTGAGACCAGCTCAAGAAACAGGGTCTTCATTCAACTCAGAGAGATCTCTGTTCATACTTTTGATGAGACATCCCTTTACGGAGTGTGAGAATTGCTTGGATGCATGCAACCCATTGGTCGAATGCTGGTTTCGACAGACAGTAGATGCCACCAGAGGTACTAGGTAGCTTCAAAACGTCCTTTACACACATGGCTTCAAGCAACAAAACCATTTGGTGAATCTCTGCGAATTCATACATGCTCTGCTTTCCGTTGTTGAAGAAATGGAACAGTTTGGAGATCATCTTCTCTCTACGATTCGTAAATAGGTCTGAATTCGAGCCGTTATCATGTTCAGCGCGTGGCGGTAACTTTGGAGATCTTCCTCTTTTCCGCGGCTTTGTCGCGTCGGGTTTCACTATAGCTGCTGACCTTCGGGTTCTGGTATCGGGCGCCTGAGTGGATCTTGGGCGGGAAGTCTTTACTGTCTTAGGAGGAGGGGTGCAGAGTGGGTTATAGATAAATGTATCTAAAGATGACGAAAATTGCTCTTGACTCTGACTGATCTTGGATTTAGGGGCCATTCTGAAGTAGTCTTTGTTGCTTGTAGATGGTCTTCTGCGCGTTTTCTTGCCTGTTTTTGATTGCAGCCTTATGTCATCAATCTGAAATATCTTCTTCTGTTTGAGTATCATCAGATTAGTCACATCAACTTGCTGATGTAGATTACAGTGCACGTACTGTTTTCGATGTTCCGGGATCTGGGAGACAATGTATTTTGCGGAATTATTTTGTCGAGTTAGATAAGGAAGCGATCAAAGTAGTCGCTTTCGTTCTTTGTGTGCTGGTCAAATTTCAAAATATTGTCCTTCGACGATTAGCCTAGAAAATTTATGCCTATGGACTTAGTCACTCCAGCTTCTTTGTATGCGACAGAATTCAAGTGCTGAGAAACTAAGCTATTTATACGTGGTGTCATGCATGCTGGAATGTTTACAAACAAGAAGAGGTTACACGCCCAGTTCAGGGTTGGATGACCTCGGTTAGGGCTCCTGCTTCAGTCTCGTTGGGAGAGCAACAGGTCATTCGCCATACAGTGTCCTTGGCAAACAAATGAGTCTTTCACTTTCTGCTGTACAGCGTCAGAAACAGCAAGATTGACATGGCCATAAGAAGTCCCTCTCTAGCTCCAGCAAGAGTGTCCAATCATTTTGAAATTTTTTTGATATGAATTCATAGGCACTGCTTGGCTCTGAGGACAGCTACATCCCCTGTCCTGTCCAATGCCTTGCAGAGAACGCGACCTATGATCAAACTGACTGCACGTGTGACCGGGTGTGACACGTCTTTGACTATGCTCACCGATGAAAGTGTATTACGCGTCCATTTTCCGTACGGGTTCAGAAGATCAGACAGGTAAGGGGATGGCACGTCTTGCGGAGCTGTGCTGGTCCGCATGTCGCGTAGCCGAGCTCATGGTGCATCTGCCACCCTAGTTGAGGACTGACGGACAGCCACTCGCCGCACACCAAGGGGCGCAGGCGTGATTCACAGCCTTTTCAGTGACGTCATTGGGGTGATCATCCTCAATCGCGTGCATGTAATCTGGCACATCGTGTTCTGCTCATTAGCTCAAGTACCAAATTTTCGAAGCCCAAGGTAATGTGGCTAGCATAACATTAGGAAAAGCTATCATCGTCTATAATACATTTTTCTATATATATTCTATAATACAAACAAGAAACGATAAATGAAGAAAGTCTAATCAAACCAAGACAGAAGACCCAAGTTGAAGTCCATAATCATCTTTTTCATCCCCTCCACATCCCCTGTTTTGAGTGCCCCCTTCTGTGTCGTCATCTCTAGTAAGATACAAGTGACATCTCTCGACCACGTATGCATTACCAAGTGAGGATATTCGAGACGCCATTCTTCCAAACTAATGCTAGCTGTAGTGAGACTTTCGCGCTTTCTCAAGCGTTCTTTAAATGGTAAAGAATCCACATAGGCTTCCCATGCAGTCAGATCATCATGGAAGTCAGCGTCCTTGCGAAAGCGCAAGTAGATGTTGACTAGACCTAACCACTGATCGAGTATCACCTGATACGGCGCATTTCTACCACCTAACCCGTTATGAGGCAAGTTCCTGTCAAGAGCTCTGATGTCTCCTATCAACTTGATTGTGTCCTCTAGCGCATCGGTTTGTTGGGTCCATGCCTCAAAAGCCCTAGGTAGTTTTAGGGCTAAGTGTTTGCGATAGATACGCCTTTGAGCAATTTCCCTTTGGTTCCTGATCTTCAACACAACGATCAAAGAGGGCTCCTCATCCTCATCCGGAGGGAATATTGACCCTAACGGGGCGGGTGATTGTCGAGGGGAACCTTGAACTGAATCAAAGTCGTCGTCTCCACCTGGCGCGTTTTCAGCTATGGATGTGGTGTTGTTTTGATCGTCCCGAACACTCGATACTCTAATGCCACCGGTGTCAAGCTCTCGGTTCGTTTCGATGTTATCATGAGTTTGGATGGTAGATGCACTGTCTGAGCCTTTGTGTGTAGTTCTGTCAGTAAGCGTATCCCTGAAGGCTGAATCTCTAGTGTAGCTGGCAAACGATGGCAATGTGCTTGACGAAGGCCGAGATATTCCGCTTGAGGAATCTTTTCTCTTCAATACCACGGTACGTCGCAAAGATCCTGCTGACTGCAATGTCCTAAAACTGGTCCGAGCCTCTTCTTGTGGTTGGTTTTTTCTGCGTTTCCGGAAAGGACGGCGCAGTTCAGTGTCCTCATCTTCAGAATTTGGATCTGAGTTCTGATTCGAAGAAGCGCGTGGTTCGCTTCGGATCGGCATCTTGCCTACTTGATTGGCACTTTTTGTGTTTGAGACGTCGTTTTCGGTGGCGGCAGCGACTCCACCTGCACCTGTCTGGGGCAAGACGGAAGACGAAGAGGCTCCTCCTGTAGGAGTGTTTGGAACCATCTGAGCCACAGGTACCTGATATGGCCCAGCGTCTCGCCAGCGTGTGCCTTCCATACCGATAGGCGTTGATTTGTTTCCCGTGTAATTTGACGCTATAAACATGACGTCTGGGTCTGGTGGCAATACACACGATTGCTCGAGCTTCGGACTGCGAGAAGTTGCATGTGGCGGTTCCATCGCTATGACTCCATCGTCCCGAGAATGAGATCCCATGGTTCTCATTTCACGACACGCACGCTGTAGTGTCAAGCAGTATACGTAAGTTCGTATCCTATGCTAACATGTCAATTACGTCTCGTGCGATAATGTGAGGAGACGTGCCACTTACCATGTACGATCGGAGTTATTGGTATACACGAGGTGACGTGGATAAACTCTGTCTTCGTCGTCTTGCTCTTCGTCGTCTATGACGGTCAGAAAAGAACCCGTTCGTCCGTCGCTCCAAATTACTGGGCCGTATTTGTCGAGGAGGTCGTCGATCTGCTTGTGCGTGAAGTTCTCTTGAGCCTCGATCTCCCCATGCAGCTCGGTCCACGAGTTGTACCTTTTGGATAGTTCGTCTGCTATGGTTTTGGTTGCTCGATAGAAGTCCCCAACTATGCCAGAATAGGTTTGGGGACTGGATCGTGATTTGGATTTTGATAGCTTACGGAATCCTAGAAGGTCTGAGTATGTCTGCGTTCTAGCATTTCTGGTCGTAGAAAAAAGTAGATGGTGCTTTGCATGTGTCGGTGTGAGTACTGCCATCTCTGTTTTGAAGCATAGGAGAAAACTCTAGGTTGCACAGAGTCTAGATTTGGGAATAGGAGAAGGAGTTAGACGGGTGACTTCATACAGATAGCGCGATTCTGCTTCAGCCCCCAAAGCATGGCTACTGCAGTAGAGTGCAAGGGGACACGCTGCCGACGCACGCTCTCGTCAAAAGGAGCGGCGATTCACCCTGGAAACCTTCGTCGGGGGAGAAATTTCTACATCCGCGGCCCTAAAAGCTGCAGTTAATGCAGATCTTCAATCAAACTAAGCAGAAGAAGACAGAGCCGGCTGGCAACAGTTGTCCTTCATTTGCAGGCAGCAGCGTTGCTAGGGTCGGGGTGGTCTGAGAATTCTACTTTCGTCAAGCCACATAAAACGACAAGACATTCGCGAACAGGGGCTTCACCGTGATATCTTATACACACCACTTAGAAATTACCAGTGTTTGGTTTGCATTGCCCGGAGGCTGAGAAAAGTATGGCGCGGTTGCGTAGGCACAGACGTTGGAGGGCATGTCACTGAGTCGATGTCGAGGACGCGTAAACAGGAGTGTGAAGCCTTACAGGCACCTACTACGAAACCCTGTATGGGTGGGTTGACCAAGACTGACATCGGTGAATGACTCAATCCCAAACCAGCAGACTTGTTTCTTCGTTGATCATAGCCCACTGAGCATGGTCTAAGCGTGTCAGCCTTGCTGCAATGGTACGACAGCGTAGTGCCAAACGTAAACCAAGGCCATTTGTTTTGCATTACTAATCCTCCAATACTACAATATCATACAACACTGCTAGTTGAGCCACAAGACTCTGTCATGGGACGGAAACCACAGGCTCAGAATGAATGAACAGTATGTTGCATCGTTGGGTTTGCGAGGGCAACTCAACGGCCAGTAACTGTCAGTGCCTGGCAGTTGGTGGCGTTTCCAGGTACCCTGTCTAGTCTGCCCTCATAGGTGTGCGCGTGCAGAAGGAAACGAGGCGCATGATGCAAGGGTGCGGCGTGGGTTACAATAGTGTTCCTTCATTCTCGCGTCCAATCACTGCTCACCACTCGATTTAGGCTGTCTTGTCTCCCTTTTACTCCTAAAATGTGATACTAGTTCTTTCCATTTCTAAGTTGTCGCTTTTGGCGTCTATGATATGTACATACAGCATTACTGACCCCTTTAGACCAGTGACAACTTTGCTACAAGTCAATATGATAGTCCAATATATCAAGGTGTCATGTGACATCTATATAACAAATACAACAGATCTTTTTAGAAAAAAGATTAACAAAAGAACAAAGATGATTATGTAACATATTACTTATGTGTTTACATCACCTTAGAAAAAGATATTTTTTAATGTTATAATCAGGCATTAAAAATCATGCACGTACTAAGCAACTACAGTAGACAGCTTCCATGCGCCATCAAAATGATGATAATGATCTGAATCTTGATCTTTGTTAAAAGAATGTCATATGGTTGATGTGCAGTGTTCTATACATCATGCATGTGCCATATTACTCGCTGCAGGGACAACCCATCAGTGTAATCAAATGTAGAACGAAACGATGAACGAGAGCCATAATCTGATTCAAGATAGCGATGCACTGTGATCGAGAAGGGGTTTGCTTGTCTCAAGCGCGTGAGTGTTTTGAGCACACAATGATTACTAAGATAGAAAACAAGTACGGGAGTGACCGTTTTGCGAAGCTCTTTGTAAGTGTGTTGACATTTTAACATACTCGAGATATTGCCCTAAGTTCCATGATCCTTCAAGTAATCGAAATGCTGATTCCATTTGACGCATACCATTCTGTGCGACTGATATGTCGCTAGAATTCATCCACACAAAAGAGCTGATGTGAGAACATTGGACTGGGGTTTTCGAACTAGATATGGTACTTGGTAGGATACCCAATTCCCTTCGCGTTCGAGACTGAATGGAAAGACGTTGAAAACCTAGTGGATTCACATATCAAGTGATTATGATGAGATGGAGTTTGAAGCACCTAAATGAGCATTCGTGACCCCTGAATGAATTCTGCTTTCGCGCAATATCAGCGCTGCATGGCATACTAACTGTGCGAATGCAACAGCTCGTCAATGCTTATTCAATCATTTGCGTAATCCGGAACGGTAATAATGTTGGTAGTCTGGCGGCTCATGTCGCAGAATCGGACCTACTGGCTGTTGATGTCAACGATGTGTGGCTCGGGCCAATCAGAGGTGCCAAGAAAAAGGTAGGTCATCCATTCCGAACTTCACGACCGCCACCACTCGCATCGACAACGCACGCTCGCCGGATCCCCGAGCATCAATTGCGCGAGACAACACACTATCCGCACTCAAGATGCTCGCAAGACACGTACCCGCTTCTTCGGCGCTCAGCGCAGCCGCCCACCGAGCTCTGCCCGCAGCCTCGGCAGCCACTCGCCTTTCGACCGCAGCCCCAAGCAACCGCACTCAGAAGAGGACACTCGCAACCGTCAATGACGCGGCACCCAAGAGGACATACGGCGGCTTGAAGGACCAGGACAGGATTTTCCAGAACCTGTACGGACACCATGGCGCCGACTTGAAGAGCGCCATGAAGTACGGCGACTGGTACAAGACCAAGGAGATTATCCTCAAGGGTCACGACTGGGTATGCGTGTACATGTCTTAATGTATACGGCTTGGACTGATGGAAATAGATCATTTCTGAGATCAAGGCTTCCGGCCTGCGAGGCCGAGGTGGTGCTGGTTTCCCCTCTGGTCTGAAATGGGTATGCAGCTCGAACTATACAGGCATGTAGGGCGCTACTGACACGCACAGTCATTCATGAACTTCAAGGATTGGGACAAGGACAACAAGCCTCGCTACCTCGTTGTCAACGCTGATGAGGGTGAGCCCGGAACCTGCAAGGACCGCGAAATTATGCGCAAGGACCCCCACAAGCTCATTGAGGGCTGTCTCGTTGCTGGTCGTGCCATGAACGCCACCGCGGCTTACATCTACATTCGAGGTGAATTCTACCACGAGGCCACCGTTCTCCAGCGTGCCATCCAGGAGGCATACCAAGCTGGCCTCATTGGCAAGAACGCTTGCGGTTCCGGCTATGACTTTGACGTTTACATTCACCGCGGAATGGGTGCTTACGTCTGCGGTGAGGAGACTTCTCTTATCGAGTCGCTAGAGGGCAAGCCCGGAAAGCCTCGTCTCAAGCCCCCGTTCCCTGCTGCTGTCGGTCTCTTTGGATGCCCATCTACTGTTGCCAACGTCGAGACTATCGCTGTTGCGCCTACCATCTGCCGAAGGGGAGGCAGCTGGTTCGCCAGCTTCGGTCGCGAGCGCAACCAGGGTACCAAGCTCTTCGCCATCTCCGGTCACGTCAACAACCCTTGCACTGTTGAGGAGGAGATGTCTATTCCCCTCCGTGAGCTCATCGAGAAGCACTGCGGAGGTGTCCGTGGTGGCTGGGACAACCTGAAGGCAGTCATTCCCGGTGGTTCCTCCACTCCCATTCTCCCCAAGCACATTTGCGACGACCAACTCATGGACTTTGATGCCCTCAAGGACTCCCAGTCTGGATTTGGTACTGCTGCCGTCATTGTCATGGACAAGTCGACCGACGTTGTCCGCGCCATCACCCGTCTTGCTAAGTTCTACCACCACGAGTCTTGCGGCCAGTGCACACCCTGCCGTGAGGGCTCAAAGTGGACGCACCAGATCATGGACCGCTTCGCCAAGGGCCAGGCCCGCGAGCGCGAGATCGACATGCTCCAGGAGTTGACCAAGCAGGTTGAGGGACACACCATTTGTGCGCTCGGTGAGGCGTTCGCATGGCCCCTGCAGGGTCTCATCAGGCACTTCAGACCCGAGCTGGAGGCCAGGATAAACGACTACGGACTGAAGCACGGTGGCAAGGCACTGGCAGGAGGCTGGGCACATGACGCTGCCAAGAAGGGACAGCTTGTCTCGCCTGGACAGTAGATCCGGGTGTGTTTGCATTGAGCATGTTTTCTGTGTTTTAGATTTTTCTTTCAGCATGCTATTACTTGAAGAGCTGAGCTGTAAATGTTTTCTCGGTGCAAATAAAGCAAGTTTGAAATCGACTGGCGAATGAGGTGCTTGTTGAAGACATTCTCATTGAAACAGACTACGATTGCAAAAACAACGCCGCGAACGCCCTGCAAGATTGTAGTGTTGCAAAACTAGTCCAAAGCCCTTCGTGAACTATCAATTCCTGTGCCGCTCAAGTCCCCATGCAGATCTGGATGAATTCCTCTCTGCTAATCGCATTGTCGTTATCCATGTCAAACTCCTCAATCATAGCCACCAATTCATCATGCGACAAAGCTTCACCCAATTCCCTAGCCACTCTCGTGAGATCCTGCAACGTAATTGTGCCCTTTCCTCCCTCATCAAACAGCTCAAACGCCCGCAGAATCTCGTCTCTCGGATCACGACTCAGTATCCTCTGCGCCATGAGCGTCTGGAAAGCCTGGAAACTGAGGAGTTGGCGCCCTGGCGCCGCATATTGCTGCTGTTGTTGCTGGCGCGATGCTTGCTTTGCGTTTTGTGCCGAAGGCGCCGGCGAGCCATGCTGTTGCAAGATAGCCAATATCTCTTGTTTTGGTAGGTCAAATCCAAGCGCCTTCATAGCGACTTTGAGCTCATGGTAGTCGATGTAGCCATCTTTGTCTAAGTCGAACAGGTTGAATGCCTCGCCGATTTCTTCTCGTTGCTCTTCTGTCAGCTCGGCGAGGGACGCCGCGCCAGAGGCCTCCATGCGCTGTGCGTTTTCGCGGGCGGCGCGCTCGCGCTCCAGTCGCTCGGATTCCAGGCGCTGGGCGTTTTTGGGGTTGGGCGGGTACGCGGGCGTGCTGCTGAAGCCGGGTTGCGCGGCGGGCTGCGGAGGCGGTGCCGTGCGTCCGATACCGTAGCGGGGGCCGGCGCCGAGCGGGTTGGAAGATGTGGCCATGTGTGGTGTTGTGGGAGGTATGTGTGGTGCGTTGGTGGAGAGGTGGAGCTTTGGGGTGTTTGTGGGTGGGTTGTTCAACTAGGCAGTGGTGGTGGTGATGAAAGTGGTGGGTGCGCTGATCGCTGTCAAGCCGACGACATATAAGGTCAAAGTCGGATAGCACAAGTGTGTTGGGGAAAATCGCAGATTGGGTGAATTGACGCCGATTCCCGTTGCGACAACACGGCGAATTGCGCTTCGTGTTTGTTTGGAGTCGAGGTGGGGATATAGCGGTGGTCCTGGACGCGAGGCGCGTTTGGGCGTGTAGGAAGCTTAGGCGCAGTTTAGCGCGATTTTGCTTCTGGTGCAGGTGGGGAACCTTGGGCTCATGGCGTTGGTAGGGCTGAGGTCAAGGATGTTGTTGTTCTGCGAGATGGCATTGGCTTCTTGCAACAAGGATGGATGACTATGGTTCAAGGTCTTGACGAGCGCGATGAGGGGCCATAGCAGCTGTCTGGCTGCATAGCCGTGCCATTCAGGCACTGGCTCTGCAATTACAAGTAATACAGTATATTTCACACAGAGTTCTGCAGGTGTAGATCAGCCTCGATATTACATGTGAATTGAGATACGGAGCAGATTTCACTCGAGCGAACATTGGTCAGCAGGTCGTGTGATGTTTCGTGTTTGCATCGCACCACCACGGCGTATCTCAGACCTTTTATTTTGCTATGCGTTGTATGCCTTGCCAATCTGACCATCATCGGGGTCTGTATTTTGCAGCCCTCGGCATACAAGATGTGTTATTTTGAAGCTGGAAAATGTTTCACAATGCGTGTCTACGTGTGAGCCAAGTAGCAAGGCATCCGCCAGCCGTCAGGCAACCGTAGGTAGCGATAGGTAGCGACAGGTAGCCAAAAAGGCCCCTCTGCGCACAATTGACGCCTAGCACAAGAAGCAGCTCATTCGCCAATCCATGGCGGGCTCCGTCATGGCTGCAGCGCCTAGGGCCGGATGGGCCCAGCCCTGACGGGAAAAAGACGTGAAAAGTGTGCACGTGATGGCCTTGTGCGGCTTAGCGTCATGCCGACGTGCCTTGCTCCTAAGTGCAACCTCACTTCTGCTTGTCCCACCAAACCCATCGCGCCCGTCGCTCTCTTTCTTCCATGACGGCCTATATCAGTACTTAATCTGCTCCGCGTCTGAGCTTCTTCTCACTAATCTCGTTCCTTTCCTTCACTCCCGCCCGCAGCACACATTGCTGCGCTCGCCCCGTCAGCCTTTTCTTGGCGCGTTTTCCGCGAGCTCTCACCAACAACTGCCTCTCGACGAGCTCCCCTGCACCTTCACTCTATCAACCACCCCGCATCCACGCGACCCTATCGCGCATTGCTAGACTTCTGCGAATCAACGCGCGCGCAACCCGTCGGACAAGCGCAAAATGTCCTTCGGTGGTGGTTTTGGGGGCTTCGGCTCCAATAACAACACCCAGTCCACTGGCTTCGGCGGATTTGGCTCAAGTAACAACAACACTTCAGGTAAGCACGACCTTTTATTTTTCACTCGTAGAAATGTTCGCGCGCGACTGCTTCGATGCCCCTGCGACATCGCCACGGCCTTCTCCACGAACCGTGTCTAACGTGCCTTTCGCCTCAGGCTTCGGCTCCAACACGAACACTGGTTCAAGCATATTCGGCGCGAACAACAACACAACGGGCAGCACAATGTTCGGAAGCAACAATGCCAGCTCGAGCTCTCCTTTTGGAGGCGGAGGTATGTGGAAAGTTTGCGCTCTGCCGTCGCGTCCATCCTTGGGTTCCCTGAGGGATACCGGCTTCAATTCTTTCGCTGCCATTGGCTTCTCGATTGCGCACATCCGAACGATCGAACGGTCGCGATCCTCCTTTGCCTTACGCGTGGATCGATGTATTCAAGAAAAACCCGGATCAAAAACTGACTCAATCTTCTAGGTGGCTTCGGCGCTAATACCAACAACAACACGGCCTTTGGTTCCAAGCCATTCGGTAGCACAACGACAGGCGGTGGTCTCTTCGGCGGCGGTAGCTCTACTGGTACCAGCACGTTTGGAGGTTTTGGATCCACGAACAACAACACTACCTCCGCGTTTGGAAGTACCAACACCAACACGGGAGGTGGTCTTTTTGGCCAGAACAAGACAACCGGGTTCGGTACGTCAACAACTGGTGGCGGACTTTTTGGTGGCGGCAGTACCGCTGGTGGATTTGGGTCGACCAACACCACCACGACCGGCGGCTTTGGTTCCAACACTGGCAGCGCTTTCGGTGCAGGCACGAACCCTCCCGCCAACAATGGTACCGCCAACACTCCTTTCCAGCCTTTCTCCGAGAAGGATGGAACTTCTGGCAATGCGCAGTATCAGACCATCACTTTCCAGCAGCCATACCAGAACTACTCTCTCGAAGAACTACGAGTAGCCGACTACAACCAGGGTCGACGATACGGTAACGGCAATGGTCAGGCCGGAGCATTCGGTCAGAGCACTGGTTTCGGAGGCTTTGGCAGCACCAACAACACGACCACTGGCACCACGGGTTTCGGTGCAACCAACAACACCGGTGGCGGGTTGTTTGGCGGCGGTAACACCAGCACTACATCCGCATTTGGTTCAAACACAGGATCTGCCTTTGGTTCAAACAACAACAACAACACCGGTGGAGGTCTCTTCGGACAAAACAAGCCTGCTACAGGAGGACTGTTTGGCTCCACTAGCAACACTGCCTCGACCGGAACAACCGGTGGCCTCTTCGGAGGCGGCTCCACTACTAACACCACTGGAGGCTTTGGATCTGGGGGTGGCTTCGGGTCCTCGACGACCGGCGGAGGTCTGTTTGGCCAAAACAAGCCTGCGACTGGCGGAGGTCTTTTCGGTGGCAGCAGCACTACCAACACCACCTCGACTCCCTTTGGCGGCGGCTCGACAAACACTGGCGGTGCCTTCGGCCAATCTAACACCGGTGGCGGATTGTTTGGCCAATCTAACCAGACCTCATCCACACCAGCATTCGGCGCCAACAACACTTCGACAAACACTGGCGGAGGCTTGTTTGGCGGCGGTTCCACTGGTGGCGCATTCGGACAGAACAACCAGAGCTCTACGACAAACACGACTTCTGGAGGCCTTTTCGGCGGTGGTGGCTTCGGTCAGAACAATCAACAAAATCAGCAAAAGCCCGGAGGTCTTTTCGGCGGCGCAAGCACTGGCACCGCAGGAGGCGGTCTCTTCGGTGGCCAGACAAACAACAGTCAGCCTGCAAGCGGTGGCTTGTTTGGAAACTCCACTGCAAACAACAACAGCACTGGTGGTGGACTGTTTGGCCAAAAGCCTGCAACTGGCGGAACTTCATTGTTCGGAGGCGGCAATACCTCCACCACTAACACATCCGGTGGTGGCTTGTTCGGAAATCTCGGTACACAGAACAATCAGCAAAACACAGGTGGCTCGAGTCTCTTTGGTGGTCAAAACAACAACCAACAGAAGCCCGGCGGTCTGTTTGGCGGTTCCACCACTACCACAAATACTGGAGGTGGCCTGTTCGGCGGTGGTCTTGGCCAACAGAACAACAACCAACAGTCAACCCTTGGAGGCTCCCTTTTCTCCAGCCAGAACCAACAGCCGCAGCAACAGCAGCAAAACGGTAACAGCTTGTTCGGTGCCTCTGGAAGCTCTCTGTTGAACACATCCATGAACACCAACCCTTACGGCAACGACGCTTTGTTTGCTGGGCTGGGAACGCCTAGTCAGAGCCCTGGTCCACTTGCCACTCCGCTCTCCAGCAGCCAGAAGAACAAGAAGAATGCCATCTTGCCCCAGCACAAGCTCAACCCTGCTGCCTCCACTCGCCTCTTGACCCCACAAACCAAGAGGGCAGGCTACGGATTCAGCTACTCGTCCTATGGCGCTCCAGCCAGCGGCGCAGCAAGCTCGACCAGCACCCCAGGCTTGGGCGGAAGCCTCTTTGCCAATGGCAGTCTTTCCCGGTCACTCGGAAAGAGCGTCTCTTCTAGCAGCCTGCGCAACAACTTCACCGCCGATACCAGCATCTTGTCTCCCGGTGCATTTTCTACCACCGGACGCAACTTTGGTAATGGTGGTCTCAAACGCCTCAACATTAACCGCAACATCAACGCTGCACGGACACCGCTCTTTGATGAGCCTGCCCAGAAGCGTGTCAGTTTCGCTGCAGGCGAAGGTGTTAATGGCCACACCAACGGGGAAACCGCGCTGGTCGTAAGACAGGACGACGAAGAGGGCTCTCCTAAGGCTGCTAGTCACGATGGCAGCGACAGCTCGCGTCCAGAAATGCAACAGGTCAATGGTACAGAACTCGCCCGTGTTTCCGAAGATAGCGCACTTACACCAAAGTCGTCATCGTCGGTCAACATCCAGCCTGGCCAGGACCCCAAGCCAGGCGAGTACTGGTGCAGCCCTCCCATGGAGCAGCTGAAGAAGATGAGCAAGCAGGAGCTCAAGAGCGTTCCCAACTTTATTGTAGGCCGTCAGCACATTGGCCAGATCAAGTTCAACCACGGTGAGCCTGTTGATCTGTCCGAAGTCGACCTTGACAAGCTGTTTGGCGACATTGTTCAGCTCAACGCTCGCAACGCTACTGTCTATGGAGAGACTTGCACTTGCTTGCCCAAGCCACCACTTGGCACCGCTCTCAACAGGCCCTCTGAGATTGTTCTCGGCAACTCCTGGCCACGCAACAGGGCTGGCAAGAAGGACGTCAAGCACCTCGAGCGACTCAAGCGAGTTGCCGGCACCACCTTTGTCAAGTACAATCAGGCCACTGGTGAATGGACTTTCACCGTCCCACATTTCTCCTCTTATGGTCTGGATTACGACGACTACAGCGATGATGAGGATGACGTCGCGTCAAGCGAGCTCAGTGATGTTCCTGATACCCCAATGGACCAACAGCATCGCTCCAGCCAAATGACCAGCACACCACAAGACGATTCATTTGCTAGTCCCACGCAGTCCAGCCCCGACGACACCTTCGATTTCAAGAAGGGCATGCGTGGGCGCGCCAGTGTGCCGGGTGGGTTTGGAGATGACTCCATGTACGATGATGACGAAGAGATGCAAGGTACCCGAGGCCAGTCTTTTTTAGGGGGGCGCTCCGTGGGTTCGCTTGATGGACAGCATGACGCTGACTATTCCGAAGACGAATCGGAGTTGGCGCACGAACAGAGTATGGCGGATTCTGTTTCGAGCCCAATTCGCACCACGGAGCAAACTACCGCCAAGGATGATCCCTTCAGAGGCTCACTGATGCCAAAGTCTATTCTCAAGGCTGGTCAGATCCTCAAGCCCTCAACAGGCACACCTTCGAAAGCGCAGCCGGTTTTCGACGATGACTGGGCAAATCAACTCCAACGCACCATTAGCCCCAAGAAGCAAGACCGACAGGCTCTTCGCGAAAGCCAGGGTCATGTTTTGCGAGAGCAGGAACTCCAGCCTTCGAAGTTCGCGCAATCTTTTGGTGGCGGACGCCAGATGACAACAGCTCTGGATCTCATGGATTCTCTTTTCGGAGAGACGGAAAAGCAACAAGTCCCTAAGCGCGGTGGACACGGTATTGAGGTTCGACTTCCCCTCCCCTTTAGCGTTTTAATTTGATGCGGCGTGGTCTGTGGCAGGTTTCCTATGTGGCTTTCCTTCATAGATTGATGCCTGGACCTTACGTCCGCCCGTGTATGTAGTCATAAATGGCACAAGATTGCTGAAACTGTTTTCTCTAGTTACCCTATTCCAAGCGCCCCAAGACAGAGTCCGACCTCGACCAACTTACCGACACCGACAAGAACTTCCACAGCTGCAGCAAGCCCCACTTTAGCGAAACCAACATCCTGATTTACGGCAACAAAGGCCACGCTCATCTCGAAGGTGGTGTCTTTCCTACTGCTCAAGAACCACTCATTGGGGCTACGAAGGATATCCGATTTGCAAAGATGCCTACATTTGACGATTCTGCACCTGAAACTTTGTCTCTCCAGAAGCAGCACACCAGAATCTTTACTCCGGACGGCATTCCCTCGGCCAAGCTTTTGACCGACCCGGCCCCTGTGGAGTTCTCCAGTATGGCAAAGGCTGTTTCACTTGATACTGCCGCAGGTGTTCAAGAACAACAGGCCTGGCAGTTGCTTTCGCTATTGTTTGACGACGCTGATAGGGTACCTGCGGGTATCCCTGTAGAGCACATGAAGATCTACCGAAAGGAGAAGCTCTCCGAGTTCTGGAAGTTGCTGGTCTGGGATGATGCACAAAAGCATGCCCAACAAGCTGCATCTCCTGAGGAGCGTGCTCTTGCGCAGCTGAGTTGCAACAATGTTGCCGATGCCTGTCATACTTTGCTCGACGGCCTCGATCTCCGACTGGCTACCATGGTTGCTCAGATTGGAGGTGATGAAGCAATGCGCCAGAGCATGGCTGCTCAAATCGAAGAGTGGCGTCGTCTTGACACCCTTTCCGAAATGGAGGATGCCCATCGCGCGTTGTACGAGCTCATTGCTGGTAACTGCACACTGTCAGAAGGCAAGACTGGAGCAGGCAGTGAGAACCGGGCTGCTACCTTCAACATCTCGAGCAGGTTTGGACTCGACTGGCGACGGGCTTTCGGATTGCGTTTGTGGTATGGCACGCTAACCAATGAGCCCATCGAGATGGCCGTAGCGCAATTTGCGGACGCCGTTCGAGATGGCAGGGAAGATGTCAAGCCAGTGCCTTGGTTCGTCAAGGAAAAGACCGATATGGGCTGGAAAGACCCTGCTGCTGAGCAACGAGAAGACCTTCTTTGGGGCATCTTGAAGCTCTACGCTTCTGCAAAGATTGACATGGCTGCCAACATTGAGGAGGTTCTTGCACCTGAGAACGTCTCTGGTAATCCTTTCAACGCTCGCCTCTCATTCCAGCTGTTCCAGCTCTTCAAGTCCCGCCAGGAAGACGTCAGCGAGGCAGATGAACGTAAGGTGGCCATGCCTACGGTCCGTGGTGAAGGTGGTGACCCATTCGATCGCTCATTGCAATCATGGAATGCTCCGGGTGATGCGCAATCAGAGGATCGGATTGTCGAGCTCAACGATAAGATCACGCTCACTTATGCCGCCTCGCTACACACACCGGAGCTTTGGACGACTGCTATTTGGGTTTACTCTCATCTGTCTTCTGCATCAATGCGGGAGCATTACATTCGGTCTCTGGTCAATCAGTTCTCTGGGTCATTTACTCTGGAGGATGGCAACACCATCTATGCTCATCTTACAGCCGATCTGCACGTTCCTTCTACTTGGCTCCACTCGGCTGCTGCTCTGCACGCTAAGTCGAGCGGCGATGCTCTTGGCGAGGCAACGCACCTCATCAAGGCCGATGAGTTGGAAGAGGCACATGAAGTCCTCTGCAGGAAGGTTGGTCCCGAGGCGATCATCTCTCGCGACTACGACGCACTACGTGAACTCATGGCTGGATTCGTCGCAGAGTCCAACGTCCCACTTCCTCGGGAGCCAGTCCAAGGCTGGGCTCAGGGTGGTCAGATCTACTTTGACTACATTGAGCTGATCGACTTGACCGGCCAACGCTCAGCTTACCGCGTCGACGAGGAACTCGAAAGCCGCGTCGAAGAGCTCCTTACCAAGCTCCAGCGCGCCCTTGAAATCGCCGGCCGCGACAGATTGGGTTCATGTGGCCTGGAAGAGCGTGTCGCCCTCATGGACATTGCCGGCACCGTCGCTAATCTCGTCACCAAGACTCAGGTACGTTTTTTCAAGAACTATTCCCACATCATCTCTAGAACTCAGTTGACAACTCTGCAGCGTACAAACCGCAATTCTATTCTCAAGCTCCCACTCACAGAGGACCTCTGGCTCAAACACTCCATCGACCTCAGCACAAATTACTACCGCAACCTCCTTGTTACTAGCCGATAGCGTCGGTCTGGTAGTAACAACAATGCTTTAGTCGATGATGATTCCCCTTCTCCTTCCCGCCTTTTTGCATCCCCGCTAGTTCCCATGTCAGACTTGCCTGACCTCCCGAGGTTGCACGACGACGACGATGACAACATGTGGAATGAGGGATGAGATGAAAAAAAGAAAAAAAGGAGAGTATATATGGGGATGGATGTGTGTAAAGTCTTCGAGGACTTCTCTTCTGCTGATGATGATAGCTTCTTTTCTTCTTTCTTCTTTTCTACTTCCAATTTGGGGGGTTTTTTTTTACAATTTTTTGTTTTTAGCTCTATCATCTCAATTGGTTTTGTTCTTGTTTTTTTTTTTTTTTTTTTTACGAGAGAAAGACGTACGGACGGACTGAGTGAGTGATGGGAAATGCGATATGTGATCGCACGTATGTGTGTATGGCATTTTATCGTTGATAAGGGAGAAGGAGTGAAGTGATGGATAGTGAAGGAGGAAAAGCGAGAGCATAAATTTGGCAAATGGGTTTTCTGAGGCATCAGTGCGTGTGTGTATATTAGGCATATCCTCTTTTCTGTGTTTTTTTTTTCCAAGTAATGCGTCACAAAAATTTAGGATGAGAATGGAATAATAGATTGAACTCTTACAAACCCTTGGACTTTTGTGGTGAGATCGGGTCGGTGTAACAACATGATTGTCCTTGAGTCGTCAAGTCTCCAACATAGCAAATTAACATTGCAGCATTACGAGGTAAGAAACAGTATTTTGTGGAGTTGAGAAAAAAGCGTCGTCGTTTCTTTATATACGTCTTTGTGCGAGCTTACTCTGCATCTATTAATGTATAGATATAATGATAATAACAAAAAATCAAGAAACTTGTAGTTGAGTATGCAAAACAAGATGCTATGTAGTGTATATACAAAAAATATGTGTGATTTCCGTCATACAGATCAAGACTGCGAAGCCGCTGCTGCAACCTGTCCTTGTTGTGCAGCAGGTCCACTGGTACTATTTCTTGGTGGCCCCTGAGGACGCCCACCTCTTGCGCCGCCTCTTCCACCGCGACCGGGTCTCCCTCGGCCGCCGCCGCCGCCTCCTCTGTTGGCGTTGTCACGTCCAGCAGAGCGGTCACCAGCGTCCTGTTTTCCAGACGGCTTTGGCTGTGTGTTGTCTGTGGCAGGAGCTGCAGGACCAGCCTTTCCATCCTTCTTGCCCTTACTGCGTGAAGCTTCTTCTCCGCCGTCCTTCTTATCCTGGCCCTTGGTCTTTGGTCCCTTTGCGTTTTTTGCTTTGCCTCGGCCCTGGCCTGCGGCTTTGGAATAACGCTCTATGAGTCGTTTTGTCTGCTCTTCTTCTTCAATTACCCGCCTACTCTCTTGATCCCACCACTGCTGGAATTCTTGCTCCTGCTGGATCTCTTGAAGACTGCGCTTGGCAGCTGCATCACGTATCGAAGCTTTTTCTGCCTCTTGCATTGACAAGATTTCCATCATGCTGAGGTGCTGACTAGGTGAGGTCGGGGAATGTTGTGGCAAGGGAATATGGCGCACAGATCGAGGTGTCGGAATTGGGTCCGTTGAAACCGACATTCCTCGCTCGGAGGCGGCCGGACGAGTCTTTGAAGGTGAGGCAGTACCCTTGTCTTTTGGCTTTGGTTCTCCTCCTTTGTTCGCTACGGTCTGGCGCATGGTGAGCTGGGGCGTACTGGAGGTACGTGCAGGTTGCGGCGAAGGTTTTGGTGAAGGCTTGGACGGTGAATTCGTCATTGGGGACATGGCAGGGCTGTTGCTTGGTTTTCGATGCGCAGTCGCCTGCCAGGGAGAAACAGATGGTGGGACGGGCTGTGGCTTCTCAATCGGTGTGCCGAGTTGATGAGCTTGCTGAAGACGTTTGCGCTCCTTCTGGGAAAGTTTGGTGTGCGCAGCCTTTGCAACGCGTTCTTTCTCACCCCGAGAAAGACCGAGCGATATGTTGGACGGTGTGGATGAAGAGTCTTGAGCCATGATATCTTTGAGGTCAAGCTTGGGGCCCGCCAATGGAGTAGAGCCCCAAGGTTGATTCGATGGCCTTGTGTCCTTGATGGCTGGTGGAGGCAGAGGACTGACAGACTTCAGAGGTATGTCTCCGTCTGGTACAAACGTTTGCGGAGATGTACTAGGCTTCTGAGACGAGCCCCAGGGAGTTTCAACAGAATCAACGGATGCCTTGTCCTGTACATTGAAGCGTGGAGGCTTGATTTTCTCGGTCATGTCGATTTCTTCTTCCTCCCCGTCTGACATTTCAAACATCAAGTCTTGAGCAGAAGACCTGCCTTTGAGTTCTGGAGCCAAAGCAGGACTCTTCGCTTCTTTGGATGCGCGCCGCCGATTGCGCTGGCGAAGGGGTGAGGCCGCGACTTCTTCCAAACTCTGAGCTCTGAAAGAGCTCGATAAATGGTCATTCTCTGCGTACTTGTTCGACAACACTATGGCGTCAATCTTGGCGCGCTTTCCTCGCTCAATCTTTTCAGCAAGCTCAGGGTAGCGATCGAATAGTAGAGCTTCAGCCCGCCCACTACGCGCAAATGGTAGGTAGGCAAGCTGGTTTTCGTGAGCGACCTGGTTGAGCTCCAACAGCAAGTCTTCGTCGAGTTCATCCAAAGAACCGTTTTGCATCACTGCTTCTAAACTGAGGCATATGTATTCTAGAGCCGCATCTTTGAACTCTGCTACCGAGCTTGGTGCGACTGCTGTAAGAAGCGAACATACATTGCGAGCATTGACTGGGAGTTGGTCAGCGGGAACGTACAATAAAAATTAGGTGTAGACATACCATAACGACCAATCAGTCTCTGACATATCTGCGAGAGGCGGTCCAACATGAGCTCGTTGGCAACAGACATGACGTCCATGACGTGGTCAAGCAGTTCGTCGAGTGCCAACAAATCGTTCAAGTCCTCGCTTGTTACGTTGGCAAAGATCTCTTCCCCGGCATCAGTGTACAAGTGGCGCACCACGAGCTCAAATAGATGAGTTTCGACGTGCGTCAGGTCAATATGAATAAGTGGAGAATCCTCAGTCTGTCTTCCTGCAAGCCATTGGCCTCCGGCGCGCCCTCTGAACAGACCCTCGAAGAAGGGGCAGCGTTGGCAGATTACGTCTGAGTGCAATAACATTTCTCCGTCTGCAAGATCGACAATGACGTTGCCACTTTCGAAGAAGGATTGGTCTTTGATAGCCAGCTCCATGTCCATGTGTAAAGATCTTCGTGGATTGACCATCTGTCGCACGGCAGGTTCGAGCTGTCGCATTTCCAGACGTAGAGCGACCTTCATCAACTCAGTCCGCACAGCCCTATACCTGTGTGCCATTGTGGGGTAGTGCCGAGTAACGTTCCAGAAATCAACAAACGAATCTGTATAGGCATAGAGAACCAGATTGAAAATAGTGAGGAAATCAAGGCCTTGGAACAATAAGACAACCTTTCTATCCTCGCGCTTTATTGTCAAAAGCTCTGGAATGACATGGTCGGCGTCTTTGACCCGGAAGTCGAGCATGGCATCCCGTAGAGTACGACTGCGCCCAGCCAAAATGAACTCATGGACGGGAATGCGGACATCTGAAAGAGTCGATCCAACTTCCATGTCGTAAGAGCGGTCCGACGATGCCAATGAGCGTTGCAAAATCTCAGACACCTCAGTTTCCAAATCTTTAGATTTGAGAACCCGCTTGCGAAGACCTTGTGCATCGGTGGCCCGAGTCCAAAATCTTGGTGTAGGCTCCTCGTCGTCCGAGGTCTCTTCGTAATTCGTCAGCTCATGGAAAGCCATCAAAGGAGCAAAGTGCTCCCATAGACCAGCTTCGTCGACGCCTATCTGCGTCCTAGTAACGTCGCAGTCTTTGCGTATGGCGGCGTATGCCCCGAAAGCAGAGGCGCGGACCGCAATAACACGAGTGAGTCCTGACACTCGTTGAAATTTGTAGTCCTTTGGCTTGTTTTCGACAGCAGCAGTGACGGCCGCGTTTTTGATAGTCGCTCTTTTCGTACGTCTCCAGACAGTACCGGCTTCAGTGGTTAGTATGATAGATCCATCCTGGTCCACATCGACATCCCTTGCTGCCATGTGACTCTTTTTAGATGACCAAATGCGGAAAGGTGCGGAGAGCGCTCCCCTGATTTGCTTGGGATTTGTAGTCGAGGTGCCAGCGTCTTGCGAGCCCTCTGAGCGTCTGCTGACAGCGACGGTAAAGACTTCACCAGAAGTGGATAGCGCACAAATGGTGTCACCACCAGATGTGATCTTGCTGATTCTGTTAGGTGAAGTGTCGTACTTTGTTGTCAACCAACTTTCCTTGAGGAAGCTGCTTGTGAATCCATCCAAAGGAAAGCTGACCTTGGCATAGCCATAGTTTGCAAAGACCCAAACTTCGCGACTTTCCAGCAGACAAATTGTCGCACCGTCAATGGCCGAGACAGAGTGAATGGGACTGGAGAATAGCGCCGCGGCAATCTTTCGGGGAATGACCTGCATTTCGAGTGATCGGGCATCCGAGTCGACGATACCTAGCTGGCCTTCATTCTTGCCAAATGTGTACAATGAAGTTGCCGTATGAACGACCGAGTGTATGCGTGACGCAGCGATGCCTGTCACCATCTCACGCTTGAGCGGACCAAATATTTGCCGGGGTATGGTCGAGATTGGATCGTCATCCTTCATTGTGGGCTTGGGTAATGTATACCCGAGTTGTCCGTAGGCATTGTTGCCCCAAGAAAAGACCTCGCCTTCTTCTGTAATAGCCAGTGTGTGGTTCTGCCCCAGAGCAACAGCAGCAACGTGCTTTTGTCCCAACCCACCAGTTTCAATACACGTAAACTGATACCTCGTAGTTTCATTGCCCGTGCCCAAACGACCACCTGGGCCATGGCCGCACACGTACAAATTAGAGACGGGGTCAGTTGTTAAGATAGCCGTATGCAATTTTGACATTCGGACGTCCTGGATGATGATTGGGGTGTTGCGAATATGGGTGGGCAAATCTACTGTACTGCGCGGCTGGAATACTGAGTCCTGCGTGGGTATGCCCAAGGCGGCAAAATGTTGGTTTTGGCGATCGAGGTGCTCCTTATAGAAGCGCTGCAGCAGGTGGTCTGGCCTACGCAACGTGACGCGCTCAGGGAACTGACGGTCGTCCTCGTCTCCAAAACCAAGCGTAACATTTTTATTACTGCCAAACGTGTACACCTCGTCACCATCAAGCGAAACAGGCGGCGCAATCAATCTCTTGTGTGTCTCATCCTCAGCGTCGCCACTATCTCCATGGGCGATTTCATCGTCCGAATCCGAATCGAGAAGAGGGGACTCCTCGGGGCGCAATGTCCGATCCTTGATGGTCATGGAGAAGAGATCCAAAGGGCCGTATCCTTCCTTGTCTTTGATCTTGACCAGGCCCCGCGCATGCTGGTTGAATCCACTAGAGCCTTGGCCTAGTATATCCTGGGCGTCGCGGTTCAGGATCAGACGGGCAATGGCAATGTTTCCAAAATAGAAGGCCCTGTGGAGCGCAGTCCAGCCATTCTCAGCATCTTGGATATATAAATCAGTCCACGGGTGCTCGAGCAGAGCTTGTGCAAAGTCGACGGCGCTCTCAGCCATCGACGAGGCGGCATGGTGCAATATGGTCATTCCTGCGGCATCGCGACTGTTTATGTCAAACCGGCTCAAGTTGGCAGGCGCAGCCATGCCCGTCCTGCGAGCCTTGGCGCTTGCAATAGGAGAAGCATTGTAACTACCCGGACTACCATTTACTGGCGCGGGAGATGTGCCTGGCTGCCAGCCAGTGAAGCTCCTCTGTGTGGCGGCCCTATTTGTATGCGTGGGGGTTGCGAGGACATGCCGAAAGTTGTCGACATCATCTTCGAGGTAGTATTTCCAGAGATAGCCGCTCATGTGCCGATACAACAAGGGAGCAATCCGAAGCTTTTACGAGTAGCACCTGGCCTCAACCTCGCCGGGTCGAAGCGTATTTAAAGGTGCTTGCTGTAAAGCTGAGGATGACTCCAAGGAAAGGGGTGCCGGGCGCGACTGGCGGGCAGAGTGTGCGACCAAGTCTATTTGTGCGGAATATTTCGAGGGCGTTGAATGCGCGGTGGGAATGTGGAGGGTTTGACGGTTGCGCGCGGAGGGCAGGGGCAAGGTGGCAAGTCGTCGCAGGGCGGTTGGTGGTGTTTGGTTTGGCTACGTGGTGGTGGACGGGCGGTGGCGAAGATCAGAGAAAAGCTGTGGGTGCAGCTACTGGACCTGTGTGAGTGGGTTGCAAGGGGGAAGACGTCGCGGGTGGCGGGGTGCGAATTGGTTGTGGGAAAGCACAATGGTGCGAAGGTAGTGCTATCGATGACGAAACGACCGAGGCGATAACGAGGGGCGTGCTGAGTCGAGGCGGCACGATGGATGAGTCAGAGTGAGGCAGAGTGAGCAGGCGTGAGTCGTCAACGCTCGGGTTAGTACTATGATCAAGGGCGCAGAGGTTAGTTATAGGAGCAAGGCGCGAGTATGCTTCGGAAGAGCAGTGCGGGCGCCGTTGAGGCATGCCTCTACGGAGGTTGTGGGCAGCTGGCCAATGGGAGGCGGCCTCTCCTCCACAAGCCGCCCTCCGAGGTCGACATTGCATGGAGCATCGACGCCCCAATGGTGATGACGGGAGTATTGGATGACGGCTCTCCTGTCACCAGACCCTCCGACCTCGGATAATAGACGTAATGAGGGGACGAGGGCCTCGAGAGCCGCTAGGTAGGCGTTGGGGGCGCTGGCGGCGACGACATGTCGAGTATATATACACTTTGCACGGTATGGGCATAACGCACGGGTTGCTCCCCACCGTGAGGCGGTGAAGCAGCCGGGAGCGGCCTTGGACATTGGCACTGGCGGGCGTCTAGGGCAGAGTTGCAATGGACTTTGTAGGGTTCAGATGCATTGCGAGGAAGCAGAAGGGAGCTAGAAGCCATGGAACCGTGAACTGGTGCAGGGTGCAGGGCAGTGTGGTAAGGCCGGGGCGAGATTGATGGGGCGGGCCAACAGGGTCTCACGGTGCAAAAGCAACGCAGGACGAAGGCAGGAAGACGCTATGTGGAATTATACATGTGTTGGAGAATCACGGTCCATGGTTCGCAGGAGATGGGGTGCAGCACACATAGATAGTGCATGGGTTGTTGGGTGAAACGCCAAGACGCGTGTCGAGAGCAGAGGCAGCCGTCTACTAGTATGTAGTACAGCGACAGCGACAGCGACAGCGACACGACAGGGCGGCGTCGCACCGGCAACGGGCGTGGCACAGACTCGGCGGCGGCGACGCGCTCGTGCGACTGAGTGGCCGGCGGCTTGTTGAGGCTGAGGCGGGCGGCTGAGGCTGAGACTGAGACAGCGACAGCACCAGCGACGGCGACACAAGTGTGAGGCGCCAGACGATGCTGCATCATGGGGCACCGCGGGCAGCGGAGACGAGGGCAAGGGCGCTGCCACGGCTTGGATGACGGCAGATGGCGTGCTGAAGCGAAAGCGCCCGAAGCCAGCAGCAGCCGTGACCGCAGAGGCAGCAGCAGATGACGCATTGGCAGGCCATGTGCAGGTGTTGACGAAAGAGATGATGCAGGCTAGCTGATAAGTGCTGGTGCTGCGAGGGCCGAGGGTAGGGCAGAGAGATAGGCCACGATCGGCCGCATCCCGATTTGGCCATGGTCTTTTGGCGGATGGGCCACACACCCACACCCACACCCACACCCACAATGCACTGCGCACTCTACGTACACTGGCACTGCACCCAGCGCCGACTCTACCCCAGACTCGGGCCAGCGCAGCACCAGCAGCGACAGCGACAGCGACAGCGACAGCGACAGCGACAGCGACACAGCGACATGGCAACAGCTCACAGCGCCTTATGCTGTCTGCTGCCTGCTTTGCGCGCCGTCCAAGGCTGGAGGCTGGCTGCTGGCTGCAGCTCCGCATGCCGGCGTCTTTCGCCATGGCCCTCGCCGGACCTGCTACTGCTACCGCTACTGCTAATGCTACTGCTGCATGCTACTGATGCTGCTGCTGCTGCTGCTGCATCGGCTATCTGGCCCACGGTGATGCCTGCAGCTGTCTGGAGCTTACCCTGGTCTCTCCATCTCGGTCGGTACTAGCAGCTATCGCCTGTTCGTCATTGCAACCTCCGCCGCGTGACAAGCTGCTCTGGCGGACTGACTGGACGGACTGACCATCCTGACCATCCTGACTCACTCTCTGCTGCGACGCTCGCCCCCTTCCCCCGTGCTCGTCTGTGTCGTCGACTTCTCCATCAGCTGCCTGCTACCCACATTGCGCGGCGGGATCCACCTGTACCTTGTTGGCGAGCCTGGCCGCCGGAGCTCCCTGTCAGTCTGCACTGCACATCGCGACGCCGCTCGCCAGTTCCTCCCGGCTGCTCACCTTAACTCCGCTGCTTCGCCTGAGGCCGCCTACATACACACTCATACCCGCACTGCATTCCTCCCTCGACCGCACACGCCCGCCGACCATGGCTGCTGCCTGAGTCTGCCTTGTCGCCCACCCCATCCCTCGCATTCCCCGCGTGCACAAGTCTCCTGAGAGGCATTCCTGACCCGGCGCCAACCTGACACCGCCTGCGCTCGTGATGGCTACGCGCATCCATCCTCGCCTGTTTCCGCCGCAACGATAACCGTCGTACCCTGCCTTCATACACGCTGCCGCCAGCCTCGCCAAACCTCCTCCCTCTCTCACCCTTCTGCACCGGCACGAGGCCCCCGCCGCCGCCATGCATCCCTACGTGCGCCCGCCGCACAGGACAGCCTCGCCCGCCAGCAGCCTCCAGACCAACCCCACGCGCACCAACAACCAACGGCACAATACTCCAGACCTGCCCACATACTCGACGACGCCTCCATACTCTGACCGTGCCGCCGACGAGTCCGAAGGCGAGATGATGGCGCGAGGCGAGCAGCCCGCCCACTCGGATCAGAAGCACTACCACAAGGTCAACCAAGTCATCCAGGTACGTACCCCCTCACCCCCAACACGGCGCTTGCTATTTGCTGACATGCCCAGAACTTCTTCACAAAGGCTGCCCTCGCCATCATATCCTCTCGAGTCGTGCTGCCCCCAGGATACAACAAGGACGGCAATGTAAAGCAGAACAAATGGGTATGCTGTGCCTAGCCCCAACACCACCACACACACCCATACACTAACTCCCCCACCTCCAGTTCAACGTCGTCCTGCCTGACAGCGATGTTCTCCAACGCCAGCTTAGCGACTGGAAAGTCATGGACGCCATGGCTGGCCAGCACCCCTCCCTCTGCATCGACATTTACCTCGACATATCCGCTCTCAGCCACACGCAGTCGCTTGCCATTCAGGACGAAGATGGAAAGAAATGGGACGTCGCTGCGGCTCTAAACTCGGCCGACGCAGCTTCTGGGTTACCCGGTCGTGCGGCAAAACCCACACAAGTAGTGCTGGAACGCTGGAGAGTGCACGTAGGAGATAAGAGCTCAGTGCAGCCATCAGAACTCAACGACCCACTTCCCAATGTCTATAAAAAGGCCGTCGTCACTTTCAGATCGCTGTTTGCCTCCCTTCGCTTCATGCCAACGTTCAGATACAACAAGCTCCTTGCCAAACAGCCTGCCACTGCTCCTTCGCTGAAGCTCAACTACCGCATTTCCAATGGAGACTTCAAAAGCCCTCATGTCGACACGCTGCGCCTGCCCCTCTACCCTGGTCAGCACCCGGATGAAATTACAGAGGTACAGAACATCGACCCCACCAACTCGCCTGTAGGCCCCTTGTGCGTCACGGTGGAATATCGCGCCAACTGCGAGTTCACCGTGGAGAACTCCGAGTCGCTTCTGAGCTCACAGTTTATGGGTTTGGACGATACCTATTTTGAGCAAAAGGCCCGTCAAATGCCTGGCTCGCTTCCTGCAGACAAGATGAACGCCCAAGAAAGCCCTGACATTGGGCGAGCATACGGCAGTCTCTCGACATTCCACCAAGTCGGCCCACCCACTGGCACTAGTCCCATTTCCGCCCTCCGAGCAGTGCGAGATATGCCTTCGTCATCACCAACAGAATCACCTCCTCAGAAACTGCCACCAAATCATCGCATTGCCCAGGGCTCCAAATCATCTCTACGCTCTGCAGCTGCAGACACACCTCTGCACCAGCGACGAACCTCGGTTTCATTCCAACCATTCAAAGCAGGCTCGCTTTCGTCCTCGCCAGCGCCCGGAAATGCACTCCCCGCCTCTCCAACCAGCTCATTAGGAAGGCCAGGTAGCTCCCTAAGCCGGAATATTACGCCTAGCCCGCTCCACCAGCCACGCAACCGCACCTCTCTAAATGCCCTACCACAGGCGGCACTTCGTGCACCTTCATTGCCCAACGAGACTGTTGTCACTTCATCTGCATCCAGCTCACCCAAACCCGCACCGATAAGCCGTTACAGCAGCAGTTTTGGTCACCGTAGGAGCAAGTTCTCCTCAGGAGGTGGCAGCAAAATGGAAGACGACAACCTCAGCAGCGGAAAAGCCAGTCTCTCATCCTCGGTACAACGCGGTTCTGATACGTTGAACGAGGGCGCTGGTGGCAGCTCGGGAGAGGTCAAGACAGATGATGAGAACATTTCCGACTTTCTCAAACTCCTTGAATCGAAAAAGGACTTGAAGAGCTTCTCGCGCAGCGACAACGCCGCCAAGACAGCCACGATGCACAAGACGACAGCCCAACTGTCCAAGTATCAACGCATGAGAGAGTCGCATACAGGACTCGCAGAATCCGTGTCTTCTTCGGCCATGCTCCACCGCTCGTCGTCATCTTCGAGCCGCCATCTATCCAGCGTGCCTGCAATGATTGCTGGTACTTCAGTTTCAACGGCATCTTCACCTGGCAAACCCATATCGCCACATACTCCACATACGCCAGCCATCCCATCTCGCCTGAGTGCCAACAGCATCATTGAATACGACCAGCCCACACGGAGTCGTAGCCGTCCCGGTCGGAGGACACGTGACCACGATCCAATTAATGTCGAGGAGCAAAGCGAGGGCGAAGACCAAAACGGTAATGGAATTGCCATTCCAACCTCGCCGCGCCCATGGCACTACACGCGCAGGTCAAGCTCTGTAGCTCAACAAGGCCGGACTTTGCCTGATGATGAACCCGACGTGTTTGGTGTGCGCTCGGCCAGTCTTCCATCGGAAGAAGTTGATCGGGCCAACGATCTGCACCGCCTCACCAGCGCTGGTCTCACATCCAGCGGCCTGTTTGCCCAAACAGAGATGCTAGCCAACAACCGCAACAACCAAAATACGGACAATGATTTCCGCGAGGATTTGCCCCGACCGGCGTCTACTTCCAATATTGCTGCCAAGCGCGATGATCAGGCAGGTCCACGAGACCGAGGTTTCTTTTCACACAGCTCTTCCACCAGTCTCAGCACAGGCGGAACCAGCTCAACTGAGCGTCAGAGTCGCTACAACTTTAATAGTCGCGCCGCGGCAAATGTGGACGACGACGAGCCCTTGCTCTTCCAGATGAGCGAGATTGGAGCCGGTGGCTCCCGCCGCAGTCTCGAGGAAGCAAGAGGCAGAATCAGCGGCACCACGACAGCCAGCGCAGGAAAACGTGCATCTTATTTCCGCTAAACAATAACAACAACAACCACCAAAAATGCCTCGACAATAACACGGCCTAAGTAACTGTCTTTTGTCTTTTTTCCAAACCCCTTTCTCTTGACTATATTACTACTATGAACTCCTTCCTTCCTTGGCTGCACCTCATTGTATTTTTGGCGTCGATTGGCCCTGGAGTTGCCATGTCATTTAACATCAGTATGTTCTTGTTTTTTTTCTCAAGCGGGTCATATACGTCACGCAGTTTGTAAAGTTCTTTTTCATCTTCTTCTTCCTTTCCTTTTCTTTTCCTCTCTCTCACATCAGATTGAGTAAAGTTAAAGTTTCTATTGGTAGTTTTTTTTGTTTGCTAAGGGGGGGAGGTTGCCTGGATGGAAACTCCACCCTCCTGGCAAATTTCCTTTTCTCTTTTTCTGTATTTTCATTGTCGAAATTTGCGAGCGTAACATATATGGGAATCGGTGGGGATGGTGTGTGGGGTGGGATGCGGTCTGATTTTACATTTGTTCTTCTTTGCTTGCTTCTGTGTAGACCACAAATGGGGCTTTGATGCAGGGTCGTCTTTGTGTGTGTTATGTGTGAGGAGAATGGAGTTAACTTTGGGAGTTTGATTTGGGTGTCTATGGGGGAATCAATACGTGCTAGTTAGCTAGCTAGCTAGTTTGGCTGAGAACAGAGAAAGGCTCCTCGAAGGAGGTTTGTGCATCTGCTGCCTACTGATATGAATGAATATGTCGTTACTCCACTCATTTGCTGGTCCATACTATACCATGTCACAACACAATCACAACAAAATCATACTGTAACATGTTATTCTGTACTACATACCGTCACTTATGTGTACGCTAATGCGAGAGATGAGAATGACTTGGTGAATTTCCACAAATCCATGCATATGTACTAATACAATCCTACAAGAAGAATCTCTACGCTCCCTTTGCAGTAACAGGCTTGACACCCTTATGTATGGCCGCAATTCCATTCGTCAAATCCTCATACCCCTTGCCCGGCACCAAAAACCCAGCTTCCCTTATCATCCCACTAAACTCCTCCTGACTCGGGAATCGCGCAATGCTCTCCACAAGATACTGATAGCTATCTCTGTCCCCGGCTACCAACTGTCCTATGAGTGGAATAGCGCCAAAGCTCCACCGCTGATATACCGCATCAAACAGCGGATTCTGCACCTTACTAAACTCCAAGCACGCAAACACACCACCGGGTTTCAGCACGCGAAACGCTTCTTTGAGCGCTACGTCTTTGTGCGTGAAGTTGCGGATGCCAAAGGCGACGGTATACAAATCAACGCTGTTACTAGGAATCATGTGGAGATTCTCGGCATTTGCTTCTAGGAAATCCAAGCGCGGGGAGCGTGCATATGGTGTTTCGAGTGAACGCTTTTTGCCTTCGGAAAGCATGTCGGGGTTTATGTCGGCGACGGTTACGCGTGTGTGGGGATCGTGGTTGATGTGTGAGGCGTGGTCGAGCATGCGGAAGGCGATGTCGCCGGTGCCGCCGGCGATGTCGAGGATGTTCATGCCGCGGTCTTCTGGGGAGGAGGAGGAGGAGGACGTGGTGAGGGGGTTGCGGCCTGGGTTGAGGTTCCGCACGAAGTGGTCTTTCCAGAGGCGGTGGATTCCTAGGGACATGAAGTCGTTCATGGAGTCGTACGAGGAGGCGACGGAGGAGAAGACTGCGCCGACTAGACATTTTTGTTAGTTTGACTTGGGACTTTTTTGGGGAGAAGTTGGGGAGAGGAAAGAGAAATTGACATACCTCTCTGCTCCTTGAGCGCCTCAGCAATCGTCTCAAAGCCAAAATGTGTGGTACCCGCTCCATCTTTCGGTGACGACTTTGGCGGCGGCGGCGGAGGTGGTGGCGGGGACGACGACTGCTGCTGAGCGTATCTCACAGAGCAAGAAAAACAGCGATATGGCTCTCGTGCCACTCTCCTCTGACTCTGCGCAAGCAATTGGCGTCCAATTGCGTGTCGTGAAGCCTGCATGTTTGCGACAATGGGGCGGCAGTGCGGTGCGATGCGGGATTGTCAAGTTTACCGTTTTCGATAAAGAAAGATTGGGCTTGGCAAAAAGGGCAGGGCTTAACTTTCTTTCGCGTTTGCGCACCGCCCATGACACGCTCAAAGGGCGGACTAGCCGGGGTTTGGGCTAGCGCCCGCCCCGATGATGCACAGGGGAGCCGGTGTGGACGGCGGGCAGTGGGCAGTGGCCGTTTGGTGCTGGTGCTGGGTGTGCCGCGGTAACGTCGTCCCACTTACGCCGACGCTTGCCGCCCGGACCTACCCCAGACTTGATATACGGTTCTCCCTCCCCGCAAACGGGGATAGTGGTGTAGAGAGTACAGTTTCACACAATCATGTCTTTTCGTTATACAGCACGGAGATTGCAATTGCAGCGGCTGCTGAGCAGGCCGCAGGCTGGCACCAATGCCGCGAATACAGCACCCGGTACGGTGTGGCTGGCTCGTCGGGGTGTGGCTTCTACGCCCACGGCTGAGAGGTAAGTATCTGTTTGTTCTGTGGCTCTAGGAATTGGCAGGCTGATGAAGAATAGAGTACTCTTCCCCGGTGCGCTAAACAGCGAGTTCACCAATACCATGGAGTTTATGCATCCCTCCAAGACCAAAGCCATAGCCACGTACCGCGTCATGGACCAGTATGGAGACATAATAAACAAGGAGGTTGGCGTGGAGACTTCAGACGAGGAAGCTTTGTCGCTGTACAAGAACATGGTTACGCGTCAGTGGGACTGGGTCCTTTGGTCTACGGCGGTGGGCTGACAATGAGCACGCAGTGAGCATAATGGATCTTCTCATGTTTGAGGCGCAACGGCAGGGGAGACTGTCTTTCTACATGGTAATTTACTTTCAGATTAATTGTTATCATATCAAAAGAATACAAGCTGATTTTTCGCGAAAAAAAAGGTTTCTGCTGGCGAAGAAGGTATCGCCATTGGTTCAGCCAGCGCCCTGTCTCCCGCAGACGTCATCTTCTGCCAGTACCGCGAAACCGGTGTCTATCTCCAGCGTGGCTTCACGCTCTCATCCTTCATGAACCAACTGTTTGCGAATGCAAAGGACAATGGTCTTGGAAGAAACATGCCTGTGCATTATGGTAGCAAGGAACTCAACATCCACACCATTAGTTCCACGCTCGCGACACAGATTCCGCATGCAGCCGGCGCAGCCTACGCCCTGAAGATGCAGAATATCCAGAACCCAGACGCAGAACCTAGAGTCGCAGTATGCTACTTTGGTGAAGGCGCCGCCAGTGAAGGCGATTTCCATGCTGCCCTTAACATCGCTGCTACCCGCCAAGTCCCATGTATCTTCATCTGCCGCAACAACGGCTACGCAATCTCAACGCCAACATCCGACCAATACCGTGGTGACGGTATTGCCTCTCGCGGCGCAGGCTACGGCATCGCTACTCTCCGTGTCGACGGCAACGACATCTTTGCCGTCCGCCGCGCGACAGCAGAAGCCCGACGTATCGCGCTCCAAGACGGCGGGCAACCCGTTCTCATAGAAATGATGGCCTACCGCGTAGGCCACCACAGCACCTCCGACGACTCGTTTGCCTACCGCCAGCGCGTCGAAGTCGAAGACTGGAAGCGCCGCGACAACCCCATTACCCGCCTCCGCAAATGGCTAGAGGGCCGCCAACTCTGGGACGAAGACAAGGAAAAAGAAATGCGCAGCTCCACAAGAAAACAGGTACTAAAGGCGTTTGAAGACGCCGAAAAGGAAATGAAACCTAGCCTCAGAAATGTCTTTGAGGGTGTCTGGGAGGATTTGACGGAGGAGCAGAGGGATCATGTGGAACAGTTGAAGGATATACTGCAAAGATATCCAAAGGAGTATTCGGTTGAAGGGTTTGAAGGCGGTATTGGGGGGTTGGATGAGTTGCTCGCGAAAAAGAAGAAGAAAGAGGAGTAGTAGAGATCTTTTTTTTGGTGTTGGCAAAGTAACAAAAAAAAAGGTGTAGAATTCAATAGCAATATCAAGGCCTTGCGGATGCTGGCATTTTTCCAAATGGGACTTATATCTTCTAGATCTGAGGAACGTTATTAACCTTGTCTGGTTTTCTCCTAGCCTCCTCTAATATTGTTCGAAGTAAAGTTATTGACTTCGGCATGTAGTACGAATGCTTGAAGCCGCAGCAGCTCACCCCTATAACGTATGCGTATATGTACGTACAACGCCACCACCACGGTACTCTCGCACCAAGAAATAACCAAAGTTCAAGTAATCATACATCACTTATGCAGTGCAACACATCACACCCGCACATTCATCACATCCTTGTACAGCAGCTATAACGCAAGTAGTAATCAAGATAGATAAATTAGGATTTCTAAATATCTTCAATATTTAAGCAAAATATCAAAAAACTACGTAGCATCAATTAACCAATCAGGATCCGCATCTTCATCTTCTGGATCTTCCAACATGAGCGATCCGGCTTCTGACGGCGACGAGGTAGGAGGAGGAGCTGGGGATTGTGATTTCGATTGTGTTTGGGGTTGTGATAGTGGCGAGCGCATCACAACATCCTGTGTGACTTTCCCGTCAGATTTCGGGTGTTCCGCTAGTGTAGTCTGTGGTTTCGTTTCCTCATGTTGTTGAGGTTTTGGAGGTGATTCCTCGGGTAGAGAGGGTGCTGTGGTGGGTTCTGCAGGGGCGTCGGTTGGCGTGAGAATCTTCTTGACATCTTCGGTTGCAGTGGAAGGCCCGGCGTTTTCTGCAGAATCGTCGAGAAGCCAGCCTCCGCCTTGGTAATCATCGTCTTCTGACGAGTAGATTTGCCCAAGGCTGGTTTTCCGCGGGGGCCGAAGTTGCTGTGAGTCTAAGATTGAGCTCTCGAAACTTTGATGTCGGTTGAGAGTGGTTGGTGCTGTGTCTTCATCTTCTTCCAGGAAGAAGCCACCGCCACCGCCAGCGTTATTGCCATCGACCTCGTCATCTTTTGGTAGAAACCCACCGCCACCATAGTCTGGCTGTGGTGGATGATAGCTACCGCCTGAAGGCTCGGCAACCTCAGCTTCCTCAGGAAAGAAACCCCCTGCCATGTCTTGAGCTGCCAACTCTCGATCTTGTTTGCTGATTTCATCTTGCACATCGATAACCGGGCCCTTCTCACCATCGATTTCAATGGCATTGACCCGCTGTGCAATGCGGAGACCAAGGAAGAAGCGCCTCCAGAGCCGTAGCGATTCTCTTTGTCGTGCTCTGGCCTCTGCTTCTTCTTGCTGGTACTCCATTCCATCAATGACTGCTTGAACAGCATCCGCATACTCCTGCGCAACCACAACACCCTGCACAATTGCGGTACCATGTCGGCCTTTGAAGGAAAACCCAGTGACAGCGTCGGCAAAGTCAACGCCAACTATGCGCGCCGCCTTGGATGCAAGCTTATGCCGGATATGTGTACCTCCTGCTGGACACATGGATGGGACATACAAGTCGAGATTCCCGTAAACATTGCGTGGAACACGACCTCGAACGACGGGAGGAGGAACATAAAGCTCGGTTTGAAACTCTGCAAAGAGGCCCGCTCCAACCTCATCCGCATCGTCCTCAGCATCCATGTCTGCACCAATGGAGTTCCTTCGTCCTTTCTTGGGCTTTGCACGCTTAAGAGGCTGTTCGCCAAACTTGACGTCTCTTCCCATGCGATACCATTTGTCTGCGGTTCTGACCACGTGGACATTGGTACGACGATAGATAGGCTCCATCTTGGGATTCATGGCAGTGCCGCAGTTCACCTTACCAACTTGGTTGGGAGGGTGAATCACCTCGTTGTGCTTGAGATGCCGCTCAAGCACGTAGATTGGATGTCCCTTGAAGTCTTGGACATTCCTCGGTATGCCTTCCGATGCCTCTTTGCGGGCTAGGGCAGCATCTTCCATCTGGTCTCTGTCAAGCGGAACTGCACGTTCAAAAAACTTCATGGTGCGTCTCCACCACTTCTCTCCTCCAGGGGTACTCTCGACACGATATTTACGCGTCTTGGCATTGTACGCCTTCGCATAACGTCGTGTGACATCTTTGGCAGTATAGTCGTCCTCGAATGCTATCGCGTAACACAGACTGTTCTGACCAAAGTTGAGTGGTGGCTCCAATTTCTCGGGTGAATTGACAGTGAATGTAGAGTGCGTATCAATTGATACCCATTTTTGGTAGGCGGGATTAAATACTTCAACCCAGTACACAGGATATGGGGTATGATAGGCTTTTTGTTTCTTAGGCGCCACACCAGTATTGTTCAAGACGGCATGCCGCTCGCCCATGACACGCTCCAATCTCGACAACTTCTTGCTTCGTGGCCCCTGTAACTTGGGCTTTGTGGGACTAGGCTCCATTGGCTTATTATAGGGATCGATTACTATTGTGTTCTTCTCGGCACTCGTCTTTTGTGGGGTTGCGCGCTCAGCCGCTGAGGCAAAAGGTAGAGGCTGGAGGGAACAGACAAGACGAGTTTCTATGCCAATGGCACGGAGAAGCGCACAAAACAGCTGTGTTCCAACGTCTTGGGATCCTTGTAAAGTATGTGCCGCGGTGCGGAATTCGTCCTTGTCCATGGGGTCATCAAGGTCGTCAAAGTCGGAGAAGGGACGGATGGCTGCGTCGACTTCGGCCCACCGGGGCTTGTACATGCCCTGGGCTGTAATCTTGAAGCGCTTCGACCACAACATTTTTAGTTCGTTCATACCATCAATGAAATGTTTCGAAGCGGAATACTGTGTAAGGTCTGGGTTTGGTACAAGGTTGGACAAAGTTTTGACGGGAACAATCTTCCGCAAGGTGCTCTGGACTCTTCTGTCGTTGCACCAAGCGTTTCTGCGGTGAACGTGGTAGAGTAGACAGAGCACGTGCATCTTGTGAATGTCCAGACGGCGCTTTTTGTCGACAGAGGTGATTGCTCGCCGCGCTCTCCTCTTCCGACTGGTATCCTCTGTCTTCTTGGCACCTATAGCAATCGAAATGTCCCCGATCTGGGGCGCAGTATCTTCACCCTCATCAGCACCGTCAGTATCATCGCCATCGGCCAGCGCATCTTCCCACTCCAGATCGCTGTCTTCCGACTCGTCTGAATCTATAATGGTCTGCCGCACCCGTGCGTCAGTGGTCGATTGGGGTGTAGCTGTGGGTTGCGCCCGCGCGTACGACGGTGCTGGCGAGACTGGATCCGAGGTGCGACCAGTCGACTCAGGTTTCTCGGGTTTGAGTTGAGCAACAGGGCTGGTGCTCTTTTTGGAGAGCGCCGTCTTTCTCTTCTTTGGCGGCCGACCATCTTCGTCGGCGCTAGCAGCCGTTGCTGCCTGCTCCTCGCGCAACATGTCCTGGAAGACAGCAGGCACCTCATCGTCGTCCTGCGCCCTCTTCCCCCTACGCGCTGACCTCCTGGGGACGACTGGCTCAGCCGTCTTTTGCGATCTCGACCGAGCGCCTGCCATGTCTGCCGTCACCTGCCGAGTTGGCGCAATACGCGGGGGTGGATGAATTGTGGCGCACGAGGTCGATAGTTATAAGGATCGCATTCGATGGTCATGGCGGGCGTCAGATTGGCAATCAATGAAAACAGGCTTCCAGCTCACGTGAGGGCTGCATCGCTGCAATAAGGCGCTGTTGTGTGTGGACGAGGATGAATGACGGCGATGACGCAACATGCACGCAAATCGCGCTATCACGTGACTGTCGCGACCAACCACAGCGCGCGTTGCTGTACTACTCCATGTCGTGCTCTTCATCTCGTCCGCACACCATGCTGGCCATTCAGCCTCGCCTATGACATTCTTGCTCCAAAATATGTTGAATCTTGCTAACTGGACAGTATTACTCATGGGAGTAACAGTAGGAAGCCCGACTGCACGACACCATGACCTGATATGGACCAGGCTGCTTCTGTTCGTGCTACGAATGCTTACCACTCTTAGTTAACACCTAATATTGTCTGTAGCACCTGTGTGCTTTTTGCAGAGTTAACAGTGGCTTTCGCATGCTAATACACTTGTTGGTACCTACGCAAGATACAGATGTGTCGTAGAGATCAATGCCGTCAATATGGCAGGCGCCCCGAGCTCCCCCAAATCATTCCTTCTTCAAGACGCCTAGATCGTGACTGTCACTCAATCTCCGCTGCGACTACCGCATGTTGGTAACAAAATACACCCAAGTGGTATACAGACATTGACTTTCCACGCCTTTCCTCTTCTATACACCCAAAATCCGCATCACCATCATCTTCTATCACTACCGCCATATACAATTACTCGTCATGAGACCTCATGGGCTCTCACCTGGCGATATCACCCAGACTACCCATATCTCAGGTCTCGCTCTAAACGGTCGGGATGCGTCAGCCCATCCATCAGACTCATATACAGAGTCACGCACTGCGATTACTCCATCTTCTCAGGCCGAAGATTCTCTGTTTAATCTTTTTCAGCAGCAACCTTCCTCCTCTCGTGCGCCTGTGACTAGTGGCATCCTTCGCAACCGGCCACCAGTCGACGGAGCATCCTACGAGACAGCATATACAAAACCGAGAGAAACGATGCATGCGACATCAGAAGATCCCTCAGAGACATCGGCTGCAGAGAATCAGCATCCTGCACGGCCGGGTGTGCACTTCGACTTAGGGCCTACTCCGGAATATGCTTCTGGACACACAAAGTCAGAACCTGCACCTCCCTGGGGAAATTGTCCATACCCGCATGTTCAAATTACCGAAGAAGTTGCGGATTCAACCTCGCAACCTGAACTGCGCCAAAAGGAGCAAAAGCACTATTGGCCATTTGGAGCGCTCTCGAGCTGTTGTTCACCTAGCCGCGCTGATACACCGCCAGCGCAAGACCCCAACGATACTTGTCAAGTCCTTCCAGCGACAACTACCGAGGTCCAATGTGAGTCAAACAGGCGATCCGAGGTCGAGAGACCGCATGTTCACTCTCCTCTGTCTGGTATTTGCTGCTTGGAGCCACATCACTCTAGTGAGGTCTGTCCACTAAAAGATTTAGGTGCTACAGGTACGTGCGATGGTGATGATGACTTGGAAAAAGGTCCTTGAAATTTTGAACGTGTTGTTCTTCGAATCGACGGTCTCAAATGCGGATGCTGTGAAGGAGGGCTTTCGCGGGCCCTTGACCGTATATCTGCCATCAGGAACCATCAGGTCAACGTTATTCTCGCTCGAGTCGAGTTTGACTTGGATACGAACCGCCTCTCTGCTGGCGACGTCATCAAGCTACTTACAACAAGAACCGGATACAACTTTGAGGAGCAAGTCGCATCCGATGGGCAGATACTGGAATTCATCGTTACCGACCCTCGGTGTTTGGTGCACGCTGATCAGCCAAAGGGTGTTATTCGTGTCGAAGCACCAGAGAGAGCATCCTGGCGTCCTCTAGGCCGACTCGGCCGACCTAGTAAAACACTGTTGAAGAAATCGACCTATTCAGAGACAGATGCAGTCATCTACGGAGACGGTACCAACGATGCCGCAGACACCAAGCATGGAATTTCAAGCATTCGAATACCCCCAACCAGGGTCTATTACGATCCGAAACAGATCGGCGCCCGAACAGTGTTCGAATACTATCAAAAGTATGATCCGGACTTGTGCCTAGCACCCCCATCAACCGACCCCAGTATCGATCTCGGAGCGAAGCAAACAAAACGAGCTTTGCTTTGGTTTCTTCCCACCTTGGCCCTAACTATACCCGTACTTGTCTTCGCTTGGGCACCTCTAAAGCACACTCAAGATACCTACATTCATGTCTCCTTGGCTCTCGCAACACTAGTACAGCTGGTCGCTTTCAGAGAATTTGTTCCAGGAGCCTTGCGATCTCTCTATCATTCCCGAGTTTTCGAGATGGACTTTTTGATTGCATTCAGCACTACCATGGCATACACTTTCAGTGTGGTGTCATATGTGTTTCAAATGGGTGGCACACCGTTGGCAACCGGCTCTTTCTTTGAGACATCGACTTTGCTGGTGACGCTGATCCTGCTCGGCCGTGTCATCAATGAGTTTGCGCGTTACCGAGCTGCAAAGTCTGTGTCTTTTCGGTCACTCCAGGTTGAAGAGGCCCTTCTGGTGCTGCCATCTGCAACTGACAGTTGGGCCAATGTGAAGACCATCAAGATCGATACCCGCTTATTACAGTACGGCGATGTCTTTCATGTTCCTCCTCATACCAGGATTGTAACAGATGGAGTTGTCTTGTACGGTGGCTCGAATGTCGATGAATCAATGATTACCGGCGAATTCAAACCAAAGGCAAAAGGTCTATGGTCAGAAGTCTTTGCGGGCACCAATAACCAGGATGGTTCGCTCGTCGTCAGCCTGAGCAAGCTACCTCATGAGAACTCAATTCAACAGATTGCAACCATGGTCGAAGATGCCGAATTGACAAAACCAAAAGCTCAAGCTCTTGCTGACTGTGTCGCCGGGTGGTTTGTGCCTGTGATAGCTACTATCGGCACAACGGTTTTTCTCACCTGGATGTTTGTTGACAGGTACCAAAATGACAACACGTGGAAAAGCTCTGTCCTCACAGCAACTACATACGCCATAGCCACTCTTATCGTGTCCTGCCCGTGTGCCATTGGCTTGGCTGTGCCTATGGTTGTTCTCATTGCGAGTGGCGTAGCGGCGCGTTTTGGTATCATCCTCAGAGACCCTCAGATGCTGGAAACTGGTCGCAAGGTTACTGATGTAGTCTTTGACAAGACCGGCACACTTACTTCCGGAAAGCTAGACGTTGTGGGTGTTCCACGGTACCGTAGTGTGGACAGGCTCCGGACAAAAGGGCTAATGCTGGGCCTATTAAAAGACGTCAGACACCCTGTCGCTGTTGGAATTACACAATATCTTACACAAGACAGAATCGTCAACAAAGACTTCGAACCTATACAGGTCAACGACATTGTCAGCTTTCCAGGGGAAGGAGTTCAAGGCACTTGTGCGGATACAGGCGACTTGATCCGCGCCGGAAATGCCGAATGGCTGAGAATTAACGTCATCGGACGAGAAACCAATACCAGATGCTACTTTTCAATCGAGGGAGAGCTCCAGGCCAGCTTTGAGCTGAAGGATCGCTCTCGCCCTGGAGCTGAGATGGTTATCGAAAAGTTGCACGCGCGCGGTATCCAAGTACATATGATCAGCGGCGACACCGATGGCGCAGTGGATGATCTTGCTAGCTCTCTTCACATTCAGAAAGAGAAGACTAAATCACGCTGCAAGCCTGATGGTAAGTGCACATACGTCAAAGATCTTCAAAAGCCCGGCAGGGTTGTAATGTTTATTGGGGACGGCACAAACGACTCGGTTGCGCTCAAGCAGGCAGATATTGGCGTACATGTCAGCCAGGGATCGGATGTTGCGAAAAGTGCAGCCGATGTCGCCCTTATGACTACGCGCCTACATGACATTTTGATTCTGCTTGACATTTCCGGCGCTGCATATCGGCGCATTGTTGCCAACTTCAGCTGGTCCTTCCTATATAACGTTGCCGCAATCTTGCTCGCGGCTGGTGCTTTCGTAAGGGCAGGGAGCCAGATCAGAATCGAGCCGCAATGGGCTGGGCTTGGTGAGCTCATCAGCGTGTTGCCGGTTGTCTTGATTGCCTTCCAGATGCGGTGGCGCGACTATGGCAGCAGATACAGATTGATTGAGAATGATTATCAAAAGGTTGAAGCGCCAAAACGTGAACGCGTACGCCGAATTCGAGGGAGTTCGTCAACCGACAGCGCAGAGTGTTGCGAGATTTCAGTGTCTAGATTGGCGAAGATTGATGCTGTGACGAGGTAAAAATTGAAGCATTCATGGGGTGTTGATGGCATGGTCTGTTTTCGCGCTTCAAAATGATAGTTCTTCCTGTGCTTCAATAGCGTACGAGAGTTTCAGTATTAATTGAATTTTGGTTTGTAATTCTCAAGGCAATCAAGCTGAACACGGATGAGATCACATCGTATTAAGTATCGAAACTATCTTGTTCAACATAAGATGGTTCTGTTACAGGACTAGTCCGTAACAGGCAACATTCAGGCGGCTGCACTTTCTGAACATTGACAGGGCAACTGCTCGACAACCTACCCGCATCGTTTTTCGAGCCTCGGTACAAATGGTATCAACACCCGTCGCATTGATTACGAGAGAAATGTATTAATTGTATGAGCGCAGGAGCACTTGAACCCCATTGCTTGCGAAAATTGCAGAGCGAAAAAGTGCAAATGCGATCGGATAACGTGAGTGCATTCCATCTCGGCTCACGCGTCTAACAGCTGACCGTCTTAGTCCATCATGCTCACAATGTCTGTCAGCTTCAACAGCGTGCCACTACCAACAAGGCGGAAAGCGAGGGATTCCAGCCGCCTATATGAAAGCTCTTGAGGAGCGACTCGCAGCAACGGAAGCTGCGCTTTCAGCCGCGCTGATCACTGTTCGGAACCAAGCGGCCCAAGATTCGCTAGACCACTATCTGTCAACGGCCATTTCGAATCCACCACTGCCACAACGCTCAAAAACTGAAAAGTTAGAAGAATGGAAGCGTCTGCCATTGAACACGCGCGACCAGTTGATGGCGTGGCTTCGAGTGCAAACCGGCGAAAGCATAGCCGCACCACAGACAGATGGCGACGGGTCTGTCTCTGAGCTCCAAGCTCTTGCTGCAGTCTCCCCAAAAACAGTCATGGAGCAGCTAGAGACTTGCAAGGAGCCAAAAGTACCAAACACTTGGGCATGTGCCCCAGGATCTGGACGATGGGTAGAAAACTACTTCTGATTGTCGACAGACATTCTGGGCCCTCCACAGTAAGGTGGTGCAGCCTGACTCAGTCTGTTCACGACAATCCCCCTATCGCGAGTCATGCACCCAAGCGGGGTTTCTTGTTCCGAACACCTCCGTTCGCCAAACAGCTTCCTTCTCAGGTCCTTTTTGTGCATTTGCCACCATGGAGCATGAGTCCAGCGAGCACTCTTCGTTTGAAACACCCTCAGAGTATGAGCGGCCCGCGAAGCGCCGGCGGACTTCCACACAGCCGGCGCGTGAAGTTGGACTCATGCGAAGCCCAACGGATAGGTTTACAGGGTTCGTGGGCAGCGCCAGCGGCATCTTCTTCATCAGGTCAGTCTATGGTGCTATCGATCGCTCCCAGCCAACACATTCTGTCGTGGGAGCAACACCTGGCAGTGATATCGTGCCTGGTGAAGACGATCATTTACCTTTGGTGAAACCCGACTCATCCGGACGATTATGGAGAGAAGGCGAAATCAATCTTCACTCGCCCTCCACCATTTCCTTTCAAGACCTTGTTGCTTTGTCTGCTAGTTATTTCGCAAATTGGCATTCCTTCTATCCTTTTCTGCACGCTCCGACTGTTCTCGAGTACTTTGACGAGTTCTCACGAAGTGGTCTCCCAGGACATGGAGGCCTCGAAGATCTTCGCAAAGTAATAATTCGAGCAATTCTTTCTACATCTCTCGCAGATTATCGACAGTCAGGTGGGCATGGTGATTTGCGATATCCTGCCAGTCTTGTCTTCCAAACGTACGACTCTGCTGTAGACAGTCTTCGAGGTGTATTGTCGCGCCCTACGACAGTACTCGCCCTACAAGCCTCACTTAGTGTGCAGATTTTCTTGATTTCCATGCTTCGTTTGAACGCAGCTTCTCGTCTCGGAGGGCTCATGACACGTATGGCTGTGCAACTAGGCCTTCATCGATGTCCAGCTCGCTTTGCTTCCTTTTCCTCGAGCGATAGGGAGCTTCGGCAGCGCGTCTTTTGGTCCATTTACGCCCTGGATCGCTTCCTCAGCCAGTCCATGGGTCTCCCACTAAGCCTCCATGATAATGACGTCGATGTGTGCTACCCACACGCCGAGTACCATTTACAAACGGAGCTGGAAAACGGTATGTCCCATTATCCTAATCTGATGCTGCTGCTGTCCTGACCATTCAAAGGGAGTAAGCTGCATTTGCTGCATCTCTTGGCTCAACAGGCCAGGCTTCGTGGCGAGATCATCGAGCTTCGTAACAAATCTATACACCATGTTGATAATGACCCCGATCGAGCAACAGCCATAACAGCCAAGCTCAGTCAATGGTGGAATGATGTAAACGATTACATTGACCCAGACAGCCCATACGGAGCATCTCCTTACGCTACTACCATTTTAACCTTGCTCAGGCACGAATCCATCATCTCTTTCTACCGCCCTATTCTGGCAGCTTCGCGAAAAGATGCGGCCTACGACGTGGCCTTGCAGCAATGCATTAGCTCTGCACGCAGTATCATCTCAAACCTACACAGTGCGATAAGCTCTCATGCAAGCCTCAGAGCAGCAGCGCCTCCACCCTTGGCATTGCTTTGGCCTTCTTGCACGTGGGCAGTGTGGATTAGTACATTCATCATGTTCTATGCTGCAAACGGCAAGCATGTCGCCCACGACGTCGTTGAACGGTAATGAATCTTGGCTAGTTTTCGAGCATCTGCTAACTTCCTGGCGCCAGGCTCGCGAGCAAAAGTCTGGAAATACTGCAGCATCTTTCTCGACGTGGCAGCGCATGGCCAGAAGCAAGCTCAGCCGCTATACGCGATTTACGGGCTCGCATGGCACACCGATCAAATCATGATGCTAGCAATACCACCAATGACGCGTTCACCACCGCACCAGAGAGCATAATTCAACCACCTTCCGCGCCACCTGATACGCTGCATCCTGAGGACACTTCCTGCCGAAACCCGGATTCTCCGGAGAATGTGCCCGGCATTAACGTCGAAATTATGCGCGACGCGGGCAGGTACGGATTCGAGTTCGGCCTCGACACCGATTACTGGAATACGCCAGTAACAACGGAAGCCAATGGTGATTTCATGCTCGGACACGCAAGCGGCCCGGATCCTTTTTCGGGTTTTGATATACCGTTCTGGTTTGATCAAGACCAGCATTGGAATTTTTCGCAGTAGCAAGAGGGATTTGACAGCAAAGTCAAATATTCGTCATGGTTGGCTCGGAGGATTCGCCGGGCTTTGATCCTCCGCTAGTTCCCCGCACTTGACCAAATCCAAGACGCATGTGGTGAGCTTGCAGCCAAATTCAACCAAACGCATCAGAATTATTTCAGAGTGGTGTTTCTTTGTCCGCGATAAATTCGATGTGAAGCAGTGTGTACGCATATGTTGCTGTACATAATACGTATTTCTTAATTCACAAAGTCAGATTTTCAAGCATCAACTACGAATTCTCCACCATGCCTTCAAGCACAGCTCCACGCTCTCACAGCATTGCGACCATAGGCGCCGATGGCATCGGCCCTGAAGTGATTGGAGCAGGTGTGCAAGTGTTGAGGAAACTAGCCGAGTTGGACGGGTCGTTTCAGCTGCAATTCAAGGACTACGATTGGAGCTCGGAGACGTTCAAGCAAACAGGGCAATACATCCCCGAAGGAGGACTAGAAGAGCTCAAGAAGCACGACGCAATTCTCTTTGGAGCCGTCGGTGCGCCAGGTAGTTGAGTCATTCATCTCGTTGCGACCAGCTTGCTAATCAATTCGAGTATAAAGATGTGCCAGACCATATTTCTCTATGGGGTCTGCGACTCGCCATCTGCCAAACATTCCAGCAGTATGCAAATGTTCGGCCCACGAAAATCTTCCGTGGAACTACTTCTCCATTGCGCAAGGCAGAGCATGGCGACTTGGATTGGGTCATTGTACGTGAGAATTCTGAAGGCGAGTATGCAGGCCAGGGAGGTCGCTCACATCGAGGCCAACCATGGGAGGTTTCTACCGAAGTCTCCATCTTTACGCGTCATGGCGTGGAACGCCTACTTCGCTTTGCATTTGAGACAGCTCAGAAAAGGCCAAGAAAACACATCACCGTTGTCACGAAAAGCAATGCGCAGCGCAACGGCATGGTCATGTGGGATGAGGTTGCTGCAGAGGTTGCAGCTGAATTTCCAGACGTCCAGTGCGATAAGATGCTCGTCGACGCCATGACCTGCAGGATGGTCCTGGATCCCAAGTCATTGGACACGATAGTAGCGACGAACCTGGTAAGCCGATCCCTGTCGCCTATGCGGCAGTCGTACTGACCCGAACAGCACGCGGACATCCTTTCCGACCTTGCAGCCGCCTTAGCAGGTTCCATTGGCATTGCCCCTACCAGCAACCGTGAGTACCCACAAGCTTTTTAGCCCCCGCAGCGAACTGACACGATGCAGTCGACCCTACCAGGAAAAACCCATCCATGTTTGAGCCCATCCATGGCTCGGCTTTTGACATTGCCGGTAAGGGTGTCGCGAACCCAGTGGGGACTTTCTGGACTGCATCCGAAATGCTAGCATGGCTAGGCGAGGAACAAGCAGCCAAAAAGCTGATGGATAGCGTCGAATCAGTTACTGAACGTGGCGTTGCGACTCGTGATCTTGGAGGCAAAGCATCAACAAAGGAGGTCACAGATGCTGTATGTGCCGAGCTTGAGCGAATGTACAAGTGAGCGACAGCGGGGCCTACTCCTTTCGCCACAATGTGGGGGTGGGGGAATACCCGCCCTAGTCGAGAGTTAATGCGGAGTACTTTGACCCGACTATGCGTGCCGATTTATCAACTGAAAAAACCTGTTATGAAGCTGAACATGCCAGCTCATTTTGAATACATAGTATCACGAAGAAAAATCTGTGCATCTCTACTTGGGTAACAATGCATTTGTTGATCATGTACAAAACGAACAAAAGCACCTGCATCTATGCCTCGCATGCTAGGATAAACTATATCGGATCAGGCAGTGAGCTCTAACGAACGGAACCGCTCCCGACCTCGCCTTTAGTCTTACTAACGCCTTACACCATCTTACGCTATACAACTTTCACCCATTTCAAAAACCCAATCGGCAGCATCGCACCGACGCTTCGTACCCCCCCAGTTGGAGTCTCCGTCTTCCCTAAGCGGCCAAAAGAAAAGCTAAACCCCCGCACCCGGACCCCCGCACGTCACCCGAGCTGTTTAACCCTTGGCTCTAGAACAAAAACATGCGTTGACAACCTGGTTTCCCCACATGCTGCTAGTATGCTAGTATGCTTCCGCTTCCGACGACTTACAGAGTAGTGACTCCCTTCGCCCTTATATTCCATGGTTTGTTGTTCCAATTGAACATTCTACTGTCCACTTTCGCCGCCACCTTCTGAATTTACTCTTCAAGGCCCAATGCAACAATGCCTCTGGGTATCCTGCCAGACTACAAGCTCGAACATGTGCCGGGGACAGCTCCACTTAGCGAGCTGGGCCGCGTGGATCTAGAGGTCTCGAATGAGATCGATCCGAGGTTGCTCAAGCATGATCCCACCGGCCAGATTGTTTTGGTGCCACAGCCTTCGGATTCGCCGAATGATCCTTATAACTGGCCTAAATGGAAGAAGGAGATGGTGGGTTGAAGCCATATGTGATGGATGTGAGAGGAGAGGTAGCTAATGATGTGTAGTTTACCGTTGTCATCGCGTATGGATGTGGCTGTGTAGGAGGTAAAGTCTTATGATCCTCTAATTGAGACTTACTAGGCTGACTATGAGGTTTTTGTAGCTGTCGGACCGCTTTTCACCTCTGCTTTTGTCCCCATGTCCAAGGAATTTGGGGTGTCTTTGTCAAAATTTACGCTTGGTAAGATGTGTTCCAACATCATATCATGTACAGATCTAACTAGCAACCTTCCTAGGCGCTAACGGTTCGTGTATTGCTGCCATTGGTGTTGGTAGTCTGCTCTGCAACACTTTGGCCGTAAAGATCGGAAAACGGCCTATCTATCTCATTACGACACTTGGACTAGCAGTGACGTGTTTTTGGGCTGCGGAGGCGACGACTATTGGCTCGCTCAGCGCTGCTAGAGCTGTTCAGGGTATCTGCGTTGGTGAGTTGATTTGATAAAGCTTTACTCTACGTGGTTTTGACAGCAGCAGCACCTTTTGAAGCGCTCATTCCGTCTTCAGTTGGAGACATATGGCATGTACACGAACGTGGATTCAGAATGGCTATCTTCAACCTTGGTGTTCTGGGTGGTATTGTAAGTTTTCTAGAGCAAGCTACAACTACGCACAACTAATAATGTGCTCAGAACCTCGCCAGTCCTATCGGTAAGAAACTACTTCTCGTGAGAGTATTGAGATACTAACCGAAATAGCTGGACCTATCATTCAATACGGCTCATACAAGGCTTGCATGCACGCAATGGGAGGCGCCTTCGTCCTGATGCTTATCCTTGTCATCTTCTTTATGCCAGAATCGGCTTTCCACCGCATAAATGCTCTCAATATTGATACAGGTATTCATACCGTCGACATGGATAAAAGCGAAAAAGAAGAAGCTGTGGCGCGTATCGAAGACGACCGGCAAGGCCACACGACCCCATCAGAGCCTGCGGACTCTTACATAAAGACTCTCAACATCTGGTCCGGTTACTGGGATCACGTATCTTTCTGGCGAACCTTGATCCGTCCGTTCGTAGTCATCGCTAGTCCCGTGGTTATGTGGGCGACATTGCTCTTCACGATCTGTATATCCTGGCTGGTTCTCATTTCCATCACCCTATCGCAGATTTTCTCCGCTCCGCCGTACAGCTTTTCCGTCAGTGCAGTTGGCGCAACAAACGTCTCATCGTTTGTGGCATCGCTGTTAGCCACCTTGATAGCTGGACCAGTCGTCGATGGCATCGCCAAGTACATGTCCAAACGTAACAATGGTATTTTCGGTACGCATCATCGGCCACGCACAGTATCCTTGCTCAATTGCTAATGCGGTCTCCAGAACCTGAATTCCGCCTCCCCGTCATGATCACATATCTCGTCTTCACCGCGACCGGCTTCTTCGCATGGGGCCAAGCACTCTACAAGGCGGATCCATGGCCTATCCCTGTCATCGTCTGCATGGGTCTCATCAATTTTGGCGTACAACTCGGTACCACTGGCGTTGTTACCTACGTTAGCGATTGCCACCGTGAACAGTCTGCTGAGGCCTTTGCCATCATGAACTTTATCAAGAATTTCTTTGCTTTTGGTCTGACATTTTACGTCAATGATTGGATTGCGACGCAGGGCGTGAGAGATGCGTTCTTTGTTATAGGTGGTACCACGGTTGCTGTGACGGTTACGACGATTCCCATGTACATTTACGGAAAGCGGGCACGAAGCTGGGTTGCAAGGTCAGGAGTGCTGGATAGTGTTTTGGCGAGGAAGTAGAAGGTTCGTGGTCGAGGATTTGGATAATTTGCTGCACTGGTTGCGGTTTTTGGTGTGGTTAAGTTTTAATTCGGGGCCTCCAAGACGGTGCCTTGCATTACTGACTATGCTTATGTTTATACTCGAATTTCCACGATACCTTCTTCCCGAATGAAATTGGTCATGATTGTTATGCGTTTGTATCTAGAGATATGCTTGTGTTCAAAGAAAGCATAAACTAACTGAAATCCAAATGTGAACTGTCATCATCGCGCGTAGCATCTTTGCACGTTTCGAAAGCCTGAAGGGTATTATTGATGAGTATCGGGAGCAGTTTTCCTTGGACAGTATATAGCTCTATGATTTTTTTGAACGCGAAAAGAGGAGTAGTACTACTTTGAAACAAATCTAACAATGAATATAGCTCTAGATCAGGTATGAAAGGTAGGTAGTCAATTTTAATTTGTGCACTGTAGGGGTAAAAATAATTGTTGCACTTTACCTCGCTATAGTCTACTGCATACGGTGGACTGTTACGAGAGTTAGTGCAACAATTATTATCGGCCCCGCACCACGAAAATAAAAACTTGCAATTATAAAGATTGCAGTAGATGTCGTGGTAGATTTTATTGTAAATAACGGTGCAACATTCAAAATCATCATCTAAGCTTTAAATCGAAAATGCAAAGCAAAGGTTTGCAGACCCACACAGTGTAGCGTGAGCAGGAGGAAACCTTGACCATTGCACCTATAGAACCAAGACTCATGCAAAGCCGATCACAACGCCAACACATGAAACGATAGCCTAAACATTTCTAAACTTTTTACTATCCGTATAAGAGCTGCGACTTCAATCGTCGAGCCCAAATTCACCGATATGTGACAATTCCACCGGTTAACGCAAAACTCACCGATTCGCGTAAATGCCCCGATCTATGCGGAGATGTTCACCCCACTGCTCATGGGCTATCGCGACGCAAAAGGGAAAGTATTGGTTCTTTCTTTAATTTCTTAGTTTTTAAATTTCTAATGCACGAATAGCAGTAGTTGATACATGTTCATGAATCGATATTTCGACTGTTTGATTGGCTCTTACTGGCTAACGGTTTTTCCAATGGTCTAGTTTACAAAAAAACTGTACGCAGATCTGTCGTTCGGTGCTTATTACCTACCTGACCAGTGGATCCTTAGCATTCTCAAACTTTAAGCATATGCAACTTACCAGGCACCGCACTGGCTGGTAGCGCCTAGTACCTTCTAGTATTCTGCAAGCCTCAACTTCGTGTTGGCTGGCGTTTTCGCGGTAGCTCCACTGATTGCTAACACGTTCAAAGCCAGCTGCTGGCAATCCTTGAAAAAGTCTGATAAGGCGATGCGAATGCAGTAAAATACCCTGATGATCAATCCTATGGCGTGTAAAGACGTAAAATTTTGTCAGTGGTGGTGATTTTCTGGCGTGATGGAAAAGGGAAAATACTATAGTACCATCGGTCAGCGTCGTTGGTAATTGGCAGATTCTGAATGCCTGTTGATAGCTGTGACTGTAACCTCAACCTTGTTCAATGCACCAATTGCTAAAGAATATTATTCATCGATAGTAAGAAGCTGTTGTGTGTATAAAATAGGTACCAAGAGCAGATTGTGTGAGCATCGTCTACCTAATTCGTGATCCGAAGTGAGGCCGGCTGCATCATTTTGACGACACCTACCATGCAATGTGATTGCCAAGCTATTTAGCACCGGGGATGAATTCACCGCGGTTTATACAAGGATTTGGTGCACTATAGTCGTTCGTAATGCTGTTACAGCGGAGGGGTCCTGTGCAGTGTGGCTTGAAACTACGAGTTTCCAAGATTATAACTGTTGCATAACAGCAATATCTACTTGTAGAGAGATGATGACCGTGAAACGTTCTGAAAATGGAAGACATAGAGTGTGCCCCACAGACTAGGCTGAACATGATTTTAAGCAGTATCGTTCATGAGGCTGTTCCCTGGTACACGGTACTCAAGCTAATGATCCAGAACGATGCACTATTGCTCTTTAGGTATGGGAAAGATGATCTTGTGCTTTTGGTGGAGACTGCAGGGCTCTCTGTCATGAGCTGTTATGTAGACAGATGGCTGCAGGGAAAGAGGCGTCGCCCCGTAGATAGCGACTTGGGCAGTTACGGCTCCAAAGTGAGAGTTAGCAGCATCAGAAGAAAACCACAATACGATGTCGTAGCATGTTTTATCACCTTTAGTAGCGGGGATACGGGTACCAGCCAGTATTCTACCGACGCAACGGCGCACGGTGCCCGCCATGTTACCTATTACTCGCCAAGCCTTCCCTACTGATCATTTTTCTCAACACTAGCTCAATAGATACGTGTCCAAGTACAACTAGGCTGTAAGCAAAGAATTCGCCGTACGCAAAACTTGGGAACATTTGCGAGAGCATGTGAACTAGGAGCCATGCAGATCTATCTCTTTGCAACTGAGCTGCGTCCGGGGCGTCGTGATCATGATCAATAAAACTTTGCAGGGAATTTTAACGTAGATCTCGTGACATCTTGAGCTGCCTTGCTCTACAGTGGCCAGAGACGTGCCGCGGTGTTTTAAAACTGCTCTTTGATGTTAGAGTAAACAATCTACCGGCTGCATGGGACCCCTGTCAGCTTACTAGCAGTGCCCCACTCACACCACGTTAGTCAGGGCCGTATGGAGTATTTCGCGTGCTCATGTGTTAGCTACGGCATTCTGCACGATTTCTTGGACAACATGGGGTCATGCTGCTTCCCTGCTGCTTCAGCGGAACCTAAGGCTGTAAACTTGGTTAACGACCTCTAGAATGCCCGTAGAGAAGCCGGATGCACAGCTTGTTATCTACCATAGGTTGTGTCGAGCAGGCATTGCTGGTACTGATAGATGTTACTTAATTCCAGTAGATATTACTCGAACTGCGCACTGCATACGGGGTGCAGAATCATATGAATTGCCAAGCACTGTCATCCGTGATTCTGTTGCGGGATTGAGACGATGCTTGTTGCGCGACTACCGTTGCATTCATGATTATTCCCCGGTACACAATCCTGGTCGACCCACTCGATGAATACATCGGTCGGCAGTTGTTCTTCTCCACTGCTGGCTGCCAGAGATCTAGACAAATACCACCCTCAGCCTCGTCTCTCGAAAGTCATACCACACCTCACTGGCGGTGTTTCACAGGCACAATCCATAATACTCTTTTCTTTGTTTTTTGATACCCCTCAAATCAGTATGGATTCATGTGAAACAGGCCACCATAGGCCAACTGGGCTGGGCGTTGCACTTCAACAGGAAGACACATCTGTCACCATCGGTCCTTACCAAACGAAGAATGTTTGCGACGACATCCTCAAAATCATGTTTGAGCATTCGCTCAACAAGTTCGATGATTCCCAAGAGCGGTTAGCGGCTGGGAAGCAGAAGTTTTTGTCAGTGATAAACAGATATGTCCAGGCAGGAGAACGCATCGAAGCCTGTTTACCCGCCTTCCCCTTCAAGTCGGCCAACAAGGTCTACAAGGTACTTGGGTCTCTTCCAGACAAAGCGGAAGAGCTGGCGCTCGAGCGACTCAACAACATGTGTGCGAGGATAAAGCAGGTTTACAAGCCCGGGGCAAGGGTAACGATAGTTTCCGACGGAATCACATACAATGGTAAGTATAGCTCGTGCTAGACCAAGATTCGTGCTAACAAAAGTCTCAGACCTATTGTCGATATCGGATCGCGAGACTTGGGCTTACGGTGAAGCCCTACGTCAAATGGCTGTTGAGAAGAAGTTCACATACATTGCCTTTTCACGCATGAGAGATATACTCGACTTCCCGTTACCGGAAAAGTTGCGTGAAATTACTTATGTTGCCAACTGCACCAACTTCAGGCGCTTACTCATGAACAAACACGGACGGCCTGATATCGATATCGACAAAGAGATTGTGGAAAATCCAGACACCAAATTGACATATCTTGGATACCGAAAATTCCTCGAATCCGATCTAAGACACATATTCAATATTGGTGATAATGCTGGGCGAAATCAATACAAACGAGATGTCAAATATCTCGCGAAGCAGATGCTCATCAGGGGATATGTAAGTACTTCATTATACGTTAAACCAGTCCTAGCTTGGACACAAAGCTAACCATCTTCAGGCGTTCGCCGGAGCGGTGAAGAACGCATTTCCAAACCACCTCAGATTGTCTATCCACGAATCCGTTGGAGAACACAAAATATCAATAAGCCTTCTAAACACCAAGACGGGTTACACCACTCCATGGCACTGCAGTGTGGCTCAACTGGCTAATGGAGAATGGGTCAGCGCCCCCAAGGGTGAATTTGAACAGGATCCACGTCTGGAGCTCATCTACGAGAACGGTCGGCCCAGCTACTTTAAGGAAAAGCCTCAAGCAACAGGTATGCCCGGCATAAGTGAGGAGAATGCGAGCTATCTTAAAGCACCCAAGCGTTTCAACAGCGCAGAGAATGGATATTCTTCACCAGACTCGACGTCACAGGAAAGTGGCTCGTCGAGTCCAGTCTCATCTCCTGGATCTTCCTTATCCGGAAACGAGAACTCGGTAGGATCTCGTCCCATCACACCCATCAGTGAGCCAGAAGATCCACCCTATGGCCGACGACTTATTCCTCAAATCATGGACCAATTGGCAGCAACTCATCCTGATCGGATCGTCTTTTCCCTTGCAAGCACTTCAGGCGACAAACTGGAATTCAAAGACGTCTCTGCGAAAGCCTTTAGAGAAGCTGTGGACAAGACAGCTTGGTGGCTTTACGAACAGGTCGGTCCGTCATCTGTAGTCCAGCCAATTGGCTACATTGGGCCTCACGATCTCCGCCATGTCTTGCTCACTCATGCTTGCGCCAAGGTTGGCTATGCTGTACTCAACTTGTCGCCTAAGAACAGCACCAAAGGCGCTTTGGCTGTGATGGAGGCAACGCAATGCAATATCTGGGCCAAAGCAAGCGAGGTAGATGCTGTACCTCTGGTGAAAGACTTCCTACAGCAGCGCACCATGAAGCTGTTGCAGATCCCACTGCTTGACGATCTTTTGGATGCGAAAAACACCAAGCCATTCCCATACACAAAAACATTCGAACAAGCTGCCAACGAACCCTTTTGTTACCTCCATACTTCGGGTTCCACGGGCGTTCCCAAGCCCATTCCATGGACACACGCACTCGTTGGAACAATGGACGCAATCCGCTTACTTCCTCCTGTTAATGGCATGATGCCTTGGTCTCACGACTGGAAAGACGGTGACCGCATCTATTCTTCTTTCCCAATGTGCCACGGTGCAGGCATCATCATGAACATTCTTATGCCTGCACTTCACGGTCTCCAATGCGTCCTTGGGCCACCCAATGTTATTCCAAACATTTCATTGATCGAAAAGCTCGTCGACTGTTCCAAGATCAACATATGGAGCATGGTCCCCTCGCTTGCTGATGAGCTTGGAGAAGCGCCCGACGTGTTGGCAAAGTTCAAGTCACCCCCGAACAAGTTCATTCTCGCATCTGGCGGCCCAGTCAATCCTACAAGTACCGGCAAAGTCAACGATGTTATTAGGGTTCTCAACCTAACTGGTACGACTGAGGGCCTGTTCATCGGAAACCTTGTCGTAGACAGGGAGGATTGGTTCTGGTTTGCTTTTCACCCTTACTCTGGATTCGAGTTCAAAGAAATTGAGCCAGGGCTGTTCGAGCATTGGGTGCACCGCAACGAGCACGCATCGTTGTTCCAAGGTATCTTTCACACATTCCCTGACAAGGAGTCTATCAACTTTAAGGACCTGTACCGGAGACATCCTACGAAGCCCAACCTGTGGGCTTTCAGTGGTCGCAATGATGACCTGGTTGTCCTGTCCAGTGGCTACAAGATCTTCCCACAAGAGATTGAGGGACTCATCTCTGCTCATCCAGCGATTGATGGATGTCTGGTTATAGGCAACAATAAGCGGCAGGCAGGCCTTCTCATTGAGCTGAAAGATCCTCTTGCGAAGAATGACGAGCTGATCGAAAGCATATGGTCAAAGGTTGAGGAGTCCGTGTCATCGTCGCGACATCTTGTGAGCTTCTCACGGGACTACGTCTTCTTTGCTCACCCAGACAAACCGTTCGTTCGTACCGATAAGAGAACGATCAAACGGAAAGATACACTGTCGCTGTATGAAGACTACATCGAGCGATTGTATAGCTCCCAAAGTGAAGAGATCTCCTTCACCGTCGATACTAGCTCCACGTCGGCATTGCAGCGGTTTGTAAAAGGAATTCTCGTTTCTTCTCTAGCCTCCATGTCGGAAGCGTCGGCGGACGATGATTTCTTTGAACTCGGCCTCGACTCACTTGGAGTATCGGCCGCCATCAAAGCTATTCGAACAGCCACTAATCTCGATCAACTCGCCCCTCGCCACATGTATGCCAACCCTACTCTTTCGAAATTCACCGCCACGCTTGAGTCCATGCTTGCTGAGTCTGAGAGCGCGCAAACCTCCAAAGCGCGAGCTGGAAGCCAAGAGGAAAAGCTGCAACAATTACTTGTGAAGCGCAGAGCGCATCAGTCCTTTCGGTTGAACCCCTTCGACTATGTCCGACCAAATCACTACTTTGGAATGATGTTTTACATCCCACTAAATGCAGATGCATCGTTCGAGGAAGTTTTTGCCAACATGCAAGCAGGTCTCAACCGGACCCTAGAACTCATTCCCGCTCTAGGAGGCAAGATGATGTACTGCTCGGAGAACGAGGTCGGGTATAGGAAGGGTGACATGTACGTCTCGGTACCACCTTTCGGTTCCCCAGCGCGTGGTCGTCTGCTTTTCAACGATCTGAGCAACGAGCTTCCCTCGTTTGAAACACTGAAGAAAAGTGGGTTTCCACCATCACTGCTCAGAGATTCACGGATGCTACACCAAGACACGTTCCCACAACTACCAGCAGACATACTTCGTGCACAAGTCAACTTCCTCAAAGGCGGCTGTGTTTTGGCTGTGGATTTCCACCACAGCTGCCTCGATGGTGCAGGTGGTATGATTGCAATCAAAACATGGGCTGAGAACTGTAGGATGCTGCAAGGAGACACTTCAGCATCCTGTGACTGGCTACATCCAGACAGTTTCAATCATAGTCTTCCCGAAGCTCTTCATGAGTTGGAAGGATACGCGCGTCCAGTTGAGGAGGTTGACCCAATGGTGTGGGAATTCCTGCCATTTGCGCCGCGAGAAGACATCCTTGCGAAGCAAATCGCACACCGCAGAGAGCCCGGCCCGTTGCCAATGAAGGTCCCAGTGCATTCAGTATTCCCCCATCCTCCGGCGGAGCGCAAGATGGACACGACTTCTTTCGTCATTCCCGCCGACAAGGTCCAAATGCTCAAGGAAGATGTCACAAGAAATTCCGATGGAAATGGCGTCCAACCATCACTTAGCGATATTCTCCAAGCTTGGATGTGGCGCTCCATGCTTCGAGCCCGCTACCAAGTCGCAAAGCAAAATGGCAAACAATTCGCACCAGACGAGCGTTCCATTTTCGAAACGGCAGTCGAGGGTCGACCGTACTTTTCTTCTCTACTGCCATCTTCATACATGGGCAGTCTTCTCACCGTCAGCCGCACCAGCATGCCACTCGAGGAGCTTTGCAGCCCACAAACAACCATCTTGCAACTTGCACGCATGCTGCGCACTGGTGCATCCCGCATGACACCTGCGTTGCTCCACGACGCGTTCACCCTGTTGCAAGCGCTGCCCGATCATTCTGGGTTTTGCATGGCCAACATGGGCGTCGAAACCATGCACCTGCTCGTCACGAACATCATGTTGTTCCAGCTGAATGACATCAACTTTGGCAGTCAATACTTTGCTAATGGAGGTTCTCCGGAGATGTTGCGACCCCAGGTTGATCGCGGTGCCGACGCCTTTAGGTCTATAGCTATTCTTCCACTGAAGGCGGATGGTACAATCGAGTTTCTGCTCGGCACATACCCGGAAGAGCGCGAAATGCTGGCGCAGGATGAGGAGTTTATTAAGTATGCAAAGTTGGTTGATGTAGCTCCCTGTTAATGTAGAGTAAGCAGTCATTGTACATAATGTAGTTAATTGAATGAAGCAATGTATTAGGAACCTAGAAGCTAAGTTAGTCTACCAAAGCATCTGGTGAGCTAGCAGATATTTTCGGTTGTCTTCTTCTTGCTTTATTAGATGTTCTAAGGAGACTTAAAGAGAACTCAGTCGGTGTAGATAAAGGCTGCGCTCTAACCGGCGGTCGTGATTAGAGCTGCGGCTCAACCGGCGGCTCGACCGCCGGTCATATATCACAACCACCGCCTTGACCGGCGGTCCAACCGCACACCAACCGGGAGTCAGTCAGAACCGCCGTCTCGACCGGCGGTCATATGTAGACTGGAGCTGCGAATCTATCACTCGCTAATTAGACGCAGTCAAGCAACTTAACGACGGCGCGGGCCGTCGCACAGCTACTACGATAAATAGCGCCTAGCTGCGAATATGCTGATCAACGATTCTATCGTCACAAAGACATTATAGGTGGTTAGAACCTGCGCCGCAGGTGATCTTGCCTGGCGAGTTACCAAAGCAATCGTCCAGGGAATTCTTGACAACGCAGCCACCGAAGTCACAAAGTCAAGGGGAAGGCCTATTAGGGGACTTGGAGGTGCACTAGAAATTGAGGCATTGGCTGCTGCTGAAGAGGAGGCTGCCGGTACGGCAATCAGATCCAAGACCAGCCTTCGTGCATTCCTAAAGCGAATCGGAAAACCAGGGCTCATCGCTTAGCTACTACTCCTGGTAGCTTTTTTGATCTTTCTCAGCCCAATCCTCCATGAGAGTTATCATTGTGTCAGGATATGGAACTTAACAAGGTACAAGTTGCTATGGGACAACACAGCAAATATCCACTTCTTCGAGGGCAAGGAGTGGTACTTTTACCAGTCGGTAATAAGCTTCGTTGAAACCAGCATGGCTTCGAAAGAGCTTCCTGAATGCTCACCTGTTGCGAAGAACCCATCCAAACATGCACCAATAGATATTTCTGTATTGCCTTCCTTGCCCACTTGTAGATATCCATTGCAGCATTGTAGTATATATAGGCTTCTGGTGTACTCGCATCATCAACCGTTTAATGAGGCCGAACTAACTGAGAGCAGTCAATCAGTCAGTGAGGCTGGATCAGGAGTTTCCCAACAAGTCACGTGGGCTTTCAGCCACACTAGCTGAACCAGTAGCCAAAACTAAACACTGCCACAACCAAGCTTCATGGTGGTCTTGGCTTCTAATCAGGGCATTTTAGCCCAGACCTAGAGTCGCCAGCTGAATGGAGGCTTGAAATGGTAGTTTCATCCATTTCTTCTTCTCGCTTTAGCTTCTTTTCAATTCGCTGATACAGTTACCATGTATACAACATAGCCTCACTTGATTCTCAGCCCCAGGTGTCTCTCCAGCCGGTTCTGTGAGTTTCATCCAAAATACACTGTGGCACAGCACATTACAGGCGATAAGGAGGTATGAGCATGTTTCTTTCACATCAACTGTAGCGCACTATATAAAGCAGTGCAAGACGATCATGCAGGTCAGAACAGTACTTTCAAAGCAATACAAAACATCTTCCTCATTTTCAAAGTCCAAGAACAACAATCCTCGTCTGGTTTTCAAAATGCCATTCGACTTCGCCGAATACGACTACAAATGCTCCCAAATGTCACCAGAGCAACTACAACGTGAATGGAACCACTACACCCGTCTGATTACCGGCTCAGCAACTTCTACCGCACTCTCCGGACTAGCACTCCTTCCCACTTTGGGCGTCAGTATGATTGGAATTGCCATCGGATCATCGGGTATCCACAATGCCCGAAAGAAACGCGACATAATCGATCGACATCTTGCTCGCTACGGACAAGAACACGAAACTCGCATACGAGATGTGGCTGGATCCATGATATTCAGTGGCACAGTGGGTGTGGTAACGCTTGGTGTTGGAATGGGGGGTGCAGAAACTGTGTTGGCAGAAGGAATACAACATGGCCTTCTTACAGCAGCAGACGAGACGGCTGTCAAAGTTGGTACTCATGCTGTGGCTGACGGAGTCGCTCTGTCTCTTGAGCATAAGCATCATGAACACATTAGGGCAAAGGAAGAGAAGCGTGCTTAGCTTGTGTTCTTGAGGTTTTTGGCAACATTTTTTATTTTTAGCATGGCGTCCTGGTATAGAATAGATACATAGATTGTTATCTGGATCATTCGCTCACTGATGAAATGAAGGTGATTGCGATGAATGCCAAGAGAAATAGTCTGGTTTTGAGAGAAATAAGATTCGAGAGACCGCCGCCGGACTTGTCTGGGCAATGCGATGATAGTGCAGTGATTTTCACAATGAAGTAGGCTTTTATATAAAAGCGATGAGACACCTCGAATACAAGAAGTAGGCAGTATTTCATATTGAAGGAATCTTAAATTTACTACCAAACAACTAGCGATTCTAAGACAACCACTTCATCTCCTCCAACTTCTCAACACCATACGGTAAACTAGGTGAGCTCCAAGCCGCATTCTCCGCTCCGCTTATCTGAGGCACGGGCTTTAGTACGCTCAATCTCTTTCCACCAAAAGCGCTCTTCTCAAAGCTCTGGTACCACCCACAGTTCTCCTCTAGGTACTGGCCAAGAACCTTCTTCCAGCCCTTGTACACTGTCGCGAGCAAGTCAAGCACATGGTGGCTTCCGCGCATTTCACCCCATTGGAACCGCTCCTGGCATTGCTTGACAGTCTCGAGCGGGTAGAGACCGACATCCTCACGTAGCGCATAGGCATTGACGCCAACGAGCGATGCGTGAACTTGGTAGCTTCCTCCCTTGATGGCACGGTCGCGCAGCGCCTGCATGGTACCTACGGCAGCCAGGACGCCAGTCGACATGTCTGAGATGGGCAAACTCGGCAGGACAGCCTCGTTCTTGGGAAGGTTTTGCGTAGCCTCCAGCGCCTTGCCAGTCACGTACGCAGAGCCGGCGGCTGCATCGGCAATCTGCTGCCAACCAGGGCGCTCCTTGTAGTAGCCATCTGGGCCGTAGCAGTTCTCAGAGACGTATACGATACCCTTGCCTCTCTTTCCAGCCATTTCTAGCAGTTCGTCAATGCCGAGACCAAACTTGGCCATTTTGCCCATGCGGAAGCCCTGGATAAAAACATCGGCGTCGGCAAGCAGCGAATCGAGGTACTTCCTGTCAGACTCTTTGCGTAGGTCGACAGTTGATGTGCGCTTTCCAGCATTGAGTGTAAGCTGCAGGATGTTGAGGTCGGGAAGATGAGGAGCGTTGAGGCGGATAATGTCTGCACCGAATGCTGCAAGGATGGTTCCGATTTCTGGACCAGCAATAACGCGCGTGAGCTCAATAACCTTTACACCAGCGAGCGGCCTGCGGTCCTGGTTGTTGAAAGGTGGGAAGCTGACGGGTGGGGTGGGAATGGCCTGCTTTTGGTGCTTGACGTTGACCAGCGGGTGGGCGTTGAGCGACTTGCCCATTGTTGATTCGCGCCATTGCTGAGGTGTGAAGCAGATGGAGCCGCAGAGGCCCTTCATCAAGTTGCTCATCTCCAACTCGGCCGGGCTAAAGGTTTTGGTGTGTTTGGCAATGAGCTCTGCAGCCTCCTCGTTGGATGAGACAGGCGTGCTAGGATCGATGCCAATCATTTCGAGGGTAGGAATAGCATTCATACTACCGTGAATAGAGTACCATGTCTCGGGGTCTTTGGTAGGATACAGTGCGGTTGAACGGTACTTGAGTGGTGTATCTGTCCAGCCTTTCTCCCAGTCGGGAAGCAATCCAGCGAGCTTCTTCTGGCTAGTCAAGCTGGGCACGTCCTCGCCGTCGAGGAACGCTGTGGCAATGCAACCAAACCACATGGTAGCATGAGTGGTGTTGACAGTAATTTCCCGCTTGTCGTCTTTGGCGCCTCTTATCGCAAGTATCTCATCTGCCAGGACACCGCACATTGCGTGTAGAGCGGCGGCAACTGATGTTGCCTTGATCGGTCCGGGAATAACAGGATACTCTTCGCCCGTGAACTTGACTTTGGAAAGAATGGCTTCATCCTGAGTGAAGCCTGGTGTCTGCGCTGCAAGCTGGCGGAAGATGCGCTCGGTATCTTTTGGAACAGGGACGAAGGTTTTGTCCGTGTATGTTCCAGGGCCATAAACATCTGGGATACGTTCTGAAGGAGCCATGATCAAGGTGTAGCAATTCGTTTACTTTGGAGAAGAGGAAGGAAGCAATTAATAAGGAAGTGCTATATGATGAAATGTTGTGAGGGGTATATGTGATGATTGGTAGATGATGGTGTTCCTTCGCAGTTGCCGAGGCCCTCTTATATTCCTGATATTGAGCATCTCTAACCGGGTCTGCAATTACAGGCTCAGCGGATCTCTACGTGTCTCCCATGCGGCCAAGAAGGCGATAATTCGGATATTCTCCAGAGTTTTCTCGCCCGGCTGCTCGTACGTCGGTGTACGAGCGATTCCCCTTGCAGCCCTGTCGGGTGTGCTACGTAATTGCGCGCTTGATCTGCGGGGCATTGCGTTTGCCGAGATCTCCCCGTGCGCCACTTTCATTCAAGCATTGCACTAACACGGTGTGTTTGCATCACACCTCAACCTTTGCAGCGATAATTTTCCGAACAGAGTCCAGAAACCAGGGTTTCCGCTGTCGGCCGATCTTTCCAAGCCACAATCAGGTTAGCGCTTTGATAGCTCCAGGTTTGGTAACTGATGGATACCAAGGCCTTGCGCCATGAGCAAGCAACCCGAGGCCTGGCAAGATAGCTGCAAGTAGTGATAATTTATATTCGAGACGATGCATCTTTCGTCTAGTTCATATCATTCCGTTATTGAGTTCATATTTACCCATCTCTTGATATTAGCATACATAGTCCAATATGTCACTCTCAACAAGCTCAACACCAATCCAAAACATTACTGTCATTGGCAGCGGTGCAATCGGAGCATCATGGGCTGCTCTCTTCCTGGCCCAGGGCCTCAAAGTGACAGCATTCGATGTCAACCCAGCTGCTGAAGCGACAATGAGGAAACTCATCAAAAACTCATTCCCTATCCTACAATCCCTGGGCCTCGTCAAAAACGCCTCTACATCTCCCGAAGACATTGCCTTCACGAACGACCTTGCCGCAGCTCTCAAAAACGCCGACTTTGTTCAGGAGAATGGTCCCGAGCGTCTCGATCTCAAGCACAAACTCTTCAATGACATAGCTGCTTTGGCACGCCCAGATGTCATCATCGCTACATCGTCCAGCGGCCTGACTTGCACATCCATTCAGTCTGGCATGAGTGCCGACTCGCATCCAGAGCGTGTCATAGTCGGCCACCCCTTCAATCCACCGCATCTCATCCCACTCGTTGAAGTGGTGGCTGGCGAGAAGACCGCACCAGAAACGCTTGAGCGCACAATGGCATTCTACACCGCCATTGGCAAGAAAGCCGTGCACGTCAAGAAGGAAGTCGTCGGACACATTGCGAACCGGCTCCAGGCGGCGCTAATGCGCGAGATGCTCCACATGCTCCAGAACGATATCTGCGGCATCTCGGACATTGACGACGCCATGGCCTACGGTCCAGGACTACGCTGGGGTATCATGGGCCCTAACACGCTGTTCCATCTTGCCGGCGGTGAGCAGGGCGCGCAGCACATGGCCGACCACCTGCTTGAGCCGCTAACCGGGTGGTGGGCGGAGAAGGACCCAGTTATGAACGATGCTCTGAAGAAGAAGTGGGTTGATGAAACGATGCAGACAATCGGCGGAAGGAAATTCGACGACCTGGCCATGCAGCGCGATTCAGAGTTGGTCAAGTTGCTGAACTTGCGGAAAGAATGGGATGGGTATGCGGAAGACAAGAAGGGCCAGTAGACGATGGAAATAATGAAACTTTGATGGATAATTAGATACTCAACTTAATAATACACTGAAAATACAGTTCTCATAATGGCTACAAGAGACACAAGTCCCGTTGTTTACGTCCTATAAGAGAACTCGACATTCATACAGTGAGTGCATTTTATGCCCCAACTAGGCTACGCAATCAAGGATATCATCAAATTATACACATTACACCTCCATCTGCTAGTTCTCTCATGATATCCAAACCGCTCAAAACATATCCTATCACTATACGCATACACCCTCATTTAACCCTGCATCCAGCCCTCGGAAATACCTTTCAACGAAGCCCTCGCCCAAACCACACTCTCACCGAAACAAATACAAAGCGAAAGTGAAGAGAAAAAAAAACAGCTCACAAACCATATGACGCTATCCCACATCGATCACCAAACTAGTAGCTGCGTTAGTGGCTAGAAATAGCCCTTTTCCCCCCTGGCCGAAGTTTTGTCGCCACGTGCGACCGACAGGGTACGTATGGCGGGGGAACAACGCTTGCACAAACTCGGCCGAGCTTCCTCGCACGCCCAGATCGTGCGAAAACTGTGACGTGCGACGGTCCACCTATGACATGTAATTTGCTCCGAAACCGCCTATCTCTGCTATCCCTTTTTTTTTTCTCCTTTGCGGTTTTAGTCACGGGCTGCGATGAAAGGGGGGGTTTGTGTTATGGTGATGACGGCGGATCCGAATTGTCTCCGAGTGAGAGAGTGAGAGAGGTCCGAGTGATGATTGGGGCGTGTGAGAGAGGTAAAGAGCTTGGTATATAGGAGGCTAGGGGGTGCTTTGCATGTAATTGGAATTTTATGAATAAATAACCAGAGGCCGAAGGATTCAATTGTACCTGCATCTTCATTTGGGTTTTATCCCTGCTACTGAACCTACGATAATACTACCTTCTTGTCGCTTTTTCCTATTCGGTTGCATCCTGCACACATACACACACACACACACATACACACATACATACATACTACTGCATATCATTCATCATGCCTTCCATCGCCGAGGCGCCCCAGCAAGGCCACTCAAAACGTCTCTACATTCTTGACCCTTCCTTGTCATGTCCCGATTTCTCAACCAGCCGCATTGTATCCTGCAATACCGACGGCACCGACCTACAGACTGTCATTGCGCCCCTGCCCACACTACCAGATGGCATTATGATCGACCAAGAGACACGCACCATGTGGTGGACAAACATGGGCGCCCCGCTTTCCGCCAATGCAGGCAGTATCGAGACGGCATCGCTGGATGGCTCCAATCGCCGTATCGTTGTACCAACAGGAACGACGGGCGTTTGGACACCCAAGCAAATTACTCTCGCAAAGGAGAGCCGCACGCTCTACTGGTGCGATCGTGAAGGCATGAAAGTCATGCGCATGCCTTTGGCAACAGAGAAACCCGAAGTCCTCATTTCAACGGGCGACCCCAATGTCGCAGAGGACGCAGCAAATACTCGGAATTGGTGTGTTGGTATTGCGGTCGACGAGCGCAGAGGTTGGTTCTACTGGACGCAAAAGGGCGCGTCAAAGGGAAATGCGGGTGCTATTTACCGTGCGCGCATCGAGGATCCTAGTGTGCGCCAAAAGGTCTTTGACAAGCTGCCTGAGCCGATTGATCTTGAGATTGATGAGGAGAATGCAGTGTTGTACTGGACGGACCGTGGAGATCCACCCAAGGGCAACACACTGAACAAGGCGTTTGTGGGAGGCGGCGAGGAGCCTGTGGGCGCAGTCGAGATTCTCGCGCACAGATTCCATGAGGCGATTGGTCTGACGTTGGACTCGGAGAATAATGTGGCGTATGTAAGCGATCTGTCTGGTGGCGTTTACGCGGTTGATCTGCAAACGCGGAAAAAAACGGTGTTATTCCCCGAAATGGGAGATTTGACTGGCATTACCCTTGGGTAAACGGTTGTAAGCGAGATCGGAGTGACTGAGTGAAGGGGCTAGACACACAACAACGAAGCAAGATTATAGAGAACACACCCATGATAGAACAGGGTATACAACTTAATGTCATAAATGAAATCCATAGCACTCATCTAGCCACCTGCTAGCATTCTAAGAGCGCTCCTATAACCTCATCCGCACTACATGAGTGTCCTTACAAATTTCTCCAAGCTAATACCCAAATTGACAACAAAATCCCACTGCGTGTTGCCGCGGAAGAAACGAGTCCATATCCTTAATACCGCAAGACCAAGTGTAAAAGGGTCACTAAGCGATATCGTATCGCCATTGCTATCGTCAACGTCTTCAAAATCAATCACCGCATATGCTTCCTTGATGATAAGGCGCACCCAGTGTAGTATATGACGCTCCGACCGAGACAACAAATCTTCGCGAAAGGGCCTGGAAATCGAGCAGAGCCACTTTCCGAGGAATATGGCACACTCGAAGCTCGATATGGCGTGTTGAACGCTCCAGAAAAAGGCTTGGCTTCGAGCAACTCGATCTATTCCCAGTCGCACCGGGATGCTCAGCGCGTGTGTCGAGTATAAGAGTGCCGAGAGGAGGTTTTCGTTGCGCTCTATTTCTGGGAGTTGCTTTATACCGGATGCAATTAGATCTGTGTCACGCGATGCGAGATGGCGGTGTGGTCCGATGTTCAGTGACAGGCGCACATAGGCCACTACCAGGAGCGCGCTTGATGTGAATGGAATAGGCCTTACAAATTAGCCTAAATACTTCGAGAATCTCACGGCTCTTTACATACCCACTCTCGTTGTTAGGATCCAGCATGGATTCTGGTGTTTGTTGCCAAAGCGAAGTCCATGCACGAAGAGCACGACCAATCACACGCATCTCACTGACGGAGATGGTTGCTGATGAAGCCGCAGGCAACGATAGCTCGCGCACAATCTGGATTCGCTGCAGGATTGCATGTAAAAGGACATAATTTCCCATGGGACTAGGGATTGGATGAACTTGTTCTGCGAAACTGTCAGGCCCTCCATTCCTTCAAGCCAAGCGAAGCTTGTTGTTAAGCGACTCACCTTCATTTGTGGAGCTTTGAAGAAGGATTGATAAAGCCTGTTGGAACCCCATTTGTTCTTCCTTCCCGTCGCGTTGCAGAGCCGACCATTGCGCAGCACTATTGGCCTGCCACTCTGGTGTACAACAGGGAAGCCGTAGATGTAGCTCACTGCTCCAAAGCATTGGCGGAGCATTGTATGCAACGCTGTGTACGTTGATATAGCAGAACGATACTAATTTTGTCCGTCTAGACGACTCGCATTGGGCCCAGTTATCCCACATGGCCGATCTGGAACTCGAGCCATTGAGGCGCGGCTCCATTTCTTGGAAACCAATATCCCGAAGCACCTGGACCAGTAATCCTCTGAGTGCAAAAGCTTGCTGCAATAGACCTACTCTTTCCCACGTAGCGAAACCCATGAGAATAAGTAACGTCTTTGCCATATCAAGAGGCGCCCAAGGCCCTGAACATCTAGGCGTAGTTGGCGTTTGTGGTGAGGTAATAAGACCAGAAACAACCGAATCTAGAGTCGAGCGGCTAAAATGCGACTCCTCCTGGCGTAAACGCTCATAGACCATAGCTTTCGATACGTTGAACAAACGTTCCGCACTCCTTCGTTCAAAGCAATACTGTGCCCCAGCAGCGCACATGGCCAAGGTCAGCTCCAATGGTGAAGTCGACGGACTGTAAGTTGGTGTGTGTATGAAGGGAAAATGCGAATGGAATCCTCCAAAGAAAGCTGTAATGTAGCGAGTGAGCGTGTGCCGGGAGGGAATCTCGAAGTTGGTGATATAAGAAGGAAAGCTTCCGAGCACTGATACCAAGAAGCTGCGATGGTCGTCCGTGACATTGTAAGTTCCATTGCGAGTCCTCTGATTGCCGGGTTCTAGTCAAAATCTCATCAACACGGCCGTCATCGAGTACAATACAGAACTAACTTACCGCCATCTGCATGAGACTTCAGATTTACCTGGTCGTCAGCGGGCGCCGACGGTAGCCAAGTACTAAATGGCGTGCCAATATCGTCAGGACCAGGGGACTGCTGGGACTCTTCTGGTTCTCGAGAAGGTCGCCTCGGTTCCTGATGGTGCTCGCCAATTCGCATCCAGTCAAGATCATACTCAGGGGTCCATTGCGCTGATAGGCCGACGCCATCAATGAAGTTGACAAAGTCGCGGAAATCCTCGAATCCTTCATCCTGGCACGGCGTTTGTTGGGGCAAGTCTGTCATCTTTGTCAGCACACTACTCCAGCTTACGAAAGGTCTTCCTTGACATCAAAACCACCACGACATACCCGGTGTCATCAAGTGCGAATGGGCATCTTGGTACGCAGGGGTAGCGGTGTCCAAGTCAATGTGATTTGGGTGCACCTGCGACACGAGGCGCGAATGCGCAACAACGGTGCTAGCAACGCCCAAGGCCGTCGTCGAAGTCGTACTGTGCACAGTTATCGACGACTCTCGCTGTTGAGGCGCCCCTATGGTCGCCGTGACTTCAGTCGGGCACGCTGACGCGGGACTATCGGCATGGTGCGTTATGCGCCAATGCCTAGTGAGCAGGTCGCGTCGCGTGAAGGCCGCGCCGCATCGACAAGAGTACGGCTTCTCTCTGGTATCTACAGCATGGATTAGCCATGGCCGCTCGTCTCTAGAAGCGTCGCTGAATTGGAGACAACCGACGCGTTCGGAGGTGCCGAGTCAGGTGTTCTGCTCGCTTGAAGCTCCTCGAGCAATGGCTACAGGTGTGGGTGAGTTTGTGCATGTGGCAACGAAGTGTTGGAGAAAGGTTGGAGCCGCGTGGGTCTTAATCCCCCCGTTGGGCTGCATTCGGAGGGTTTGCTTCGGCGGCTTGGCCCTTCAACCCTGCGGGGTACATAGCGCCTACTCCAAAAAAGCGGCCCGCCACGTCAAGACACGGGACCTGATAGGGGCCACTGCGGCGCGTAAGGGCTGCACTGCGGTCACCTTCACTCGGCACATGCTCACAAAATGGCCTCGCTCGCGAGATTGCTTCCCGGTGTAGCTGTTATTACAGGCGCTGGAGGGACGGGTATGTTGCTGCTGGTCGCTCACGTGATACACTCCTCAGCCATGCTCATCACGTGCAGGCATAGGGGCTGCCGTCGCCAGAGGCTTTGCGCGGTCTGGATGCTCCAGGATCGCCATTACCGACATCAACCCAAAAACCCTAGCTGAAACAAAGGATGCTGTTCTTCGTATCAACCCCTCGGCCCACGTCTTCGACAGAGCAGGCGATGTGGCCGACGAAGGCTTCGTCGATGCCTTCAACGACGACGTCTTCTCGAAGTTCCAGAGGCTCGACTACGCCGTCAATTGCGCGGGTGTCCTGGGCGGCGACGTGATCAAAGCCGTGGACATGGCGACTGACCATTTCGACCGCCTCAATGCCATCAACTATAGGGGCGTGTGGCTGAGTTGCCGTGCTCAGCTGAGGAACATGCTGAAGCAACAGCCCCTCAAAGAGCATCCTAAGCAGAGGGGTTCCATCGTGAGCATCGCCAGCCAGCTCGGCATAGTTGCCAGACCAGGCGCTGGTCAGTTCATCCAACGCCCGGGCCTATGTTGAGATTGCTGAAAAAAAAAACTGCTAGCTGCATACTGTGCGTCCAAAGCCGCCATTATCAACATGACGCGCGCAAACGCCATTGATTATTCAGATGATGCGATACGCGTCAACTGCGTGTGTCCGGGTGTCATTGAAACGCCCATGACCACGACTTCACCCGCCATGGTCGAAGCACTGAAGCCCGCAATCGCGATTGCGCCCATGAACAGAATGGGTACGCCCGACGAGGTCGCCGACGCCGTGCTTTTCTTGTGTTCATCTCAGTCATCATTCATTCAGGGACATGCGCTGGTTGTGGATGGCGGCTATACCATCAACTAGTCTAACTTGATTTGAAACGTGAAAATGAGAACGATTACACTGATTATCTATATGTATGCCAGATCTGATGAACGTTTGTCGGCTTCTGATTGAGCAGCCAGATTGGCTTCTCTTCCAATTTTCTTCCAGTCATTCGCCGCCTCCCATGCCAAGGCAGCGTTTAGTATCTTTTGCTCTTGCCACAAGCCACCCACCAGCTGCATTCCCACTGGCAGCTTGATGTTGGGATCGGTGTCTGAAGACGCAAACCCTACAGGTAGTGACAGGGCTGGATGACCTGTTACATCGAAGATGGCAGTGTTGATAGTGATGCCCATGCTAGGCCTTAGCGCATCCATGGGTGCATCTCCTTGCTTCCACTTTATGTTGGGAGGCGCTACGAAAGGTGTCGTAGGCATGACGATGAGGTCGTATTCCTGCAGGAGCTTCTCGTATGAGTCGCGCATTTGTTGAGCTATGTTCATAGTCTTTACGTATAATGTGGGGTAGGTCTGAAGGAGAGAAAGTCCATTGATGACAACGTTCTTTGTCGATGGGAAAAGCTTCTGGAACGACTCAGTTGTCCAGGGAAGACGCGCTGCTTCAAAGCCTGTTGAGAAAAGGCCCCTTCGTCCATGTGCGTATCCTATTATGCCAAGAGCACCAGCGATGCGTGATTGGATACTCCAGATGGCGGGTCCCTCCAGGTGTAGAGGCATGGAAACTTCTTCGACAGTGGCTCCGAGCTTTTCGAAAGATTTTACGGCATTAAGGACAGTTGCACGCACTCCCTCGCTGACTAGCCTATGCTCGATTCCTTGTTTGAGGACAGCAATCTTGAATCCGGCGACAGAGGGTTGAAGGCGATTTGCATACTGCATTGATCCATGTGTCGGTGCACCGAGCGTGCGATCATCATAATCATCTCTTCCGCTGATGGCATCTAGGCATAGAGCCACGTCTCTGACAGATCTTGCAATGGGTCCAGCGTGGTCGCTAACGGCATCGCCACTAGTGATTCCGGTATATGGAACCAGTCCGTGAGTAGGCTTCAGTCCTACACCTTTGATTCATGTTAGCGAACAGCAACACAAACTGTTGGCAGTGATTGACTTACATCCACAAAAGGAAGATGGAACCCGGATGCTTCCGCCTTGGTCGGCACCGATGGCGATGTCGACAAGTCCTCCGCCAACGAGAGCCGTGGCACCAGACGTGCTTCCGCCAGATGAAAAGCCCTCTGCGTATGGATTCTGGACAGTACCTTGTGCGGAAGTAAAAGAGGAAGTAGTGTTGCAAAAGTGCTCGCATATGCCCGTACCCACGATATCAGCACCAGCATCCAATGCTCGTCTGACCACCGTGGCATCTGAGTCCGGAGTCCACGGCGCAAAGGCGTCGGTGCCATAGAACTGCGGAACACCAGCAACCGCAATGTTATCTTTGAGACAAAGAGTCTTCCCTCGAAGTAATGTCCCTTGAGAACTACCACGAATCAAGAATTTGTGGGCCCAAGCATTGCCAAAAACTTGCTCATCCTGTGATGGCCGATAGACATTCTCTCGTGGATATTTTTCGTTGTCAGGATATGCTACGTAGTCTGGTAGATCGAGTACGTGTTTAGCAACATCATGTACAGCAGCTAGTAGTTGATGGTAGTCGTGTGATTCGTGGGCTTCTATGCCATTGGTGATGCCAACGCTGGCTAGAGCCGACTCCACATCAACATCAGCCACACTGTCTTCACTATGCACATGTTAGTACACAGCAAACTCAACGAAGCTGATAAGAAGCTATGCGGACCTGATAGGCGAATCGAAAAATACGGACATGGTAAAGCCAAAGGTCGCGATTGTGAGATTGGGAGTGGTGATGTTCTGGGGTTGTTATGCAATTATATTTCGTTGTTACTTTGTCCGTGAGACCTCCAGTACACAGTTTTACCGACGCACCCTTTACGTACAACGTAACCAATAGCGTGAGATTGAACTTGGAGGTAAATCGTCTCTGAAAAACGGTAATGCAATGGCATCTCCAACCGACCCCAACTCGCACACGCATACCCGGAGTGGGTACCGACACTAGTTCGCGGGAACTGTAGAAGGGCTTACGAAGCTGACCGGTTAGTGTATCATCTGAATGCTTAGCCTATCTCTACCGACGTCTGCAGGGACATGGCTTTACAGAAAAGCTGGAAGCGGTCAAGTTGAGAATCTTCCAACGAAGCTAGAGACACAGATTTTGCGCCGTTCCAGACATTTCCGACTATTTCCGCATGCGTGCGCCATAGTCGCTTAATGGCAAAATCATAAGATCTGTAGCCTCGGGGTGACTGCTGTTCATCCTCCGACTGAGTAAACTACCGTGGTCCTCCAAGCTAGCCACATCCCTTCTGGTAAGAAAACGGCTGTCAGACTGATCCTCCGTGGAATCACGTGCATATCTCCGCTGGCAATCAAAGGCCCCAGGATGTTCCCAGCTCTTCTTTCCTACGTGCCCTGATGATTCATACATATGTACACGTAGTCTTCAGAGCCAACTCACGTACATATACCACCGAAAACCGTACATAGTGCGCAACTGACTAACCTGAAGTAGTTTCACGCTTCCCCGATCAGTGCTGCATGTGCTTCTCCGCGACAGCGGTTGGGATCGGTGGCGGGCCCCGCATGCGCATACGAGAACATCATCCGCAGATCAGCGTCGCCGTTTTGAGCCGAAAGCCGTTGAATTCCATGGATATAGTGTATGTAATTGGAGACGACTAAGACTTGGAGAGAGACTTTTGATGTTGGAGATTGGAGTTATGGTAGTAAGCAATCGAATGATAAGATACGCGAGGGGTATCGCGGCAAGGGCGCCCCCGGCCTCGTCTGGTTCCCATGACGGAAAGCACGAGCCGCCATCAGCCTTGATTCTTGCTGGGTACCCCGCGATCAAAGTCGGTCCCCTCATCAGGGCTCAAGCAGCCATGATATGTACCAATGTATGGTTCCGGAATAGCCGGTCCACCGTACTAAATCGCTATTCCGCTGGCTACATTGACGTGTACATTCCCTTTCCTCTGGAGAAAAATCAAAAGATATCATCGGTTGCATTGTGACTCGCAGGCTCAAACTTTTTCCTCCTCAATCCTCATTAGGCAAAGACACAATGGGCAAGAAGCGCGTTCTCATCTCGTACGGCGTGGATGTAGACGCAGTATGCGGCTGGCTGGGTTCCTACGGCGGCGAGGACAGCTCCAACGATATCAGTCGCGGTGTCTTTGCCGGCACAGTCGGTACCCAGCGTCTGCTGAAGCTGTTCAAGAAGTACGACATGAAGACGACATGGTTCATTCCTGGCCACAGCCTCGAGACGTTCCCCGAAGACATGGCTGCTGTGCGCGATGCGGGCCATGAGATTGGACTGCACGGTTACAGCCATGAAAACCCGACTGATATGACGATTGAGCAGCAGAGGGACATTCTCGACAAGACCTACCGCATGCTGACTGAATTTGCGGGGAAGCCTCCGCGAGGCAGTGTGGCTCCATGGTATGTACACTCTCATGCAATTGAGTGAAGCAACGACTTACTAATCATGTAAAAACACAAAGGTGGGAGACTAGTCGTGAGGGAGCAGAGCTGCTTCTTTCTTACGGCATCGAGTACGACCACAGCATGAGCCATCATGACTGCCAGGCCTACTATCTCCGGACTGGCGACACGTGGACCAAGATTGACTACAAGAAGACTGCCAACGAATGGATGAAGCCGCTGGTCGCAGGTCAAGATACGGGCCTTGTTGAGATTCCCGCAAACTGGTATCTGGATGTAAGAGCATAGCGTTGCCCGACCCGCCAATCTGACAGTGACTGACTCGGTGCTTTCAAGGACCTACCGCCCCACATGTTCATCAAAAAGGCCCCGAACAGTCATGGTTTCGTTAATGCACGTGATACCGAGGATCTGTGGAGAGATCACTTTGACTACTTCTACCGCGAGTATGACGAGTTCATCTTTGTAAGTTTTCATTCCATTGAAAATTAACGTATTCTGGGGCTAAGCTAATGCGACAAAATAGCCTCTGACCATCCACCCCGATGTATCAGGCCGCCCACATTTGCTACTGATGCACGAGAGGTTGATTGAGTATTTCAAGAAGCACGAAGGCGTCGAATTTGTAACGATGGGAGAAATGGCGGATGAGTTCAAGAAGAAGAATGCTCCGCCCCAGGGAGCGCTACTTCCAGCTGCGCCAGGAGCCATGTTGAAGTAGCTGTATGTAATGATGACGTTACGGTGTAATACAATGTTGATTGGTGCTCTTGCACTCTTATCATTTCAACGCAACTTCGCCTCCTCATACCAACCATACATACCGCACGAGCATAATACCCATGCCACCGCCCATCACCATCCCCAGTGGAACCCAGACAATCACTCATAACCAACCCTCTGGAAATTCTTATCCGGCTCACAGGCACCAAAACCAAGAATACAAAAAGAAATCTCATAATGAAACACTCGGATCCATACAACACATCTACGCGGATCCAGTCCAATCCCCGCCCCGCTTATGCATAGCGGGAGCATTTCATTCACGGGGGAAACATCCCAGCAAATGATAACCGTGGGATCCCTGCCGATCAGCAGATTGGAGTTGACGGCGAACCATGCGGGGGAAGTACGTACGTACACGTACGTTTACTGATCGACCCCCTTGCCATGGCCATCATCAGTTCGGAGGTAAGCACAAGCACCTATCATACACTTTGCATTCACATCACGAAGCCGAAAAAATTGGAGTAGGGCAGTGTAACCAGGGTAGTTACACAGCCAGATAGTCGACCACCAGCAAGTAGTAATAGTCTTTGTCTCCAATACAGTGGGGCCCGCCAGTGGCAGTGGTGTGAGGGTTGGCGAAGCCCGGCGGCTGCCATGTGGGGACCACGCTGTTGAACCCCGGATTCCGATGTAGTGTAGTTACTAGTGATAGGCACCGTTGGTCATAGCTGATGACGGCACGCCCGGGGAGTGCGTGTGCGAGTGGGAGAAAGAAGGCGTGCCTTTATCAAACTTTCGAGTTCGGGTATCTAATTTGGTTGTGTGAAGTGAACAGGGGTTGAGTGTGTGAAAGAGGAAAAGGATAAGCACTGTCGTCTGTGGGTACCCTACCATATGCCCGTTAGATTGCCATGCATGCATAAATAAACGTGGCCCGGGTTACTTTTTTGTACCGTTGAAACTGCACGTTGCTTCCTGCAACTCTTTTTTTTTTTCACCGCCAGAAAAAAGTTGCGGAACCCCCTTTTGTTTTTTTCGTTTGCCTGCCAGGCAATAGTTTCTAAACACCATGGCGGCGGAAAAGAACGACGATGTCATTGCTCCAGTGACATCTCAAAGCCGCATGTCGGACGGCAGTGTCCGCGACGAAAAGGCAGATTTCGATAACGAAGGCGAGATTTTCAAAAAGGGAGATGGCATCGAGGACTTCAGAACTGTGTCGTGGGTGCATACCACGGTGATTCTGCTGAAGCGTAAGTTAACAGAACCATCTCACGCCACCTAGATATTCGAAACTCTGGGAAATTTGTGTACTAATTGTTTGTTTTTGAATAGTCATCTTCGCAACCGGTGTCCTCACAATCCCCTCTGCCATGTACGTCCTAGGCGCGTTCCCCGGTGCCATCAATGTCCTCGGCTGGCAAGCCCTCAACACCTGGGGCGCACTCGTGCTGGGTCAATTCCGCCTCCGACACCCAGGCTGCCATTCCATCGCCGACATGGGCATGCTCGTTGGTGGTCCCATTGTCAAGGAAATCACCGGCATCCTCTTCCTCGTTGCCTTTGTCATCGTCGCTGCGTCCGGCATGGTAGGCGTCTCAACAGCGCTAAATGCGCTATCCAACCACTCGCTCTGCACAAACTACTTTTCCATCATCGCAGCGCTGATGGTGGGGCTGTGTGCCAGTGTGAGGAAGTTTGAGAAAATAGCCTGGATTACGTGGGCGGGCTTTATTTCGGTGTTTGTCGCCGTGTTTATTGTTGTGTAAGTGCGCCCAGCCCCCTTCTTCCACCACAATCACCTCAAGCAACACAAAACTTATACTTACGACAAAAACAGTGTCGGAGTGACCACTCGCGATCGCCCTGCAGCAGCTCCCCAAACAGGTCCTTATGATTTTGGATACCATGTCATTGGACATCCGACATTCGCAGCTGGCATCACAGCCGCAAGCACCATTTTCTGTTCGTCGGCTGGCACCTCGGCATTCCTGCCTGTTATGTCTGAGATGCGCAACCCGCGGCATTACAGCCGGGCGGTTATGTGGTGCATGGGCTTTGTCACTGCGTCGTACCTTTCCTTTAGTCTAGTTGTGTACAAGTGGTGCGGCAAATGGGTTGCCTCGCCCTCGCTCGGCAGCGCGGGCCCTACCGTCAAAAAAGTCGCATACGGCATCGGAATTATTGGACTGCTAGTCAGCGGCGCGCTTTACGTGCACGTTAGCGCCAAGTACATTTTCGTCCGTATTTTGCGCAAGTCGAAGCATCTTCAGGCTAACACGGTGGTTCACTGGGGTACATGGCTGGGCTGTGTAGCCGGAACCACCATCGTTAGTTTCTTGATCGCATCCGGAGTCCCCATCTTCAACTACCTACTCAGTCTCGCAGGCAGTATTGCATTCGCGCCTCTCGCGCTGGGCTACCCAGGTTGGCTTTGGATCTACGACCACCCTAACCATTGGAAAGGCAACATGCTGCAGAAGCTCATGTACCTTGCCCATGTCATTCTCATTGGTATTTCCGCATTCCTCACGATTGGCGGTACATACGGTGTCATTGTTCAGATTAACGATGCGTACAAAGATGGTTCGATTGATTCAGCTTTCTCATGCGCAGACAACAGCAATTCCTCCTAGTCATTCAAGTAACGGTCGTTCCTCCTAGTAGTCATCATCCATCTTAGTAATGAAGCCAGTCTTCCAATACATCCTGTATCCCCATCTACCCTCTAGTAAAACATAATACTCAAGCAAAAACTAGAACAAAGCAGGGTTTCTGCATCTCCCCTAATACCAATACGCATCCATCATTTCTATCCGATATTGTGCTTCCCTTGCATCCATCTCCGCTATCGTCTGCGCCCAGTACGCTTTTTCCTCCCAGGGTTGGCATGGAAAAAGCTCTTTCCTGCACATGGGACAGGTAGTATTTGTTGAAAGCCATTTCTCAATGCATTTGGAGCCAAAGATGTGGCCGCAGGGAACGAGCTTTGCTCCTGGCTCTGCTCTGTCTTCGTCTTTCTTTTTGTCGTTGTTTTTGAAGTAGTGGTGGGGGATCGGCAGGACAGAGAGAGTCCGCTTGAGAAGTGTGAGGATGGAAGCGGAATCATCCTTTGCGGGGTCGAAATTGGCGAGGAATGCCTCTTCGGCTTCAGTAAGTTCTTGCTGCTGCTTTTCTGCGGCAGTGGTGGGTTCCGGCAAGCTACAGGCGATTGTTGAGAGGCAGATGCTGCAGGACTCTTCGGTGGAGCCGGCGGGTTGGAGATATGGCAAGATGCCTTCTTCTTCAAAGTCGGATTTGAAGAGGTATGCGGGTTGTGGTGAGGAAGACATGTTTGGTGATGGTATGTCTTGTTGTTATGTGTGGTGGTGGGTAGAAGTAGTATGTGAAGTTTGCTTTGGATGTGAAGCTTGATTTGTGTGTGGAAGAGCCGTACTGAAGATGAAGAGAAAGAGGATTTTAGATATCTTATATACGGATATTTTCGAGATTCCGCTTCAGTATGTGCGGTAATTCCAGGGTCCAGGTCAAGAAAGAAGTTGCATTTACAAGACATCAGATTGGCTTGCCTAAGAGTACTTCGCTACAATAATAACGCCTCGAACAAGACCGGTTCTGCCCCACCACTTAAACATGGTTCTCGCAACACCAAAGTTGCCTATACCCAATCCTATCATCTTCAGTCTTTGGTCCTGTTGCTCTAGGAACGTTGCTAGTGGTGTGAAGACATGTTCCGAAATGTCCTTCATAGTAATCAACTCCGGGTTATATCCTGTCTCAACCAATTTTTGGCGATACTGTTCGGGCGTGACAAAGTTTTTCCACGGAGCGCCCATGAGCGCAGTTAGGAGGCGCAGCAGGGTCTTCTGTGCAAAGGTGGCTGAGGGGGAAAGGCAAAGGTCAAATGCCATGAAAGATGCTTTGAGTTCCGAGTGCGTGTAATGGACCAGGGGCCAGCGCGAAGGCGAAAAGTGGTACGCGGTATCAAGGGCCAACACCCAGCGCTCATCTGATTCGTCTCTTATTTCGTGGACCCTTTTGCGGAGCTGTGCGTCCCAGGAATTTGGGGCAGCTGCATCAGCACACGCTACAGTAATGTTGGATTCTTTTCCATCGTATGACCTATCCGATGTCTGCAAAGTGTGCTTGAGCTCCCCGACCCGCTCCGATGCGTACCGAGCCTGCACCTCGTCTTTGGTAATACCAACATAGTAATCGAAATTGGCACATTTCCCTCGTTCATTCCACCACTCTTTATCACTGGAACGCACAGGTCTGTCGCTCATGAGGCAGATTGTCTGGTCGCCGCAGCCAATACCTAGATCAACCAAGCATCTTATTGGTTGTGTATCTCTTCCAGAATCTTTTGTTTCCTGGTGCGGCGAAAATCCAGCTTCTGTTAGAATCGCTTCAAGAAGGCGGCGACAGGCTTCGCTAAGCTTGGATGAGACTCCAACGTCTTTCCAATAGCCCATGTTCATCCACATGGTTGTCGGAATCTGGAGGTGTAGCTTGCCATGCTGCAGGCCATACACTGAAGTTTTTTGCTCCGAGGCCGATCTCTTGCTTTTGATAAGCCAGAGTAGAATTATGCCTAAGCATGCCCCGAGCATGTGGGTCAATTTGAGAGCGTCCATCAGGGTGTGGACAAATGTGTTGGACGGATTGAGGCGACTATCCGTTGTCTTGGATCCTGCCATTTGAGATAGCTAGCCTTAGCGGGATGGCACAACACGTGATCTTAGGCCCCGCGATGGCCGCTACCTTTTGACATGGGCATAGTAACCCTACCGCCTCTGGTGAAGGAGAAAACTCTTTGCGTCAATACTAACAAACACATATCTATTTAATAACTCTCTCTTTTCTAGTATATAGGACCGTTGACGCGTAGTCAGATAACACGTGACACGTTTCTCACAATACCCAACCTAGCATTGCGCCAGCGTTCCAGCAGCATATTAGCAGTATCAATAGCACCTATATACACTATTCCTGGCACCAGAAGTGGAAAAGACATGAAATCGATCCATCCATTCTTTCTTTCTATTGCTCACAGCCACACTTTCCTACTTGTAACCATCTCAACACCAAAGGCTCAGCCTTCGGTTGCCCCTAATTCCCCATTTTTTAACAATCGTGGTATAGAATAGGACACCCTTTTTTACAGTCGGCGACGCCAGCTGGATTATTTGGATAGTCGCCTTGGCAACGCGTGTAGCAATCGCTACAACCAGTGTCACTCTGGGGATCTACGTAGCAGCGGGACTTAGCACAATGCTTACATGTTCAAGGGTTGGAAGGGCGGGGTATAATTGTACCTCTTGCAGAAAGCATGTTAGAGCCTAATACAGGGCCTGCTAGTACGGTGCTGGTGCATAGCATCATGATGGCGAAGAGGAAACGCATTGTTGTTGTGAGGGAGGTGAGACTACATAAGCCACTGTTAGCTTGGCAATATAGCAGAGATTGTGGGAGGTTGTGAGAGCTTACTTGATATAGCTCGGTTTATTGTTTATCTATATAAATGGAGCTACCGTAATAGGAGCAAAAAGTTCTAAAAATTTGATTTCTTACAAAGGAGGAAGAAGACGCTAAGTACTTTTTATACTTCCTAATCCTTAAAATAGCAAGGGATCTTAGAAGCTTACTACATGTCAGATTGAATACGCGTAGGCTACGTAGCTAGCGGCTTCAGACGTCATGTTTCTGTTGGGTAAAACAACACGGGCTTATTTATGTGGTGTGACACAGATTTTCGTGTCCTAGCCGGGAAGGAAAAAAGCCAACAAATGTTTCTCGTTTCCATGTAATATTGCTCGTTGTCCACTCCTTACCAAGTTCTTGCTTAGTGCTTACTGGTGTGTCTTCATTGTGTATGTAAATCCCGCTACTGCGTCTACCGTTGGAAAGAACATGACGGAGACTTGATATTAGATGCTAGTAATGTGCTTTTCCCGCATAACCTTATGTACAATGTAAACAAAGCTGTAGATATTATGAATAGCGACAAAGAGCAGATAGTCCTTAACAAACACGAGAGCTCGTTCAAAAGATCAGCATACATATGTGACTTAGTGCTTACTCGTATAGTAGGACGAGTAATTAGCTTCGGTCAACTTTCCTTGTCATCATTATTTTGCAATGCTCAATCTCAGAGAGATCATTTATGTAAAACAGGACTGCTTATTGTGTATGATGCGCACAAGCCCCTAAGAATGCTGGTTTGTCGTACTGGCTGTCGTTGCGTTCTGGTGGACTCGACCGGAGGGCGATTGTATAGGCATTGAGGGTTTGATTGCAACTGAGGATTCAACAGCATTCTCAAGTCGTGTATAACTATCACACACCGCCGGTAACATTTGAATTGGAGGCTGAAAATCCGACTCAAGCTTGTTTTGGCACACTGAAACGATTGAGGGAGGAAAGTACGGGTAGTATAGATAACGCATGGTTCGACCAAAGCAAAACAGTACTGGCGTTCACGATGGGTACTGTATGCTCTTTTGAAAGGTGAGTCAGCCAATAAGACACTTTCTCAGGCCAAGTCTGATACACTTGCATGAATGTTAATTTAATCTTAATAGTCTAGAGAGGTATACAAGGTTTTACACACTATGTACATTTCTATAGATAACCAGCCAATGGCGCGTCTTTATTGCCTCCAGGGCACTGTGACGCCAAAGGCATCGGCAACACGCATGGCTGATACAACACACCCTTCGAGCAGAACCATGCCATCCCAGCACCAGCCGCCCACGAGCCATACGTTGTCGTCGCCGTTTCTCCACAAGGGCACCGATTTGTCGTCTGGGCGAGATAGGGACCTGGGGCCGAAGATGGCATTGACAATGTGCTGGCTTTCCGGGGTACGCAGAACGCGGGTGAAACGGGCACTGTGGAGCGTGTCGGCCGGGGCGATGGGGGTGTAAGGGCAGGTGGTAACAATGGCGCCGCAGGGCTGCACATGATGCGATTCGGTCTTGTGAGTATGCTGTGTGCAGGTCTTGAGGTGGATTAGCTGTGCATTTTTATTGTTCGACTTGGGGGCATTGCTGGCGCGCAAGACAGAGTAGTCATTGTGCACGACGCTTTCGACCAGGGCCGTGGGAATGCGGCACATGTGATGCTCGAGAGGCTTGAAGATGCGGCCAACAACGTCTGGGGCAACGGCGAGCACGACCCTATCAAAGAGCTCCGTGTGCATATCGCCACCAGGGCCTTGTGTCCACGATATGCGGACCCCTTTTTCGCCAGGCTCGACGGCCGTGATGGCGGCATTGAGTGTGACGTCAATGCCATTGGCCAGACGCGCCTGGACAGAGGCGACGCCCTCAGAGACGGTGTAGTGAGGCGCGGCGTGGGTGTCGCGTTTATATCCGATAATGTCGCTGGCGGGAAAGGCCAGCAGCTCCGAGTGCGGGCATGTGGAGACGCTCGACAGCAGCGGCAGCAGGTACCAGGTGACGAAGGTGTCGGGGATGCGCGTCTTGCGCAGGTACTGCTGCAGCGTCTCGCCGCGGACGGGCGTAACAAAAAAGCAACACAGGGCGAACCAGGCGTATGCTACGGCCAGGTACAGCAGCTGGGCGACATGCTGCAGGCGGCCGACGTGGGCTGGGCGCGGGGGCAGCTGGTGCAGATTCGAGGCATGGGTGAAATACGAGTGGTGCTGGGCAAACTCGAAGAGAAAGGGCTGCTGGCGGTAGCGGACGCCGATGCAGTCGTACAGAGCTTTTAGATTTCGATAGTAGCCGCCCGCAAAGGCGCGCATGGGCAGGTCGACGCGGTCGGAGCCATGGCCGGCAGGCTTGGGAACGGCGAATGAAGCTGCGTCTAGAGAGAGCGATTGGCCCTAGTGGTATAGGCCGTTAGCAGCTGGGGGCCTGGCGATGGGGCGTACGATAGTTGGCGATGCACCATGGATGATGATGCAACTTTTTTCTTTCCCTTCTCTTTTTTTGCGTGGAGGGCACATACCGATTCAAAAACTTTGACAGTGTACCGCTGGCGGGCGTCCTTGGCCAGCAAATAAGCACTAAGCAGGCCAGCAAGCCCCGAGCCAACAATTGCTACGCGTTCACGTGGTGCAGGCTCCATGAGGGCGGGAGGTGGAGGCAGGCAGAAGAGAGATTGGACGGCGGGTTGTGTGTAGCGGCCCACGGGATGCCTTCATGGAGCGTCAGGCCATTGCGAGGGCCCAGACACAGACAGGCTGTCCTGTTCGCTATCACGTCGCGCCTTTCCTCCGCGTGCAAACTGCATCCAAAACGCACCTCGGCATCCGACACGCCCGTCCAGACACGGCCCGTCTTGATGTCATGGAACAAAAACCCCGCCTGCTGATTGGCACGGCGACTTTGCCCCCGCGCGTTCCTGGCTAGCCGCCCTGGTCGCTCTACGTAGTAACTACACCATGTACTACTCTGCTCCACATCCAGACGTGACCTGGCCGGCTTTCTCGGCGCAGCGCTGGTACCTACTTTGAGTATACCACACACACGCACACACGGCATTCCACCAAATAGCCTCTCCTTCTTTGGCTGCACGCAATGGCTGCCACCGACAAACTCCCTGCCATGCGCATTGCCGTCATCGGGGCTGGGTACGTCTCCTCTGGCACCATGGCTCCCCCAACCACTAACTGTCCCCAGTCCTGGTGGACTGGCTACCCTGAAGACGCTGCTTGAGGCGTCGACGCCCGAGCATCCCATCGAGGCCGTCTTGTTTGAGGCGTAGGTGCATGTCCCGATTTGGCCGACCATCAACTCACGCCACCCAGCGAAAACCACATTGGGGGCACCTTTCACTACCGTGCCTATGAAAATGCTGAGCTCGTGTCGTCTAAACAACTCACTACCTTTTCAGACCACCGCTTTCCCCTCTCCGCACCTGATCACATTTCACTGCCCCAGTATGTCGAGTACTTGCAGGACTATGTCGACAAGTTCGACCTTGAGCCGCGCATGAAGATGGGCTGCAGAGTCAGCAAGATTGAGCCACTCGAGAAGTCCCCGGATCAACGCTGGAAACACCGTCTCACCTATATCGACAGCCGCAGCAATGGAAAGGAGCGCACCTTTGACTGCTCCCACGTGGCAATCTGCACTGGTCTGCATGTAGAGCCCAACATTCCCAACATTCCTGGAATAGAAAATGTCAAAGGCGAAGTCTTCCACTCTTCCCAGTACAAGAAACGCGCTCAGCTTACCGGCAAGGACGTGCTCATCATGGGCTGTGGAGAGACTGCCATGGGTATGGCCTCCGATACAGAAATCATCCCGCCGCTAACATGTCTAGATATTGCATACGAGGCTATGAAAGGCGATGCCAATTCTGTCACCATGTGCTTCAGAACCGGCTTTCTCTCCTTCCCAAAAGCACTCTCTCGATTTAAAGTTTTTGGCAAGCAGTTTAAGGGCGGCCTACCCATTGATGGCCTTATCACCAATCTCTTCGAAACCGCCTACGTCCACCGCGCCATAGCCGCGAGCCGCTTCCGCTGGTTCGTGTCAGACTTTGTCATCAAGCGAGTCCTATGGTTCCTGACTGGCACTCAGGCAGGCATGAAGTAGTACTCTCCTCGAAGATCCCTAGACATTACTGACGTCAGTAGTCAACACGTTGGCGCACTGCCCCACGACCGCCTAGGCAGAGCGTTTGTCTTCCTGAACAAGAGTAGCAAAGCCATGCCGTACTTGAACAGACCTTACCAAGAAAAGCACCCTCTTGCCTTCTTGGGCAATGGCTATGTTGACCCACCTGAAGACGCTCAATCGAAGAAATGGGTAGACACATGCACCTTTCCTGAACGAATTGATGAGTCTGGCAGGGTCATTTTCGAAAAGCGGCCAGACCGCAAAGACTGGCGGCGCATGAAGAATACCGAGGTGCGCCCCAACTGCGTAGTGTACTGCACGGGCTACAAGCAATCTTTCCATTTCCTTGATCCCGCATACCCAACCTCGTCCGACGCCACCATACGGAACATTGTCTCGCCGCGGGATCCAACTATCTCTTTTATTGGATTTGTCCGGCCAGGCGTGGGTGCTATCCCGCCCATTGCCGAACAGCAAGCCATGTGGTGGACGGCACTCATCACGAAACAGATGAAATTGCCTACAGACCCTCCACATTACCACCTCCTAGCCAAAGAGTCGTCGCGTATCCAATACGGCGTCGACCACAGTGCCTACATGAGCACACTAGCCAAAGACTTTGGCGGCGCCCCAGGCTTACGAGAATTGTACAATACGCATGGCCTCAAGGTGGTGCTCGTGTACGCGTTTGGCGCTAGCTTTGTAACGTTTTACAGGCTGGTGGGCCCGTTCAAGAGCGATGTCGCTCCTGAGATTACCAGAACAGAACTAGCAGAGACGATTATGCGGAGAGGCATTCTCGGAAATTTGTTCTTTGGCGTAATCCCCATGCTTTTTTACGGTCTCATCAACTGCACTGCCTGGATGCTCGAGTGCATTGGCCTGATACCCAAGGAGAAGCCTATTGCTTGAGCAATCCATGTATACAAGGCATACGTAAAGAAGGCATCAAATAGGCTAGTATGTCTTTGAATCTACATGGATGATTATTGTGGTTGAGTCCCCCGCACAAATGTGCAACATCAGCAGCAGTAGCAGAAAGTATATTCTGACGCTAAGCCTAGTCTTAGATTGACCCTTCGTCATTTCAACCAGATAGTGAGATGCGGATCTTTTCTTGTATGGATGTGGCCGGACCGCACAATAGCCAATGGCATGTAGCACAGGGATGGACCGGAATAAACTTTTGTGGCGCTATACTGCAAGGGCTTAATACGGCCTTAAGGCATCTTGTCCTGCTATCACCTTCTTCAAATGTGCGAAATGAAAAGATGATGAGGGGGAAAAAGAAATGAGCATTCGGGAGTTTATGGACTGGAGATCTGCCCATTGAAGGTTTGGCAAGCTAGACGTGCAGAACCGAGGAACGTGCATGTAGCCTTTTTAGCCAAATGTTGCTGCCTGACCCGCATATGCGGAACATTTGCAGGTGAGGAGGAGGAGGCTCAAAATCTCCCACGTGCGGCGGCCGTACGTAAGACGATCCGTCAGAAACGACTGGGGGTTTACTGTAGGGCATGTACATGCGTACGTGACACAGGCACATGTAAGCCCGTCGTCATGTACATAGACACTACTCTACACCAACAGCTAGTGTGTGGTTCGACCAACGGCTCGTTCGGTGAAACTTGTCGGGCGCCCACGGTACAACGTCGGAGATTTGCCCGGTTGGGGGAGAAGACGAGGGTCGACAGTCGATCTGGAGGATTGGGGAGGAGGGGGACGATTGTAGCCGTGGAACAGAACGTGCTTGCCACGTGTGTTATGGAGCGCCTTACGGTTGCGCGACCTCCATTGGGATGCGAGCTAGGCTGGTACGAGGAAGTATTCCAAGGCCCGTGGCGCGGCATCGCCATCACAAGAGATGAGGAAGGGGGGGAGGGGGGCCACCCATATTGGAAAGAAAGAAAAAATCACGGCTGTCACAGTTAGGGGAGCCCCCCCTCTGACTCGAAGGTGCCGCGTTCTGGGCTGAAAGGGCCAAATGCGCCACTTCGCTTGCAGCGGGAACCCATGTTCTGTTAATGCCCCTAAATCGGAAGGCGGGCTACACACAAGTGGCTTGTTTCAGGACCTCGGTGCTGGCGCCCGGGTCAGCATGGTGTGGGAGATTCTGGGCTCACTACACGAGCGAAGAAGGAAAGAGACGAGGGAGAAAGAAGACGGAGAGCCGAAAGGTCACAGAGAGAGAAGAAAAAATCCAGATGCTGTTCGTTTCGGCGCCTTGGTGTCATGGCTAGCCTTAGCTGTCAGCTCCCATTTTGTCGGCATGTCCGCCAGCCACGATTTTTTTTGTTGCCAATCTTCGTGTCACGACACGGCACCTGGTCAGATGTACCGAGTGGTGACCTGACATGACAAGAGGGCCAAAGGAGATATTTCTTTTTTTGCGTGCCCAATACAGTGTGCGGGCAGCGAGACCGTGGATCGTCGTGGGTTGAAGGACGAGCGAGGGCGAACCCCCCCTCCATACGCGGCAGATGGACGGGGAGACAGGCAGCATGGGCGGCAGCGCATGTGATTGGGGAGGCCATGAGTAGTGGGGGCAAGGATGCAGGCCAGGGTGGGCGTCTTCCGCGTCGGCCCGCGTCATGTGCAACAAATCAGCGCCGCACGTTGGGTCCCCTCCGCCATGTCCCAATGACCACAGTGCTACACTAAACTCTGAATCCATCCCGACGACCCGTCAGCCCATGTCGCATGGCCTGCAGGGTCAGAGCACCCTCCTGGGGGACCACCAGATAGGCGTCGACGGTAAGCTCAACGGGCATGGTGCATGACACTGCCATGGCCCGGACCATGGTGCTGGAAGCCCGCCCTATTTGGCTTTATCTACGTCGACTCGCTCCTGTTGTGGAGACATTGGCATCCTGACTCCTGTGACAACCAAACACACACACACACACGCCCCCTCGCTCTCTCGCTCTCGAGACCATTGCCAGCTCTACTGCTGATGCTCGGTATGCCGTGAAGACGGCTACTCCACCACAACCATCATGGCGGTAACACAAACGACCGATCGCTTTGACATCATCAACGGAAAGCAGCTTGCTTTGCTCATCGCGCCCCTCATCTGCTTCATCGCGGCCTGCGCTGCCGTGGCCGCGAGATGGTACACCAGAAGCGTCCGAAGGATCAACACTGTGGCTGAAGATGCCCTCATGTTTGCTGCTCTGGTACGACGACTGTGTGACAATCCCTGCGGACAGTGCCGTGCTAACTCTTGCAAAAGGCCATGAGTTTTGTCGTAGTCACCATGGTTTACGTCTTGGTCTTTTTGGGCGGAGAAGGTTTGACGAGCGACCAAATAAAAGCCGACCCGACCAAGAACTTTGAAATCGTGCAGCGGTTTTGGCTGCGGGTATGTTTGAAACGAGCCTGGAAGCCCGAGGCTAGAGAAGCATCGCTAACTGGGGCGTCCAGATGCAATTCGCACTCGACATTTGCTGGGCCACATCCGTTGCCACCGTTCAAATCGCCTTTGCCAAGGCCTACGTTCGTCTGTATGAGCGGAAACGCGTTGCTCAGATTGCCTGCTGGTGTTCCATAGGTCTCATCGCAATCTGGTACATCTGGTCCCTGGCGGGCTGGATCAGCATGTGCCATCCACCGGGCGAGTGCACGTTGCAGAGCAAAAAGTCGTGCATCATCATCGGATCTCTGCACGTCTTCTTCAACAGCGTCGTCTTGTTTGCTCCGGTACCGGCAGTTTTGGCAGCTGAGCTGTCGGCCAAGAAAAGGTGGTCAGTCATGGTCTTGTTCCTCCTCGGATGCTTGTAAGCCATTGCGTGCCTATTTATGGATAACTTGCTGACAACACCCAGCTGCACAATCCTCGCCGTTCTTCGCATTGATTGCGCAATCAACGTCTTCGGTGATGTTACCCAGGACCCTATCGGTGCATCCTGGTGGCGCGTCTGCTTTTCGCCCATCGAGGTCGCCGTTGGAATCATCTGCTGCTGCGTTCCCAATGTTCGCTCATTACCGTCTTGGCGCAGGACTTCTCCCATTGTGCCCAACGAAAGCCATGGCCTGCGACGACTCAAGTTCCGGACCACGAGCAGCGGCTCTTCGACATCGAATCTGAACGAGCCTTCCCAATGGATGCCGCAGGCCTCGAAACCACAAACGGCGGCGTTTGTCACGCTGACCAACGAATCCGACAGCCTCGAAAGAACAGGATCGCTAGGCGCCAACGAGATCAAGGTTACAAAAGAGTACAACCTCGATCGGCTGTGATTTTCGAGCAGGGCTCAAATCGAGAGCATGACCTATGACAGTTCAAGACTGAGGCGTTTCTAGCCCCACAAAAAGATGGTGCATGTGTGGGGAACATGTAGCTACTAGATGCCGATTCAGATTTGTTGTTTGTTGTCCAATCTTCAAAGCACTGTCTGCAATCGTGTCTTGCGGATCTACTTCGGGAAGGGCCGCACGGGAACACGTGAGGATGACGTCACAATGGTCGACGATCTTCTATGATTTTCCGCCAGCGCATCTCTGCTCCTCACTACTACTACATACAATCACGGAGCGACCCAAGAAAAGCCATGGCGCCGAAACCGAATCCCCGCATCGGCACCCTTTTGCGTTACACCTACCAAGCGAATATGATCTTCTTCGCTGGGTTTGCGACGTGGTACTTTCTAAAAGGCCCAGAGGAAAAAATACCCCGAGATCCGCGTCGGAAGACGGAGGATTCAACAACAAACCAATCTTAGGGGGAGGTGTGTGAAGACACTAAGTAGAAGAAGATGGAATGAATGGACGAGATGAATGCTTTTTTGTTTTTCAAGAATTGAGCGTGGAGCGCCTTATATACCCTTCTAAGAGTCGAGTAAGGGAAGAATGAGGCGGAAGAAGAAAAGACTAAGATTAAAGTGCATAATACACGTAACTACGTGTTACACTTAATGCGCACAATAGTCGCGAGACGAGGCGCATACTACTATCCTTGCGAAGGGGTGGGGTATATTTAATCATGCCGGGTTATTTGTCACTAGCCATCGGATATGTATTATTCAGATGCTTGATCTTAATAAATATTCACTAGTCAATTCTCTACCAAGTAGAGATTTCAGTAGCAAGATTCCTCGGTGTGGGGTGTGTTATAGTATTGATACGTACGTTGGTGATATAGTGAGGCGTTAGACTTGGAGGGTACTCGGAGCTGTTTCATGATCCAGCAGCTGGGATGTAGCCTTATAAGCAGACTAATATTACACTCTCTTAAGATGTGAATAACCGCATATTAGCGCACTGGTCTCTCTTTTGTAGGGAGGTGGTTCTGTTGGTTCACGTGTTGTTGGTAGATGAGGCCTTTTGCGCAGTTTAGAGTATCCACATGCTTGCCTCGTCAACCTTGGCGAAAACAAGAGTACTAGGTTGAATGCGTGATCTGAATGTGTTGGGACATGCTGATATGGACTTTTGATTCGAGAATTCAGGATTTTTTTTTTTGATCGTTCGTGTTTAGCTCATGTCTGCCTACTGCTGCACTCATCATACGACTTGAACTATATTTTTTCCATAGCAGCCCCCGCTTTCGTGCTATACAATACCCAACATGTCTCTAAATACATACGAGCCGCTTAAAATATCCCCATCCCATCTCACGCTTTGCCCCCTCTCCCTAACATCCCCTCACTTACCATGCACAACCACAACCACAACCACAACAACCCACCCCGCCTCCACCTCCTCCATCTAACCACATCCCTCGACATCATCCTATCCCTCACCCTGCTCTCCCTCTCTACACTATCCTACAAAGCCAGTTTCCGCACTTTGCTATGGCAAAGCGGCGGAGCTAAAGGCTGGAATTCTGATCCCCAGCAGCGCGTGTACGACTGGGCGAATTACAAGACGTTACCACCTGTACCTTTGGTTTGGGATGAGAAGTACGTTTCTTTTTCTTTTTCTTTCTTTCTCCATGTGAGTGAGCTTTGTGACAATAGAAGTAATAAAACTAACGGAAATAGCTCTTCACTATCCCAACTCCTCTTCTCCATCATCTCGCTCTTTACATGCGTGCTGCGTTTACATATCAACTACATCAATCCCCAAGCATTGGATTTCTACGCTAGACTCGTTACGAATGCGGTGTATGACTTACTGCTAGTCGTACTCTGGAGTTGTAGTGCGACATTGCAAAGTACAGGCGACTTTTCTGATCCAGAGCATATTAGTAAGATACCGTGGTATCTGGGAAGGGGGTGTGGGGACATGTGCGGGAGTAAGAGGGTCGCGTGTGAGGTTGTGAGGGGGGAGTATTGGATAGCTGTTGCTATGGTGTAAGTTTTGATTCTTCTTTTGTGTTCATACGTTTGTTTGTTTGTTTTCATAGTGGAAGTAGATGCGGGGGCTGACCAGAGTGAATTGGTAGATTGTGGTTTTTTGCGAGGTTTTTGGTGACGGGCGGGTATGCGGTGTATTGGATGGGTAGGGAGCATGAAAGTGATGATGAGAAGGTTGGGTTGGGGTATTATGGATGTGTTTGAAATGATAGACTTGGTTGGTTTTGGGATTATATGGGTACAATGGTATGCTACTATGACATATTTGCGATGCCACGATATTTCAGAGCTGTCGTTGCTCCTGAAAAATGAAGTATGGAACCAGCGTTCCAACTAAAAAGGGTATTCAAGGCTGTCGAAGGCCGGCGACAGCTGTCATAGTAAAATGGAGCAAAGGCGCGCTTTTCACATCTTTCTAAAGGTGGACATAGTTTGTTTGACACTGCATCCTGAAACCAGTTGTCTTGGGTATATATTCAAGTGAATAAACGAGTTGTTTTAAATTTCTTTTGCAAAAAGAACTACAATTGGTGTAATACTAAAGCAGTGAGTGAGAAGACACGTGGGTACAGTATCACTTATCATATCGATTAGCGCATCTTTGGCTCCGAAAAACTCATGGCTTTCGAGACAAGCAGTTTCAATCTCGAAAATGAGTTATTGATTCATGATGTTCTTTATGCCGATGCTCTTTACTAACTAAACACGCTGTTCCTCTCAACTCTACATATCACAACTCTTTCACATTCACTCTTATACTTCGAAATTATCCCTTACAGCCTCAATCGCATACCTTTGTACTAATGAAAACTATTTCAAAGTGGTGGTATATGACTGCTACCTAGAACCAGCATCCGTCATACCTGCAAAGTTAATGTTGAACTGATGGTCGTGGGCTGCTAGTCACTGGCTAAGTATTCATCAAAGATCAAGATGAAAACCCCAATAAATCTTCGAAACCAGTAGCCATTCTCTTTCAATGACCGCTCTGAGAATGCGCTAGACACAGCTAGGTTGTGCGGGAATCCTATCGTACCATCGTAGATGCTAATGACTCCGACCGTCACGCGCATGAATGTTTCGAGGTGTTCCTTCTCTTCTACTTTAGCCCTCCATATATAAGAGAAGACTAGGAATAATGTTTAACCATCGAAACAGTAATGACAAAAGTTGCAAGTCAAGTACAAGATCGCACGCCGACCGTTCGTTCAGTCCATTTTGCAAAGGTCGATGGTAAATTTCTTACACTGTCGAACTTAACGACGCCATCGTTCAACAATTTAAATCTTTTTCTTGTCGCCATTTCTAACTTCAACATGAGGAAGTTTCTACTATTGGCCACCTAGCTCATCAAGTCCTGGACTAAATTCAGCCATTCATCTCAGGTTTGAAACGACAGTGCTAGAAAGTACCCTCATTTCCACATTCATTCTAGCTAGATGTTTATTCTGTAGTACCTTCAGTATCGCGTTCAGTTTCTCGTTTGCTGTTACAACGGAGCTATTAACTACTATCATCTTTTACACAAATACATAGGGCGAGTGGTGCAAGCTGTAAATAGCACAACTGCATTTCTTTCCAAACCGTCGAGTTTGAGATCTGTTAGCAGCTTAAAGATCCAAATTACTCCTGTTCTAGATCCTTCAGCACTAGGCCAGTAATCAATGTTGAGTTGGTCTTTATCAAGCAATTTCGACGAGCTCTATTATGCCAGTTCTCGCTACGAAGGCACTCAAAATACTTTAGAGTTCGAATTCATCATGGTCCATGTGAAGCAACACGAATTGATGGTTGATTCCAAATATCTCATTTTAGATGATCTACAGCGTCGCGTGAAGCACTCGAATACGAACGTGCCACGCAAGCTCATTTCTGGCTGTTTGTCGGTGCATACGATGACTGAAACTTACGAGATTTGCCTCGAATAACGATCTTCTCTAGAAATCATCGTCAGTTACGTTGAGAGAAAAGATCGGAGCACTACAGTCCAATAACCAGTCCTTTGCCAAGCCATCGGACGTACGGTGCATATGTAGCTTGACAATCATCGCATGTCCAGTACAACACCAAATCCTCCGCGGAGGCCGAATGGCCCGATATCCGGGATCACGACATGTTGCTCAACGCAGCGACGTCACACGCGGCTCATGTGATGGCACCAACCAAACTCTAATCAAGAGTAAGTTAGAGTTGAGCAACAGAAGAAGCCTAGCAGTGCCGAAATTGCGATTCGCACCAAGGGCAAATCATCTGCGGGGGAACCACCTCATGACTTGCAGTCAGCGCCATATCTCTCCAGCCACGATACAGCCACAAGGCGCTTGTTTTCGGCAGTCGCTGTGGCGTATTCCAAACTTTGCTAGAGCTTATGGGCTTCGGCTCCATCAAACGATGTGGAGAAAGCTTCCTTCCACGTGGAACGGTAAGTAATCGCCGCTGACCATCAGCAGCAAGGGGCACTCTCTTTCTCGTTCACTCTACCAATGCCTTGTCAGCGAACCCACAAAAGGGATTAGAAATACAGAAACAAAAACGCCGCAAGCTTTCTTGAGAACCTCCTCAGCACAGACTGGCCGTTCTATAACCGCATTATTGGCCGAGCAAAACGGAGTCGTGGCGTTTTATTGGCAGAAAAGGATGACATTTTTTTTATTGAACCAACCTCGTTTGTATGTAGTAAGAGGCAAAGACAGCGAGGGGAGTAAGAAATCCGTAAGAAGCTGAGGCCAAGGCGCTTGAGGTATTTGCGCTAGGCAGACAACGGTAGCGAATCGCGATGCGGGAAGACGCTAGCGAGAGTTCGATACGAAACTGGGCTTTTCGCCAAGCAAAAGAAGCTTGATGAGCCGCTGAGTTTATTGTCTGGAGGCGGAAAGGCGGCATCGAGGGGGACGTGAGGCTCAGTAGGGAGCTAGTGAAAGGGAGAAGCCGGTTGGGAATCGCGGCAGAGGGAGCGATGGTATAGGGCTGGCTGTGCGAGAGAACTAGGCGCATTGTATGGGAAGAGGCTATCCTGAATACAAATAGTAGGGCTATCAATCGATAAGAATTTCTTCAAAGTCGCGGCAAAGGCTCGCCAATGATCCCAGTCGGGCCCCGAACTTTCCGGAAAACCGATAAGCGTGGAAGAAGCCGTTTCTAGAAGGAAACGCGATCATCTTTTCTGCGATAGACTCAAGATTAGTGTACTTGGGATGTGCTCACAGTTTGTCGAGTGTATGTAAGCCCGAGGATCTCCCAAGCCCAAAAACCAAGGAAGCTCAAGCTTCTCCATTGTCTCACTCCGACGCCGCTAGCAATATGCGCTACTGAACTTTCCGACTCTCCCATAAGACTATACAGTAGACAACCCTGGAGATATCATATCTTGTGACGTCAACTCCGCCGTCAATGAGGCAGCCGTCAATTTCAGAAATGATGGCCTTACGTCGCACGTCTTGGCAGAAACAAAATAACTCAAATATGAAGTCGTCGTCGTCAGCGTGTACAACTTTGTGCAAGTCACAAAAAAGATTATTATTACGACCCTGCCAGGAAGTTGTTTGAGGGTAACGGGGACCAAATGCTATGTCGTGTCAGGCCGAGAATTCGCACGGTCAGGCATGTACTCAGCCCAACACGCCACACACGCATCTCCGAGGCGTCATAGAATAACGGCGGTAATCTCTCCGAGCATATCTACGCGAGAGCGCAAACAGGTCCCAATTGGGGGCAACCTAGAGTCGGAATGTGGGTGACCGGTCCCGCCAGCGCGGCATCCCGGACGCATTTCCCAGCGCGCGAAAGCATGTCTCTGTAATCTCCGCGACGAAATGAAAGAGAGAAAAAAGACGCGACACACGTGTACAACCTTCAGCTCCCAGTGACTCACGATGCTCTACGAGCCAACCAGTCGTCGCTTCACATGGTGACAGGCCTTCCCAATCTAGACCATGGATGACCATGATTACCAGAAGCCGTGTTGAGACCGAGCATGGTTTGCCAAAACCCTGAGTCGAATCGACATGGGTCCGCTGCTGTGTCTGACGAGAACAAATCACACAAACGGGGTCGTCAGACGGTGTGAGACGGCGAGACGGTCCACCGTTTTGCACAACTCTCCAACAAATGCACCCATGGCTATATAACACATAATAGAAACGTCCTTATCCGGAGAAAAGGTAAGATCAGAAAGAACAAGATGAGATGAGATGAGAGATTGGAGAAGGATTGGAGACGTGAACAAAAAAGCAATTAACCAAAAAGATAATTTTGGAACGTTGCATCGACGAAAGAGAGAAAGAGGCAAGGAACATGGGCTTGCGCGCGCCACACACCACGTATCTGTGTGTGTGAGTGTTTCGCCTTTGTGCAAATCCTGCTACACACACAACACAGCAAAAACCAAGTAATGTATAGCGGGACTCGACACACGTAACGGAAACAAAACGATACGAGAGAAATGAAGAGAGAGAGATAGTAATAAGAAAAACACGAAAGCGAAGGAGAGCTAGAAGAAGGCAATGTACCCAATGACGATGCAAGAAAGGCAAAAAATTAAGTAAAAAGTGACAAATACGCGGACACGGCGATGCGCAAACTACTGGGCTTTTGCAGAAACGGAAACTAGATACGGCACGGGAAACGACGGAGGTATGGCCGGAAACAGAAGAGACGGAGACGGAGACGGATGTGGTATACGGAAGGGAATGAGAAAGAAAAAAAAAATGTGTCTATGTGCTGTGATGAAAAAAGGGCCCTTAGCGGAACATGACGAGGGGGAGGGGAGGGGTGGGAAGGGGGCGAGGGGGGGTGGAAGGGGTGGTGTGTGTGTGTGGGTGAGTAAGAGCTTGCATGGGTGTCATGACTATACAGGACCTACAATTAATGAGGGGAAGGGGGGTTATGTGGTATAATATCATCAGAGATACAAAGTAGTAAGAGCGACAGAATAGTAAGAGACAGCAAGCAAGCAAATTGGAGAAAGAATCCAACAAAAAATCTAAACGCAGGTACCCTTCTTTTTTTGTGTGCGTCTGTCCCTTCCCGCAATTGCAATCACCCATTTACTAGGTTTATTGGAGTTGCGCGTAAGTTGGGGGTTTGGACGGGGGCCACTTGCGCGTTCAGCCTAGCGACCAAAAGGACCCCACTCGGCCCTTTTAAAGGGCATATTTTTTTTTAAGGTTTAGAGAAGGGCATAGCCACCCCCAATCAGACCTAAGCCAGATCAATGCCGCGAAAGGGAAGGGATTGTACTAAGTATCCCTTCCCTTGATGTGGGGCCGCCCTTTTTTTTTTCCTCTCTTCTCTTTCGCTCGCTCTCTCTCTTACTACGTAGTAGGACCGGTCCGTAATACATACACACACACTTACATACAACCTTTCACATAATCGCTTATTCATCGCGCCGCAGCAGGCCCTTCGGATGCTGCAGCAGCCCAATAGCCGAGCCTATCATCTACCAAGACACGACCATTCCCTGAATCATATACGTCCGGACAAACATGATACTGAATCAACCACGTGACTTAAGGGGTATGTTGTGTTTGAAAATAATTGCATTGTTGGGGTAGTAGGAGTAAGACAAGCAAAAAGAAAAACTGCCAAAGAATAGCACACGTCCAAGGTAATCTCTATGTGGTATCTGCCTTGATCCCAGGTTTCCCGTTCCGCGTTCCCAGTTCCAGTTACCCCCGTTCATTACATCAATCGCATTGCGTGAGAGGAAGAGAGAAGAAAGAAGGTAAAGTAAGAGGTAAAAATGGGGTGATTAGGTGAAGGGTTGTGTGTGCTATGTGCCCGCGAAAGCAACAAAAGCTCTCAAAACGCTGCTACATACGTAGAGTCAAGAAACGACAACTAGATAGAAAAGGTCAGAAAAAAAGAATCGCTGCATAAATGGGTATATTCCTCTTTCTCCTCCCCGGCCTTCTGACCCCATCAGAGTCATATCCCGCTTCATCCAATGAATAGAAAATAAAAGGAGACGTGATGGTGCTGTGGTGTACGTAAGGAAAAGGGGTGTAGAGTTGTAGGGTCGGGGGTTTGCTCCGTTGAGGCGACGTGTAGCTCGCTGCGATGTGGTCGGAACGAGGTTCGGAGTCACCTTATTTGCGGTGATGTATTTGTTTTTTTTGTGATTTTTTTCTTGTTTCTGAGGGTGGGGTGTGTGCAGATGCCGGGCCAGCCGGTCTGGCAAATCTGACGAAAAGCATCTTGGAGAAGAACACAATGGTGACATCCAAGGCTTAACCCCAGTTCAGCTCATCTCCCCATGTGCCGCCCATGTCACGCTGGGACGCCATGGTATGTTGAGAAATGTTGCTAGGGCGGCGCCGCATAATCAGCCGTGAGAAACGGTTTTGGTGTTCATCTTTGGGTGGTGGCGGCGGTGGCTGATCCATCTGGACACCTCGGTGGCTCGAGTTTGAGATGTTGATCAGCCGCGGGACATAACGGCGCGACGGTGGCGTACTAGGAGCTTGCTGCTGTTGCTGCTGCTGTTGGAGAAAGTTTGGCGGCAAACTTTGTCGTGGGTAGTGTGCAAAGTTGGTGTACTGCGAGGTTGGCACAGAAACAATCTCCTTGGGCTGCTGGAAGTCCATGTATGCGCTTGGCTGCTGGTAGTTGAGAAGATCCGGGGTCGACGAAAAACCCGCATTCGGCCAGCCTTGTTGTTGTGGCTGAAAACTTTGGGCCATGGGCTGAGAGAAGTCGGTTGGCATCGATGTCATGCTTGTGTCGAATGCATTGAACCCATCCATGCCAGTCGCAGTGCTCATACTGTTGTGAGACATGTCGGTGCTAACAGGCCACTGTGATTGCTGCATTTCTTGATGTTGCATCGGCTGCGCAGGTTCGACCGGGTCAATATCCATCATCATTTGCTCTTGGCCAAGCCCATGTGAACTTTCAAGCTTTGTGGCTCCAAAGTCTGGACCCAGATCCGAAGCCTCCAGCTTGAATTCCACCATCTCACCCTGACTGTTGTCGTTGGGCTCCGAGATGTCCGGGGTACCTTCGGTGGTTGATTCGTTGTCTTTGGCATCGATCTCCGCCAGATCGAAGGTGTCCTGCACCAACTTCTCGACGTCGAATACGCGGGTGTCCCACTTGGTCTCGAGCTTGTATCGTAAACGATTGCACTTCTTGGACTCCCACGACAGTGATGGCCAGTTCTGTTCGTCACCGAATCGGTCAGTCATCATCTGGTTCCATGCACTAGACACCTCTGGCTGCTTTAGCAGACCAAGGACGACGTTAGTAAAGTTCCATTTTGACGACCCCTTCTCTTCAAAATGGAGCGCAATGTGCTCGCATCGCTCTTCCCAAGTGGTGAGAAGAGCAGCGCAAAAGCCACAGCCCCAAGCGTCTTTGTCGTGCATAACGATTTCGTACTTCTTGACGCATGGTGACGCTTTCCTACTCGTTGGTTGCCCACTCTCTCTGGGTTGCTTGCAGTGCTCACAGCCCTACTCAACGTTAGCCTCAGGGGGTTTGATGCAATTTCTTACTCGACGTACATGCAGCTTGGTGTGGTGCTCGCGGAAACGCTTTCCGGCGTGGAAGATTTGCTCGCAGTCGGGGCATCGCCAAGTAAGTCGCTGTTCGTGAAACTCCTCTTCGTGGGATTTCCAGTAGGGCTTCGACTTGAGCGCCTTGTCGCAAAAGGTACACGCGAAGTTCTTGGGCGCAGGCGTCGAGGTGGTCGAGATTGTCGAAAGGCGAGAGGATGCAGTCGACAGGCGCGAAGAGGCAGCGCTGTAGTGGGTAAAGGACGAGTCGGTGGATGCGATGGATGAACGTGGATCCGAGAGCATGCTGGGGACTCTGCTAGAGGGTACGCTCAGATACGAAGACGCACGGCTTCCAACGGTCGACATGGACGATCTGTCGGCACGACCTGGCGACGCGTGAGTACAGGCGCAGTCATATGAGCGCAAGTCGACTTACCTCCATTGCGCGCAACCGACAGCAGCTGCAATATCTGTTGGTCATCGAGGTGCTTGAGCGCATTGATGTGGTCGAAGAGCTGAGGGGCGAATTGACTCTGTCCCGAGTGACGGGGCGACGAAGTGACGCTTTCGGTGACGCTGCTCAAGGGCGTGGAGCTTTGCAGGCTGCGTCGCGGTCGTTTGAACGAAGAGTTCTGTTGAGGGGTGCTGAACTGGTAGAGCTGAGCCTCGTCGGCCTCCATGTTATCCAAGTTTGCGCGCAGAAGCCTGTATCATGCCGGAGATTTGGGGTTCACGGGCCGTGTGGGCGGGAAGAGCAGTGGTTGATACTATGGGAAGGGAGGCAGGCGAGTGCGCGCGAAATGGAAGCGTTCGAGAAGCTTTTGACAATATACCAACGGGTATAAGCTCGGATGCTAGGCCGTCAGGAAGACATTGATCGTCCAATTTCCCGGGCGGAGACGGATGGCTCTTGTTTAGAAGAGCAAGATCCGTGGCCTGTTTCACGGGTTTCAAGAAGACACTAGGGAGACTGCCTTGGCACATGCAGGCACACCTTTGCGATGACTGCCGCCCGCGTGGCCCATGAACGCTGTGCTGTGCCTGCACCCGCTGAGCAGCACCAGGACAAGGCCGTCGTCGCGTGCGCGCAGGCTTTGGAGGCGGCGGGCGCTGACCAGCTCGGCGTCGCTATACAGTTTGCGGCAGCCTTGGAGGGCGACGCGTCAAGCGCCTGATGGTCCTAAAGGGAGATCGTCGCGGCGGCGCTGCAGGGACCCCAGCGCTACCAGCCTAGGGCAGCATGCTCAGGGGTAATTTAGCACGCAACGTGAAACGCGTATCTGCTCGCCATCTGAGAGCTGTTGTACCGTCCAACCCTGCTCGCTCTCTCCAACGCGTAAAGAGCGTCTGGAGCCGTCGCTTGCACCAGGCATGACCCGGGCTCAGCTCACCCCACCATGACCGATCCATCGTGCTGTAAGAGAAGTGCGTACTCGGACATTGGTCCGAGGGGCGTCTCAGGGTGCCTTCTCCCGAGCATATGCAAAAGGTACTCGTCGAGGCAGTGCAGTGTACGAGGTTCGGATGATAGTCAGGAGAGGCTGGTCGACGGGCTGGCTCGCGGTGCAGCGCGCGAATACGGCGGCGCGCAGGGCTGCGTGGCCGTAGCAGCACCGAGGAGCGAGGGCGCCGACGAGACGAGACGAGACGAGCGAGCGAGCGAGCGGTTCTGGCCGCTGCGGCAGCACATCGCGTTCAGCAGCAGCGTCAGTGTCAGCGTCAGCGCCGGCGCCCGTACCACTGCCACCAGGATCGGCACTCTCTCGCCGCTCGTCACGTGCTCGCCACCCACCGGCGCTGGGCGCATACTTGTACCAGCACTATACCTGTACCCACCACCCCTCTCTGCCTGCTGCAGCTGTGCGCGCGTCTGTCGTCATCTGGGCCCGACGCGAGATAAGGCAAGGAGTTCTGCAGATCCCGCATAACGTCGAATGATCGCTCGTGCCCGGCCTGGAGCCCTCTCAACTCCCAAATATTCCTTGCACGATCTGCCTGGCTAGCAACCGTCTTTCTGGGGTACTGCCCCCCCAAAGGGCGCTGCGCTGCTATTTTTGGCCGCCAGCGACACTGGTCCCGTCGCAACAGCTAAGACGTCTGTAAAACAACCATTGCGGGCCTGCTTGGACCAGCATTCTGCATGAGTCGAAACGCGCCTGCACTCAAGAAGACCGACGGCCCCTCCTCCACCGTGTGTGTAAAGGTGAGCCGACCATGCGGAAGTTCTGCGGCGCAGCATTGTATATGCGCGGCGCAACGCTCCCGCTCCGGGCACCCACTGCTGTCAGACTTTATGCGGTCGCCTTGCCCCAACCCACCGCGTCCCCCAGCGCGGCCAGCTGCTATAAGTGGCGGCGTGAGCCAACCGGCACCTGGCACCTCGCCCGACGCGTACGGCGCACAGTGCCGTAGTCTGCCAAAGAACCGTCATGTTTCATGGAACATCCACGCTTGCATCGGCACTTGGGGGGATCGATCTCAGGCCGACACTGGTCTGGTACAGAGATTGCATCGACGCCTGCATTCATGCTGCCGGTGGGTTTCTGGTGGCGGAGCGACTCAGGCACCGGGCCTGCATTCCTTCTGGCTAACACACAATCAGGCGCAAGGCTGAAGTGTCCAATTGCCGTTCAGCTGCATCATCCTTTTCCTGCTTGCGGGCATGACCAGCAACAACTGCCTCAGCGATCCAAATCTTGGGTAAATGGGTAAAACAAAACCGTCAGGATCGGGCAGGGTGAGCCAAGCATGCCGCTCCATTATACGCTGCCTGGCCAACACACCTCTGCAAAGCCGGTTATGCTGATACAAAACACGCGACCATCGGTATCCATGTGTCACGTCTGGTGGTGAGCCAGTTGAGCGCTGTCTGGCGCAGAAACAGCGGGAAGATCGGACAGGAGGTCATTGTGGCAGAAACTTGCAGCCGCAGAGTGAGGCAAAAAGAAAAAAACAATAATCATAAGACGGCCCGGATATGAGAGAGAGGGAAACACAATATGCCATGCCATGCTTGCAATGCATGCCGTGGCGATGATTTGTGCAAGCGACAGCCCCGCGAGCATAAAATGGTGTTGAGAGTAGTTACCCATGGCCGTCCAAAGAGGCCTAGCGCCACTTATGTCCCCGATGCGGACAGGCGCAAGTCGCGACACGCGACACGCGACGCGACCATGGAAATCACGCGTCCAGTCCAAGCGTTCTCCATCCACGTCCAATCCCCCGCCGTGTGCATTCGCAATTGAACATACCCAGACACTAGGGTAATCCAATTCCATCTATTACTGTACATTTCAATACCCATCATAAGCAAAACGCCACATTTGCTGCACGTCTTAGTTGTGGGTTTGGTTGACAGGAGCTTTTACGAACCTCTTCACGGTCAACCACTCATTCCAAAACACAGCCCCCCAACTGTGACCCCGCATTGAACCACGACTGCCTGGATTCATAATTTTTTTTTTACCTTTCAGGATAGATTCAAGGCGACGACCCTCGGAAGCCCTCGCCATGTCATGCTCACCAGCACGCGCACCGGACGCGTCCGCGAAACCCCGACCAAAACTTCTGGCAGCATTAAAGAAGCCCGCAGCAGACTCTTCGGAGAGCGAGTCTGAGTCTGATGACGGAAGCTCAGCATCCGGAAACGAGTCACCCGCTCCCACCACCATATCAAAACCCCTCACAACAACACAGCCACAGCTGGACATTGTACAAACCAACGACGATGACGAGAGCGATGGAGAAGATGCATACGAACTCATGAAGAAACGGCTCGCTGCGGGCAAGGCCTCAGAAGCAGCCAAATCAGCACCACAACAAGCACCAGAACAGACACATGTTGTTGCTACCATTGAAAGCAGCGAGGACGAGGATACAATGCCTGTACGGACCAAAGTCCGCCAATCAGTCGCAAAGAGAACGAAAACCCCAAGCCCTCGTGCGTCACCATCACCCGCCGTTTTGTCACGGCCAGCGTCGCCGGGTTTATTTGTCACACCAGACCCTTCACCAAGCAAGAACAAGTCCCAACGATCATTGGATGCTGGCTCCGATTCCGAATCATCGCAACCTACACAAAACGCCGATTTACAAGAGCGAGTACGGCGCATCCGGGAGGAGCGACTGGCCAAACAAAAGGAGCAAGAGGCGCAGCAGACAAAGCCCAAGAAGACAGCGAGGCGGCAGGCAGATGATGGCTCTGGCAGCGACACAGATGGCGAGAGCGGCAGGCGACTTACACAACAAGCCAAGCCGACTCGAAAAGCAGGCAAGAAAGCCTTGGAGGCCATGGCCCGCGACCAGCAGCGTATAAGTCGTAATATGCAGCTCACACACCAAGCCAAGACGAAGAAACGCTTCACTACACAGGACCTGTTTAAAAAGTTCAATTTCCAAGCACCAAATGCCGATGTGGAAGCGCTCCCAACTCCCGAGCCCAGTTCAGCGTTGGCTTCTTCTGATGCAGAAGTGAACCAAGTGCAAAACACTCCACCCACAAGCCCACAACAACAAAAAAATGTTTCCGAACAGCCCTCTATTCCAAATGCCGAGCAACCACCTGCTCCAGTATCAGACGCACAAAATGGAATTGTCTCCCCAAAACCTATCAAGTCCGACAAGGGCAAAGGAAGAGCGCCCGAGTTCCAACACCTCCCAGAGCACCCTTGGATGAAACAGCCACAAACAGCCACTGTACAAAATGCCTCTGTGCATACAGAAAACGCCCCAGATGGCGATATGGTGGAACTGTCTGATTCAGATGATGACGGATCCGCGCAGCAGCCAAAGAGCAGATTCCCAGTCTTCGACCGACTTCCTACGAAGAAGCAGCATGAAGCCGCCTCTCTTGTGCGTCTGCGTGCTCTTGCGCAGTTGACCAAGTCTCCTCCAAAAGTGAAGAAGGGCCAGAAGACGGTCACTCGTGGCGAGATGGAGGTTTTACTGGCGCAAAAGGCTCGTCAACAGACTGCAAAAGCTCGAGAAGAGAGAATTGCTGAGCTCATCAAACGAGGCCATAACCCTGAGACCGAGGAGGAGAGGGAAAAGCGCCAAGTCGAGATTGACGACATGGTCGCACTGCTCGAGAAGCAGAGACAAGAGGACCTTGAGCTTGCTAAGATGGAAAGAAAGGAGGCCAAGAAGAACGGCGAGACAATAGACGAACTGCCATCTAGTGACGAAGATGATGAAGATTACGTTGGAAGTGGAGAGGAAGATGCAGGCGAGGATGGAGATGAAAACGAGGAAGAAGCAGAAGTCGAGCTCTCTGGTTCAGAGGATGAAGAAATGGAGCATCCTGATGATACCGAGGGCGAGCAAGCTGAAAATGCCGATGGCCTCGTTGACGACATGGCTGATGACGACGAGCCAGTGACGAAGGAAGCAGCACATGACGAAGATGTAAACATGGAAGACGATGATGTCAGTGTACCTGTTCGAAGGCAGACTGTCAACAGAGCCCGCAAGCGAGTCGTCGACGACGACGATGAGAGCGACACGGAAACAGTCAAAAACGCTACACCAACCCAGCCAGCTACTCAGGACGATGCAATTGCTGCTTTCGGCTTTGGTAAAACCAACACTGATGTGGGTCTTACGCAAATGTTCGCGGGTACCATGGCAGAGCTTGAATCTGAGACTCAGGCGCCTGCTGCTGCTCTTGATACTGAGCAAGATTCTCTGGATTTCTTGCGGAATCTACCAGAAACTCAACCTGGCGTGAACTTTAGCCAGGCGTCAGACTTCATGGTTCCCAACAGCCAATCTTTGATGTCGCCGCAAAAGGGATCACAGATTGGCCATAAAACTCGCTTAAGCATGGACATCAGCCAAGTGGTCAAGACTTCGCCCGATCTTCCACAGACACAAGTCGAGGATTTCGAACCAACCCAAGATGCAGGCTTTTCCTTTTCTCGTTCGCCAGCGGGTCTTGAGCCGCCACCATCCACCGCTGATACTGTCATGATGACCGTCGCCGAGTCTCCGATTAAACAACGGAAGGGCAAACTTCAACGCGGACGACGGGAGGCAACTGTCGAGCTTTCAGATGTGGACGAAGATTTGGCCAATGATGATGAGGAAGAGAGCGAAGACGATATCCAACGTCCGCCCAAGCCAAGCAAAGACGCCTTCAGAAAAATGCAGGAGGCAGTCAAGAAGGCGAGAGCTGCCGAGGAGTTTGACAAGAAGAACAGCTTGGCAAGAGAGGCTGTTATGGAGCAGGCTGAGGAGTCTGAGGATGAGTATGCTGGACTTGGAGGAGCGAGTGATGATGAAGAGGGAGAGGAAGATGAAGAGCTAAAGGCTATGATTGATCATAACGATGTCAAGGTCGACGAACGCCAAATAGCCGCCTTTTATGCGTAAGTGCAGCCCCGCTCATGCTTCTTCAAGCACATACTGACATAACACAGCGACAAAACGAAGAAGGACGATGAGAAGCAAATTGCCGACCTCTACAAAAAGATGCAAAGCAAGGGCGGCCTCCGCAAACATGCAGGTGGCTACGATGGCTTCGACATGTCTGACTCTGAAGACGAGGCTGAGATGCGCCAGCGCAGGAAGCGAGCAGAGTTCCAAAAGCAGACCCATGCGTTGCTGCAAGACCAAAAGGTCAAGGCCCTGGCTGAAGATGTAAAGAAGAAGGCTTTCTTCAACACATTGGCCGACCTTGACGACGATGGGGAATACGATTACCTCAATATGCCTGAGAAGGAGATGGATGTAGACTCTTCGGAGTCTCAGTCCCAATCACTAACCCAAGATGACGACATCGCTATCCCAGACTCGCAAAGCCTTGATGCCACAAACGTTCCGTTAAAACGTAAATCAGAGAGCTCACAAAAGGAGAACCGACCTCCGCCGAACATGCGCCGCACAGCCGCATCTGACGCATTGAGTCGCAAGCCTCTCACAGTCGACGACGTGAAGCACTCCATCTCCGAGCTCATCGAAGACCCGCGCATCGTCATTCCAAACTCTCAACTTTCAGACGCAGAGGAAGACGAAGAGCCAGCTCCCTCCAAGCAGTTCCCCAACAGAAAACCAATCATTGACCGCCTATCACTAAGCCGGCAATCCACCGTCGAAGAATCCACCACAGGCGCAGAATCAAACCTAGCATTCCACAACGGGAAGCGCGTATCTTCTGCGCCAGGCTTCCGCGTCCCCTCGCTCATCCGCCAAGCTACCAGCAATCTCTCTGTTAGCAGCGACCGCTCTTCCGGCAGCGGTAGCACTGCTTCTACGCCCAAGGAGGCGGGCGTCAGGAGAGGCGGTACAGGACGCAGCAATATCCATGCTCAAGCGAGAGAAGCGGAGCGAAGACAGTTGTTGGAGAAGAAGGAGAGTAAGCGGAAGGAGGCGCTGAAGAAGAAGGTCGAGGGTGGAAGGCAGAGGGGTATGAGGGGTGTGTTGAGTGATCTTGGAGGTGGATTTGAGTAATCCTTTTTTTAACTGGACCTTTTTGCATAAGATGATGAAGCTGGGATAACCTTTTTATCGTCTGGTTCGAACTTACTGGGATCTGGGCGTTTTTTTTTGTGAGCGTTATGAATGCATGCATAGTATGAGTTGTTCATATTGGAGTGTATTTTATCCCTCCGTCTTCTTTTGGTTTTGGGATGATATAGGATGGGTAGGCAGGTGAGTAGCCGTTCAGCCTCGTCTTTTGGCATTTGAGGATCTCTGGATTCGAAATATGGGTTTAATTACTACTACTGCTATTGCTTTGAATATTGTTTGATGTGAGGTTTTCACTACACTTGGAATTTCATTTTGGTTGTTTATATCATTAGAGATTATTTGGTATGGCTCTCCATGAAGTGCTGATGTGTGGGTCTAAATGTCCTCGGTGGATGTTTTAGGGACTTGTTCTGGTTCTCAAGTAATAATGTCAATCGAGGGATTTTGAAGTCTGGCTATCTTATGGGTGGATGATGCTTTTGTCATGAAGGTAAGTATGCAAAGTAGGGATGTATTTTTTTTTTAACATTAGCTGTTCATGTTTTTCTAGTTCTAGTATATGTGCATTCCTGGAACCTAATCTGGTTTTCATGAGTTGAGTCGTTGTATAGATGTTTTTTTCTACAAGTGATCTCGACGCTAATAAAGTGATGTATTTGTTCCTATTTTATGTTGTGTGTGGATGTGATTTCAATGTGCGAACACTGCCAACTTTGCAGCATAACGCTACACCTTAATACATTGCGAAACGGCTGCTATATTGCTGTGTCGCGGAGGAGTTTTGTTTTTCCTTATATTGGAGTTATGGGGCTCTGAAATCGTATCCTTGGTTTTCGTCGGGTGAGAGCAGCCTATCGGGGGTCTCAGCATTTTTTGTCCACCGGGTGCTCTCGCATTCAGCCGTAAATGTAGCTTTAGGCAGACGCCGTTCTAGACACAGCCACCACCAATAGCTACGCGAAACCAGTATCGCGATCCTGAAATCCCAAAAATGCCTTTCCTTATCCCTGTTATACTGCGTGAATGAAAAAAAGCCTAACTTTTCATATTTTGAAACCTATACAAGTTCTACCTCACCAAATTCGTACTTACCTTTTTAACTGTTCGCACTGAGCACAATCATGGAACCGGCCGGCTTGGTTGTGGGTATAGTTGGCCTTGCTGGTGTCTTCAGCAACGCTGTAGACTGTTTTGAGTACGTTCAACTGGGTCGCAACTTCAGCACGAATTTCCAAACCAGCCTGCTCAAGCTAGATAACGCGAGGCTACGACTTTCGCGATGGGGCGAAGCCGTGGGTGTGAATGATGACTACGGTGCTATTCAAACGCTGCAACAGACTGCATTCCCAGAGAAAGATGTAAAAAAGGCGGATAGAGTACTGTCACAGATCCTCAATTTGTTCGCTGAAGCTCAGAGAGTGTCTGAGAGGTATGAGGCGTCTACCGAATCGAACGACCCTTCACTCGCTGTCCTCGATGTACAGGCAGAAATGGACGGCGTAGGGCAATCCTTGCACGAGAAGATGCGCAATCTCTGCATCAGACGACAAAAGAAGACGCCACTGAGACAGAAAGCCAAGTGGGCGTTGTACGAAGAGAAGCACCTGAAGAGACTCATGGAGGATATCGTCAGCCTCGTTGACGATCTCACAGAATTATTTCCAACAGTTCGACAGGAACAACAAAGGCTGTGCAAGGTCGAAGTCAGCGAGCTAGAAAAAACCGAGACTGGAAGAGACTCTCTTGAATTATTACTGGATATTGTCCAGTCCCAGGACAAGGACTTGAAGACCGCTTTAGCTGCTGCTATGAAGCCTACTGTAAGTTTTCCAGGCAGATAGACAAGGGAACGTTAGTGACTGACCCTGTCAAAGCTGAGCAATCGGAGTGTTACTTTCACCAACAACAACTGCAAGATTGGTAACCAAGCTGAAAGGGTGGCTATTCACGGTAGTCAGACTTTCCATTTTGCCACTTAGTTTCACTTGGTTTGAAGCATGCGCAACAGTTGGCATTGGATAAAACTATCTCATCAGTAATAGTATTACTTTTAGCCAATAACAAAGTTTTTCTGTATGTTATGTGCATAGTGGGGTGATGCAACCAGTCCAAATCAATCTTTGTTTTGATATGGTGATTTTGGGGGCCTAAATGCCGGCAAAACAGACTCGCAGAGCGCCTTGCAGCTAGCCTTGCGGCAACCCGCTCGCATCCTTCGATTGTGTGGCGCCCGACACGTGCAAGCTACTCAAGAACCCCTCATTGAGTGCAAGTTGTTCGTCTCCAACAATCTGCGTAGTTACGGCTATGAGTTCACCATGAGTTTCTCCCAATCTACAAGCTTCGCCAATGATGGTAATAACATCGGGATCCAGGCTGGTCATTTGATCGCAAATGGATCCATCAATGTGATGCAGTATGTTCACTTACGCAGCTCAGATACAACTGACCGAAGTGATCTTCTATGCTAATAAACATAGACAAACGCAAGATGGACCCCCCCAACTACCGTTCGCTGCGAACGCATTCTTCAACTGGTTTGACAAGCAAAAAGCGCCCACTTGTCTCGAAAACACACGCACCGAACTCCTCAATAGCATATACAGTTGGGCGGAAGGGCATGATAGACACCATGTCTTTTGGCTGTGCGGCCTAGCGGGTACAGGAAAGACTACTGTCGCACGAACTGTCGCACGTCACTACTATGACAAGCAGCGGCGTCAATATCCAGAAAAGTACTGTTTTGCGGCTAGCTTCTTCTTCTCGCGCGGCGGCGGAGAGGCTGGTCACGCCCGTAAATTTGTTACAACTATCGCAGTACAGTTGGCAGCAAATATACCAGCATTGAAGCAATACGTCTCCGATGCGCTCCTCAGCCAAAGTGATATTGCTAACCAAGCTCTGCGAGATCAGTGGCGTCACCTTGTCCACGATCCGCTGTCAAAACTCCACAACGACGGTCCAGCCACACTTATCTTAGTCATCGACGCACTCGACGAATGTGACGATTCCGAAGATATCCAAATCATTATTCAGCTACTGGCTAGTTCTCAATCGTACCCAGAGGTCCAGCTGCGATTGCTGGTGACAAGTAGGCCCGAGATGCCCATCCGTGAGGCATTCTCTAAGCTATCGGTGGAACAGCATAACATATTCCCAGCAGCTGACATCGATGACGTTAGAGTTTTTCTGGAGAGCTCACTTCGAACCATTGCTAAAAGAAGTCGTCAGCCGGTAGACTGGCCAGGCAAAGATGCTATTGAGCAACTATGTCAGAGCGCAAGCGGTCTGTTCATCTGGGCTGCAACTGTGTGCCTCTACATCAGCAAAGGGCAGAAGAAGAAATTTGTCAACACAAGACTGCAAACCATTCTTCAGAGCAGTAGCCCTGGTTTGGAACCGGAAAAGCAGCTTGATCAGATTTACGACACTGTTCTCACTTCCTCGGTTCCGAAACTGAGTGAGCAAGAGAAAGATGATTTTCGATTTCAGCTGAGGTGTGTTCTTGGAACCATAGTAGTCTTGCTTTCTCCACTTTCTGTGTTCTCCCTCGGGGAGTTGCTTGAATCAGGAGACGTGGTTCCAAAAGACGAGCTCGATGGTATTCTGGAGGATCTTCATGCCATCCTCGATATTCCTCCCGATAGAACGCTGCCACTCCGCTTATACCACCCGTCGTTTCGGGATTTTCTGCTTCACGAAGCCCGATGTCACGAAAATTTCAGGATTGAAGAGAAGCTAGCAAATTCTCTTGTATGGAAAAGCTGTACACAATTGATGTCGAGCTCTCTCAAGCAAAATATCTGTGAGGTCAAAAGTCATGGCACGTTTGTAGCTGAGGTGGAGAGTGAGAAGATCGAACGATACATTCCCCTCGAGTTGCAATATGCATGCACCTATTGGATACAGCATCTTGTGAAGAGCGGTGATCAGATCAGCGATGGAGATCAGGTGCATAGCTTCCTCCAAGAACACCTCCTGCATTGGTTCGAGGTGTTAGGCTGGATAGGTAAAGTATCCGAGGGAGTATATGCTATCATTTCTTTAGAATCGATGAGCGCAGTAAGTTACTCTCAAAACCTGCATAAAGCGCCGCTAACAACAACAAAGACAAGCAAATGTCCGGATTTATACGCATTTGTACACGACATAAAGCGATTCGCACTATACTTTCGATCAGTTATTGAGCAGGCTCCGCTACAAGTTTATTGCAGTGGGCTGTTTTTTGCACCAAATAGAAGTTTAGTGAAACAGCAATTCGAAGGCAAGATGCCAAAGTGGATATCGAAGCCGCCTTCTGTGGAAAGCAACTGGGGTATGCGACTACAGACGCTCGAGGGTCACTCTGAGCACATCTCAGTGATTGCATTCTCGTCAAACAGCAAGATTCTGGCTTCTGGATCATATGACAGGACAATCAAGCTGTGGGATGTAGGAACAGGTGCGATACTGCAGACACTAGAGGGCCACACTCATTCGATTTGTGCAATAGCCTTCACGCCACGCGACAGCAAGATGCTAGCATCAGCTTCATATGACAGAACGGTCAAAGTATGGGATTTAGGAACAGGGGAATTGCTACGGACATTCTCCAGCTCTTGGATATGGACTACAATATTGACTTTCTCGTTGGATCATAAGGTGCTGGCTTTCGTATCGGGGCCTGGAACGGTGGAGCTATGGAATTGGGAACTCAAGAAGAGATTAAAGTTGCGAGAATATGGTCCAAACAAGGTCAAGAAAATGGTCTTCTCGCGAAATGGCAAGGCACTAGCATTGATACTTGATCAAAGAACGTTCAAGCTAATGGATGTATGCGAAAACGCTGAGGTATATGCCATGGAGTGCGGTGACGAAAACATAGTGGCCATCTCGTCTCACGGCGAAACCCTGACATCAGTATCAACCGACGAGGGCCTCATTATATGGAACTCAGATACAGCCACGATAATCAGAATACCGAAAGCCTATATAGGTCGTGTCTTCTGCCTACGTTTATCGCCAAACGGCAAGCTGCTAGTATCAATATCGTGGGACGGAACGGTCAGTTTGTGGGATACAGGCACGGGTGTACTAGTACAGACACTCGAGGGCCATTCATTTTTTATGAGTATACCGGTCTTCTCTCCCGACAACAAGATGGTAGTTTTCATATCACGTACGAAGATCAAATTGTGGAAGGCAAATATGGGCGCGGTGGTGCATACGCTCGAAGGCCATGCAGATACTTTCAGAACCGTAGCCTTCTCGCCGAACAGCAACGTGTTAGCGACGGGATCAGAAGATGGTGGAGTCAAGCTGTTGGAAGTTGGCATTGACGAGTTGCCCCAAAATTTTCAAGAAAATCCAGCCGAGGTCCGCAAAATCATCTTCTCGCCGGACGGTAAGGTGTTGGCATCAGCAACAGAGGGTTTTACAGCATATGGCCACGCGATCAGGCTGTGGGATACAGGTACTGGTGAAGTATTGTGCACACTCAAAGTCCACTCAGGCGAATCCAACCCAGTGGCCTTTTCATACGACTCGAAGCTACTGGCTTCAGAATACCAAGACGGGACTATCAAGATCTGGGATATCAACAACGGTGCATGCCTGCGGACGCTTGTGAGCCATCCCTTTGATGTTACGTCATTAGCCTTCTCGTATGACTCAGGGCTGTTAGCATCAGCCTCCAGCAATGGTACTGTTAAGATATGGAATGTGAGCAGCGGCTCGTACCTGAGGATGCTTGGGTACCATTTGGATATGGTCAATGCAATGGTATTTTCGCCGAAAAATGAAGTACTAGCGTCAGCATCGGATGATAAAACTGTTAAAATATGGGAGGTACATACAGGGAAATTGCTATACACGCTTTTGGACCATTCAAAAGTTAGCGCAGTAGCATTTTCACTGGATGGCAAGATGCTGGCATCAGCATCGATGGACAAGACAGTTAAATTGTGCAACAAAGATACAGCTCGATCAGTACGAACATTCAGAGGCCATTCAAAACATATTTCCAAAGTAGCATTTTCACCGGACGGCAAGATGTTGGCATCAGCATCGATGGACAAGACAATCAGGTTGTGGGATGTTCATCGAAGACAGCCGCTGATAAAAATTTCCGTGGATATCCCTGTTACTGCGCTCGCTTTCTCCAAAGACGCAGCCTTCCTATACACCAACCGCGGAGTCTTCCCCACTGGATTTTCGATCCCATGGGCTCCACAGCAAGAGAATTTGGCTGAAGTCTTTGTCCGTGATCAATGGCTTTTTTATCAAGGCTCAAGAAAACTGTGGCTCCCACCTGAATATAGAGCAACTTATGTGGCTGTATACGGCAGGACAATAGCGCTAGATCACGCCTCTGGTCGGGTGTCGTTCATGACGATCGCCCCATAATGAATTTTCTTTCATAATTGTACTTGTTTCCTATATTACTATAGCAACTTCATGTATTTCAATCTCAATGGTTAGCATACAGGTTAGGTTCAGGAATACATCAGACTTTTCATTCTCGACTTACGCATGCATGTCTATCATCCATTGCTTTTCACCCTAATCGCTCATTTGAATGCTCTTACCGCAAAACTCCCTAGTCCACACTGCCACCGCGGATACCTTCTTATGACGTCGAAATAGAAGTAGTGTTTAAGAGGAACAAAAATGGCGGGGAATACGCTTAATATAACAAGGACCAAATTCATCAAATTCTACAAAGCAACAATATATCAAAAACGTAACATCAACTACTAAATCTATCCAAAAAAAAAAAACTTCAGCACAAGATACAAAATCTACCCCATAGACCGCAATCTGGCCCTCAGCCAAATGCCGTCACATCTCAACAATCTCTTGTCCCTGATCCAAAGACGCCAACCATCCACGTATGCAAACACCTCCGGAACTCCATTTTCCGATAAACGGGTCCATAGCAAGCGTAATACAGTGCCCCCATTGTGATCCCTACACTCAGGTACCGAACCGGACAAAACGTCCTTGTCTCTCCTCCCACGGTAAACTCCAGTACACCCACACCCACTACAGATTGGTCCGAATCAAATCATTTTTTTTTCTTTTCTTTTCTCGCTCGTGCACAATTCCCTCCTTCCCCCCTTTTTCCAGCGATGCCGGCGAACCCTTTTCTTTCTTTCCGCCCCTCTATCCGAATGCAATATGTATTCTCGTCATCGGCGTCGCTGCTGTGAGCCGTCGCTAGACTTCTCTTTTCCCTTTTTTCCCTTTCACTGCACACACACACACACACACACACACACACATAGAGCTTTTTCTTTTACTTTCTGGATAATACTTTTCTTTCCTTTGGATCTTTTTTCTTCTAATGATGTACTTTACCCTCTCCGACGTCTTCGCTCTAGCATACTACTACACCTGGTCGAGAATCCACATTTTACTTGGAGCCATGCCCCTCTCATCGCGAACAAGGTTCCTCAGAAAAGGCGCGGAACGCTGCGCCACGGATACTACAACACCATGTTCCATCTGCCACGAAACGATCAAAAAGAGCAACGCGCTGTGGCACCTTTTCGCGCGCCTCCGAAATACCAAAAATGCTACTAGAACCGTCCTCTTCCGCGGATTCGCTAGAAATCACGCGTTGACACCTCGCGTCAAGTCGTCGCACTGGAATTGCATGATGCGGATTAAGCGGTGCGGACACAGTTTCTGCTACGACTGTCTGGAGACGTGGGTGCAGGAAAAGAATACGTGCCCAATGTGCAGGGACGTGCTGTTTGGAGCTGCGAGACGGGATAAGCATAATGGCGGTGACGTGGAGGTCAGGGAATCACGACAAGCGATAAGAGAACACGCAGAGGTGCGCGAGACGACTCAGCGAAGTGCGGCTGTAAACTCTATTCACTACACCGACCATGGATACATGCAGGAAAATGTGGATGAGGATTGGACGTTAATTGGGAGGGGTGCCGAGCAAATCGAAGACGTCATGGAGCGAGCAAAGACGGGTTAGCACAATGAGAAACGGTGTAACTGGCAGGGCATTGGCAGAGAGCTCGAGTACATTGGTTTTGCGAGATTAGAATGTGTAAAAACGCGTTCATTCACGCTACGACGATGTCGTGTGTATTGTAGGTGTGGACTAATGCGGGAATGCGCCAAGAAAGGACGCTAGTGGCTGTGCAGCGGAAGATGGGTGTGGCGGGTTTGCGGGCGGGGACCTCCCCAGTCTGTGGCTTGGCCCTCTAGCATATTGTAACCGTGTCAACTATTTTATTACACTACGTCTAATACGGCGACGTCATCGCGAAACAATGCAGGGACGATCTGAGTAACAGGGCTCAGGCAGCAGTTGAAAATGGCATTGCAGTGGGTCTGACATGGCATGCGCCAGAAGTGCTTGGCCTCAAACTGCGTGTTTGACATGGTGAATATTTCAAATATACTATCATGGCCCTTCTTCGCTGGTGTTAGTGGTCACGCAGAGTATTGCAGAAAGTTGCATGTCGGTCTTGCTGCCTCGTCTGCCTCGAACAGAAGGAATACCGGCAGCCCAAACCCAACGCCAACGCCAGCGCCAGCGCCAGCGCCAACGCAAGCACTAGCATGTACCAGCATCAACACCAACACCAGCACCACCGGTATCAGGCTCGACGGCGTGTAGATAAGCTGTCATGGTGTTGCAAAAGTGCTCACGATCAATGCAGACGGCAGTGGCAATGTTCACCGGAGTCATCCAAGCCAAGCGAGCCTTTGTTTCCGGTCAGCACAGCCATGAGTCATAAGCGAAGATGCATGGCACCCCAGCAGCACGCGCGCAGCAGGCTGCAACCCTTCCAGCACCAGTGCCCTCTGCAATCAACCCCGCATACTAGCTTTGTCGCGTCAGACTCATCGTCTATAAATCGAGTTGCCGCTCTCGCGCTCGCAGTAAGGGTCCATATCGTCGTCGAATCTGTGCTGCTGTCCGGGGTGGCACGCCCAGACAAGCAGGGGAAGCGCAGGTTGTCGCACCAGTGGCAAGGGTGGTGAGCAGGTTACGCAGCCAGAGGGGGGCAGCTTAGCCAGCAAGAGGAGCGAGGTTGTGTGTGTTGCGGTGGAAACAAAAAAAGGAAAAAGAAAAAAATTCTTTCGCGCTGCGCCGTTGAAAGGTGGCCATGGTGCGGCAAGTGAGGCGACGGGGTCGAGTGGACGGACTGGCTTGGGGCCTTCGCTCAATCCGGGTCAGTGCGTCGTCATCGCTGGTAGTGAGGTAAGGCAGCTGCGATCATCATCAGTGCAGCAGCAGCAACACACAACCCACTGCACCTCTGCGGCACGGCGGGCGCTCACGATGCACTGCACGGCAAGAGCAGCAGCACGCGCTGCGACGGACGGCGATGCAGCAGAGACACGGCGTGGACAGACAGGCGCTGGGGTGTCTGCGCTGGGGGGCGGCGCTGTGCGAAGCTGGGCGGAGGGTGAAGGAGGCAACAACAGCGCATGATGGTGCGAGGCCCCTTTTACTCACTGCAGAATCTTCTCGCTACCGAAAACGTGAAGCTAAGCCCCCCCCCAATCGCCGCCCAATCCTTGCCACCTAGCGCGGCGCTAGAGGCTTGGCACGTCGCCGCCTGCAACTATAAGTACTCGGCCTCCCCCCAACTTTTACACGAGATTTCCGCCTTGCCCGACGTTGTCGCAACACCTCAACCTCTCAGCCCCCCGTCGCCGCAGATCGAAACCAACCTTGTTTCCACTGCGCGCTCTCTAATACTGCGACTCTCAAGCCTCTGTGTGCCCAATTTCGCACTTCCACTCTCTCAGAGGCCCTAGGCGACTGCGATCGGCGCTAGCTTTATTCAGCCTGCGATAGCCCCTGCGAAGCAGCCTCAGCCACCCCAGTCGCACCCACGACTTACCCCGCCAAAGGCTTGCTGGCTACGCTTTTGGTCACTTAATCTCATACTAACCCGGCCGTCTGCTTTGCGACAGCTACCCACACTCGACTACACTCTTGTCGACGTTCGCGAGGGACACATTCGCTTGTAGCTCTCCTGCCTCCGGTACCGTCTTCACCTACCCCACAGGCAGTCCCATCTCCCTGGGCGTCGACCGACCTCGCGCTACTCTTGCGATCTCGTAGTCCGCTCGCCTTGACCGTCGCTGCTGTCGCAAAGAACTACTTCTGACCTGCGCAGTCTGTCAAGATACCTATATCTCCACTAGCGTCTATCGCTCCCAATCCAATCAATAATCTCATCATGGATCCAAACTCTCTCACCTCTCATCCGTCCACCGCCGCCCAGGCTCAGACGGTAAGCCTCTCTTTGTGATGTCTCCCGCTCTGCGCACGCTTCTAACCTTTGCTCCCAGTTCGTGGCTCCCGGCTCTCTCTCGTACCCTCAAGGCGCAAACTTGGACATGACTGCACCCTCTACTGAGCAAAACACTCAACAGGTTGCTGACAACGCGAACGGTGTTGCTACCCCTGCGGCTACTCCTGATACGCAGAATGGCCAAGTGCCCTCTGGTATCGTGCCTACTCTCCAGAACATTGTCGCCACCGTCAACCTCTCCGCTCGCCTCGACCTCAAGACCATTGCTCTACACGCCCGTAACGCCGAGTACAACCCCAAGCGTTTTGCTGCCGTGATTATGCGTATTCGTGAGCCAAAGACAACGGCCCTGGTCTTCGCGAGTGGGAAGATGGTTGTGACTGGTGCCAAGTCTGAAGATGACAGCCGCCTTGCTTCCCGCAAATACGCGCGGATCATTCAGAAGCTGGGGTTCAGTGCAAAGTTCACCGTACGTCGCGTCGCGTCAAGCATCTGCAGCACAATGCTAACATGATGACAGGACTTCAAGATCCAGAACATTGTTGGTTCTTGCGACATCCGCTTCCCCATCCGTCTCGAGGGTCTTGCCTCTCGCCATCACACTTTCTCGTCCTACGAGCCTGAACTGTTCCCTGGTCTCATCTACCGTATGATGAAGCCTAGGATCGTTCTCTTGATTTTCGTCTCTGGCAAGATCGTCCTCACTGGTGCCAAGGTCCGTGAGGAGATCTACCAGGCCTTTGAGCTCATCTACCCCGTCTTGTCGGATTTTCGCAAGTCTTGAGCCACTTTGCATTCTCGAATTCCGTCTCAATGAGCCTTGATTCTCCACCTCTTCCATAAGGTGACATGGCCGTGACTTGAGTGTTTTCTTCTACATTGTCATTTTTTTTAACTTGCGGCATTGCATGGTGTTCAAGGTGGGCGGCTTTTCCTTACTCAAACTCTTCAAAACTCCATAACATATATCCCCAGACACGATTAGACATCTGTACATGGGCAGCCTTGGACTTTCGTAATTGTGGTCTCCAAGGCTTTTTTTCTCTCTTCTCATTTTCTTGACGGGTACGACTACGTCGGTAGGAGGGCGTGTGGGTGGAGGGACGATACCGAGATTGTTTTATTGGATGGATGATGAAACGCGGGGACGCGTTGATGAGTGCGATCGTAAAATTTCGCACGGGGAGGCCCCCTTTGGTTGACGGTACGATGCCAGGGCTTCTCGTTGATGGATTGGATTATCGATATCCATCGTATATGTGTACATGACCCTAGGCCTTGAGACAAGTTAGGCAGTAATGTCATGACGATATGATAATGTCTGCTCGTCTTACCCTGTGCATGGTGACATGTCAAGACTTGCCTGCCCACAACGCATGTCCATCGCTTCCAAAAACCCACTCGTCAAGGCTGAGCATACCTGGCTCGCCAAAGAGCAAGTAGAAGAACTTGAGCGTCTGTGTTGTCGTCCTGAACTCTTCCTCGTCCGTTGTAGCGTTGTTATCATGCATCTGCTTCAGCCTTGCCGCCACAACCCGCTCAACGCTCGTCCACATTTCCCACGCCACATCTCTCCACCTCTCCTCTCCCGTAACCCTGTACAGCGTAAACAAGCTCATCACCAGTTCTGGCCTGATTGTCGTCCTCTTGGTATCCCATATCCTCTCGAAGCCTGGATACTCTTGGGTCGGCCAAACCAGAGGCTCAAACGTACAGTTTTGAGCACTGTTCTTGAAAGCAGCCGATGAGCAGGCTAGCATCGAGAAGCTGTCTGGCATGATGTTGATATGGCCAAAGGGCGAAGGAGGTGCGCGTAGGGATGTCCATATGCAGCCTTTGGTTACAAAACGCGCATATGTGAGTTGCGTGTCGTTGAGGTTGAGTGCGGCTGAGAGGGCGAGGGTGCTGCCGAGGGCGCACGATGAGGCGTCGATCGTGTGTGTACGCGTGATATGACCTGTTGGAGTTGTGTATGCGGTGCTAGCCATGAGTATCGAGGCGTTTGTGGGCGTTATGGGTCGAAAAAGGAGGTGTTGGATGGTGGCGTCGAGGGCGTTTGTCGATACAGTGGTGTAGGGTGACGCGGCGGGCGAGGTGGCGAGGAAACGGGCCATGAGTGCGTGGTGTGCATATGCAGAGTATGATGTTGTTTGTAGGTCGAAGGTGTCGTTCGACGTGAAGTCGAGGTTCTGGAGGTTGATATCGACAGGCCAGAGGCCTGCTATCTTCGTGCGGCTTTGCTGTGATGCGAGGACGGTGGTAACGCGGGTTACAGCATCGTAGAAGCGCATGTCTCCTGTGAGCTGAGATAGCCTGATGAATGCGAGACTGTATGACGAAAGATCTGCAGGGGTAACATGCTGCGACACTTCTTGTTCTTCGCTGTTTGCGGCTTTGGTTGCATTCCACCATGTGATAGGGAGGCGGTTTGGAGTGTCAAAAAAGGTGTAGAGCATGTCACCTAGTTCCACGGCTTTACCTAGGAGGCGGGTATCCTGACATGTGGTCAGATCATAGGCTGACAGGAGAGCCGATAACAGTCGCGTGGCTTGGGTCAAAGTGGTTGCTTGTTCGTTGGGCGCTAAATCGATCCCTGTGATGGCCGCAATAGCTTCTTCAAATTCCTTCCTCAGTCCCATAATCCGGACAGTCTCGAGGCTATCCATGAGCATGGTGTTCTGATCCATCGAAATCGGTTGTGTTCCATCCCCTGCGATGTTCTTGTGTGCACTCCAGTACTGTTTGAATATTGCTTTTACGGCGGCTTGACGACCTTTGCGCACTGCCGTCTTCCGATACGAAAGCGTGTCTTGACTGAAGTCATACTGTATCTTTGGAAGAACCTCACGTGTTTGAAATGGTAGCTGCGCGAGGTTGTCAACGGGATGTTGTTGGGCGATGTTCTTCCAGTCAAAGCTGCGGTTGGGCGGTGTTATTACGATGGGATATGCATGCTCAATGGAACAAGAATGAGTGGGTTCATGTGAAGGAAGAAACCAAAGTGGACCCCTGGACTGATGGAGAAGCAGGACTGAAATGAAGATGAGGATGAAAAGCCCCGTCCATCTTGTACCAGTTCGTGCCCTTGAGGGCCAGGGGCTCAAACTGAGGGAGCCTTTGCGTGAATGCATAGGGACCAGGAGTCGTAAAAAAGGTGGAATGAAGTTGGAGGAAGCGATGCAGACATAAACCATTAAGGCGGTGGACGCCTGGAACAGTTCATGTTTCGATTGGTTAGTAGCTAGCTGCCTCTCATGCAGTCGATTTGCATCGTTGCGTGTGTCAGTTAGGTTTTCGCGGCATACCTACCCAGGAACAAGTAAGGTTTAATGATCGCCCATTTCGAAACAAGCACACCCCCAGCATGATTTTTGGTGTGCGATAATTGCATCATTTAACGATGATTTTCGCGGGACGATGAGGCGCTAACGATGTAATGACTGTATGTCAGGTTGGAGAGATGTTCGAGAAGGTTAGGGAAGGGGGGCAGGCGAAACATGCTGACGGAGGAAAAAGAAAAGAAGAGATGGATGTGAAGAGTCTACAAAAAATCTTGCACTCGTAGTGCAGCTGCGCGAGGAATTTTGGGTTCTTGTACCTCGAGCAGTGGGATTGTGGGAAACGAATGAACTCGTGGGTCGTGCGGGTCTGCATGCAGCATGTGCGTCAGTAGCTTGGCGCTTTCCTCCTTTCCATCAACAATGCTGTGATGGCTTCACCCTTTCTCTACCGCGCCGCCATGTAGCCACCGCCTCTCCCGTAACTCTAATTTGTAATTCTTACCATACCCATGTATACCTTTCTTCGGCCCTACTGATACGGTTACCCTTTCCGTCGAAGCCGCAGTCATGCGCATCCCTCTCTTCCGCATCTGGTACTCGACCACTTATACTGCGCTTCTCATCATCCTGCTCCTGTTCCTCGCCGTCACCCCCGGAGACACGATATATCAGGCGATCAAGGCGCGCGAGATTCAGAAGCTCTTTGTCATCGGCGGAGTCTACTTGCTCACGGGTCTGATTGTGTTGTTGATCTACTCGACGCGCATCTACACGAATAGGACTGTGCTTGCCGCGATACCGAAGAGCTATGTGCCGGTCGAGGAGGGAGAAGTGGGGAAAGGCGTGAGGCGGATGGTGGTCAAGCATTTCAAGAGGAGTGCTATCATTGCGTGGGACAGCAGACCAAGGGACCTCAGGGGCGAGGTGGAATATGGGGATGAGGATGAGGACGAGGAGAAGGGGCGGCTTTCGCGCCCAAACACTGCGGATAGCAAGAAGAATAAGGAAAAGGCGCATAAAAAGAAGGGCCATAATCACTCGCACCATGGGCTTGATGCGACAATTATTCCCGTGTCGGCAAAGTCACCACCTTGGGGGCATATCTCGCACCCTGGCTGGGCCTCACCTTCGTCGCCCGACCTCCCAAATCTGCAGTACTGGAGCGTCATTTGTGAGCTTCCCAATCTCATCGAAGCGAAAGCTGTCTCGCTTGCGCCGCCCGACCCTGCGCTTGAAGATGCCGTCCAATACCCAGACAACGCACCGCCTCTACCAGATGCTCGAATCGTGACTTTGCTCCAGCGCCCGCGCGCAATGGGTCTACGCGAATACCTTGCCCGTCTCGCAGAATTTGGACTACTGAATCCGCCTTCCCTCGGCCCTAAATTCCTCGCGCAATACGAGTACGCGCGCTTCTCCACCGCCTACCTGACCGAAACACAATTCCGCGAGCTCATGGCGGTCTTTGCAGAGATACTTAATGGCATGACAGAAGTCGATCCAGCCGTCATCGAAGAAGCGCGCGCGCAAGACTTTGAATCTGACACACGCAGTCTTGCGCCTACAGAATCAAGCATGGAATCCAGTGTTTCGTCGCATTCGCAAATGCCCTACCGCACACCCCAGCTCGACCGCAAATCCACGTTGTCCTCTCTCAATAGCGCCTTCACCACGTCAAGCAGTGGCGTATCGACCCCCCACTCCCCGCAAACAGTGCGCACCGCACCCTCGCGACAACAAGATCCCGCCTCCAGCATCTTCGGCACGCCCTCGCAGCGCTCCTTTGCACGCTCAGAATCAGACACGGGATCTGTCGTTATCCATGACCGCACGCGCCGCAGTCCAAGTACCATTTTGCCGAATTCCAGTGAGAGCTCGTTGGGCACGGCGGGAAGCGTGATACGATTGAATACGAATTCTAGCCAGGGCGAGCTGCCTTATCAGTATAATTTCGATGCGGGATGAAAGATGTGATGGTGGTAATGGGACATACAAACGAACGATATTTAATCATAACTACATGATGAGGATACGCGAACTTCCTACACACAAGAGAAAGTATGGGAATAAGATGGCCGAGGCTGGAGCTACGATAGCGCCGTGAGGATGTGCTGGCTAGAGAGAGCGAGAAGAACCATAATAGCTATCAAGCGACAAAGAAGGAGAAATACAGGCCTACATAAGGACCTAATACCAGCGTCGCTGCTACGCTACGAGGGAAGAAGAAAGATGCAGCACTCTGCATAATGAGGCAGTAAAACGGCGAGAGACGGAAAGAGAAATGCAGTCTGAGGCATGCATGCACATGACACACGAGTCGCAGAAACCTCTTCTTCGTTTTCTTGGGGGAGTTTCCAAACAACAACAGCAACAAATGTTTGTTGTTTTATTAGGTCAGCAGTACTGCAGACCACAACACAACACAACCAACATTCTTGTTTATTTTTTATTTTATTTTATTTTTACTTTTTTCTTTTTCTTCTTCAGATGTAAATACTTGATTCAGAACCTAAACAAACAAACAAGTAAAAAAACAATCCATACTTTATTTTTTTTTTCTCCTCTATCCAAAGAGGGGTTGAACAAAACAAAAAAATTGAGATCTCAATCTTTGCATTCTATACATATCATAATATATACGTAGAAAACCCATCACCCTCCACACCCATTCTCATACACAGCATGTGATAATGACCATGATGATACAATGAAAAAAAAATCTCTATCATTACTGTATACAACATTTCTTGCTTTTTTGATTAAAAATGTCTCTTCTTACTCTGCAACCCAAACAGCCGCCATGCCCATACCAGTACCAATGCACATGCTCGTAACACCAATGCGCTGCTTTGTCCTCCTCAGCTCCGTCAACAGTGTGCTAACCTGCCTAGCACCGGTGACACCGAGGGGGTGACCAAACGCAATAGCACCGCCCTTGGGGTTAATCTTCTTCATGTCGAGACCAAGCTCGTTGATGCAGAAAAGGCACTGGGAAGCGAAGGCCTCGTTGATTTCGTAAATATCAACTTCGTCCTTGGAGAGACCAGTCTTCTCGAGGACAACAGGGATGGCGGCGGCGGGACCGACGCCCATGAGGAGAGGAGGGACACCGACAATGGATGCTTGGACGAACTTTCCGAGAATCTTCTGGCCGAGGCGCTCGGCGGTGCTGCGTTTCATGAGGAGAACGGCAGCGGCGCCGTCCGAGATTTGCGACGCGTTACCGGCGTGGATGGAGCCGTCCTTGGCGAAAGCCGGGCGGATCTTGCTCAGAGACTCGGGAGTGATACCTTGCCTGACGCCGTCGTCTTTGTCGACGGTAATGGTTTCTTCCTTTTGCGTCTTGGGGTTTGTCCACTTGACGGTCAAGGGGGCGATTTCCTCATCAAAGAGGCCTTGCTTCTGGGCCTCGACGGCCTTTTGGAACGATTTTGCGGCAAAGGCGTCTTGCTCTGCACGCGCAATGCCCTTTTCTTTTGCCATCTTCTCAGAGAGCACGCCCATGGGTACCTTGCAGTTTGCGGCTTCCTCGTGGTTCTCGAGGAGGTCAGAGAACTCGGTCACGGCGCCAGGGCCGTATTGTGTGCTCATGCTCTCTGAGCCAGCACCGATACCAATCTCAATCATGCCAGACTTGATGGCGTTGGCAATGTCGACGCAGGCCTGGAGACCAGACGAGCATTGCCTGTTCAAGCTCTTGACGGCGGTTGTGGTAGGGAAGCCAGCGGCAAGAGCAGCAGCGCGGAACTCGGTTGCGCCACCGCCTGGGGCCAGGACACTACCGACAGCGATATCTTCAACGAGCTTGGGGTCGATGCCCGATCGCTCGATGAGAGCCTTGTAGGCTCCATAGAGGATGTCAGCCGACTGTGTGTCCTTGAAGCCACCCTTTCCGCCCTTTGTGAAGGCTGTGCGGAGAGCGCAGGTCACGACAATCTACGAATTATCTGATTAGTATACGTTTTTCTACCAGACGAGGCGGTAGAGCGACGTTGCGCGACGCTCAGACTCGCCCTTCTGAAACGGGGCGCAAAACTCACATCATCGGGCCTTTTCTCCAGCAGGCTCTGCTTTCCCTTGGCGCTAGGCTTTCCAGAAAGATGGCCTTCGACCTGCGAGAGACGCTCTTGGACTGTGTAAAGAAGCGTCAGCATACTGTGCCACCGCCAGCGTGTCTTGTCTTGTATCTACACCACATACCTTTGTTGGGGGCTTGGTTTGCCATGTTGAAGTCTGGAGATGATGGATATGCAAGACTTGTGTTTGGGGGATGAAGAGTAAAAGAAGAGTCGAAGGAGAAGGAGGACACGAGGGTAAGTAGTGCTAGAAGGGAGTCGGTTGATGGCTTTCTTCCCAGCTTAGACATTAGGTCATTTGCCTCGTAACGCCGAGGTAACTTCTGCTTTGGGTTAGTGCGTTTGCGGGGCGCGTCAGGCTCCGGGGAACTAGCTTTCACATGCTTTGAGCGAGGCTGAAAAGGCGGCTGACGGCGGTCAGGGAATCCTTCACATGCCAGTCAGCGGGGATTTTCATCATGTGGTCCGACTTTGGCACCCCGGATTATTAGCGTCGTGGTGCCGATGCAAACTGGATCTTTTTCCTGAAAACGACCTCTCGCACACTGAGCGATAGGACACAAGAAGCATTATCAAAACCAAAGCCAACAACAAAGGTCAGCTGTTACTATATTACTAGACTATAATGAAGCCGAGTAGAGTAATGCAGGTAGATTCGTCATATGTCATCGCAGCCATGTGAAGCTGACCCTCCCGGAACGCCCTGCTCAAACACACACCAATTTCTTGGCACAAGAAAAAGCTCAACTTCATCGCTTGACATCCCCATCCTGCCACGGGTTATCCCGCACCTGCCTCTCCAGCTCATCTACGATACTGCTCCTTTGTACCTCTTCATAGCCTGGCGGTGGATCTGATGGCGGCTCAAAGTGCTCTTGCTGTGTCCGCGGACTTGATAGCGAGCTTGCTTGTGGGCTAGAAGGCTCGGGCGCTGCGACAACGGGACCGCCAGCACCCATGCCACCGCCTGCGGAGTGATCCATGGGCGGGCTGGGGAGCGGGTCTGGTACCCTGGCATGTTGCCGGCTTTCTTCGTAGGCTGGTAGATCCTCCAGGTGCACGTTGTTCATGTCTACACCTCCAACACCTCTCCGTCCATCTTGCACATCGCCGCCATTCTCCCGTGCAATCTCGACTGCTTGCCGTAACCGCTCCTTTAGCCTCTCGAATATGCTTGCAAAGTCGAACGCGCCGCCTTCCTTGAATTCCAGGACAAGCTCGAGCTCAGAATGCTGTGGTGGGATTCCGCCGCCCTGGACAGGCTGAATGACAGCTTCCCACTTGTTTGCGCCGAACCAGGGTGCTGTGACGCGCGAGTCGGTTACGTTGAGGATGGGTACAGCAAACGACTGCAGTTGTGGTGTCGGAGATACGGGTAGGTAGATCATCTGAGATCCAAGTTAGCTTACCAGATACATGGACTTGGGGTCGCGCCGTCTTTGTTAGACAGGGGAGGGATGCAGCTTACTCGTCGGTTGGTCAGGAATACAACGCCCGACTTGCATTGTTGTGAATACGACTGGCTGGGGGAGTGTCGGTTGCTGGTCTGTAGCGACAGCGTGGTTCGCGGAGGGGACTGGTACAGCGTCTGCTCGCCGGGCAGAGGGGTGTAGCCGCCATTCTCAGCGAGCATAACCCAGCTGGATTTGCGGTTAGACTTTGTCTTCTTCATCGTCTTCTCGGACATGAAGCCCATGGTGCCGTGCTGGGATGTCTTGCTGTGCTTCGGGTGGGCGCTATGCCAGGCTGCATGCAGAGGCGTGGGGAAAGAGGGGCAGCAGCAACAGCAGCAAACACAGCACCGGGATCGAGGGCACCAGAACAGACGGGGCGGAGAAGGGGGGAGAGAGAGGAGAGAGGTACTAACTTGACAGACATGGTTGAGACGGGTTCCTGCAAACTTGTTCACGGATAAAGCGTGAATAGTTCGCCCACACCAGCAGTCAATGCAAGCCTTCCTGCCTGGGGGCGCACTGCGCTAAGAGTGCCTGCGCGTGAAGCGCCCGCCGGATGTCTATCGGGCCGACCACCGCCACCTATCAGAAGCCGGGCTGCGGCTCCAGCGTGAATGCGAGTGATGCGGTTAGCGGCTGCTGTGGGGACGAACGGTGGGGTTGCTGAGGTCTCGATGTGTGCCGGGGCGGCCTGACGCGGCGAGCGCGGTTGTCGCGAGTCCAAAATCTTAGGCCGTCGTTAGCTGGGGGAGCCGTTGATAATGGGGAAGAGGGAAGAGTCGCATGTCTTGTGTGAATGCCTATGCCTCGTCAAGGCGCCAAGCACATGCTGCCAGGTCGTGGCAAGCCAGCTCTTGCGTCTGCTGATGATCCCGTGAGCCGTGCTTGCGTCACCACCCCCGTTTAAGGCCTAGAAGCACAACACGCATCGGGCAGACGTGATTGGAGCGGGGCGTCTTTATTGCTATGGCACACCACATACGGCGGCCCACCGAGCTGCCTACTGCTTTCCCCCATTGGACCGAATCCTCCTTTCATAACTAGAGTATTATCTCGCCAAGCATGCCCGTGTACCAAACACCACACGTCTCTCATTACCTCTTCCCGTGCATGCCGAAAAGATACATCATGTCGCTCAACGCAAACTCGCCCAAAACTGTACCCACAAAAACCGCTACAAACCAATGCTCCTAACAGTCTTCCTCCCTCTCCGTCATTGTCCACCTTCGCTTGGGCCCATGAGTATGCTCGTACACGTCGTCAAGTTTTGGCGGACCCCACAGCCCGTTACTGCTTTTTGGCGTAGCCTTTGCACCCCATAGACCCGGTGTACTAGTTGTCGCACTTTGCTTCCGAGCCGGGGCGCTGACCAACGGCGTAGATTTATCGCCCACCTCTCTTTCCTCTTTCGAGTCCAATCTGGTTAAATCGTGGCTCGAATCGAAGCCACCGTCTACGCGCAGAGTAGGCTTTGCATCATTCTCGCTACTAGATACAGCATGGGTGGTAGTGGTGGTAGTAGTAGTAGTCGACTTTGATCGCGGCTGTTGGTACACGGAGTGGAGACCCACTTCTGCTTCCCCAGCGGGCGTGCTAGCCCCCGACCACAGGCCTCCTCCTCCTGAAGGAGACGCAGCCCCACTCATTGCGCTCTGGATGTATCTCGAGTTTGATCCCGAGCTCATGGTTCGTCGCATGCTACTCATGGAGCTGTTCCGGGTCCTGTATGGCTCGCCGAGCGAGAATGGTGTCTCCGACGGAGTGCTAGCCGTCGACGACCCCGTAAACCGTCGACGGTAATCTAGTAGTGGACTTGGCAAGATAGCCGGCGACTGTGCTTGTGTTTGTGCAGATGGTGGCTTGGAAGGATCCACACCAGGTCGCAGGTGGTCGATTGAAGCCGAGAGCTTCACTTCGTACGTGTCCGACATGCCCGGATCTGCAATAGACAGCCGTCGCTCATGTAGAGTCGCCGACACAGGTGACTTTCTAGGTTCATCTCTCCGTACTGCCATTGAAAGCGAAGCGAGTCCAATATCCATAAGCACCGGCTGGTTCGTCATGGCACCTAGTAGAGCATTGCAGCCGGCCCCGTGGGTTACCAGGATAAGCACAAGCTCTTCCTCTTCCTCCTCCCCATCCAGGCCATCGCCTAGCTTAGGAAAGGGATCTGACTTTGTATGTGCCATAGGTGGCGGAGTCAAACGCAGCGGTTCTTTGAACATGAAGCCCGGAAACTGCTGCTTGGGAGGCGCGGTACCGTGAGTCCGATACCACTGCAGCATACCCGTAAGACCTCTCCTGAAGCGCTTGTGCATTGTGCTCCATTCGTCGCCAAACTCACCTCCGTCGCCCCAGTTCTGTGGTTCGCGCATACTGTCCCATTGGAAGTCAACCTGTACGCAAGCATCTTGCGCATGGGCGACGTATCCGCGGGGTATAGGGTCAGCCGGAGAGACCGAGTAAGATGGGTGCGGGGGCTGGTAGACGCGACCTGGTTTACCCGTAGGTCCTGGCGTGTGTGTAGGCGTTTGCGTAGGCAGTGCAAGTGGTGACACTGCCTCTCTCGAGATTGCCTTTGGCACACCCAGCGAACCAGCATAGCTGCTTGAGCGTTCACGAAGCGGGGCAGCCTGAGCCATGCTGGTCATAGCTGGAGCAGCTCCCCTGCCAGCACCCTGCGTAGTGTTTGCAGCAGCTTTGTTTCCGCTCCATCCTCCCGGAAAGTGACCTTTGCTGCTGTTTGGATTGGGCTGTTCTTGAATGTAGTCGCCTCTCCGCAGCAGATCCGCTTTGGCACCTGCTACCATCATGGTCGAGTTGGGAGGCGCAGTGATGTCGGAATAATATTCAGGAGACAGCCATTCGCCCAAGAAGGCATCAATGCGCAGGAGTATCTTCTGGGGACCTGTGTGAGGCCTGTGGCGAATCTCGAGGTTGGGGTCGGCGAGCGGCGTAAAGGTTCGGGGTTGCGAAGACGTCGACTTGGTGCGCGGCGCTTTCGACGGAGAGCCTCCCAGCGGATCATCCTTCTCTTTCGAAGGCGTAGGGGTGCTGAGCTCCGGTACGGTCGGCTCATTGAACTGTGAAATGCCCGCTGCTACCGCGGTGCTCGTCTGTACACATCTCAAGAAGGGGCTGGAGTGGATGATGATCTTCCGCTTCTTCTTTTTCTTCGGTTTCTGCGAGCCATTTCCTTGCGCCTGCCCCTCTTGCGAGATGCTCAGCTTGCTGAGATCGAGCTGTGTAGGGTCGTTGGTAGGAGACGTTTTGGTCTCCTCGGCCTGTTGAGTGTCCCTCTCATGGAGAAGCGCGGCTATCCGCTGGCCAAGGGCTTTGGCCTGCGACCAGCCGCCGTATGTGAGGGGAGGATCGTACGGTGCGGGAGACGAGAGATGCCATGACTTGTCAGCAGCGTCGAGACGTGCGCCATGTCTGTGAAAAATGTCAGCTACCAGCTCGGAATGTGGAGCCGTGGATGCGGTTGAGGCGGTACCTGGCGACAATTACTACTGCGGGACCTTTTGCCATGACGCGCTAAGCAAAAGCCTCGCGTCTTGCGTGCAGCTCTCAGGAAGCTTGAGCGGCGGTGGCGAAAAAGAACACTGTGCAACGCCCGGGAAGAAACAAGACTCAGGGACAAGACAAGAAAGACGATTGTCAGTAGTAGTAGTAGCAGCAATGAGGATTCTTGAAGTGATGATGTAGCGAGCGACCCAGGGTCCAGTCGTCGGCGGAATTAAGAGGCGGCGGGCGGGGCCTAGAATGAGCTTTGACAATTACGCCGCGGCGTGCACGCCATGTTGAATTTTTGACCACCTGACTGACTGCATTCATTTCTACTAAATAGACTTTGTCGCGAACATGCATGTCTGTGAAAAGGGCTTTATTAGACTGCTGGCTGTAGCGCCACTACTCCAGATATTCTCCGTTTGTCTCTTTGTGGATTACGTCAAACATGGGTTTCGCACTGAACCATCCCGCCATCGGGGTTCCCACTGTCTTGTATGTATATACCGCGTCTTCTTCGGCAATCTTGATTGTCTCGCCACCTCGCCCTGCAGCAGCCGCATCTGCCATCAGTTGCGCCTGGCAGCACTTCTCCATGCTCACGAACCAGAACACGGCCTCCTCAACAGACCTGCCAACGGTCAACAAGCCATGGTTCTGGAGCAGCGCCGCCTTCTTGTCGCCCAGACACTTGGCAATGTTCTTGCCCTCCTCCTCAGCCAGTACAACGCCGTTGAAAGACTCGTAGATAACGTGATCATTGTGAAAGGCGCACGAGTCTTGTGTAATGGTGTCGAGCTTGCGGCCGAGTGAACAAAAGGCGCGGCCGTAGATGGAATGCGAGTGCGCTGCGGCGACGACGTCTGGGCGAGCTGCGTGAACGGCATGGTGAATCATGTATGCTGCAGTGTTCAGAAGCCGACATTCTCCTCCGTCAATGACTTCGCCCTTTGCGTTTACGAGAATAAGGTCCGACTTCTTCATCAGGCTGAATGCGACTCCAAAGGGATTGACCCAGAAGGTCGTTGGGTCTACAGGATCCTTTTTACTATCAGCAACCTATTTAGCTTTTTCCAACATGTACAACTAACCCTCAGGGTGATGTGGCCCGCCACGCCCTCATCGAAGCCATACTTGCCGAAGATGCGGAAAGCAGCAGCAAGACGACCCTTTAGGTATTCGCGCTCCTTGTATGGGTCGTCAAACTTGGGCGGCCTGGGGAATTGGAGCACCCTCTTCTTGCCGTCCTCTTGGGTCATGCCAGGCTCGAGGGGCGCAACCGTGTTTGGTTTCGTCTCGTCGCCTGGCTGAGGCTCGATTGCTGATGGAGGAGACATGGTGGGTGTTACTGTATGTAGAAGACTCAATCTTTTGCAAGAATACAAACTACTCCAAAAGGCTGTGAGATAGTAAAAGAAGAAGGACGGCGACAAAGCGCAGGGAAATCAATTCCAGGTGATGCACAGGAAGTTCAGTGTACCTCGGAAGTAACGAGTGCTCTTTCCGAACAGGGCAAGTTCCCTTATCGGAACCGTTTCCGAAACCTACTCATCTTGCGAGTCTAGGGCGTGTATGTACACAGAGCAAGGGGGTGACATGTCGGCATATCTCCCGGCCCTTATCACGGCCGACGCGCGATACCTAAGATGGCTGTATCGCAATTGCAACCTGTTTAGGATGCCATTGTCCCTATCTCTAGCATTGAACCTTCTAACCACCTACCATGAAGTAGTTATTGTCGCTACTCAGGTAGTGAGACATCCAGTCTAAGCCCAGCGCCACTCTACCACAGTAACCCCACTTTCTTCGTCCGATGGTCGGCCGACCCGTGTCGTCCCTATGTAAGTCAAACACAGCGGGCGGTAGACTACCAGTCTTGGATGCGGGGGCATGGGTGCGGGGTAGTACGCCTCCTCTCCCAACAAGACGCCCCAGTACGCCACTTGTATGTCTGAGCCTCAGGCCAGAATCTTACGCCAGCGGAAACGGTCATCAAGTATTCTGTGAGTAATGGAAATGCTCGACGGGTATCATCGGTGATGAGAACAAAGAAAAATCCAAATAACATTGTGATAGCTTTTCTTCTGAAGACACATGCAAGAATGATGTACGCAGATGGGCACCAGGGTTCTTCCATGCCATGATGGAAGACTAAAATTTGGGTCTGTGTAGGAAGATCCATGTCGTGCAGCCTATGGTAGCTTTGTTGGGTTTTCCTTATTCTCTGGTACCTTTTCATGTGTGTATATGTGTGTGCGCATGCGTGTGGGCAAGCGCGCCTAGCCTGAGGAATAAATCCCAGAGGGTCTGTAGTGTACCAGACTCTCGCTGGCTTGCTTGCTTGTATACACGTGACGTGTTACCCCAGGAAGACGACCACGTAGCTGTCAATCTCGACGCAGGCCGATGTTTTTTATTCGACACATGCACGTCCCAGCACCTTGGAAGGTGTCTGTTGGTGCGGAGGGGGATCATCGATCGATCGCGTTATAGTTCCAAAAGTGGAGCAGGAACTGGACGAGAAGATGCATGCGGGGAACTGTTCATAAGGTTTTTGCGGATTGTCTAGTGAAGTCAGAAGGACGTCGATATACAGAAGCTTCGTTCCTGTATACGTCGCTACCAATCATGGTCAAATTCCCTACTAGTAGATGCAGGTGTAAGAGTAATTGATTTTTGGTACCTTGAGACGGGTACCGCTTCAACGTGGCGACGAGCGCAACCTACATTGCTTTTTGGACTCTAGTCTCCCAAGGATGGAAAAATGCAAAGATGGATCAGACTTTGAAACAGACTTTTGCGGTAGATGTAGCACAGAGATGCCATAGTCTCGGCTGCAGAAACATGAAGATGTGGGCTTTTTTTATACCACGAGCAAAGCCTTATGTTGCACGCGCGGAGCTCTTGCAATGTGATGTCACAAGCAATAGTCACAAATGACGTATGCTCTAATCGGACGGTGTCGTAGATGATCTCCGTGTTGGCATGGGCGAGTCGAAGTATTGTTCAAGTGCCGTGTTATCCACTGCCGGTTGGAGAGTCAGTGGTAGTGGAGCAGTTGTCAAAAGGGCGTTGCATGAAGCGTTTAAAGAGCAAAACCATCGCCTATTGGGCCGGCATAGTAATTGCGATAATTGGTGAAAGTTGCATCATGCCGTGTCCCAGCATTTGCCCTTATTGGCACTGCGACTTTTCAGCTGCACACGGGCAAGCCCCATCGGCTATAGTTACCCATGTCGATCGGCCATGTGGGCGATGCGACAGAGTCAGTGCAGCTAGCGACTTGCTCCACTTTGTTCAAGCTGGCTAGGATGAATATAGAAGTAAGTAAAGCCAATCGTACCGATTGCACATCACAAAGACGGGGCACCCGAGCCAGCGGGGAGATACGCTTGGTCGTGGTGGTAGGCAGGCTGCACCCGAAGCATCGTCAAGGGACAGGCGAGCGCATCCACTTGATCGTCACTGGCATTGTAAGATGGGCTCCGCCTTGCTGTCGGCGTAGGCGATTGGCATCCAAGATTGATTGCAGGCCGGAAGCATCGGAACACTTTTTGATCGTCTTGCTTGTGAATTTCATGTGGCTGTATGTGTACATATCGCTTGGAAGAAGCAACGGCTCTGGCCACACTTGGTAAAGCTCGGCTTTGGCTAGCGTGGGTAGCGACCGCGGACACCATGTTGACGCGGCACATATGTCATTATGTTTGAACATTTGGGAATTTTGATTTACCACGACAATTTGTCACTTTTTCTTGTGGCCTGCAAGCGTATAGTTGGAGGAAAAAATTGATGAGAGCATCGTGTTTGCTAATATCGCGTTCGGGTCAACAAGTGAGGGCCCATGTCCACTGAGCGCCACTGCCGTGCGAATTAGGGCAGGTGGGGTACTGAAACAGTCTGAGCGCAAGTTTATATGAAGATTGATAGGGAAGCGCTGAGATGCTGAGCACGCATACTTTATGGTGTTGTCCGAGCTTTGAGAAGGTGCAGACGCGCAGGGTATACGTGCGTGCATGTATGTACGTGTAGAGAGCATGCAAAGTAAGACGCCACCAGGTTTTCACAGATTGCACATGAGACTGGGGTACTTCTCAGTGGTGGCCATGCAGGCTGTGATGTGCGTAGCCGAAGAGCATGAGGGTGCAGTACTCGCAGCTTGCAGGACCGAGAACAGACGGTGGCGTTGGTTGGGGGTCCGAATGAGGCATTTTGCAGGGAGGGGTGCCCTCAGAGAGTCAAGACAGGATGCGCCTGTGTTTTAAAGAAACTCTGTGGGAGACAGTGAGGTGGAGGGGAGGGGGCAAGTAAGGACTGGGATCAACGGCCTATAGAGACGGGCTCGTGCATAAGGTCCCGTGAAGGATTGGGAAAAACCAACCATACATTTCCAGAAGAAACAGTGCCACGGCGGGAAAAGAGCAAAAAAGAAGGGTGAAAACAAAGCTGAGGGACCGTGGAGAGCTGAGCATGGCGCCGCTTGCTCCAGAGTTGCCAGTGGCATTGAAGTCCCTTGAACATGTGCAGTCGGTGTCTCCGGTGCTGGGCAGGCTGTGGGTGGTGTTATCCCCGGTCTCGCGATGGCGCAGAGGATGCGATCAAGAGCAGCCCCTCGTCAGCACCTGCAGTGACGGAATGCAATGCTGGGGGCGCATCATTCCTTGACTCGACGGGCCGCTCACCAATGCTGGCTGCTGATCCAACTAGTGGCTGCTGGCCCGTGTCGGCGACGACGACGACCATCACCACCTCCACCACCACTACGGCCGCTTAGCCCGCCCACAGTCCGGGAGGACCGCTCCCTCCACCCGCACATCCGCCTGGCCTTTTTTTGACGTGTGGTGCCTGTGGCCGACCACGCCTAATCCTCACTATTGCAATTCGGCTGTCCCCGCTTTCGATGGCCATCTCCTCTGGGCTAGTCAGCTCCCAGTTCGTCATTGCAGCATCTAACATGTGCAATCGTCGGGGCTGGTACCCACGACACACACCGGTCGCTGCTCTTCATTTGGAAACGATGGACGACGACGACGAAAACCCTTCGGTATTTTGGGGATCTTCCGTTCAGGGTTGGGACAGGATCGGACATGGGCCCCCACTGCGTGTGAAAGCCATGCCTTCTTGCAACGACGTGCCGGACGCCTGGTTTTATCTTTTTGCAACAGATAGATCATGGCTGCAAGTCACTGACCCGATCCGCCCGTCGAGTACCTCTCCACTGCATTCCTGGTCCAAGACAGCCTAGTGCATGCTCACATACGTGCACTGCAGATCTAATGCGACGCCAGCAAATGACAGGCTTGGAGACGCTGCCCACATATCCCCTGGCGTCTTTGTCAATTTTCGTGTGTGTATTGATCTGGAGACAATGGCTACATGTCCGACTACAATGGGTCAGAGCACTGTGTTGAGCAGGGGTCAAAACATCCCAATAGTCTTGGCCGTGTTTCTTTTACGAACTCTCAAGGGCCATTGCCCAAGCCTTGACCATACTAATTCACGGCAATGGCGCTCCACACCGTTCCCCACCGCCTTGCATGCGTAGTCGCTCTGCCCGGTTCAGCTTCCAACGGAACATGCGCCGCACCCCACGCATATCATGGGTGGGTGTGATGGGCCATGCGTGCGCGTCAATGCCGTCACTCATATCACAGAGAAGGCACCACACGCTTCTCAATTCAGTACTTGTCAGTGATCGCCGACCAGTCTTATCAGCCCAAACTTCATTTAGTGCTCCTGCATATCTTCATCCTGGTCTAGCTGAGCTAGCTCATGTGTGTACCAAGAGTATCACTTTGGGATTGCTCCGAGGGCTTGAGGCTGGCTGGCATGGTAGCCCCATGATCAATGCTAGGCAGGCGTACTCGCCCCGCTTTTGATGAGGGTGCTCGATCCCGACTGATACTAGCTTTGGAGAGCATCATAATTTAAAAAGACCGTCAAGTGCCATGAGCTGGACATTCCGTCGGTCTCATCCACATGCTGCACCTATTCAGTAAGAGCATGCCTTGACACGCACTCGACACTATATACTAATGTCATTTTGCTAGAGAAGCACAGGAAGAAGCGCTCCTCTCTATCCTCTCTATCCGCCGAAGACCCTCAGGATATAGATAGACAACGCCCGTCTGTCTCCTCCGTTGAGTCCAGTCCTAGCTCTTCTCCACAACCCACCAGACAATTCTCTCCGTCAAGTCCACCAACATCAAAGGGACTACCATCTGCACCAGAAATCAGCTATTCTACATCAGCTGTACCTACATTGCAGTCTCGACTCTCGGATCAGTCGCTGAAAAGGCCAGAACCAGTGTCAAGAACTACTTTACCCATTACCGAATCTCGAACAGTCGGTCCATCTTTGTCTGTTGAGACTAATCCTGCGCCAAAATCTGCTTCAGGCTCCCAACCCCTCAAGCAGTCGTCCAAAGCGCCGCTTCCAGACAGCCCTACAATTGCTTCACCTCGCCAATATTCGGTGAGATCTAATCTTACGGCTCAGTCTTCCATCACTTTTAGCCCACAACCAGCTTCACGGCCTAGCATCATGTCTGTCAGGCTCTCTTCTTACGGAAGGGTGAACGGAATGAACGGATCGAGCGTTCTTTCCCCACCAGAGTCACCCGGAGCCCTTTTCCGCTCCAAAGGGCGATTGCCTTCTTTCGCCTCTTCTCGTGCAACTAGCGGGAACTTCAGTACCGCAAAGTCTCCCAAGAAGCGTGCCAATGGTGCTGGCAACTACCAAAATCTGTTTGTCCAGGAGTCAGCGGCCGCTTTGGCTGACCGCAGTAAGAAGGCACTTGGAGTGACACATGAGAGCATCCGCGATGTTACTTATGTCTCATTTCTCGAGTGGATCAGATCAGAACGTCTCACTACACTGCCTCACAAGGGTAGCCGATGGGACAGAGTCTTGATCCGAGCTCTCTACTTCGCAGAGCAACTCCACAAGTTTGAGCAAGCCATTCAGCCATTTGCCCACAACAGTAGCTCTGCAGCCATTGTTGGTTACGGCCATGCGCAGCTGCTTCTTGAGCTTAGCCACCACAACTCAGAAGCCCTGGATAAGGCCTTCTCAATTTTCTACAAGTTTGCAATGTCATTTCACTCTGTCCTGCACCGTTCAGAATTGCTGGCTGCGAGCTCGGAAATTCGCGAGCAAATTTGCCTTCTGTACGCGGATCTCATCAGCCTCGTCGTTGATGTTGGTATTCACTTCCACTATGCTGCGAAAGGTTTGTGTTAATGTCCTCGGCTTCTCTGAATGTCTACTGATCTATTTAGGAATGTCGTCTGGCTCAACCAGCCTGGACATCTTTGAGCAGTTTGGCGATACAATCGAGTCTTTCCGTACTCGCCAAAACACTGTGATTGAATTGATTTGGCAATCACAGATTGAGAACGAGGTTTTCGAAGAGGGAGAAGCCATTGATGTTCAGCATCTGAGCCGATGGCTCGCTTCTCAAGATCGAGTGATTGCTGCCATCACTAGAGATCATGAGACATATGTAGACAACCAGGCCGTAAGTCTAAACGCCTTGCTGCGGGAAGCACACATTGACTTTATTGCTTCAGGAATTTACCTGCCTATGGTTCAACAAGCACCTGACAAAGTTCTTCCAAAGCGAGAACCGCATCTTCTTGGTCACTGGCCAGTCTGGTGCCGGTAAGACCACACTTGCTGGGTCTATTGTTGAGCGTCTGCAGCGACCCATGAACCGAAAGCAGTACGACACAATCTTCTGCTCCCTCTCACCCGACATTCCCACTGCTGCAACCTCGTTGGCCGTAGTCAAGTCTTTGTTGTTCCAGCTGCTGAACCTGCGCATTGGCAACATGAACATGTACTGGGCTCTCTTCCGCGCCTACAACCAGTGCCGAAACTACGAGGATACAAAGGCTTACGAAGAGTGCCTCTGGCAGGCGCTTACCGAGGCCCTCCAGAATCCTGTTCCTGGCACCAACGAGCTCGTTGTGGTAGTGGATGGCCTGGATGAGATTGCTGATTCGAAGAGCGCATCTGTCCAGGCCCTGGGTGGCTTCAGCTCGACCGGCCTCTTGGAGAAGCTGGCTAAGGTCACGAAGCAGAGTCGCGGCGTAAGACTGATTACTATGTCTTCCTCGGTAAAGTTGTCTTCTGCTTCCATGGGAATTCAACACGAGATTACGCGCGATGATGTTCGAGACGACCTTCACGCTGTGGCCCTACGGGCCCTGATCCACAACCATCAGTTCCACGGCCAGCGTTCTTTTGATCAAGAGCAGCTGCTGGACCGCATTATCGAAGCATCGAATGGGTCATTCCTACAGCTCAGCTTGATTTGTGAGTTACTCAATGGGCAGAAATCTCCCGATGCCATGAACAAAACGTTGGAGGGTATTGAAACCTCCAAACCAAAAATCTCAGACCTCATTGTCAGCCTCATCAAGCAGCTGAATCCCAGCAACGATGCAAAGACGTTGCTATCATGGGTCCTGGCTGCTGAGCGTCCTCTCACAATCGATGAGATTCAGACTCTGTTCTCCATCGACATTGAGCGTGGCACTATCACCGACAAGGGTGTCAACACGAATGAGATGTTCCGAGTTTTGGAGCCATTGTTCACTCTGCACCAGCGCATCGTGCGATTCAAGCACCCTGTGATTCACTCCACTCTGCACGACCTCGCAGAAACTGGCAAGGTCGCTATCCCATTGCAGAACAGCGAGACAGACCTCCTTCTCAGGGTTTTGGCTTACACCAAGTCTGTCCTCAAGGATCGCAGGACCGAGCCGACTTTTGAGATCTCTGACCCGTCCACACCAGACAACCTCTTCAAGCAGCACCGCTTCCTCGAGTATGCAGTGAGATATTGGGTCTTGCATCTGCAACAATCTCCTTTGGCTCCCAAGGCGTCTGGCGAGTTCAAGCCGACCCCCGAGCTCAAGAAGGTCTTCCCTGACACCACAATGCTCTCCATTCTGGAATCGAGTTGCTGGAACCTCCAGTTGCCGATCCCTCAGGTCCTCGAGCTCCAGAGGGTTGTTTGCAAAGTCCGCGAAACATTGTTCACCAAGAACCACCCTGCTGTGCTTCAAACCTACCTTGCAATTGCCACGAGCTACATGATCGTCTCCAACACTACGGAAGCTGCCAAGTATCTTTACATTTGCACCATCATTAGCAAGGAGACTTTGTCGCCCATCCACCCACTGACCGTGGAATGCGCTACTCAGTTTTTGAGCATCACAGAGACGCACACCTCCTCTTCCAGAACTGAGATCATGACGCACCGCGAACAAGTCCTTATGGTACTCATCACCTCCTACGAGACTCAATATGGCAGCTCTTCTGAGTTGGTCATTAAGACCCGACACCTTCTTCGCCAGCTCTACGAGTCCATCAACGAGAAGGAGAACGCATTGAAGATTTCTCGGGAGATTGAGCTTCATGTATCTGGCACCATCCAGAATACAGACGACCATTGGGAATCTGGAGGTGTCAACCTCAAGCGTGTCCCGCGCTATGATGATGTTCATCACCATGATACTATCCTCGGTAGCGACGAAATCGAAGAAGAGCATGCTTTGGTCATGACTATCTCTTCCATCGAGGCGCAACTGAGCCTGATTCAGCAGCATCTTCACCGCAAGGAATTCTCCAAGGCGGAGATGATGTACGCCGAACTGTGGATGGAAATTTCTTCCAAGTGCCGCACTGTCATGGCGATGGAGTGGCACGAGAAGAACATTGAGATTGCTACTGCCTACTCTCAATTTTTGAGGAACCAGAAACGAACCAGCGAGTCCACAGCGATACTATGCTCAGTCTGGCAGCAGTACGAATCTCACCAGTTGTCTTTCTCGGAGAGCATCGTCACGCGACTCACACATGTGGCCAAGGAGATGAAGACCATGAACTGCCATGCTCAGGCACTCTCAATCTTCAAGTTTGCCAGCTCCTACTACCAAAACGTGAGCCGAGAGGAATCGTATGCTTCCAAAGAGGTTCACCAGCAGCTTTCCCAGACTTCGAGTGAACTAGTCCAGCAATCACTAGCCAGTTCCAGTTCTGTCACGCAGACCACGACGACAATTTCTGAATCGGTAGTCCAGGATGTGTTTTTCACTGCCATCTCGAGCTCCAAGACCCTTGAGTCTAGCACTGTCGCAGTTGCTAAGAAGCTTACGGCTCAGTACATGGCAAAGAAGGAGTACTCTGCGGCCATCAAGGTCATCCACGCTACCCTGCAGCGTACTTGGTCCTCTTTTCTGGCGACCTCCATTCACGATGTTACCATGGCGACATCTTTCACCCAAGAGTCAGTCGAGCTAGTTGAACGCCTTGCAGAATGCTACTTGCAAATGCGACAGCTGGACAAGGTCGACGATGTCTACAACCGATTTTTCCGTGCTGTTCTCGTCACTGAGAAGGTCGACAAGGCCACCTTTGAGAAGTCGAAGAATCTTTTGATCAACTTCTATGACAAGCATGGCTACGCTGACAAGGCTATCAGCATCTTCCAGGAGATCTTGGTCGTATACCGCGCGCGTCTTGGTCACACTCACGAGTTGACCATCGAGACCCTGTACACTTTGGCCCAGAGATGCCGCGCCCACCCCAGGAACCACGGCTATTGGCTAGACTACTACTTGCAAATTCTGGTGGCCTTGAACAAGGACTCTGATCTTTGCCACAAGAAAGCACTGGATGCTCTCCAGGTCGTTACCGTGACGTACTGGGAAGATCGCCGTTATGCGGAGGCCGTGACATTCTACAGCGTGCTCTGGAACACTTTCGTTCGACAGACCAAGGAGCACCAAATCTTCTCCGACGTCAAGTTTGTTGAGACTCTGTACGAGCGTTACTACCAGTGTCTTGAGGAGACCAAAGCCAGCTGGTCCGAACTGTACAAGGTCACCAAGGAGTACCGTGAGACCTCCACTGCTACCTTTGGCGCTGAATCTTCCATCGCTGTCAATGCGACACTCTCGCTTGCTCAGGTCACTCAGAGCAGCGAGCAGCACATGTCGGAGGCCATCTCTCTCTACGAGGCGGTGTCTCAGTCGGGCAAGCAAGTGACTACCACCACGACCGTCACGGAGATCAACAACACCCTGTCATCTCTCTACCACAAGCAGATGCACTCCTCATCCTCCAGCAGCATGAAGACCGAGACCATCTCGCGTGCCTTGAAGATGAGCGAATCGCACTTCCAGGAGTCTACTCAGGCTTATGGATACAGCCACGAGTCTTCGCTCACCAGTCTGAAGGAGCTTGCAACTCTTTACTCGCGTCAGCAAAAGACGGACGTTGCCGTTAAGCAAATCTCAAAGGCAGTGTCTGAGATTGTCACCAAGGAAACTTCGTCGCAGAAGCAGATTGAGTCGGCTGCCTACATTGCGCAGACCTTCCACGCTATTGAGCAGGCCAGCACTGCGCACAGCATGGTTCAGGAATTGCACCGCCAGATTTGTGCAAAGGACTCCAGGCATGCATCCAAGTGGTCTTTTGATCTGACCAAGAGTGGACGTACTGCTCTCGCGTTCCTCGCCTCTCTAAAGTACAACCTCAGGAAGGATCTCAGCATTACGTTCTCGGAAATCTATGCCGATCTTACCATGGAGTATATCTACTGGGTGCAGTTCCACCAGACTCTGTCAAACAACGAGAGCCTGACCAACATCCTTCTCGCCGCTGCTCCTCTTCGCTACTTCTTGCGTCGCAACGACAACAAGGAGATGATTTCGGTTGTTGAAGACCAAGCTGTTGAGCTCTTTGTCAAGCGTGACGCGCAAGACTTGAAGGACTTTAGCAAGGAATCTCCTCGCATCTTCATCATTGGTATCCTTGATTACCTCGGCAGCGGTCGCAACAAGGACTTTATTCGCTCCGTCATCCTCTCAAGCAACCGAAGCGTCAGCCAGCTTACCAAGGAGAAGAAGTTCCGCGAGGCTTACGACATTGCCAACCTCGGCTTCCTCTTCGCCAGCAAGCACGATGGCTACAACGGCCCACGCGCCATTGGCATGGGCTTCAAGCTTGCCTCGCTGCTCGTTGGCCGTGAAACCAACGAGAAGTGTCCTGACGCTGCCCTGCGCAAGAAGATGCTCGACCTCTCCAACCGTATTGTCAAGAAGATCCTGGAGATTTGCCAGAGCCTCAAGATCAACTTTGCCCATATCCAGCTTTACGAACTCAGTCAACTGTCTGCTCTCCTTGGCGAACAGGAAGACTACGAGACTCTGGAGTGGCTCCTTACCACGCTCTGGCAGACTCGCGATGCTCAGCGCTCATGGCCCGCCGAAGTCCTTCTCAACCTTGGTCGCCGTCTCATCTGCGCCCGCTACCTCGCCGGCCACCCCGTCAAGGCGATCCGCCTCGCCGAAGACATTGCCTACAACATGCGTCGCGCTCACGGTCCCCGCGCTCCGGTCACTATCGAAACCTACGAGCTGCTCGCCCAGCTGTACACGTCAGCAGGCAAGCATTTCCAGGAGCAAGCTGCAAAGGGCGAAAAGACGGCCGGCATGGCCAAAGACTACTTCAAGAAAGCCATTTTCATCCACGAAGACATCCTCCGCGTCCTCGTCAACAAGTCCGCTCAAGCCGTCACCGACGAAGACGACGACGACGATGACGACGAAATGGACACTACCGCCGAGCTTCTCGCCCGCGAAGGCATCAACGTAAAAGCCCAGCCCAACGCCCCCAGCGCCGAAGCCATCGACGCCAGCACCCTTGACCACTCCGCCATAGCCCTCAAGCACCTCCACCTCCTCAAACTCGCCTACCAGCGCTACGGCGGCTGGCCCAAATCCGACGCCGAGTACGAGCGCCTCAACGCCCTCGTCTTCCGCGTCTTCGGCTCAGACCCCAAGTGGAAGGGCGTCGAGGGAACAGAAAAATGGGACGCCAAACCTTTTGGAAACGGCAAGGCAGAGTCCCAGGAAGGTGGCTTCAAGGGCGTCGGCGACTGGACTTTTGGTAGCGATGAGCTTGTTAGTGGACGCTACCAGCAGGTTATGAGTCCCACAAGAGCTATGAGTCCTGCGCCTGCGGGAGCGAACGGTGTGGCGATTCGGTTTAGATGAGCATGATGATGATGAGGAGGAGGAGTGTTATGATGGTGTACGTATGAGTGATGGTGTAATGGGGACATGGGTTAATGAATGACTCAATGCTTGCGAGTTGGGAAAGTCAGTGGTTGGGAATCCTTGGTCGAGCCTTTTCAGGCAACTCTCTCTTATTTTTCCTTTGTCAAATTTCTCCTTTTTTCAACTGTTCATCAGTCTGCTTATACCGAACACGCCTGGATGCGGGTTCTCACACCTCTCGTTTTCTCTCTCTCTTTTTTTCTTTTTTCTCTCACTAATCTGATTTGAAACAAAAGTCAGTGTTTTTTATTAGTTTAGTTATCTGATTAGCTTGTTCGTTCACTCTCAAAAAGTGTGTTGGTAGGTATGGGTATTAATATCATCTACTCTTATCTAAACGAAATAATTGTTTCTGATGTGAGATTTTTGGTTGTTGCTGCTGTGATAGTGAATAAATGGATGTATGTATGAAGATGTTGGGTAGTGACTGTAGTGTAGGACTGACTCTGTATAGCAAGCGCGAGGAAAAGGCACTAATATTAAACTTTCTGGTATGGCGCTCAACCGAGCTTACGTTACTTGAGTACCAGACGCACCTAAAATAGTCCATTGATTTAAGAAAAGAAAACGAGGAAGCATGACATAAGTGTTCGAGAAACTCTATAGTAGCATACTGAAAACTCCAACACGACTCTGCATCCACGTATCACATCGCATAACAGCGAGTGCAACAAAAGCAGCTAGAGTAGATAGATAAAGAAACAATAAAGTTTCCAATAAATAATCATATTGTTAAAAGTGTGTCTGTGTGTTGAAATATCCACTTCTTTCCAAGCTCCACAAAATTGTCCTTTTTTTCCATCAACCCTCCTCTTCATTTCTCTACCTATTCAGCATCCGTCTCCCATCTATCCAACATGACTAGTCTCAAGTCTCAAAAACATCCGTAACGTCAGTCCACTCGCCGCGTTCTCTGCACTCCCAGTATCCGTCTTTGCCGCCTTTGAGCCTCCACACTTCTTCGTCACCCAGCGCGGCCGCCTCGACGGACCCAACTTTGGTGAACCAGCGGGGCTTCCATTCTTCACCGCGTTCCTCAAGGACCTTTCTGCGGGAACGCTGGCGCTCTTCGAGCTGCGCTTTAAGAGCCTCGGCTTTGTCTACGTCGCCGTCTTCGAGGGCGCGCTGATCAGGGCGGAGGCGGGAATCTGTGGGTGCAATGCGGCCTTTTTCAATGGCAGTGATTTGGTTGAGGGCCGCAGCAAAGGTGGTGAGACCGTAGTGTTTCTCTGCCTTGTCGACGAGGGTGCCTACTTTCCAGATGGTTTTACCTGCTGGCTGACCGTTGGATGTGAGTTGGAGTTCAGTGGTCCATTTGCCTGTTGCGCCACTGGGAAGGATGGAACCTGTGCTGTCAAAGGTTTCGACAGAGACTTCTTCTGAGCGACCGGCAAACATGCCGCCGGCTTTGAAAGTACATACGGCCTTTGCGCCAGAGGTTTCGGACATGATGGTCATAGTTCCAGATGGCTCGAGATACTTTTCTCCTGCGATGACGTTGCGCAGGTAGGATGTCGCTAGGGTCCAGGAGTAGTGTTCGCCCGAAGCATGCAAGAAGATGCGTACACGGCCATCTGTGTTGATTTCGGCGCTCTTACCCCAAAACTTCTGCATTGGCGTGGGTGATTGCATAAAGGTCCACTCTTGGGCCTCGGCTTGACAAGCCATGCGGACTGGACGGTGGAGGACTTTTTCGGCACAGAATCGGAAGCCCTTGTCTTCGCGGACGAGTTCGTATGTCTCACCAAGCATGGGGTTGAATGGTTTGCGGATCGCACGGTCTTTGACACGGGCGTTGCTAAAAGCTGAAATTGCGAAAGCGGCCATGTAGACAAGTCGTTCACCCGTTTCTGATGGTGCTTTCACGGCGGCGTCTAATAGTTCGCTGTATTCGAGCTGCTCTGCTAGGCGCTGCAGGGCAGATGTGGGTTCATTGGCCGATACTGGCATAGCAATAGTCGACAAGTCCTTGCCAACGTTCTTCCTGAAGAATGCAATCAAACTTGGAGGCTGGACCTTGGGCGCAGGAACAGTAGCGCGACGCTCAACAGGGCTGAGCGGTAGAGGGGAGAGAGACGTCGGCTTTGTAGGGAACAATGCTGGTGTCATTTCCAGCGACATTCGTGTCCGATCTCTCATGGTGTCGCTACCATTCTCCGAAGACGATTCCGACTCTCCATCCGAGTCGTCGTCAGGAGGGTTCTCGCGCTCACGCTCTTCATCGCCGCTGTCGCGCCGAATAGTTAACAGCTGCGACTTGCTGGGATCGCCATCAGGAGCATCAAAAAACTCGTCCACGGATTCGGCAGTTGATTCAAAACTATTGCGTGATGGTACAGCTGAGAGTGGTGCCTGTATTAGTGCTCGGCGTTGTTTACTTTCGCTGATGAGTTTGGAAAAGTCTTGGACAACCGAATCAAGGTCCTTGAGTAGGGCCATGCAGTTTTCATGCAGGGTTTCTTCCGGCGAGGGACCTGTCTGACTTATTACGCTTTGGCGCCCATTTGTGTTTGGAACTGCAAGGGAGCCGTTTGCGGAGACATTTTTCTTTGTTGACCCCGCAGGGCTCTGAGCAGAAGTGCTTGGTTTGCGCTTCCAGAAAGAAGTCTTTGCAGGAGCCTTTTGGTCGGGAAAGTAGTCTCCAGACTCTGTTTCGGATGGCGTGGGCGATACAGCCTCGTTCGTCTTGGTGGGGGTCAATGCAGCTGCTGTACCGTACTTGGGATCGGTTTCCTGGGCCAATCTCCGTACTGCATCTCGTGTACCCGATACTCTACCTACCAGTGCCTCGACCCTAGCCCATTCGTTTTCGTCGGCGGCGTTCATAGCCCGCGGAAGACTTTGGAAAGCGCTCTCTTGTATCTGCACGGTTGGCGACGTCACCGCTCCTCTGTCGGCGGCTGTTCTTGAGGCCCGGTCGAGCGCTTCTTTCCACATGTGGAAGTCTTTCTCATTTGTAGCACGCAGCTGCCAGATCTCCGCCCCGGAATCGACAGAAATCTCCCTTGTTTCTTCATTTGCACCAACGGCAGCAAGTGACAGCGGTATTGCGCCGCGCAGGGCCGAGGAGTGGTCATTGCGGTAGTATGACAGTGTTGAAGATGTGAAGTCGAGGGAGAAGAATCTCCTCGCATAACCCTGGTTCCTCTTTCTCCTCTTCTTCTGCAGGACTCCAGTAAGGAAGGACGAGCCAGAAAGACTGCCTGGTTTCTGGGCGTGATGCGATTTCGGTCGCTCTCCAGGGGCTTGGGGCAGGGACTCTGAGGACTCGGCAGGGCCCATGGACGGGCTCGACTTGGGGAGGCTGGTTGTGCTTGCTCCAGCCATTGCCTGCGCATAGTGCATGTGGTGGCCCGACTTTGGCGCGGCATTGGTCGGATACGTCATAAGAACAAAGGTAGCCGTCTTGGAAACGGTCTTGGAGAAGGTGTTGTCAAAGACCAGGCCGTACATGCCGCCCTCGCCAGGGGGTATGTCGTAGGTGCCCATGGTGACCAGGTCGGCCTCGCATTTCCCGTGCCAGTGTACCTGCTTGAGCCCGATGGCTGACAGCTTCTCCAGGACAACGGTGCGGTCGTTGCGCGAGGTCGAGGCTCCGCGCCCGCGTGTTACGGGCGGTTCGAGGGTAGGGGTACCTGGCCCCGCTTCGAAAGTCGACGAGGCAGGCAGATGTGGAGCCGAGCCGGTCGCGTTTCCGGGGTGCTTGAATATGCCAAAGTTGATGGACTTTTTGTGTGGCTGGACGCTCCATGATATTGTGTGTCCCGACGAAACATTGACCCATCGGACGAGGTACGACTGGCTTCAATCAGCAACTGCAATGGGGCGCGGCATGGCTGACATACTTTGCTGTGAATCTCAACATTCTCCATGCCGGCCATGGCTGCGGCGTGGTGGTGCTATGTCGGCGGGTGAAAGTATCGTGGGAGCGGTGTTACCCAAGTCGGGAAGCAAGCTGTAGGTACGCGGGGCGGGCGCCAGTTGGCGGAGCTCCTATAAATGCTCGGCAGGCAAGCGAATGCAAGGCGCGCTGGTATCCAGGTAAGGCAGCTGTCTTAGTGAGCGGGCATGTCGGACGCCCGAGGAGCGCAGCACCGGGCAGGCGTTGGGCAAGGCGACTAGTCAGCTTTCGCTGCGTCGGCGACAAGAAGCTGGTCGAGGGAGGAGGAGGTCGGAAAGCCGATGGTTCCAGGGCCGAGTCGTGCGAGCTGCGACGCCTTTAGCTGCCCTTTTCTGGTAGAAACCTGGCCGCAGTGCTGGGAAGCCCCTGCCGATCGCGAAGCAAATCAGTAGCCAGCAAAGCAGGTAAAGGCCATGGCATTCGAATGACATGCGTCGACGCTACCACTACCGCGACTACACATGTGCCTGGCACGCGGCGGCTGGGAGCATCGCCAGCGAGCCGGGGTCTGCGTTGGTCCAGCCGCCTTTTGATTCAGCCTTACGCCACCCCTCAGCCACCACCATTAACCACCTATGCCTAAGTATGCACACTCGACGCACCACCACCCATCTTGCGTGCTGACCGTCTTGATTGATAACATGAAACCGCCATGTCCCCTGCTTGGTCAGCCAAAACAATCTGCATCCTACCTCCCGCTTACCCGCCTCTTCCTTACTGTTGTTACAATGCTGCCCGCTGCCCAGCTGCGTAATAAGTGGACCCTCGACGGCCCGCGGGCGAAGACGGCGGAGACAGGCTCGCCGTATTGCTATACGAGCCTGTCTAGTAGAATTCGTCACTCCTTCTCTGGGCCGCTCTGATAACGTCATCCCCCATGTGCCCCCTCCTGGGGCAGTATCCAGGTATCGGAGTACCGCGAACCGGGGAATCGAGCTACCCAAAACACTGCCTACCCCCACCACTAGAATGATTGTGATCTGCCCTGCGCACTTGGTCATGTATATTCGAGATATGTGCTAACCTAGTCATGGTGCTAGTATGCTGTGCTAACAGCTGATTCAGGACGTAGACCTTCCTACTTTCCCGGTAGTGCATACACCACAAGAAAATCATGTAACGTTTGATCATGTGACATGTGCATTGGATTCACTGATTACTATACTACACCAACGTCATTGTTAAAATTTCCTCTAGGATATGTACAAGAGCGAGCCATATGTCTTACATACGCATAGCGGCAACGCACGGCTAGCTTGCCTATTGGCAGAGAGAGGCTGAACGATACGTATAATACCGTATATCGGATGGGCATGCTGCCTTTAGCCTAGTGCACGTGATGCCGTATTGCGCAACTACAGTACTCACCCTTGTCCATTGGCGCCAGCGTACACTGTCTGTCCCGACAACAGTCCGAAATATTTGAAGGCCTTATACGCAACAAACATAAAATGTTGTTTCTCACGGCCTCAATGACACAAAGACAACTCGTCACTTGTGTTTTCTATTCAATCAATCGCCTACAGTTCACGATATGAAGTCAGTCACTCTTGTGTTGTCAATGGCATCTTCTGCCATCGCCGCACCCACCGCAGATGGGTCTTCTTGGTCTGGATGGGGCAATGTAAAGCACTTCTTTGCCTTTGGTGATTCGTACACTCAAACTGGCTTCGATGTCAACGGCACCCAACCAACTACTTCAAACCCTCTCGGTAACCCGCCCTTCCCTGGTAACACATGGTCAAACGGACCCAATTGGGTTGGGTTCCTCGCTACAAAGTACAACGCCAGCAACCTTCTCATATATAACTTCGCCGTAGGGGGTGCTACCGTAGATAGTGCCCTCGTCACCCCAGTCGACATACCAGTCATTGTCACCATAAAGGACCAAGTCCAATCTCGGTTCCTCCCCGCCTATGGCTCGCACCCTGCCTCGACTCCCTGGACATCCGCCACCTCGCTTTTCGCCTTCTTCATCGGCATCAACGACATAGACTTTAGCTGGCAACGTGGTAACGCTACTCTCTACGACTCTATCTTCGCCTCATACCAAAAGCAGCTCGAAGACGTGTACGCCACGGGAGCCCGAAACTTTCTCTTCCAAACTATCCCCGCTGTCAATCTTTCACCCCTCTCACAGGCCCAGAACCGAACGCAGGAGGAAAGGAAGAAAGAAGCCGATGCGATTGTCGGTTGGAACAAGAGGCTCACTGACATGGTGGCCGCTTTCCAGGACAGTCATAAAGGCACCACAGCATTTCTCCACGACACCTATGGTCTGTACAACAAGGTCTTGCAGGATCCTAAGAGCTACGAGCAGACGGCCGTGTACAAGGACGTTACTACTTCGTGCGCCGCTTACGCAAAGTGAGTAATTTTTAGTACCTTGATTCCTTTTTTCCTTTTCACGATAGAGATGCTTTTGCTAACAGATAGACGACAGTCTCACAAACGATTCTTTTGCAAAGGACACCAGCTGCCAGTATGCTGTAAACGAATACTTGTGGCTTGACGGCTTGCACACTACATTCCCCATTCACGACACTGCGGCTGCATCGATCGCTCAACTATTGTCTGGGGAGACGGTTGCGGAGACGATTGCAGTGACCGTTGAAGATGATGACGAGGAGACGATTGATGAGACCAGTGAAGCCGGTGACGAAGAGACGGTTGCGCAGACTGACGAAGACGGTGACGAGGCGCAGGATGAGTGTGATAACTAATTGTCGTGTATTATAGATCATTTTTTCCGGGAGAGTATAGAGTATATTGCATCGTTCTTAAACTTAGCTCATAAGCGAATACGGTTTTGATTTTATCGTAGTGGTAATAGACAATTTTTGGGATACTGAGTGGACTAGTCGTACGTTAACTAGGGTCGTGGTAGTCTTAGCGTTATTCTCCAGGCATGATCCAAGTGCTCCAGCTCCCGCGGAATCTTCGAATGCTCCACTCTGTCTTTCCACAATTTGTCCGTAAACGACGCAGCGCAATTTCTTGTCCGCCTCCAATTTGTGGAGTATTTGGAGGCTATTAGGAACCATCAATTTGGGCCCAATATATTCCCCACGCGCTAGCGCACGTCCTATGTTCCCGCAGCTCAACTTCATATCGGTCCGTGGTAAACTTTCTGTACGCGCCCTACTTAACATGTCGTATCCTCAGAGTTTGAGAATACCATCAAGGTTCTTGTCTTGTTCTATTCCTTGTACATAGTTAACAACATGGTAAAATTAACTATTCTCGCCTTGGCCTTGGCCAGCTCTGGGTTCGCTGCGCCTAGTGCAGCCAAAGGTCCTCACTGGTCAGGATGGAAGAACGTTAAGCATCTTTTTGTCTTTGGCGACTCGTACACCCAGACTGGCTTTGACGTAAAAGGTACTCAGCCAAACCCTTCAAACGTCCTGGGCAACCCGCCCTACCCCGGCTGGACATCTTCAAATGGTCCTAACTGGGTCGGTTTCCTCGGCACCACCTACAACGCTAGCAAAGTCCTGGTATACAACATGGCCTATGGCGGTGCTACCGTCGACTCGGACCTCGTTGCTCCGTACACCCCTACCGTCATCAGCATGAAGAACCAAGTTCAAACCCAATTCCTCCCCACCTACGGTTCCCATCCCAGCTTCGCCCCATGGACCTCCAACTCGTCCCTCTTTGCCTTCTTCATTGGCATCAACGACGTGGGCACCAGCTGGTGGCGCGACAACGCCACCACCATCTGGGACAGCATCTTCACCGTATACAACAAGCAACTCCAAGACATCTACGCCACCGGCGCCCGCAACTTCCTCTTCCTCAGCGTGCCACCCGTCAACCTCGCGCCGCTGACCACCGAGCAAAATGACGGCGGCTACGCAAAGGAGAACGAGGGCAAAGCCATTCTCCGCTGGAACCAGAGAATCATGAATATGATTTCGACGTTCCAGGCTAAGAACAAGGGTACGACTGCGTTTGTGCATGACAGTTGGGATCTGTACAGCAGCGTTATCGAGAACCCCAAGAGCTACGAACAGACCAAGGGACTGAAGAATGTCACGGGATACTGCCAGGCGTACAAGAGGTGAGTTTCTGACCTTTTTTTTTGGCGCCAGAAGAAAAAAGAAATGTGTAGTTGCTAACGAAAAGGATAGCGGAACGTCGAGTTGGTACACGAAGGATCCCAGCTGCACGTACGCAGTAAACGAGTACCTGTGGCTTAACGAGTTGCATCCTACTTTCCCCATTCACAACGCTACGGCTGCGTCGATTGCCAAGATGCTGTCCAAGTAGGATTGATCGAGAATATGACTGATTTTGGGAGATTGAGTGAATATCAAGCTTGGTTGTTACCTATAGTTTGCTCACTCCTTGAAAAGACGGAACTTGCGACTTCCAACCTAGATGCTTAGTATATACAAAAAATCAAAGTACAATCTTCAGGATAGAATTTATCTCATTCTAAGACTCTGTGAAATAAAGCATAGCAATGCTTTATTTGTGTCAATGGCAGTAGGAGGAACTTTGAAGTACCATGAGTGTGAACGACAGTGCTACATTTTCTGGATGAGACGTGCTTGTATACCACCACTGAGCAGAGCAACCAGTCTATATTCTTACTCGTCATATCGTGCCACATCTAATGTACAATATGCTACACATTTACAAGCGTCATATTTACAAGTCACATCACACACGCTCACTCACCCAAATGGCGCCTCTGCACCCGCCCCTTATGACCTCGGTGAGAAGTTCATATGGCCTTGCGCTCTTGGCATCATTCTCCACGGCATGATCCAAGTGCTCCAGCTCCTCGTCTCGTATCCGCCTCAATTCAACCACCAGCTTCTCCAACTCGGGTCCCAGACTCTCACCCCTCTGCTCACATTTCTTGGCCCAATCTAGCAGCACGCGCACTTGCTCATTGTAGTGCGTTCCGATCTCCGTCTCAACAGCCTCCGTGCACGCCATTGCCGCCTCGCGCCCCAGGACAGCCGTCGACCACCCCAGAATACTCGCGGCCGCTGTCCAGATGGGGGTCATGGCGGTAGGGCGGATGCGGTGCTTGGAAATGACTTCATTGAAATACTTGTAGTGACCAGCCTCCTGGTCGTACATGTGCTTCATGAGCGGTCGCAAGTGGGGATGTGACCGCGTGATGACGGGCGATTGGGCGGCGTAGATGAGAATAGCGGCCAGTTCGCCCGTTTGGTTCACGCGCAATGCCGAGGAGAGAAATTCGCGCTGCTCTTGCGAGAGTGGCCGTATGGGCTTGCCATCCTTTTGCGTTTGTGGCGACGGTGGGGTTGCGGTTGTGCTAGAGAATCGGCGTGGTGCGCCTGTGGTGATACTGGGGGCCAGGAAATCGAGCATAGGATATTGCAGGCTGCGGGAGATGCCGCGTGGTATTGCTCGGGGTGAGAGAAGTGCGCAAGACATATTGTGTTCCTGTAGCTATTGTACAATGGGGTAAAGTAAAGGAAAGACGCAATTGTACCAAAAGAGGCATGAATGGAAGAATGGATCGATGGGGTATGATGCGCTCACTGCACGCTAAAACGACCCACTTTGAGGACGCGGCATGGCCCGAGCTCAGCGAGCGTTTCCCTGACCTTTGGGCTTCCCACGTTCCTCTTTCCTTCCTCTTTTCTCCCCCTTAAGCGCGCCTAAATCTCCTCACGACATCTCCCGCGACCCCCGTTATCCCCGCCATTGTCGTCCGCACAAGCTACAAATTCACCGCCAAACTTTTCCCAGCCACCTGCGCAATGTCGGCCGATGATATCGACGATGAGCTCTTCGCCCTCGCCGGCGGTGACGAAGATGCAGACGTAGAAGAAGGCGAGGCGTGAGTACTCTCCTCTCACCATCCTTTTCCATCGCTTCCCTCGCCTCTGATCCTCCGCTCCCTCCACCGACCACCTGCACCCCTTGCCACGACTGGCGCTGACCCGACCCAGTTCATCGCCTGCCGCCTCGTCGCCAAATTCGCTAGGATCGGATGCCATGGACGAGTCCGACTCGGATCGCGACGATGACGAACCAGCACATGCGGCCGACGTGCCCTATCCCTTGGAGGGAAAATACATTGACGAGGCGGACAAGCGGCAAATCATGGCCATGTCGCAGCTGGAGCGTGAGGAGATTCTGGGGCAACGCGCTGAAGAGATGAGCAACGCCAACTTCAAGGCTGAGCTCGCAAGGCGCGCTGCAAACGTCCAAAATGACCGAAAGCGCAAGGCCGACTCAGAGGACCCTGACGATGGCATGCGCAAGAGCAGCCGCCCAAAGGTCCAGCCACGCAAGAACGAGAAGCTCGAGGCATACAAGCGCGAGCGAGAACAGCGAGGCCAGCAAAGACAGCGAAACGACGACCGACGCGGTGGTCGCAGACGGTCTAGTTCTGCTGATCGGGACGCTGGCTCAGATCTCGACGCTGATGGTGAGAGCGATGTGGAGTGGGACGACAGAGGACCAGAGAAGGTTCGTGAGGAGGTGCCTGCAACACTCCGTGACTTTGAATCAGTGCGCGTCGGCAGGGGCTTCTTCTCAGAAGTATGCTTCCACCCAGGTTTCGAAGAGGCCTTGACTGGCGCTTTTGGACGTGTGGGTGTTGGTCAGGATGCGCAGCGGCGGACTCTTTACAAGATGGCTCAAATCAAGGGTAGGCAAATTAACTCGAGTGTCTGGAACATGACTAACTCTTTTTCAGGCTTCTCGGTGGGCAAGCCGTACGTTTTCGAAGGCAAGGACGGTAAACGGGTCGCGACCGATCAATACGTCATTGCGCAACACGGTTCCGTGAAGAAGGACTACCAGTTCCAATTCATGTCGAACCAACGGTTTACCGAGCAAGATCTCGACATCTACCGTCAATCCCTTGCAGAGACAAACGCCAAGATGCCATCACAGTCTTTCCTTCAACGGAAATACGACGACCTCAAAGCGCTCCAAAACCACTATTGGACCGACGCCGACATTAGCGCACGTATCGCAAAGTCCAAGAAATACGCACACCTTCTCCAGCGCTCAGGATCAGAATCACAACCCAAGATTGCCACACAATCCGACGCAGCTGCTCTCCGTGTGGCCGAACTCAACCGCAAGAACCGCATACAAGAAGCCGAGCGCCTCCGCAAAGCCCAACTCGAACAGCAGAGGCAAAGGAAGATCGAGCAGAAGAAGGAGGCCGCCAGGCGCAAAGCAGAAGAAGAAGCCAAGAAAGCACGGGAAGAAGAGGAACAGAAGAAGAAGGCCTTGGACGTTGACGCTCTCTTTGACGGCGAAACCAGTTCAAGAGCGACGACACCCAACCCCCAGCAGTCTGGCGCCAACAAGAAGAAGACTGAGCGGAAAGGCCTGCCGACGTTTAGGAAACCAAAGATGGATGATGACATTATTGCGAGCATGGACATTGGCGTTGACATTGAGATTTGAGCTTCGTTGGACCCTCCCGTTGGACCCGTCTTTTTGCTCTCTCATCTTTTGCGTATTCCTTTTTGGGCTTATCTCCATCCATTCTGCTTGGGACAAATCAAGTTGGAAATCTTTTTTTGCTGCTCCTCCTCCTCTGCCTTATCCTTTTTTTAATCTGATGTGCGCGACAGAAATTGAGTCACTACCCACTCTTTTTTGCATTGCGACGGTGTTTATGATGCGGGGTAAACTGCTATAAGATATACATTTATTACTTTTTTTTCTTTTTCAGTTTCTTTTGATGGTAAACCCCTCTGATCGAAATATGGATGGATGGATGGATGGATGGATGGCATGAAAATGGGATGATGACATGTGCTCGCAAATGATACGTAGCAACTGTGGGAATACCAGTTCAAAGTTAGACAGACATTTTAGTAACGAATACATGAAGAGTTATTCTTACTAAAAACTGATTTGCTTTGGTGCTTTGAGAGAGATAACACTTTTGGTATAGGCATGTAATTGCGCGTATGAGAAGATGGGTTTCTGATGAAGAAAGAGATAGATGGAATGAATATTAATGTATTGGATCTAGAAAGAAAGAAAGACACAAAGATAAACGAGCCCAAGTCCCCTACCAAAACCCCTCACCGCACACCTGGTCCGCCCTAGTATGGGTTACGTAGATACAGGCATACGCCTCTCATCATTCTGCACTACACTCGTACTCCTCACCGGATCCTACAACGGCGCAGTCAATCGTTCATCCGCCACACCCTCATTCTCATTCTCATTCTCATTCTCATTCACATTCCCCATACCCCATACCCGCCTGCGCTGTCGACTTCCTCTTTCCCACATCTCCCGCTCCCGCTCCCGCTCCCTTCCTACCCCCTCCTTTGTCCGGACTCTGCCTTACAGGCACCTTCGCCCTCCTCCCTGCCCTCACAACTGCATACCTCGCATCATCACTCGGTCTAGGACTAGCTTCAGGAATGGGATCTAGCCTTCTTGTGGTTATCTGATCTGAAGTCGTTCCTGACCCCGGGAAGAGGTGTTTGAAACTGATGATATGGCCTTTTTCTCTGTCGTTGTCGTTTCCGTTGACTGGTTGTGGGTGAGGGATGTGCGTGTTGGAAATGGAGATGGAGACGTCGGAGATGGAGTTGGAACTGGAATAGGGGTGGGTTTGGTGGGTTTGGTTGGGGAGTTTGCGGCGTTGACGGTAGAGGAGGATGGTTAGGAGACTGTTTTTTTTTTCAGAGATTTGGAAGGATTAGTTGGGAGTCACGGAGATTAGAGGAGTTGAAGGGAAGAGAAAGTAAGAGGTGAGGGTGAGAGAGTGTGATATAAAGGGTGCAAGATCATAAATATATTTGGTGGAGTATTTGGGGTGGTGGTGCAATCGCACTCACAGCAGCAATGCGACAGCCGCACAGAGTCCTCCGATAAGCCCGTTTCTTAATTCATCTCTGTCGTCTGTCGATCTGGGTTTGGCGCGGCGCAATAGACGGAGTACGAAATTTTGCTGCAGCGACGAACTGCCTGATGTCTCCTTGACCGACGGAATGCTGAGACCACCCGGTTTGGTGGAGTTGTCCAAGGGCATCCATATGCCCGCTTGTACGGTACCCTTGCCCTGGCGGATGGCAGCTCTCTGTTCCTCGGTACAAGTATAGGCCTGGCGGATCCAACAAGTTGACTCTGGCTGGGGTGGCACTACATTCTTGTGATCAGAAGTTTTGGGGCCTTTGGTACTGAACGAGGACAAGTCGACTTTGCGCCCTGTGCTAATGTCTTCGCCATGAATAACACGATTGAACACTGTAAACGCGGTTTCCGGTTGATATATGGGCACTTGGTGGCCAGCGTCATAGATACGAGAGAACGATAGGTTGCCGTATTGGCGAACTGCTCCGCCAATATAAGACTCGTTGACGGCAATTTCGGCATAACCGGCTGCTGGGAAGGCGGTATCGTACCCTGGAACAAGACTGGCAAGCTCAAGTGATCCGTTTTGGCCCCCGTACCAGTTACCTATGAGATCTGCGTCTCCATAGATTAGGGCTACCTTGATCCCACGATCGAGCAGGCGTGCCAAAGAGGCTAGTTGAGTTCCACGGGCAGCATCTCCATCTGTAGCAGAAGTCAGTAAAAGGAATTATGTTACAGACATTTCTTGATATCAGCTTACTTGAATACATGGCAGTCAATACCATACTGTTGTCCGAGGAGAAATTGACTGGAGCACCAATGGACTGAAGTACATTGGCATCGTTAAGATACTCGACGTAAGCAGCGCTTGGCCAAACTTGAGGCTCCACTCGCCAGTCATAATTGCTGCGAAAGACATTCGTGACAGGGCTAGCGGCTAGTTGACATGTATACAGTGCAGCTGCACAAATTTTGTTGGTATTTTCGTCAGAACCGAGATCGTCAGGATCATTCGTAGCGGCGAGTACGCGGCATTGCGCAACCAGATTCCTACAGCCGTTTTCTTCGTTGATGGCGGCTATAGCACTCTGATGTGTCGCAAAATCGATGCTTTCAATGCCATAGGTATTATTATAGGCAAAGTCGAGGAGAGACGTGATTGTGACCACAATGTCCAAGATGCCATCGACAACACCTACGGAGCCAAGATGAATATCCAGTGCATCGCTCGATATATTGCCGGCCTTTCGTCGCTCGTTCTGCTCTTCGAAGAAATCGGCAAACATGGGGCCGTACAAACCGCCGTAGCTCTCGGCAAAAAGATGGATGGCAGCAGATTCGACATCTCCGCCAGGACGCTTCCCAGGGTTGTACTGGGAAAAAGTAGAGAGGAATCCTTGGAGAAAATGCCAGGTTGACTCGGCGGCAATAGCAGTTAGATCTTCCGTATTTGTAACAAGCCCAGAGGCAAAGGTACCGTTTTTGAAGCGCCACGCTGGTGTGTCAGACGGAAGGGGTGAAGGGACCTTGCGGCTATCCAAACCAATAGGATCATCTCCACCAAAGTCTATCGACGCATTCGCGCGCGTATCGTAAGAGAAGCCAGTCTGAGTAGGTTGGTCGATGAAGAGTATATTCGAGCTGCGGTCCCAACCCCAGGGCCTGGGCTGCGTGGTGTAGCTGCTGTTAGATCTTGGTATGACCTCACACGGTCCCACCTCAGTAAAGAGACCGACCATGCTCGATTGTCCGGGTCCACCATTCAGCCATATTGTTAGTGGTGCATCTTCTGGGTTGTCCTGAGCCTCGATGAACCAAAAGAAGGTGTTGATTGAATAATCTTGCTGAACAGGTGCAAGCGAGGACGGAGGAAGATTGACATAGCCCGTGTACTGCTTCTGCTTATCAGAAGCCGTAGCACATGTACCAGCATGAGGGTGTTTGTAGGAAATGGTGATACGGGGGTCCGCAGGTGATTTGATGACGGCATCGTAGGTTACGGGTAACGGATACTGCTGGGCCAACGAGAATCCAGCGTGAAGAGCAGGTAATACTAGGATTACCCGCGGTAACTGGATCTGGTAAAACTTAGTCTTCGCGCTTACTTGGTTGTACAGTCAAGTAGGCTTACCATGGTGTCGGGAGCCCTGCTTTTCAGTGACTATTGCATGGGAGTGAGGATAAGAGACTGGGAACGTTGCGCAAAACAGCCAAGAGTGCGGGCGAGGAATGCGCAGAGTGTTCGCGCTACCGAGTGATGTGAAAGAAAGGAAATGAAGGGGACGAATAACTGTTGGTTGTACCTTCTCATACTTGTACTGCAGCTCTTTCACCTTGGTCAAGCCATAGACCACCACAATCAAAATGGAAGCCCCCTAATGCACTGCAATGTAGCTGCAGGGACAGCTAGAGGCGTAGAATTGAGCCCCATAGCTTGTGTTACCCAGTTGCCAACGTGCCATGGGCGCTGGCCGATGTTGACACCGCTATACCTACCTGTACACGTCCGCGCCATCCTTCTTGATGACTTTCAAGCTAACTATTTCCGGCGCATAATACAAGATATTGCACAATAACAATAATGCAACGCCGTCTCTTCACCGCAAGTGACCTCTGGCGCAGCCCAATTGAAACCTGCAATCTCAATAACACCATTGCGGCACAGTGCGCAAGACATCTACGCCGCCTTCAAACTACTGCGCCACTCTGCACGTTGGCAACCCGTACAACAAAGGAGAATTGTCGTACCCTGGTACTGGGCGTACATAGGCTAAGTGAATGCAGGGGTACACAGCCCGGTACCACGGGGCCAAACAGTCTCGTGTACTCAACTTTGAGTTCAAGAATTCGACATCCATGGCGCGTAGACGGGTTGCGTAGTGAACTCATGTAGTCAGCTGGACAGCGCGGCATCCGCTAATTGCATCCTTCGTCCATAACCGCCATATATCCACCCAACTGCATCTGCCATGTCGTTGTGGTACGGTGTCCATTCTGAATACATGTTAGCCATGGCTTGTGTACTTGACGCGCCCCGAAATCTGCTCACCTTCAGGCGCGAAGCTACCACTCTCTTTGCCTTTGAGCTCCTTCCAAGTCCTCTTTTCACTGAGACCTAGCTGTACTGCTCTTGATCGTGCACCTCGTTTCGCTATGATGCGCACTTCTCCTTTTAGATCTTGGTCTGGCCCTGCGATGCGCCAGTTCATGTTGACCTCATTTCCTGGTTTCGCTGCCCAAGGCTGCATGATACGGCCATCTGGTGTCTTTTCATTGCCAGTAGCTGCTTCCTGGTTGTACGGAACAATGTACATTTTGACTTCTGCGCCGTAGTCGGCTCCATCGCGCTCCTTGATGAGTGCATCCCAGGTCTCCGGCTGGGCTGAGCGTTTATTCCGGTGATCGTACCCTGAGGCAATGAAGTCGGTACAGGGAGTTATGTAAGTGAGCTCTTTCCACGCGTCGCCTTTGAGGAGGCTTTCGATATCAAAGTAAGTTGTGACGTCTCTCCAGCCATCGCCCATGCCAAAGCCATGCCAGCAGTCTTCGACAACTAATGTGTCAAGGCACAGACCAGGGAGTAATGTAAATGCATTTGCTGCATAATAGGTTGGATAGTACTGTGTTGTTCCTGCAGGATACAGAGGAAAAGGATAGGCGCGAACACGAATGTGGCGGAGGCGAGTTATGACACTCTGATCGATAGAGAGGAGAGTCTCAAGCAGATTCTCTGTGCCGCGGAAGTGGATGGTGCAGTTGAGTGGGAGATGGCGGCTTGCTTCGACGGAGATCTGGCGACAGGTGAGTAGCAGCGATATGCGTTTGGCAGACTCGTCATTAGTGCTGGGAGCGCTTGGATGTTTAAAGCCATGTCGGATAGTATAACTGCTGAAGAGAAAACCGTATATGAGCTCTCGCAGCTCGACGGGTATCGTGAGTAGGTTTGGCGCGCTCATCATGTTGTTCAAACAGGTAGGGGAGTCGGCAACAGACGGAGGCAAGCTGGCTAAGTATGATAAGAAGCACGGCAAGATTAGGAGGCCAGGTACAGCTGTGACGGTCGGTTTGATAAGTGCGATCGAGCTACCGGGGCCGCATGTGATGACAGCTATCGGTGCCGCTCAAACGCTCCGGGGAGCGCGGAATTTAACATTTCGCACGGCACGAGCGCTGACAACTTCCTCATCGGCTGTCATCCCGGCACTAAGAATGACGTTTGGATCTCTTGTGTACGCTAAGGCTGGCTAGCGCGCCTCGGGCTTGTATCCCTGGGTCGCGTGCTGGTCGCAAACCACGGCATGTGGGTGTCCCATAGATTGGCTGCTGAATCGTACACGTGCAAGTCGGCCCGCCGACCGGTGAGATCGACTGGCAGCCAGACCAGATTCACGGTTTTGGTTGTAGCGTGCACCGGATGATGGATGTAATGCTTGATTCTGGGTATCTTTGATATGCGCGCTCCAGTCTAGCCCTGCCTCCTTCTATCACCGCTAACACGTTACACTCTGCTATTACTCACAAACAATTACTCCGACTTGGACCGCCCACGGACCCGTTGCTGGTGCTGCTCCTCCTGCAGCTTCTTCTTCTGCTGCCACTGCCACTCCACTAGTACCGGCAGAAACTGCCAAAGATCAAATTCGGGCCAGAGGCACTTGAGGAAAACAATGGACGTGTTCTCGTGAGCCTGCCACAGCATGAAGTCGCTCAGTCGCTCAACACCAGAAGTGCGGATTAGCAAGTCGAGCGGTGGAGCGTCGGCCGTCATCATGTTGTCGTTCAATGTCTGAGCACTAATTGATTCGGGATCCAAGAAGGTGGGCTCGTTTGCCAAGTCGTCTTTTTCGGGTGAGTTGATGGCTGTCGAAGTCGACGAAGAGTGTTCGTCTTCCACCGAGCCATCATCTTTCGACGGTGAGGCTGAACGCGGCTCAGGCGGCTCGAAGGCGCCTTCTGTGTCTTCCTCTAACATCTGCTTCCGGATATGCTGGGTAATGTGGGATTCGGAAAACGCACGTTTCGACGAGGTAGAGAGAGTATGCATCGGGGTGCTGTACGTCTCGACAGTCTTCATGACAGCGGTTGTAATCTCATGGCGCGATGTGTACGGAAAGCATACATTCAGAACAGCCCTGTTAATGATTAGCGAGCTTCCTTGGTAGCTGGTGCAGTAATGTACTTCTTGTTGTGGGCAGTCATGGCGACGGCTTTGTCCACGGCCTTGAGCACGTCTGGGCTGATGAGCTCGCGCTGTCCCAGCACACGGACGGATGCACCGTAGCGATCCAGCAGAGCACCATGTTCGGCCAGCTGCTGCAGTTTCACCTTGGCCATGGACATGAGCGCATCCACTTCATGTTTGGAGCGCTTGAAGTTTTCTATGCTGAACGCGTAGATGGTCACCACCTTGACTCCGGTCTTGTAACAGACTTCGAGGATCTGACGAGCAAATCAGCACGGTGCCAGGACAAGGGAGCTTTTGGTGGTTTCTCATACCCGGGCCAGTGACTCGAAGCCTAGATTGTGCCCTTCTACAGTCTCAATGTGGTGGTTGCGCGCAAACCGCCGGTTGCCGTCCATGACAAAGGCCACATGCTGGGGAATGGGGCCTTGCTTGAGAGACCCAATGAGGAGTTCCCGCAACTGCCGGATTGTCCATGCGACGGGCGGCGAGGTTGCAAACCACTTGTGTATGCGAGAATCGTGGATTGAACCCATTGTGAAATATTGCTGAGCTGCTTCGCGTAGGATCTCTAGGGGTTTCGGAATTGCAGCGTGGCTGTGATGCGAATGTCGGCAGACGCTGGAAAGAAAGAAAGGGCTTCACGGGACAATGGCGGGTAGTAGCTCAGGGTATCATGGTGTATAAGAATCGCAGCCAGCGACAAGACGCTACGTAACGGATTCAGGGCGCAGTGGGCTCTGACGCGCCTCCTATGCATCTGCGCATCCGGGGGTCCTTTACGAGGTGAGTGGCTGGGCACCCTGACTAAGCGTGGCGCGGCGCAACCGTGACTTCCGTCTCTGCCATCCTTGCCGAGCTTCCGCCTTCTCTCTCAATTTTGCCCGACGCGAGCCTCACTTGCCGCGTCATCAAAGCTGGGCTCTCCTGCTCTTCTATACGCACCACCATCACACACACTTGCATCCTTGTACTAACACCGCCATGGCCGAAGAGGCTCAGCACAACGTCACTGTGCTTGCCGAGCAGCTGATTGAAGGTTTTGCAGCTTTGAGTGGAGAATACCAAGCTCTGTTTGATCAGCAGAGACAGGTAGAAAGCAAGCTCTCGTGGGCTAAGCAACAGGTACGTAGTATTCACCACCAGCAGCCCTTCCCAACCCTCCTTCCTATGATGATACACTTTAGCTCTAGACCTGCAGCTGCTCTCGCGGCTTTGACAGAAAACAACCACAGCATGACCTGATACGGATATTTTTTCTTCACGAATCAGCACACACTATTCTCCAAGGATTAGGCTGACTCGTAATAGTACCTTGACCTACTCAAACGGTTCGCGCCGGATACGCTGTCGCAAGACCATCATGCTTTCCTGCAAGAGCTTGAGCGCATTGGGGACGAGCAACCGCATATACCTGTGAATTTGGTGGATCAGTTAGCAAGTAGCGACGATGTAGAGCGCAAGAGCCGGGCACTGGTCATCCAGAAGGCCGAAGAGGCTGCTGTGCAGCTGCGTGCCCCTGAAAATACTGCAAGTGTAAAGATATGGAGCGGCCCGTCAGCAGACGTACCGTCTCCCCTGCCTGAGACACAGTCCAATAGAGCCCCTTCACCACTTGAGAAAGACTTCACAGTTGCTGGAACGCCGAGCAAGCTGGCCTGCCCTTTTGCATCGGGAAGTGGCAGAGGCAGCCCGCTTGCTACTCCGCGAAGCTCGACGTCACGACTGAGTCTGCGCGGTCGTAGATCAAAACGACCCTCTTTTGCCGATCCCATCCGCGCCGAAATATGTAGCAATAAACCTGCCTCGTTGACCGCCTCCGTAGCTGCATCTGGCTCTGCTGCTGTCTGTCCCATTCGCTTCCTCGACCAGCACAACCCTGAAGAGGTAGCCGAGTACTTTGAGAAACACAAGCATGAGCTGCCCAGGAGTCATGAAATCTGCATCACACGCTTCCAGAGTAACCAAGAGAGTATTGCACAGTTGGATCGCAAGTACGGCAACCTGGTCAACATGATCCAAGGCCTAGGCCAGAAGCACCAAGCGTGGCTGCCTGACGACCCTGACGATGCTATTATCGAAGAGCCTGAACTTGAACCTAACCAGACCGCCGACGTCAAAGCAGACGCCAAAGTGCAGAACTGGGCTTCTGCAGTTTCGGCGAGTCTGAATGATGGCACGCCAACACCCGAGGAGCCACCAGAAGAACACACAATGGACGAGACCAGGACAGCACACTTTGACCGCCCACTGAAGGAAGTCAGGGTAGGCGAGTCTCCAAGTCGACCTTGGGGGATATCGATACCAGCAAAATACACAAACGCAGAGAGCTCATCCTCGGTTGGCTCCGTCCCAACTGCATCTCCCCAGTTTCCGCTTGACCCTGGCCGCCCAATTGACGAGACACCACAAGCGACAGGCAAATGTCCGTTTGATCATCAAGCGATGATGGGCCAAACCCCAGCACAAACGCAAGCACCGCAGTCTGCTCCACCGCCGCACTCGCAGCCGGGGGCCACGACCGCCCGCGCGCTACCCACAGACCCCCCGCCGCAGCCACATGTTCCAGAGCAGAGCGGGGACACTGGGGGTCCAAGGATGATACCGCAAATGGTGTTCAACGGTCCGGTGTTCCTAGGGTATCCCCCGGATCAGCTGGCGCTGTTGTTGCAAAACAGTAACATTGGTGCAACCATGCGGTAAGCTCAAAGCAACACACATAAATTTGAATTCACTGGCTGGTCGATTTGAGGTATTGTATTGTAATCAGAAGGTAGGCTTTCATTATTGCTTGCCTCACAACTGCGTGTTACTATCAGTCTCCAGAATCATCGTGCATTTCTCATTGCTACTATGCTCCTGCATGCAGTCTTGTTCTGATTTTACCAAGGATCGCTCGAGTCGATCTGGTCTGCTATTCTAACCAGCCTCCTGACAGCCGCCGCTGGTATAATCGGGTGGCTACACTCATTTCTTCTTGAGGTCTGTCATCCACGTGCGTACGCCTTTTGCGCTGTCGTGTGCCGCACGGAACACTGGCTTGGCATCAGCCACGATAGGCTCAAAGTGATTGGTGGGTACTTACACTGCCGCTCGTTTTCATCTAGGCCTCGCATGAAGTCGGCGCCTTCGCCTAATGCACCTCGCGGATTGTGGGCTTGATCAGCTATCAGAGCAGCCCTAGCCTTGAAGGTCTGCATGGATTAGCTTTGGTGCTAGACCATGAAGGTTGGCACGGGACTCACATCGCTTAGGACCTCGATCATTTCCTCTTCTTCAAACAACTCGAGAATGCGTGCTCCGAGGTTGTAGAAGTGTGGGGCCAGAGCACGCAAATCGACAGTGCGTGGGTCAGCCTTGAGGGCGTTGAGGACGCGTGGGGAGAGGGCGGCTGGAGGATCGATGGTCACGAGGGAGGATGTGTTCAGGCTTTGACTGTAGTAGTAGTGTAAATACACAAGTGTCGACAAGACCCCAAGATGATTTTTACCTCAGTGCCAGCATCTCGCCGAGCCATAGCGGAAGTTCGACCTTTGAGCCTTGCTTCATATCGCCGCTCATGTTACCCTCAAGATAGCCGAGTCCAGGAACGGTAAGCTCAAAGGTGCAGGGTACCTTTTGAGCATCCGTAAGGATGGCATCCACATCGTAGTACGAGCTCATGCTTCCTAACACACGTCAACCAACTGGTTCTGATAGATCAAAAGTACAAGTCTGCAAGTTGTTGGTAAGTAGCATGCTGCTGCTGTGCTTTGCAGGCCGAGAGCATGGTCGGAACGAAACCTTAATTACAGCGGTCGACGTGTCGCGCGTCGTGCCACGGACAGCCTTTGTGCACTGAGACGAATATGCAACGAGACTCAGGCAAAGTTTGGACCGCGCCGTGGCAACAGGACGATAACGGGGTAGACGGTGTGGTAGGCGAGATATGGAAACGGTCTGCTTACTGCGTGGCTACGGCCCTGTGTTGCGCGTCCAACGAGTGCCTGGCGGAGGTCCGAAGGGATATATGACGCGTTTCGCCCAGATGTAATGAATCACCGCTCACCAGAGACTCCCCCCAAAGACCAGTGTCCAGGGCCTTTATTTGTGGTGTGAATTAATCACCGGTTTCGAGCCCGTGCTGCACCCCAAGCAAGCCTGCGGTCTTTGTGAGGCTCGCGCCGCTCTCTCGCCTAGGCCTGGCCTGCACCTCCATCGCCTGCTGGCCAAAGCTCCCGGAACCTCGATGTCATAGGAACCAGGCGCCGGCTGCCCACATGAACCACGGCCTTGCCCTGCAAACCAATTCACCCAAACAAGGCCCCTCTGCACCGGAATTTGCTCTTGTCAAAGGAATATCTCTTTCACACAGTCCTTTGTTAGGATACCGTAAGTCGCGTGTGCTCCCAATTCGCCCCCCAGCCCCACAGCCCTGGCTGCGCATGGTGGTGTTCGCTCTCTACATATACAGAGACACACTCCCTCTTCAGCCTATCACCGGTTCCCATTCGCCTGCTCAACCGCTCGCTGACGACCCGTAGCCACAGCGACCACGTCTTGGCTGTCGTCGACTACGTATTGCTAGCTCTACATTAATGATCCTACATCTCGACGCCTCCCCCACCGCGCCCTAGGCATACACCGGTTCACTTCAGCACCTCACATTCCCCCGCCCCCCAACCGCCATCATGGCTGTGAGCGAACGCATATCGCAGCTCATGAGCGCCCTCGACACTGGAACGGGCGCTGACAACTCGCGTGCCACTTCCCCTGGCGGCGACTGGCGGCAGGCCAACGGCGGCGTCAATGGGGCCGACGACAGGCGCCGTCCGCGAACCTTTCCATACTTTGAATATCTTCCTTACCAGACAGAGGACCAGAGCGATCGCGAGGAGAGCCTCAACACATGTCTAAAGCATCTCTACATTGCCGTCTCAGCGGGTGACTTTGCGCCGGGCGCAGTGCACTGGACGCGCGAGATTCGGGGCTGGCTGTCGCTCAAGTTTGATCTTCCCCGCAGCACGCGGGTGAAGCTGGTGCATCTCTACTATGAGCTGGCTCTAGCCCCCGGCCTAGACTATTTGGTGGCAGAGCGCTTTGCGAGCATGTTCATGGTTCTGACCAAGTGAGTAGAGCTCCCAGCTGAAGCTTGGCGAGTGAATGGGAACTGACAGCTTGACAGGCGTAAACATTATCTTCGACCCGGTACCGACCTGCTGCTCGACTGGCGGCCGCTGTATAGAGAGCTCAAGATGTTCGTTCTGCCCTCGGAATCGGGAGGCTCACACCCGCCCAATGTGAAGCGCAACATTCGCACCCTGACCAAGATGTGCACGTTTGCGCAGTCATACTTTGATCCCAAAGAGATTCCGGCCATGCTCGAAGAGCTTCTGCCCTTCTTCAGCACATCGTTCAGCGAGAATGCCTTCGTCGTTGTGGGGCTGTTGAATCTGCTCCTGCCAACCCACCCAGCCCCTGAAGACATGCCAAAACTGTTGCCACAAGAATATCTCCCCACCTTCTTCCACCTGTGGTCACTTGTGAACCGATCGCGACTCTTCGATGCACACTACATTGATACCTTGTCGAGACTGGCACGGGACAATCTGACAGCGTCGCATGTGCCCTTCTCGCAGTACGGAGTCTTCACAGGAGAGCAGTCGTCTCAGATCTTCACAGCGATTCTGCGCCTGCTTGAGATTCCAGTTGGACAGGCAACCTCTCCTTACAGCAGTTCGGTTGATCTCGGAGCGGGCCTGGCTGTGATGCTAGATCGCGATCCGCGGAAGCATCCATCTACGCACCACATCGCCCGCATCATCGCCATGTCATTGTCACCGGCATCTGCTGAGCACTCAGACTCCACTCTTACCAAACTAGAAGGTCTGATTCAAGCAGTAGAAACCTTCTTCCATCCATCAAACTCTGGGAGCTGGACTAGGCCTTTGGCACAGTTCGTGTACTACCTGGCAGATATTTTTGTCCTGCGCTGGAACCGCGAGCACAGTGGTGAGATGGATGTGCCAGAAGAGCGGCGCCTCAATGATGCAGTCAAGCGACGCTTCGTGCTCTGTCTAAGGGAGGTCACATTCATGGGCATCTTCTCTAAAAGCGATAAGGCTGTGCAATACGCCCTGTCCACCCTACAGAGTCTGGCGTTTCTTGAGCCCAACCTCATCCTGCCAGGTGCATTACAGCGCATTTACCCCGCAATGCAGGGGCTCGTCGAGGTGCACCGTACAATTTCGTCTATTCGTGCGTTACACATGCTTTCCAAGGTCATGGCCAAGACAAAAGGCTTCCGGTGCCACGTTACGTCGGTACTTGGGCTTGCACTACCTGGTATCGATGCCAACGATCTGGAAAAGACGCTGCATACCTTGCAATACATTCAAGGCGTGTGCTACCTTATCCCGTTCCAGGATCTCACAAAGGCGAAGAAGGCGTCCAACGAAGAGTCTTCAAGAGACGGAGCAACTTCGCCCATGGATGACGCTGGTGCGGACACTGGGCTGGCAGTAGAATGGATCACAGCGCAAGTTGATCGCCTCGAAAATGCCAATGGCAATATTGAAATCAACTACGATGAAGAGCTTAGTGACGCAGACGAGGCAATGATCCTGCGCTCATCCACGACTGGACTCAATGAATTCCTCATCACGTTTCTTGGTCGCGTCTTCACGCTGCTCGAGAATCTGCCGGATGCTTCTCGGGTCCGCTCTGGATCTCCCGAAGAATATGTGGTCAACCAGCTTCCAGCGGCTTTCACACCACTGCTCGCTGCACTCTCCCCCGAGCTGTACGATATCGCGCTTGATAAGATTGCCAACTTCATCACGAATCATGTCGTTCACCAGGCAAAAGATGCTATTGCGTTCATCTGCAACAGTCTTGTTAAGATCAACCCTGAGAAAGCCCTGAAGCGCCTTTTGCCGCATCTCCTTGCAGGTATCCGTACTGAGATTGACGAGATTGGTGCCGGCTCCACCCGAACAACAGGCGCAGAAGTACTTCCACGCGACCGTGCGCTTGTCTGGAACCTTTGCATTCTTAGCATGTGTGTTGTCCATGTCGGTGATGCAGTTCTTGAATGGAAGAACGAGCTGTTTGAGATTGCAGAGTACATGCAACAGAAGTGCAGAGGCACACCTACCGTGCATGTCTCCAACTTTATCCATCACCTGCTGCTCAACCTCACCTGCACCTATACTATTGATTACTCAATATACGAGCAAGATGAGCTTCGACAGGGCTTGTCAACAGAGTCGTGGGGTAGGCAGGTGGATATCAAGAAGCTGAATATCAAGTGGCACACCCCAAGCTCGGAGGAGATTGATTTTGCCATTAAGCTTTTCGAGACTCATGCCAACAACTCGATGACGGCACTCAATGCCCTCATTCAGGCGGACTCACCAATCAAGCGCGAAGGCACTGGAAAAGATTGGTCAGATGAAGTATCTCGAAACCTTGTTCTGCTACGGTTGATCATCTCTGGTATCTCAGTCCTGTTTGACGTTAGACACGACCAGGTCACCGAAGGCAACAACGAAACAGACGACGGCTCAGATTCAGATGCGATGGACACAGAAGGCATTGATGATGACGCTGGCCTCGGGGAAGCCGAAGACGAAGAGGTCAAGCCTACCTTTCAGTACGAAGCTGGGTACCCATTACGGCGTGGCGACAACAACTACAACCTGGTCCATGACCTGCGTAGGCAGGTGGGCGAGATGCTGCACAAGGTGCACCAATTCTTGATTGAGAAACAACCCGATGATGTGCCTTGCTTCAACTCGCTGTATAACGCTTACCGCTCATGGTTCATTGACGTTGGCATCGAGCGGTCTGCTCATGTCCTCGATCGCATATCAAGGCTTTTGGAGAACGACGAGCGGCCTTTCAGGTTCAGTGGACTGCGAAAACAGTATCCACGACCTCTACTCGTCCGACGCGCAAATGTCTATCACCTGCAGCGACTACGACACAACGCCAACCCGCGACCAAAAACAGATCTCGACATGACACTGCTATTAGACCTTGCCGAATCCAGCATCTCTCTCTACACTGAGATTCGCCGTACTGCACAGACTGCCAACGAGTCCGCTGTCAAATGTGTGCTGGGGGCTAGGCCACTTGTCATCCCATCGCTGCTAGACGCCTTCGTCAAGGCTGTCGCTGAAAGTGATTATCCTCGTATCAAGGGTGCCATGTTTGCGCTCTTGTTTGGTAGCTTGGCAAAGACCATTAGTCGTGACTGGCGCTTCACTCCCAAGCTGATCAAGGCTTTCATCGAAGTCACTGGTGCTGATAAGCCTTCAGTGCAGAAACTTGCGACCAATGCTACCTTCCAAATTATGGACATGGGTAAAGCAATGGAGCGCATGGTCATTCTGCCCAAGGAAGTAGTGGAATCTATAGCCTATGCCATCGACTCCAGTGAAGGCGATAGTGTACACGCCAAAGTTGCCAAGCGACGGGACTACATCAAGAAGAAGCGGTCCCGTATCGAGGAAAAGAAATCTCAGCTATCCAAGGAACTTGTAGAGATTGCCAACACCGAGCACTGGAAGAAGGTCAGCCGGACGGCGGCTATCATCGTCAACCTGGGAATGCGCTACGACACTGTTGCATCCGACGAGATGATTGACCTTGTTACAAAGGGATCCATTGATCAACATCCTAGCCTCCGAGGATTGTACGCCGGAGCTCTCATTGGTCTCTACTCGGTCATCCAGACACGCGCCATTACCGGTCACGATTATGAGAAATACTTGTTGAACGAAGAAGAACTGCCGGACAAGATCTCGGTTCCGACCAGGCCAGAAGACCCTAACTGGACTGCAGAGTACTTAGCATCATTTGCACAGCCAGAAGCCAAGTACTACGTCGACTTCGATTACCCTGGATGGCTAGTGTGGACCAAGAGCATGACTGCATTCAAGCCAAACGCACCACAGCTATCATATGACGAGGTTGAGACTGGAATCCGCCAAAAGATTGCGAAGCATCTCACTCGATCTTGGTTTTCGAACTACTTTGCATTCATGAAGCAGGAGCCACGCGATAACAGCGCTGATCGTTTCCGCATGTCGAGCGCAATGGTCTTGACCCATTCATTTGATCTTGTCTTTGGTGGCCTTACAGAGGCTACGTTTGAAGACATCAAAGACCTGACCCAGTCGGTGTATGCCGATGGCAGTGATAAGCATCAGCATCGTGCGACTGCTGAGATTATGGCTGCGCTGCTTTCGTGTGCACCAGATCTCAAGGCCGACCAGCGAGAAGCGGTGTGGGAGTACGTTTTCCCCATCGTCCGCGGCATCTTCCAAGATGGCCTGACACCAGAGAATTCTGGCTACTGGACCACGTTCCTGCACGTTGTATTGCAATCCAAGGACCCTCGACGAGGATGGCCGCTCGTTGACTGGCTGGCTAGCTTCCGCCTTGATATGGAGTCTAATGCGGCTTTCAAGGAGAGTTCAAAGATCCACCTACTTACACAGTGTATCTGCGACGCCGGTTGGCATTTCAGACTGGAGAAGCCAATTCTGGAAGACTTCATGAAGCACCTTGACCATCCTTACAAGGGTGTGCGTGAAGCTATGGGTCAGACTATCGCGAGCATCTTCAGGACGCGTTATCACGAATCATACAAGGATGTTGCTACGCTCATGAAAGCACAGAAAGAAGCTTCATCCATTGGAGTCCGGCCATACCAGCCCACGGAGGAGTTCTCTAAGACCATTACCGATGTCTTCAACCGACTTGAGGTGTGGCGCCAGGAGCGTCCTGCAGGGCAACAGACGCCTTCATCATACACATCCGGTGGCAAGACAGTCTTACTCTGGCTCGATACTACTCTGTCTTCGTACGAATGTACATCGCTCGTTAAGTTCTTCCCAGACGTCTTTATGGAGCAACTACTCCATATGATGGACATCAAGGAGGACCCTGAACTGCAATCGCTAGCCTACCATGTTTTCCGACACCTGCCCAACATCCCTCATCGCGAGGGTGAAGACTCTGAATTCATTGCTGCCCTCATCCGCATCGGACGTAATGCAACGAGCTGGCACCAGCGTCTCAGAATCTTGATCAATATCCAGGTCATCTACTTCCGCCGGCTGTTCCTCATGAGCGAAGAGCAGCAGCAGAGCATGTTCGACTGTGTATCTGCTATGCTGTCAGACACCCAGCTAGAGGTGCGTATGGGCGCCGCTACCACGTTATCTGGCATGATTCGTTGCTCTCCCATTGCATTCCGCGACCGCCAGGTCTCCACACTCAAGGAGCACTTTACCAAGCAACTTACCAAAAATCCGCTGCCGAAGAAGCGTATTCCAGGCACGCCGACAACCGAGCAAGGCAAGCTCGTCCTCACTCGACACGCTGCTGTGCTGGGTCTGGGTGCACTCGTTCAAGCATTCCCCTACCAGAGCCCCCCGCCAACGTGGTTACCGGAAGTACTAGCCACGCTCGCAAGAAAGGCAGCAGCTGATCCCGGTATGGTGGGTAAGAGTGTCAAGACCATTCTTGCGGACTTCAAGAAGACTAGGCAAGATACTTGGCACGTAGACGTCAAGGTACGTTCCCTATTGTATTCGCGAGCAATTTAATACAAGTGCTAACCATAAAAATAGGCGTTCGAGCAAGAGCAATTGGAGGATCTGGAGGGTGTATTATGGAAGAGTTACTTTGCTTAATGCAGAACAGGCAGCAAAGACTACGATCGATCATGACTATGGGTTGTTTAGAGAAAAGAAAAAGAGAAAACCATGTATACTATAGCCAGCGACGAACAGGAAGGTCCTTTCACAGACGATACGATGGGGCTTTGCATGCGCGGGGTTTTTGTGGAGAACAGCATCTTCTAGGCAGTTCTGCGCTAGTGTATCCAACAAGCTGTCTACAACTGTGTGTTGCTTACTCATTGTGACGAAGAGATGCTCCCTGTAGCTTCTTGCCTTAAGATGCGTAAATGCCCCTCATACCCCCACTTGAGAAAGCTTAACCTGTCACCTGTCCTGACATCATACTTTCTTACCTTCTGACTGAAGTCACGTCCAAGTCACCACATCAGACAACTTTATTTTTGATTGCGTTCCAACAATGCCACTAACGATACTTTCTGCCTCGGATGTTCGCACGCTTCTTTTGCAATTGACCAAACAAGATATTCTCGACCTGCAGCAAAGTCTTGCCGATGCGCTGCATCACTACTCGACGAGTACAGTAGAAGATGACAACAATGGGTGTTGTGAAAGTTACCAGTCAGCCGGGGCAACTTTAAAGAGCAAGGACGGGGGCATGATGACTGTCATGCCTGCTAGTAGGTATGCCTACACTTTTTTTTAATATAATCTTAAACGTACAGCTACCTAATACCATGCAGCAATGATGGTCTCGGAGTCAAGATTACTACGCTCTTGAATAACAGCAAGAAGCCTTCGGGATTGTCTGAAACAGAGTCGATGACTTCTTCGGTAAATTCAATGACATTGTCGCAACACTCTACACCATCAACCAAGAGTTCTGCAACAACAGCATCTCCCACACAACATGGCAGTCTCACCCTCTTCGACAACAACGGAACACCGCGGGCTCTCCTCAACACCGCTGAAATGACGGCCTTTCGCACAGCCCTCGCCAGCACAATGCTCTTCAAGAAACGCCACAATGTTCACGACATTGTCGTCTTCGGCGCCGGCCGACAAGCCTACTGGCACATACGGCTCGCACTCTTACTTCGAGGCGACGACATCCACCATCTCAACATCATCAACCGCGACTTTGAGCGCGTCCACGAACTCCTTGAGACTTTGTACAATCCACATGAGGCACCAAAGGCATTCACACCAGACCCGCAGCACGTGCCTTCATACAGACAAATGGCACCGTCGCACTCTGAAGCCCTTCATAGGCCCAAGATACAGATTCTCACGCCGGCACATAGCGAGTATACTCGTCATTTACACGCCACTATCCGCTCTAGCAGCTGCATCTTCCTCTGCACGCCATCTTCCACTCCGCTTTTCCCTGCTGCCATCTTGACAAACCCCGAGGGCCGCAAAAAGGGACGATACATTGCTGCTATTGGTTCTGTTTCCCCAAAAATGATAGAATTGCACCCTGATATCGTCCGTCAAAACGTAGCGCCCGACCACGGCCACCGCCATTTCCACAAGCACGCGCAGCAAGGCGGCGCGATTGTTGTCGATAGTGTGGACAAATGTCTGAGTGAAGCCGGAGAAGTCGTGCAGTCTGGTTTGGGCCCCGAACAAGTAGTTGAAATTGGAGAACTCGTTATGCTTAAGCGGGATGCTGAGAAGAGGAGGAAGGAATGCATGGAAAGTCATAATATGGCAGATGAAGGACTAGACTTGGGTGGTGTGGAGTTGGGCGAGTGTGAAGCCAGTAAGAAAAAGAAGAGAAGGGACAGTGGAAGTGGAAAGGAGAAGGAAAAAGACAAGCATGCCGAAGACAAGGCTCACAAGAGTCTGATTGACTGGCTGGTCAAGGGTAATGTCATTTACAAGAGTGTTGGCCTTGGACTCATGGATGTCGTGGTTGGAAGCGAGTTGGTGCATTTGGCGGACACACGAGGTATTGGGACGAGAATCAACGATTTCTAGGAAGTAGAGAACGAACTCCTAATATACAATTATACAGAAATCGCTAGTCAACTCTCTATACTAGTATTAAATCAATGGTTGTATACATTTGTATGTACACTCCATGTGTGCCAAGCTAAATCTAGTCCAGACCGAGAACACATACGGCGAAGGGGAGGGGACCTATATAACAAGACATAAGCTTTGCCCTCCTTTTTAATATTCTAATCTTGGTTGAAGAATACTAACCAAATCTCACGGATGCCGAGATGGAAGGATTGCGGAGTCGGACCTCGGATCTTACTCACCCCGCTTATCCGATACGTGGAAATGGTGAGAGTGTGAGAGAGGGGTAATTATACTCCAGTTATCCCATGTAATGCTGATATGTGAACCTTTGGATGTATAAGAGGAGAGGCTGGGATGCGAGGGTAGGGGGTGGCGACTTGGATTGCCGTTGCGGAGGAACAGTCGCATCCTCCGCTGCTCAGCTAATCACCGTCTTTTTAGTATGGTTTGTAGAGGGTAGAAGCGATTGTTTTCTTTCGCTTTCCTCACTGTCCTATACTCTATTTTTTTTTTTTTTTTTTTTTGAAAAACAATCGGATTTATGTTTGCAAAAGTCAATTCTCAGAAGAAAAGGGAAAAGAAAACTTGTCGGAGTTGGCAAACATGTTTGCGCCCCTGGTTTCAAGAAGAGCTACGGTTGTGAGATGGAGGAGAAACAGCGTCGTGCCAGTCTACAACGCCATCACTCCCTACAAACATCATGGACGCTATGCTTTTGCTACACACGTGCAGCAACCGATCAAGAACCCATCTTTTGATGAGACGGTCGATGTGCTCATTATAGGAAGCGGAGCGGGGGCACTGACGACTGCTCTGAGAGCAAGGACACTGGGCTTTCAAGCGGTCGTTATCGAGAAACAAAAGACAATCGGAGGCGCATCTGTCCTCTCAGGCGGTGCTCTATGGATTCCCTGCAACCCTGTTTCTGTGGCTGCAGGCATCAAAGACTCAAAAGACGATGCCCTACGCTACTTTGAAGCCGCAGTGGGAGACGTAGGGCCCGCTTCGTCGCTAGCGAAACGCGAGGCTTTTCTCGACGAAGGACCCAAAGCAATTGCTTTTCTCCTGGAACAGGGCTTCTGCTTCCACTCGATTAACGGATACCCGGATTACTATCCTTTCATGGCTGGAGGCAAGCCAGAGGGTGGCCGCAACATTGAGTCTATACCGTGGGACACGAGAAAGCTCAAGGAACGTGTGGCTCTGCTACCAGAGCAAGTTTTTCCATTGGCCGTGCGTACAGATAACGCGAATAAATTCGCTCAAATGGCAGCGTCTCCCCGTGCGTTTTTTGATGCCACGAGAGAAGCGATTCCGTTGATTGCGAGGGGACTCATGGGCCAGAAATTGACGTCGATGGGAAGGGGTCTCGTAGCCCAGCTGCTGTATCTAAACGATAAGCAGCAGCAGACTGATATCCGCATGAACACTGCGTTCTCCCAGCTCATCCAGGCTCCAGACGGGCGTGTCGTTGGCGCAGAGATTAAAGATGCTCAGGGCAACACAAAGGCCATCCAGGCATCACGCGGCGTCGTCCTAGCCGCCGGCGGCTTCGCTCACAACAAGCAGCTAAGAGAAAAATACATGCCCCAACCCGTCAGTACATCATGGACGTCAGCACCCAAGGGAGACACAGGCGACGCCGTAATAGCAGGCATGAAGCTCGGCGCCGCAACCGCCCTCCTCGACGACGCATGGTGGGGTCCCACTATCATGGACCCCGTAACATCTCAACCAAGATTCAATCTCTACGAGCGTTCTTTCCCCCACACCATCGTTGTCGACGCAAGCGGCGCCCGCTTCTTCAACGAAGCAGAATCCTACACTGACGCGGGCCACGCGCAGTACGCACGCAACAAAACCGTAAAAGCGATTCCCGCATGGCAGATTCTAGATACTAACCACCGCAACAAGTACATTCTCGGTGGCTTGATGCCGCGCGCAAAACCGCCTCAAGAAGCTTTTGATAATGGCATTCTGTTCGTCGCAAACTCGCTGAGTGAATTGGCAACGCAAATAGGTGTTGATGCCCACGGTCTCGAAACCACTGTTCAAAACTACAACGACATGTGCAAGGATGGCGTAGACAGGGATTTTGGCAAAGGAGATAATGCGTACAATACGTTTTTTGGGGATCGAGCGATAAAACCCAATCCCAACATGGGACCTATTATTAAACCCCCGTTTTATGCCTCGCAGATTTGGCCTGGAGATTTAGGGACAAAAGGGGGGTTGCTTACAGATACAGAGCAGAGGGTGTTGGATAAGACTGGGAAACCTATTCCGGGGCTGTTTGCTATTGGGAATACGGCGGCAAGTATCATGGGTCGTACATATCTGGGTGCGGGCTCGACACTGGGACCGGCTGTGACACATGGATATATAGTCGCCAACACCATGGCCAGTCGAAGTTGAGATTCAAGTTGTTGTGTTTGTTGACTTTAAGCGGTATTTCTATTTACATTTACGACCGGTCAGACTTGAGGTTCAGATTGTTGGATCTGTGGAGTTTAAGCAGTATTTCAAGGCATAGCTGATGTATCAAATTCTTACTACATCTACCTTTTCGGAAGAATGAAAATAAAAATAGTAGCCTCACCTCCCTCTAAACTGCTCTGCAACAACATCCCCCAGTGTCCTCCTCTGTCTTGCCTGGTCTGTCTCGCCAGCCAGAATACCTGTAGCGAGTCCCTGGGCACCACCACCCTCCCTCTCCCTCTCAGCATCCAATCGTGCCCTTAGACCTTCAAAGCCCCTTGCATCACGCTTCTCCTCTCCAACAAGCCACCCCGGAACACGCCAGCGCGCAGCACCAGGCAGCATGTCGCGGCGGTATGCAGTGCCGACGCCCCAGCCTACCGCGGCAGCGAGTAATGAGCCCGGAAACTGCGAGAGAGCGAGTTGGAGCGGAGGCAGATACGAAAGCGATTTTGACGTTAGTGTCAGGCTGCGTGACCAGAGTGCTGAAACGGATTGCGATGAGGATGATGACGAGGACGGTGTGCTAGAAGCCCACGGCGAGATTTTATAACGATATGTATACGGGACAGCGGCGTAGTAGTTTGCGAGAAGGGCGAAAATAAGCGCTGTTGAGCCTGCGGGGAGGTGGTTCATGTGGCCAAAGGTCAAGGGGCGGAGGACAAAAGTCAGGATTAGGGGCGGTAGAAGCGTCGTGTATGGGAGAGTGGATATGAGGAAGGACTGTGAAATTGGTGTTAGCAGGAAGACAGAAACCAGGGAAAGCAGGCAACTTACAGCAAACTTTCTACTTCCCCATAGCCGTTCTATGATGCGCAATTGGTAGAGCGTGATTACAGCGAACAAGACTTCTGTAGAATTCGTGTAGCTAAACTGTAGTCCAGCGTTTCCATATTAGCTTCATTCTCTCTCCAGCTCATTCACTCCTCAAAGAAAGGCCGACATACCTGCCACACTCCAAATCTCCAAAACTGTCCATAGCCCCATATATGCGGCACCACGAGTATGTGCAAATAGTACCTCGTATCCGTGATTGTAGCGAGGAGAGCGGTGATGACGGTGCTAAAGACGAGGAATTGCGAAACGGGCGCGTTGGTAAAGCCGGATGTTATCATTGTGATTCGTATGCCGTGTCTATTCCTAATCGTACGTCGTCGGTGCTCAGTCGGTGCTGGTGGTGCTCGTTTGCGCTATTGCTGTGCGCAGCAGACGTGGTGGGAGGGATAACGGGAGTAGTGGTGCGACGCCAATGTCACGGCGAAAGCGCATGCCGTGAACTCTGGCGTGTGTGTCTATGCCGAGTCGCTGTCCAAGGGCGCAGGTAAATAAGAAAAGCGCCGTCTTTCAGCGATATGTGGCCCGATGACGAAAGGACACGACGGCGCGCGGGCAGGCGCGGTGGGGAAACAACGGTGGAACGGCAGGCGTGCCCTGTGCGCCGCTACGTCGACGCTGTCACAGAACTTGCACTTGTGTGGAGGGAAACTAGGAGAAAGAAGCAACACTAGTGGCTGACACTGCGTCTTAGTGCTCTATGTTAAAAGCAACATGTGCAAGGCGATCAAACAATAAATAAAACTAGTTTGCATGTGAAAGTTTGTAGTGGCTCGGTTTCCTCGTGTCGAGACCAAGCATTAACACATGACACATGGCTTTTTGTTGGATTGACAAGAACCGTTAATCCACATAACATTGAGGGAAATAAGAACCGAATTATTATGAAGAGTACAATGGCCTACAGTGTCTAAGAGAAGGGCGGGCTTGGAGAAGAATAAAGAACCGCAGAGCAGTCCATGTCTTGATTACAAGTCTGGTAACAATAATAGTAATAATACAGCAGTAGCATGTGCTTGTTGGAGGCGCACATGAATAAGGTATGCGAGGGCTTTGCAGCAAAGTAATCTAACTTTGCACTCCCAAGTGAGTAGAGAGGCAAGAGGACAAAAAAGACCACCCATCATGCTCGTCGTCAGGCAAATCAGGAATTCCCATTTCAAAAAACGCCATGTTCCCCTGCGATGCCACGCAAAAGGAACGATAAAAATGAGGTATTTCCTAGCGCTGTGAAAGCAAAAATGAGACGTAGAGGTCGTAGAGTCATTAGTAGTTATGCAAGTGCCCGTCGTGGTAAGCGTTTTCGAGGCAAAAAAGGTCCCTCGGCCTGATCCAAAAAAAAAATAGCCCTTTTCTTCTTCTGCGGACTCAACCACGTGTCGGACATAAAAATCAAGATACCGCCACGTGTGTGGAGGTCAAGCTTCGTATCTTTTAACTATAACCGTTTAGAGCCAATCGTTGACAGCATCGAGTTTCGTCGGCTGTTCGTCTTGGGTGGCTAGCATAGCGTTAGATTACGGCTCAGGATACGAATCTGGGGTAGAGAGGGAAAGTACCTGGGCCTGGGTCAGGCGGTCGATGCTACGCCACCATCTCTCCTTGTCCTGGAGTGGATCTGACGATGTTAGGTCACTCTCAGACCCCACGGATACAGGAGGAGACGGGTTTGAAGCAGCCATTTCCCAGTCTGAAGATGCTGACATGGGTGCCGATTGACGGTCGGCCTCTGGCTGCCGGTGGCGCGATGTGTGACGGGAGAGGCGGCCACTAAAACTATTTCTATTTGCATGCTTGCTAGCATCCGAAGGAACACGTCGGGTTGTTTCGATAGTAGAGTGCGGACGGTTGGCAAATTCGCTGATATTAGGACGTCTGCTGGTTAGGCTCAATGATGAGTGCACTTCGTCCGTTTTGCGACTTCTTCCGCGCCTATCAGGACGATATAAGCCACGCAAACCACCAGGACGAGGTTCCGCTTGCGCATATGGCGTCACTGTGTGTGGCCGCGGCGGTCTGATCTCAGCAGCCTCCATCAAAGACGGTGGAGCTGCTTGAAGACCTCTCCAATCGCGTGGAGTCTGAGACCTATCATCCTCCTTGGGCGCAGCAAGCTGGGGCTGGTACATGGCAGGAAGAGGAGGTACTTCTGGAACAGGAGATGATGCATCCCGGAGTGCTCTCAAAGAGACTGTTGACATGCGCTGGACCAAATCACGAGTCACTTGCGTGCGCTCCTCGGTCAGGTCAAGAAATTTCTTTGAGCGTTCCGAGGGCGTAAAGGACTTGAATGACTCGTTGCTTTGCTTGGTCTTGGGTGAATCAGACTGACTGTAGTAATCCGAGTCAAAGTGACTTGTCGAAGGCCGCGACTCGTCGACGCTGTATACGCGCGACGGGCATTTGACGGGGCCATCGACTAGCGCGCTGGTAGGAGAGATGGCTTCGATGGCCTCGACCCGCTCCTTGAGCTCCTTGACCTCTTTGGCCAACATAGCTTTTTCTTTTGCCAGTACGTCATTTTCTTGGGCCTGTTTGGCCTTTTCTTGCTCCATCGTGTAGACCAAATCAGCTGCTTCGTGAATGGCAAACACTTGGTCATCCATTTGCTTGGCAGCCGCGTCTAACATGGCCGTAAGCTCCTCGTTGATGTTGCGCTTGTTTTCACTGTCTTCCTTGAGAGCTGCCATTTCCTCGTCCATCTGATCCATGGTGAGCCTTAGTTTGTGGTTCTCTGCACGAAGTTCTTCGCTTTCGTCTTCAAAAGGCTCGAGGCGTTCTATCTCTTCCTTGGCCGACGTCAGGCGGTATTGCAGCTCCTTGTTGTTTTTCTTGAGTAGCTCGACGCGCATGTTGCTAGTCATGAGTGCATCCTTGAGCTTATCAATTTCCTGGGTCAGCTCTCGGTTGGTCTTGGAGGGCGGGGGGCCGACATCGCTGGGCCGTCTTGCTCTGATGGGTGAGACGGGGGTCAATTGTTCTTCAGTGAGGGCGAACTGGTCAAAGCTATCAGGTCTGGCTTTGGATGTCTGTATTGGTGGGGGTTTAGGAGCGGGTGTAGGAGGCATGTTTTGCGCCCGCCGTGCCTCGATGGCATTTCGAAGGTACTCTGATTTGGGCACAAGGGCATGCGAGCTTGATCGCGATACGGTGGAGCGTGTCGAGTCAGGCGTAGACGGGCGTTGGGAATTGCCGAGAGAGGACGAGCGTAGAGAGGGTGAAGGAGGCATGGTTAGTGTTAGGGTTTGTAGCGGCGCGGTCAGTCGACTGCGCGACAGATGCGACTATAAGTGAGAGATCGGCGTGGCAGGTCTGGCGCACAATGGTGCCTTGTGCTTGAAACAACGTTGCTAGGCGACTGCGAAGGTCGAGGTCGAGTAGTGCGCAGCCACAGCGTGGGAGCGAGTCGCGTCCGAGGGCGCGTCAATGGCAGTGTCGCGTGCAAAGACCGGTGGGAAGTCGCTCGGGAGCGGATCGCCCTTTGGGTCCATTGATCGCTCGCGAACAGGCGTGGGTGTGTGTGGGAGCAAGAGGAAAAGTCAACGTCAAACTTGATTTTGGGCGTGTCTCTGTGGTTGCATTCGTGCGTGGGCAAAAAGCAAAGCGGTGAAAACAGCGAATCTCGCGGCAGCGGTGTATGCAGCGCTAATGGTGACGTTGCACGGGGTGAGGGTGTTTACACGTGCAATCTGGAACAAAAGAAACGGCGTGTGTGAACAGGGCGGTGCAAGGACAGAGAGGCGTGTGGCAAGAAAGGGGCGGGTGTTTGCGCAACAGTAGCAGTAGCAACAGCATGAACCAAGCGATCAGCGGGGGGTGGGGAGCAACATTGCTGCCTTTCCCATTGGGCACCAAATTACAGTTGGAATTGCAGCCCTCGAACGGGCGACCGCCTGCAGGGGAAAGCCTACCCCAGAGAGGACAAGCGAAAGGAGGCAACGTGAACGGAGGGCTGAGCGGGACGCCCCTAAGACCGTCGTCATTAAGCCCTTGGGCCCTTAGTCCAGGGCCGGCGCGATCCAGAGCAGCGGGCGCCTACGCCCATCGATGCGTCGAGCCATTAGCTGAACCACAGAATGCGTGGGGGGCGTTGAGAGCGAGAGAGAAGGAGAGAAGGAGAGGGAGAGACTGAGAGACTGAAAGAAAGAGATGGGACAGAGGGACAGAAATGGAGGGGCAGGGAGGGGGGAAGAGGGAAATTGAGGGAGATGATGAGAAATGAAAGAGTGATGGAGTAGTCAGCCAATCGGGAAGGAGAGAAAGCCCAGGGCCGTCCCTTCCCACTACACGAGCCCTGCATTCACTCCAACTTCCAACTCCCCAACTCCAATTCCAATTCCCCCTCCACCCCACCACGCCCTCTGCCGCTCATGTGCGACACAGTGTCTGATGTGCACCTCCAAAACCTCTGGTCCCATGGCCGGACCAAAACAAAAGGCCCTGTCTAGACGGCGACGACGGCGAATCCGACGTCCAAGTGGCGCATCCCCAGGCCACCGTCTGGTCAATGGTTCCCATGGAAGACCCAAGACACGGCTACACGGCACGCCAGCTGTGTCTGCCAAAGCACCCGAGACGAGACGAGACGAGACGAGCCTGCCTGCCTTCCTGGTGATGGTGGCAGTTTGTTGACCACCTGTTGTGCCGTCGACTGGCACGCCATCAAAAGCCGACGCGGATGCTGCAGCCCTGCCGCCGCCGTGGCCCTAGCCTCTGCATCCTTCACCTGTCAAACCTCGCGCGCACGAGCCCAGCCCTGAGCCTAAAAGCGCTGCACAGATCGACTCTCCGGACTATTCTCCGATTCTGCATCGCTCGGCCTCATGCCGGCGCCCTAGTGTCCATGTACCTTGCCTCCTCTTCGGCGTCTTACACTGCCCTACCACGTCTGTTTGTCAGCCTGCCTGCCCTACGAGCATGACATAGCTGCCTATAGGAGCGGGGTGCCAATGCGAAACTTTGCTCCTCCGCCAGCGAACCGAGGCCTGCCAGCGACCGACGATCATGTATCTAGTCCCAAAGACAAGACTGTCACTTGTGCCAATGATACACGCGCCGGAGCCCTCTCCTCGATCTGCGGCCCTGAGTGGCAAGATAAGAGGCTTAGACAGACCTTGTAATTCGTCAAAGTCTACAGTATTACATATTTAACATGGCGATATTTGCCTCTACTCCACGTTGATGAGTAAACTGAATATACTAACTACAATGCGCTCACGACATGTCGACACCCACGCCAGCCTGCCGTAGTCGGTCCTCCCACTCGACACGCAGCCGCTCCATTTCCTCCCAAGACTTCCGACCCGTCTCGACAAACCGCTCCTGACTCTCCTTGTTGAGGTCCTTTGCAAATGGATCCCTGCCTCGTCTCTTGTGCTCTCCCAACTTGCCTCCCCATCCCCACCCCGCCACCTCGGTGCGATCTACGCGCTCTTCGCCCCAAAAGTTTGTTGCACTCCCCCATTTGCCAACGCCCTCTTCAGCTTCGACCTTGTCCAGGGTACTCTGACTCGCAAGTGCTAGCCAAACCATGGCCGTCGCGCCCTTTGCTACGCTTATCGTATGCCACGGGCTGCCGAGCCATCGCCCAATGAAAAACGCAGCGAGCATGCAGTACTCGAGGATCAGAGGCAGAGGCATGATCGAGGTTCCACAAATGCCCGGGTGCGTGACGTACAGTCGCGGCTTGGTCGTCTCTTCGCTGTCTTCCACGTGGCCGAGATACTGGTCCACGGATTGGCTCGTACATGGCAATGTGGACGAAATGGCCAAAACATCCGTCAGGCGTTTTGTGCATTCATACGGCATCTCGGAGGTGATGGCTTGAATATCGTCGACATTGAAGACATGCTCGTAGGCCTCTAGGCTGCTGACCCAGATGATCCTGCCCCTCGTCTGTTGACTCTTGGGGTGCTTCGCCAACAGCGGTGCAAGGTAGTGGCCCAGCATGTAATGACCAAACACATTGGCACAAAAGACCTCGCCTAGAGGAGGTTCTTTTTGTTCTGTTTCCCCTGGGATTTGGGGCTTGGTTACCCATCCGCGGCCTGATATCTTGAATGTTGGCCAGCTAAGGGCATTCTTTGTATCACAGAGAATTGTCCAGACGGCGCGGAGCCAGTCAACGCCCGTCCATCCACCAATCCCAGCATTGCAGATGAGCACGTCAAGCTTGGGTGTTGTCTCACGCAGCTTTTTGCTCAACTTCTGCACAGAGACCAGACTCAGCAGATCTAGTCGCTCCTGGCGAAAGTAGACACGATTCTGCAGCCTGGGCCCGATACCAGGCACCTTTTGCTCATGCTTCCGTATAGCGTTGCTTAGATGCTGCTGCAACTTGTGAATTGTAGCGTCGCCTTTGCGTTGGTCGCGGGTTGTGATGATGAGGACGAGGGATTCGTCCAGGGGCCGAGTATGAAGGAATTCGTCGATCAATCGTGTCCCGATGCCGAGGCCAAGCCCACTGCGAAAGCGTCAGTAGAGTGTACTGGAAGTTGCGGCTTACTTGTTACGAACCTGTTGGCGCCCGTGACAAGAACGTAAAAGCCATTGTCAGGTGTGGGTGTCTCTGAGGGATTAGACATGTTTGCGGCTCAAGGATAATGCGGAGAGACGCGCCGCGCCTCGTTGTCTACAACAGGCAGCTCGCCTAAGCCCACGGGCTGCGCGTCGGCCAATCAGACCGCGCGGGCAGTGCCTAAAAACGCCATATGGTCAGGCGCAGAGCATACGCACTTCTCAATGTCTCAAGCTCTTGCTTCTGTGCATCTCAAGTTTTTGTTGACATTTGCATCGAGCATTGAGCAGCTTCGGAACACACAGCTCCTCCACAGCAAATAGTACACACTGCCAAATGCCGACGGATCGTCTCGACTAAAACGCCTCTACACTTAAATCCAGACATTGATGCATATTCCTTCAGCCATCACTGTGTCTTTAGTTTCACATAAAAAGTATAGCCCGTACCCTCCCCTGGCACACACGCATGTCAGCAACCCGCACGTGCACATGCTCATGATTAGATTGGAACGTCAATGTTCTGATATCAATAGTCAAAGCTACTCACAACCGGTAGTTCCCGTCTTGTCTCTGTCACCCTCCGCTCTCAGAAAGGCATTGAAGCCCTGGATTACCCCCCTGCAAATACAGCGCACGCCACAAACACGGCTCACAGGCGTATAGACAGACATACGCCATGATTAAAACAGACCGCCTTTTCAACAACAAGGGTACCTACATGGACGCTTACATTGCCCCGCGTCTATATCGTCATTCTTTGGTGAACAGAATTCGCAACCCGCCCTATATCCCAATCCACGGGAAAAGACAAAAAAGGCCAAGCCTATGAGCGACAATACATAAGGTTTGCTCGAATAGGAGCCGTGCCCGCATGTCGTAAGCGCGATTGCTGCTTATCAGACAGGGTATGTAATTCTGCATATTCAGGGATCCGAAAAGTATAGCACATCAGAAGAGAGTGTTTTGCTTGTGTTGAACAGCAAAGCTAGATGGAGACTTTGAAGTCTCTCTCTCTCAACCGAAACACATACTTTCGCCGTAGCTGACCGACACATGGACGAAGGGCGTAAGTTACCAAAGGGCGCAGGATATTGCTGGGCGTACTTACGCGCGCGCGAAGAACAAGACTCATGTGACGTACCCTGTCTGTATGTAATGTGACTGTTATACCACCACGGACGGTCGAGGGTAACGATCTCCGTGTTTGAGGCAAGTACAACGAGCTCGTACGACATGCATGGGTTACGTGCGCGCCCGCGGGAAACCTAGAGAATATTATCGAAGAGAACGGTGATAATGGGTGGGAGAAAGAGAGAGACAAAGCAGTGACAAGTAGCTAGGTTACCCTATACAATCGAGTAATGGACATAACTTAATTGCATGCATAGTATCAAAACGCATACGTACTACTTTTCTCTCTTGCTTTGACTGCTTATTCAACCAATATTTTTCTTTCCGACGCCAATCACACACCCACACACATGCACCTCGGGAAACAGCGGCGACTGCGACGACAGCAAACAAGTGATGGACGGCGACTATGACGAGCGGAAACGTCGATCCCTTCTCCATGTACAACAAACACCACGGCGACGTTGATCAAGCAATGCCCCCACATTCCCACTTTGAACCGAAACTTGATGCTCAACACCACTGAGACACACACGCACACACTTCCCCAAAAGTCTCAACCAAGAAAAAACGCACTTGCACTTGCATTCGCACTTGCGACTTGCATGTATGTGTGTGAGTGTGTGTAATGTAGATCGCCCTAGAACCTTGCATTTTAGTAATAAAACAAAAATCAGGCCCCCAATAATCTCTTGACCATTTTCCTTGGGAAAATGTCTTGGAAACCAAGAAAATAACAAAAAAAGCCCACACTTTACCTCCCAAGTCTCGTTTTCCATTTGAGTACTAGTTAGAATGTGACCAAAGCCAAGCCCGTGTGTGAGTGTGCCCTATCCCGCATACGTAACGGGAGAGGGGAGGGGGGCTTGTCATTTGTTTCGCGCTCCGATCTCCCAAGACACGAAAATGGGATGATTTTGGGGTCACACACACAGACGCTTTGCTTAGAACGATCATTCATGCGGGTACATGCTTCCTTGCTTTCCATGTCAGCCTTACCATCCGTCCGTCAGAGAGAAGGAAAGGGAGAGAGTCAGAGGCAGAGGCGGAGGCTCCTCTCTGTGCCTCTGACTCTCTGACTCTCCGACTCTGTTGCTTTTTTTCTTTCCCTTTTCTTGTCCTTTTGCGACAAAAGTCGTCGAATCGGCGAAATCACCGAAGCGAAACGCGGAGAGAACGGGATCATTATTATCAATCATCTGATAAATAAAAGTTGCGTATTTTAAAACTGCCATGTATGTACAGTGTTCTAACTATGTACGTACATACATACACACACCAGATGACGGGATTTAGCTTTGCGAACAAGGGAGGGGTTAGAATCCTTTTCGTGCCAGCATCCTGCCTGTGCGCGGGAAGACAGAGAGTGAGAGAAAGACGCTACTAACGCTCACGCTCTTTCTTTCTATCCCATGACTCCCCTCTCAGTCTCTCTCCTGGCTCGTCCTCCCATCGGGCTCTACCGCTAGACGGTTACAGGGGTGCTTAGTGGTATTTGCTCTCCTCCGGTGGGGGTGGGATGGACCAAAAAAAAAAGGACCACGACATAGCGCAAAGGCCATCCATCGTGATGGTGGTCCATGGGTACACCATTACCGTCTGTGACTTTTTCTCAAACGCTTCTGGTAATAATGCTCGGGTCAATCTCTGGGCGGCGGCGACGACGGCGGCGGCGAGCAGCCCGAAAGCCGAAGAGAAACCAACGTAAGCAGGCCTCGTGTCGACGTCGTCGAGTCTATCCTTCCGAGAGCGAGGGTGGGGAGAGAGAGAGGGGAAGGGGGGGGGGATGTTGGAACGTGTAACTAGTAAACAGCCAAGGCCCAGCAAACTAGCTTCAGGTGTCCCGCGCGGATCCGGCATTAAAATCACTAGTTCCGCCACACTGAGGTTTTGTCCCACGTTGGGGCCATGGATTTCCGCCGGCGGGGGTTGCGGAGGCAAAAGCGTTGCACCGAGGTACCACCGCCGGTCCCCTTCGTAACAAATCCATAACAGGACTAGCGGTATCGGGGCCCTTTTTTGTCAGCGCGGGGGGCTGTACACAAGGCAACGTACGCTGGTGTTGCGGATGCATGGACCGCCGAGCCTATTCGAGGGGGAGGGGAGGGGTGGGAGGGAGGGATAAGGGTGGTTTGAGTATGTGCAGAAGACGACGTATGTGTGTGTTACGAGATCATCTTAGTAGTTAGAATAAAATGATAATCATAATCATAATCATAATCATAATCATGATGATGATGACAAAGCCAAAAAGGGAATTAAAACAGAGTGTGTTCGTTGTCAAAGCCAAAAAATAATAATAATGCGTCTAGACCCAGGTAAAGGAAAAAAGCTTCTTGCAAAGTAGCTTCTCTCGCCTCTGATGCGTCAACCAGCAGGCGTCTCCACAGCTGAACAGGGCCTGACGTTGAAAGCTCCGAAAGTGATCCACGGCTAGCTTCTATCACCTCCTGCACGTCATACCTGGGAGCATTTGGAGAGTGTCTCAGATTGGGCCAGGGGGGTAGGGGTGGGTGCTGCGAAAGCGCCGCGTTTGTTTCCCTGGTTACGGAGCTGCTTCCGCCACCGGTGTAAGGAAACCCTTTTTTGATGGCGACTTTTTGTTCTAACTTGAGCATCGGCGATGACTCTCCGAGGCCGTACCGGACCGCACGTAAGCTTCTCTGTCGCGTGCCAGTCCATGTTTTTTTCTCTTGCCCTTCTTCCCTCGTCTTCTTTTGCATGCAAAGGGTATCCCGGTGGAAAAGAGTTTTACCCGATGGGGGAAAAAGTCAGGAAAAATCCAAAGGAAAAAAGAAGGTTTGTGAGAATTGCCCAAATTCAGTTGCGCGTTGCCCATTTACCCTTCTCCCCCTCCCTTACCACCTTTCCCACCCACCCCCCCTTCCCCTCCCCCGTTGTCAACCCCCCCCCCAGAAACTAAAACAGCCCGTCCGGCTTCCAATGCGATGCAGATCCTGGTCCTTGCAATGTAAAAGCGAATTGGGCAGCGTTTGCGTTGAATAAAGTTCAGCTTGCTTGCTGACCAAAAGGTAGATCTCACCTACACCGTATGTCCACATATGCGTAATCTCTCTTCCACCCCCCCGTTGTCATGACAAGGCGCATGTCGTCTTGAAACAGCCAGCCAGCCACAGCCTTGAGTAATCATCGCTTTCTTGACAGCCCGGGCCGTGCCGGTTAGGCCTCCAAGTGCGGATCCCTCAGGCATCAGGGTGCGAGACAAAAATGGTCCTTTCTTTTCTTTTTTCTGCAGTCCGAGTCCGGTATCACCTGTTAATCGTGAGAGGTCATTGCCGCATGTTTTTTCTGTCACGCGACGGGAAGCGAATCCTTCTCAACGAGATTTGTGGCTTAAAGTTGCCGATGCACGTCGTAAAAGTACCGACATGGTACCTTGTAAACTGTGTTTCGCTACAAATCGACCTCGGCGACTGCTATTACTATATTGGACAACACACAGGAATAGACCCGTGGCGAGAACATGTGTCGGTGAGAGACGTTGACCTGTAAAGCGACAAGATGCCAGAAAACCATACAGAGCCAAGTCAATAAATGTATGTTTGTTGGCAAGAAAAAAAACTTAGCGGATGTTCCCGAAGTCAAAACGGCACACATAGACACATGCTGATGTGATCTGCGCATTTTGATATATTGCACTAGTGAGATGCATCTGGCATCGTTGACTCTCTACCATGTCGAAGGAACTAGCTCAACGATACATCTCTTGATGAGCAAGGGGTGAGTGGATGGATGTGGTGGGGGCAGCGGGAGATTGGGCGTACATACATTCCCGAGTATCCGGGGATAATGTGACAGTGATAGGGCCCCCTCGCAGGAAATATGTGACTGCATTGCAATGCAACAATCATCGTCGTATCATTTGTGAGGCCCGTCTCAAGGTTGATACAGCCCGTGATCCGTTCACGGGCCTTGGACAACCGGCCAACAGGAAACTGGGAAGGCGGAAGTTTATCCACGCGAAGGTCGCGAGTCAATTGCCATCTTGCTGTAGTAGACCCACCTAGCGCGAAATGGCACAATGGCCCAGCCGGCGCGTCATCAGCCGCTAACAAGTTACAAGTGCACATACGCTCCCTCTCTGTCCTTTCTCACACACATAGCCCATGCCATGTCAAGGTTGGGCTAGTGGTGCTTAAAGTCGGGGAGGCGGAAGAGCAAACCCCAAACAACAAAAGAAACTACCTTTGGCTAGGCCCGTTGGGATTGATTCGAGGACGGAAGGATGTCGCCGATTGGAAGCGGCCCAAACGGCACAGTCGTCGTGTGTGTGTGTGTGGTTGTGAACCTGGGAAATACATACATGCAATTGGTACATAGATACGTACATAGATACAACAAGTGACATTGTGCTGGCTCGGGGTATAATGTAACATGTAATCATGCCAGTCAGCAAACGTTTTGGGGTACCGAGAGCGTATCCCCGATGTTGGCCTTGTGATGCAAATACGGTCGGCTCTTTGTTGCGCGGCCAATCTGTTGCGGGCAAACGCCCTCTCACAGGGCGACACCAAGGTGCTGCGCCTTGTCTTTGTTGGTTTTCCTGCCTCATGATTTGGTCGGATTGCGAGTCAGCGGCGCAGATCCCCGGGCTTCCGTGCTGGCCTTGGTAAGGCCAATGATTTGCCTTCTGGAAGACTTCTACGGTGGGATCGTAGGCGAGCATGCTCAGACGGCACTATACCCATTGCTCAGTGAGGCGCACCCGAACCCCGACCCGAGGTCTGTGAGCGGGCTGGCAGCAACGAGATTTGGAAGGCTCCACCGTGGAATTAGATCCCTGGAAGGGCCAGGTGCAAAAGGCACAAAATGCTCTGGCGATGAAACACTTATCGAGTCATGCTGGCAATCATCCGGTGGTGTCGGGGGTCACGTGGGTCAGCCGGGAAGCAAGGTACCACGACGACGCTCACGCTCGGCAAACCCCGATGTGCATCGACGAAGCGGCGGCTGGTGCAATGCTGGCATGGAGAGAAGCAGCCCCGATTGCGTTTGCGTCGTGAGCAGACCCGGGCCGATGTCTAGGCGGGCTGGGCACAGGCCTTGGTGGTGGTGAGAAGAATGATTTGCGCGCAGTGCTGACTCTTGATACGAGTAGAGCTTCGAGGCCTGGTAAGGAGGATCGGACGTTGGTGTAGCCATCGTGGTGCTGCGCCGTGGTGCTAGGCCAGAGATAGGGTTTCGCGACTCGTGGCGGGCTCGTATGGGCGATTTACTTTTTTGTTGGCTAAGATTAATCAGACTGCCTGTGTGTGTGTGCTGGCACCAGGTCGTCGCGACTGAAGGCCGAGGGTGAGCAGCGCAGCACCGCGCAGCACAGCGCAACGCAGCTTAGCGCGGCCGTGCGTGCTGGCAAAGTCAATTTCTGTGATTGGCCAGAAAACCCCCCATGATTAGCGACGCGTATTGATGCCTTACATACACTTTTCTTCATGGGGGGCCCGGTTCCACATACCGATTCGGTGACCTGCATAAGTCTCTCGTGGCTGCATGTGGCCCTGAGACCGCGGTATGAGATGCATATATCAAACCACCCAAAGCAGACAATCGCCCGATGGTTCCTTGTTTGCAACATAGCACTGCACTCCTGGAACCGAGCAATCTGGGGTCAGATTGCAATGTGAGACAGGCACTGTCCACGGCCCGCTGGCGGTTGTACATGTTCGCAAAGTCGACGACCATCTTGAGACGGGCACCCAACCTTGGGGCCATGATGCTCACTCAGACCGAGATTGGACCGAAAGGGCTGATGGCTTCCTGACTCTTACTGCGACGCTACACGTCTTCGCCATCGTGACTTGTACATCCCACGTCCAGACGGCCATGGCCACGGCAAGAACAGCAGGGAAAACCAGGCAACAAGAGGAAAGGAAAAAAAAAAAACTCTCTCACTCGTCGGCTGTCGGTGCATCTTCCGAAATGCGTTCATCTTGCACGTATGTGGCGGCCACCTAGCGGCATGCTCGCATCCTGCGGAGTTGTGACCGTCCGATAAAATTCCGCCAGGTCCCCCATAATTTGGTTTGGCTAATGCAGTACGACCGCACCGTCTGAACTTTGGGCTGAGTGCCGAAGGTCGCCTTTGCCGTTGGTAAACGAAGCCCTAAACCGTTCCGCGTTGCTAAACACAGGATAAGCAAGGAGGACAATGCGCGGAAGGCCTTCCGTAGTGTCTGGGCTTGGGCTATGTTTGGTGCCTCGAGTCCGCAATCTCGGCTCACACCAGTGCTAAAGGGTTGAAGGTTGAATGTCTTGTAGTGCGAGGGCAGGAACAATGACGAGAGCGCTTGAAGGAGCAGAGTGGGCAGGCTTTTTGACAAAAAAATGGACAATGATGATACAATTGAAACTAATCAACAAATGCCAATGATAAAAACTTCCAAAGTGGGTATTGTGCAAAACATCCGCCATGTAACGCCGTGAGATATCGCAACTTTTTTTTTTCGCTCGCGGGAAACAAGAAAAAACCGAGGATGATGGTGTGCGTCTTGTCATCGTTTACAGTCGCCTTTGGGACATAAAATTAGTATATGGACGTGCTTTGGCATGGTGTGCCATGTGGAAGAATGGAAGACGAACCGCAGTTATCGCTCAATCTATATTCTCTACAAGGGAAGAATCAGTACGAGGTTCCTGACTTGAGTTCCCATGGGTGGTGGGGGGGCTATGCTGCTTACACTGCAGTGACATTTGCTGGACATCGGACGTGGGTTTGTTGGTATTTGGTACACCAAGCCTTGACAACGTAGCGGACGTGAGTGCATTTGTACTGCACTTGGGTATAGTCGCACATTGTGGATATGGGAAAGACAATGGGCTGAGCAAAGAAGCGGCGTGGTGCAGCAGTAGTGTGACGAAGCGACAGAACCACACAGTTGGGGCAAAAGAGGAGAATGGGCGCAAGGCAAGCAATGCAGTTGGTACGCTGGTTTGAAATTTTCCGAAGTACTAGCTTGCAGGAGCGACGGTCCGTTATGTTATAGTAAGTCAGCCAGACACAGCAAGAGTAGTCGTCAGGTCAGTGCTCTGCTCAGGTACCCGTTCAGAGAGGTACCACCATAGCCCCCATGTCGAGAGAAGCCGGCCCATCAGTGACATGCATCATGGTAGCCGACATGGATGCTCAGCGGGACCGGGTTCTCAGGGTGGTCGAGCCTTTTGGCACGCCATAGGCGTGGGTGGAGACGTCGATGTTTGAAGTGTGTTCGCTTCCCACAAGCTCGAGTGAAAGCTTGCAGCCCAATGCGGACGGCCGAGTGGATCAAGGCCATGTCGACCCAAGCCCATGGAGACCAGGTGGTAGCGTGCGTAATGGACGTCGATTCGGCTCACAGGCACAGGGGGGAGGGGGGAAAGGGAGGGGGAGGGGAAGGGGGAAGGGGGGGGCAAAGAAGGAGCGGAAAGGCTAAGTCCCTATGTGCGGTGATGGCAGTGGTGGTGTCTGTGTGTGTGTGTGTGGCAAGGACAGGGCATAGCATTTGAGCTTGCTGCGCCCACTAGCAGCATGCACTAAGGTTCAAAGCTCGCTCTCTCATTCTCATTCTGGCTCTGTCTCTCTCTGACGGTCGGGGTTGATCTACGCCTACCGTTCCACGTCCCAAGTGGCCCGTGGGCCCTGCAGCCGTTGAAAATCAATCCCTGACCATGGGCAAAGAGTAAGCCTCGAGTATTGATACGACGGCAGTTATGACACTCTGCCCGCCGCCCGCCCCCGCGCGCCATGCTAAGATGAGGCGTTTATTGTGCGTCGTGGCGCCTGTTTCATCCTCGACCTGACCTCCTCGGCGATACCATCATTACTCACCGATGTTCTGCCCTTTACGCTGACTTTCCCGCTTCCCCGGTCCCAGTTCGCATCGCGAAAGCATCCGGTCCTAGGTCATGTGTTGCGCAATCACGACCTTGCCGTCCCGCATACGACCGACCACCTACGCCCTGCTGTGCGACATAGCCTAACGGTCAGGAAAGGCCGTCGCCGCTCAGACGTCGGCCTCACTCATGACCGCACGCGCGCCACGCCTCGCAATTTGTTGAGTTGCACAATAGTGTGCTATGCCTTGCGAAATGCCGCCGCCCTTTGCAAAGCCCGGCCGCTGCTCAGTCAGATCAGTCCCGTATGACGCCGCCAACACATACGCATGTTGTGATTCATGCATACATGTCCCGTTTCTGTCGGTGTGTCTCTCCATCGCCATCGCCATCTTCATCTCTTGTCTTTTGCAAACGCCAAAAAAAAAAACGTGGCTGTGCGAATCACTCTTCTCCGTTCTGTCCTTGCACTTGCGTCCAACTCCTTACCCCACTACTACCACTAGGAGTAGTACTACTACCACCACCACCACCAACATATATGGAACTCAATCCAATCATCCAAGCCGGCATGTCGTCCAGGATATACCTCTGACGCCCATCCCGCGCTGTCATGGGATTGTCGGCCTAGTGTAGTACGCTATGCCTTAAATCCCATGGGGAAAACACAGCCGTCGCAATCCGCTTGGAGGTGCTCAGTAGCGGGGAGACAAACCGACATACGCGGACCAGGCACTCGGTATAACGTGGTCGTCCGAAGCTGCGACCTGGTGTACCTTGCAACAAAAAAAGGTGGACCTGCCCGAAACCAAGTATAGTAGATGAGTATCAGACAAAAGGGCCACCGCCGGCGGCCCTCATGGCTACCCGCCGAACGGGTGCTGCGGAATTGCCCTTTGGAGCCAAGATCCGTGTCCGCAGTGAGCATGCCGACCAAGATGATGCAGGTGTTTGCAGAATGTGCTGGGATCCCATTCCCTCGAGCGCTCTGCCTCGTTTTGCCGCCATATCCTACGCTGGCTCCATAATTGAACAGGGCCTCTGCCTGCTGCTCGCTCAAAGCGTGAAGACATGTCTAGCCGGCGTGGCCAGACTGGGAAATTCGACTCGATTGGTCGCATGGCGTTTCTCATTGCATCATGAATGTTGGTCTATTTATGCTGACTGCTAAGGTCTAAACATGGCCACATTGGAAGTAATCGCCCACGGTCATTTTGGCTCTATCCGGCCTCCACATTCTGGTTTCACATGCGACTAGCACATGGAGCTTAGTCAGTCCGTCGTACCGTGTCTGCATGTACGTACATGGCGTGAGATGCACCATAGGGTTACACACGAGCACACAAGCCATCTGGGCGCGTTGAAGCCTTGGCAGCCATATTCGCGCCAGTCTCATTGGCCCGCGGCGTGATATTCCATGCCGCATGTAGGTGAATCATGCCTCCGCGTTGGCCAGAACTTTGTGACATTCAGCCTGAACATGATCATCTGCCCTACCCAAACACCACGGCCGGAACTCTCACTGTTCCGCGGCGGTGACGCTAAAAGTCTACTATACGAATATGTGGGAATCTAGCCCTATATGTCCCAGGGGTTGCTGGCACACCTACACCTCATCTCTTGCATGACCATCCACATTCACATATAGTCACTGCTACTCGAGTAATCTCGCTAGCCTATTACCAGCTTAAAGAGGAACAGGCATCGGGGAAGTTGCGGATATATTAGTCTTCAATATACATGCAAATCAAGAAAACTCTCCATTGGCCTCGCCAGCATCTAACCAGCCGCGACACATTTCCACCGCCTAGAAAAAGGATTCGAGTCAGTACTTTGTCTAGTATGCAATCTTCGGATAGCAGTCACTTACCCTGCCCCATTTCTTAAACATCTTCTCGCCCACTTCCCTATCGACATTTGGCTTGAAGATCATGCGATCCTTCTGGTTGATTTCTTTCAGCTCGTCAAATTCCTTCCATACGCCAACTGCAAATCCAGCTGCAATGGCTGCACCCAACGCAGTCGTTTCACGCATTGCTGGGCGGTCAACAGGAATGCCAATGATGTTCGCTTGTGTCTGTCGAAAAAAAAAACGTTAGTAATCTAGTTGCTCAAGTTGTATTTCACAACATCCTTCTGGACGTACCTGCATGCACAAGTTGGAATTGCTCATGCCACCGTCGACTGCAAGCATATTGAGCTTGTGGCCACTGTCGAGCTCCATGGCATCGAGAATGGCCCTTGTCTGGAAACATGTTGCTTCCAGGGTTGCGCGGGCAATGTGGCCCCGCTCTGTAAACTGTGTGATTCCAAATATAGTGCCCTTGGCGTCATCAATCCAGTAGGGGGCAAAGAGACCACTGAAGGCTGTGACAAAGACACATCCACCATTGTCCTCAACCGACGCGGCCAAGTCACTGATCTTATGCGAATGCGTAATGAAGCCCATGTTGTTCATGAGAAACTTCACACCACTGCCTGCAACTGCAATACTTCCTTCAAGTGCATAGACTGGCTTCCGCTTTCCACCAAAATCGTATGCAATGGTCGCTAGAAGACCGTGCGAAGAAATGACGGGCTTTTCGCCCACATTATACAGCAGGAAACATCCAGTACCGTATGTGTTCTTTGCAGACCCAGGCGTAAAGCCCTGTTGACCGACCAAAGCTGAAGATTGATCACCCAAACATCCCGCAATCCGGACGCCTTCTAATATGCCAGATCTTATGTACCCAAATTCGTCTGGAGACGAAGATGGTACAATCTTTGGTAGTTTGACCTTGTTGCGATCGATTCCGAAAAAGTCCAAAAGCTTGTCGTCGTACTGAACAGTGTGTCTATGACGTTGCGTTAGCGAGCCAGGGCATTTGCGGCAGGACAAGGATCATAGGCGACTTACAGGTTGACAAACATGGTTCTTGACGCATTGGTTGAGTCAGTTACGTGGATACCGCCCTCCTTTCCACCATTCAGGTTGTATAATATCCACGAATCAATGGTACCAAACGAGAGCCTCTTCTCCTCGTATGCTTTCCGGACGTTTTCGTCGTGGTCGAGCATCCATCGAAGCTTAACTGACGACGGGTAGGTCGATAGGGGAAGACCGCACATGTTCAGCAGCTCATCGGCACCCTTGCGATCCTTCAGCTCACGCACCAGTCCCTTGGTTCTGGTATCTGGCCTATAAACGAACATGTGGGGTCAGTCCAAGCACAGGTGTGTCTCATGCATGCGTTATACGTACCATGCAATTGCGTTACAAAGAGGCAGTCCACTGTTGGTATCCCAGACCACGGTCGTCTCACGCTGGTTGGTGATGCCGACAGCCTTGATGTCTTCAATGTTGTGACCATTGTCCAGGAAGATGTTTGTAGCTCGGTCGATACATTGCTCTACAGTGTCAATAATTTCCCAAGGGTCGTGTTCATGCCATCTGGACCAGTTAGAAACATTGCGCGCGCTGTTGGTAGTGAACGTGTACTGACCCTGATTGGGGGTATTTTTGGGTAAACTCGATTTGGTGTTGAGCCACGGGCTCACCGAGGCCATCGAATATAATGAAGCGAGTACTCGTGGTTCCTTGGTCTATGGAGCCAATGAAGAACTGCTTCAGCTTTCCCTCGTCCAAGTGCGCTTGTGGCTCGTCTTGGATCTCCTCCTTGGGCACGGGCTGAGGTTCCGCGTCATGCGCAGAAATCTCTTGTGTCGACATGCCGGAGGTTTTTGTGCTCACGGGCAAAGTGGTGGAGTAGGTGCGACGGGGGCAGTCGTGGCTCGTGGGGTGTTGGTTGTCTTGCGACTAGGTGCCGACAGCGATAATAGGTGCTGTCAAGGGACGGAAAAATTCACGGCGAGGCCAATTAGGTCGCACGAGGCACTAAGTTGCTATGTGAGTGTTTGCGCCGACGAGTATATGGGCGACAAGACGTCGAGAGTGAGGACAGGGAGCCTCGGTAGAGTACAGACGCCAATGGCCGTGATCAGAAGGAGCGCAGCGACAAACAGGCGTCGCGACGGAAAAAAGCGGAGCTTGGGGGAGTCAAGTTCACGGGTGGAAAGTGAAGTGGTAGAGAGAAGACCGCAAAGGGAGCATCGTAGGAGCCCGGGAGAGTTCGGTGGTTAATCGGCAGCAGACGGGATCAGCGCGCGTGCCGTTTTGTCTGCGGTGTCTGCGGTGTCTGCGGTATGACGCGCGAAGAGGGGTGGTTTTGGCTTTAAAGCGGGGGAGGGGAAGCGCTCCACGGCCAACAGCACGACTGCAAAGATGCCCAGTCCCGTCACATGGAGCCTCAAAATCTTTCAGCCTCCCCCCTAAAGGACCAGAGGTAAGCCGTTGATCGCAGTGCCCATCGACGATCAAGCCTCCTGCTCACAAAACTAGGCCTTTTGCCCGGCAACGCATCCGCGCGTATGTCAGTGTGACTTCAGATACAGCGGGTCGCTCGTCCAACAGCTCCACATGCATTGGCGCCGTCCTTTTTCTCCAGTGGGACCTCCAGTGGGACACCCGCCGCGAATCCACCTAGAGCCTCAATCAAGCCCTCAGCTCTCCAGCTGCCAGGGCGCGCCGTGCCCGTGTCGTTGGAGACGGCGCCTGCAGGCGCATCCTGGACTGCAGCCCGCCGCGCAGAGCAGCGCACTTGGCCAGCGACGGAGCGCAAAGAGCCTCAACATAACGCCGATGCGACATCGGGAATTGGCATTTGCTTTTGCACAATGACTCGCCATTGGGCTGTGCCACATAGCTCGCATTGCATAGAAGCGGATCGATCTTCTGGGCGGAGGGCCTCCAGCGCGGGGACACGGCTGTGCACCCCTGGTCCTAACCCGCCATGGGCTTTTTGGCCATCAAGTCCACCACCACAGGCCATGGAATTTCCAGATAAGCCGCAATTGGCAATGGAGAAGGCGTTGGCGCCGGGAACGAAGCCGCATCCTCGCTGCTCGAGACCGCTGGCGGTCGCTCTGGACGTGGGATGGTTAGCGGTATACAGTATCGTCTCCGCAGTCGGTGGAGCGGAGTGGAGTGGACTCGTAATGCCAGAAAGTCAGACCTTGGGGTGGCGGCTGGGGGGCGTCCCGCCACGTGACGTCTAAATCCGGCAGTTTCCGAAGCCTCTAGAACGTCGTCCGCCCAAAAGGCTTCATTTCACTGTGCCCGCCAGACATGGCACTGTCACTGCTGCCCAAGGAACTCCGCTTGCACATTTGGGCTCTCGCATACTACACCGAGCCGCCTCGACTCGTGGCGCTGGAGACGAAGCCGCACGATCAGGGGCACGACGAGCTGCAATTTTGCCCACGCCACTGCCCCAGTCCGGCCCCCACGGTCGTGAACCTGTGCCAAGAATCGCGTGCAGAAGCCCGTTATCAGGCCATCAAGGCGAACCACATTGTGCATCTCCCCACAGCCCTCGCCGGCACTAGTTCTGACGACTTCTACTTCCGCCTCGACACGGACATACTGCTACTCCAGCTCGAAGGACCGCGTGTGAAGCATCTGGACGACTCCCCAGAAGTCGGTTTGCTGGCTCACTTCAACGTTGCCACTGGTTGCGACCCAACAAGGCTGCAGGCCGTTGCCATAACCAAAGTCATCCTCAATGGATTCCGTGATGGCAGTCTCTCTAACGTGTTGCGCAACTTCCCACACATTTCGCGCATGGTCATGATGCTCACTGAAGAAATCTGGAACAACGACATGGAAAAGGAGCTCTTTGTTCGTGCAGCCGCCAGGATAGTACGCATGTACAAAATCGACCTCATGAACCATGCTCGCAGCCTTGGCGAGACGTTCAAGGCGCATCCCTTCGATGTCGACTTTGCCAGACTTCGCAACGGCCGGCTAGATATAGTCCCCAAGGATGTGTGGAGAGAGTGGAGCGACGGGGGTGATGAGTGGGCAACGCTAGACAACTCTGAACCCTTTTGGTAGCAGTAGCACGTGGATTGCTGAATATACTACCAATATATTGCATGTATACGCTAAGGCACTGCATGGTATATCCGATCACCCTCCTTGGGTAGAGCGAGAAAATCAGTGGGGGTGTCATCCGGATCCGGCAACTGGTGCTTCTCTGCCCAGTCCCTAATCGCATCAAAGTTGCGGCACGTATGGACAGTATTGAAATCCACAAATGCCTGCAAGGACTTCCCAGGAGGCTGATACCACACCTGACCAAGGACACCGACATCCATAACACACATGAGTTGCTGACGCAGTATATCCAGGCAATGCGCTAGAGGCAATGTGAGCTGTATGACTTGCTGACGAGGTGTGTATTGTCACTTACTGACATGGTGCTTTAGGATGTTTGGATCATTGGAGAAAGGACCCAAGCCTTGGTTTCGGTAGTAGTCGAAATTCCAAGCTAAAGACTTACGCAGCAGATTCTGTACTGGGTTTAGTGTTGGCTGGTCAACGTGCACGAGCAAACATACCAAACAGTGCAGGTGGTGCAAACCCTCTACATGGGCTGGGTATCCGCCGCCATACTCTTCTTTGATCTTGACTTGGTCTGCTGCAAGGCCAGAGCGCTGTGCTTGCTCCTTGGGTACTCTTGCCGCATGATCTGCGGGTACGGATGAGATTCAGTGTCCTCACGAGTCGGATAGTAACTTACAGTCTACGCCCAAAGACTTCCATGCTGCATCAACTTCAGGGCCAGCATCCAATCGATACGCATTGGCCATCAATAATGAGCCATTGAACTGAACCTGCTTGTATGCAATACCAACATCTTGCATTATTGGGGCTGGTGGGATTAGCTGTGCATTTCAGCTTCAACAAGCCTTCATACGTACAGTACTTCGAAGTATGCCTTGCACAGAACGCGTCAGAATCCAGTCGTTGCGTTTGAACTAGCAACGCTCCAAAGGCTGCAGAGACGACTGCTGTGAGGCAAACAATGACACCGGCCTGCTTCCAGGACAACTGCCGTGTTGCTGGCTGCGTGGGCCATGAATCGAGCGATGATCGATCACTCTCTGGAAGAAGCTTCTCACAGTCTTCTGCTTCTGTTCTGTTATCTGGATGAGAGCACTCTCCTGCTTTTGGGCGGAACATAGTGAAAACGTGGAAATCCAGAGGCGGTATGCGCAAACAACTCGAGGCAGTCAGGAAGAAGTAGAGCAGATACCAGTGTAAGCTCGCAACACGTAAACCGAATATCTACTTCCCTATGACATGCTCCGGTAATAGGCGGAAATGCGAGCTGTCTCCAGGATAATGCTTCGACACCCCAGCATGACCCCGCAGAGCTAGATACGACCCACGTTGTATCATCCATTCACAATTGGTAATATCGTATAGGGCTGCAAGTTTTGTGCCGGCTCAGTATTGGCTCGTATCCTTTTTTAGACTGCATCGCAGACCCGTACTGATCTCCAAACTAGTCGAGATGGACGTTCATGATTGGTCAGGTTTGGGCAGGATTGATGACATCGATGCACCACTACACGACCGCTCACCGATTGGGCCTAGAAAAGCGTCCACCGGAACTACATGAGAGATATTTGATATGAGGAAGAATTAATGCACCTTGGATACGAGTATGGAAAGCGACTATCCACGTAGCATCCCAAGTCACTTGACGCATAACTACGCAAGCCTATGCATCGCCTCCACCGCCACGAGTAATGCAGGTAGTCAACAAAGATAGCATATACGACGAAGAATATACATCATACCTGATATTGTACCAATAATATAGACCGGAATTGATTGATCTGCGTCAATTCCAGCTCTTGTGCAGAATGAGTACTCGGTTGCGATGCTTATCCTGCACCGAAAATATCTACACTTCGACTTCGCTCTTAGTGTGATGCGTTAAACCCGCAGCATGTGACCTGGTCGAATTACGCCGTCAACACCGTAGTCTGTACTTCTCCACTTTCTAGCTCACTGTCTTGCATCAATACTGGAGGCCACGAAGCCACTGAGCGAATATGTCGCTCATCATATGACATCAAAGGCGGAAGATACGGATGCTCAAAGGTATATAATGGACCCGCGAGGTACTTTCATCCATCATCATCTACTCGGTCACAACATTCCAGCTCATTGCAAACCTCTACTTGGAAAACAAGACGAACACCGCAATCATGAAGTACATTTTCTCCATCCTTGCCCTCGCATCCTTTGCTCTTGCAGGACCACTCCCTCAAGGCAAATACCAAAGCTATGGTAAGACAAAGATGACATTCATCCAACTCTGATCACACGGTCTTCTTTACTCACAATCATTCAGGTGACTACAAGGACGTCAAACCATCGCCAAAACCAACACCTACACCAACTCCAGCCCCAAAGCCCCCGGCTGCATACGCCTCTTACGGCGACTACAAGGATGTGCCTCCTCCACCTGGCGGATATGGAAAGTACGGAAAGTACGACTCTTACAAGGAGTAAATCTGTGCAGCATATGTAAATAAGAGGCAGGAATGCTGGCCGATCGACGGAACAGAACACTAGTTAGAACAGACTATCGCTTAGCAGATGTCAAAGTAATGTGAAACGATAATGACGACATTTGGTTCAAAGTCCCTATAGTGCACTGTTGTAAGCCCCGGGGCTGGCGTCACAACTAGTGCTCCTTGTCCCGCAACCGTAACCTTGTTCAGTTTATCTCCATTAGGAGCTTGCACCGATCACATAAGCAGCTATATGCATAACAATGGTCTTGATCACACCTTCCACATCACGTTACAACCATAATTACTACCGGAGTGCTTATCCTAGCAATACCGCCACCATCATCATCATCCTCCCATGCATCTCCGAAAGCCGAACAACGCAGTGACTAGAAGTTGCATCCGTATGCGCATAGAAAGACCCTGTCCTTGTGCCTGCTGGCTGCACATATCACACAACTATTCTTCATCGAAACTCACAGATATAACTCATCGATTTAATCAATCTGTGCGCATAAAGTCTGCACGTCATGCGCACATACCACCACGGCGGAGCAAAGCAAAAGAAGAAAACACCGTCAATCTCAAGCTAAACTCTGTTCTTGATAGCACCGAGACAAATACAACAGGGCAGTGAAGTCGAAGCTGATGCTGACTGTGGCTAGAAACAAACATGGCAGGTGGAACGAATGGGGAAATAAACAAGATTGACTGCTGGGATAATCGTTGTTGCAAGTCACATAGGCATTACACGTTTCTCCGTAAAGGGAAAGAACACCAAAGCACAGATGCGAACGCAAAAAGCATGAAAAAAAAATCAAAATGAATACAACTAGTGACTTTGAGGCTTTGGGATAAGAAGAGAAAAAGGGGGTGATGAACGTGTTTGCGCGAAGAAAACACCTGTTCGTGTGGAGCGAGAAAAAACAATGGAGTAAACGTGGGCAGATTTGCACAGGGATCATTGAGAAAGAAGAAGAAGAAGAAGGATAAAAAGAAGTGTTAGAGTGATGACAATGATGATAATGGCTATAGCAACGTTAGTAAGTAGAAAGAGTGGCGATTACAAGATACATGACATCCGATTAGTGATATCATCGCACTGCTGTCACAATCAAACACAACATGAACGATAAACTTAATTATGGGCCCACCTACATCTACAGCCCTATACTAAATATCTAGCACATCCGCACGACCTACTACCCGTCCTCGCCTTCGCATATCTCGCGATCTGAAAAAGCAAAGAAAAGACTCCCCACCTTTCCACCCTCCCCACCTCCCTCCCGACAGCGCGGACCATCATCACCTCAGCATTCGGTCCAACCCACACTCAGCATTCGGCGCGAATACGACAACGCCCACGCGCTGCGGCTCGCTCGCTCGCTCACTCACCTCACACAAGCACCCACACGCAGTCCGTGTGCCCTTCGTAAAAAACCCACAATAACGTATAGCATACCCGCACATTACCGCAAGTAGCAAAAAATCACCTGTACATCGAACAATACGAACTCTCTCTCTCGCTTAGGAAAAAAACCCTAAAAATACATCAAGATCTACTTCTCCTAGCAAGGGCAAGAGGGAGGAACGGAGGGAGGGACGGAAAGGAAAATCAAAAAAAGGAAAGAGAAGAAAAATTGATTCCAAAAAGATATTTTTGTATTTTTCACATGTCAGGTTCCGAAGAAACTTTAAACAGGGGGAGGGAGGGAGGGGCAGGGGGCGCAGAGAGAAGATCGCGGTTTTACTCGAAGGGGTTAAGAGAGGGAAGGGAAGGATGCGAAGGATGGCAACGGCTCGCCGCAAACGGGTAAAAAAGCGAGAGAGGCGAGAGAGGCGAGACAGACAGACAGAGAAAGAGACAGTGAAAGAAAGTCAGAAAAAAATGGGGCAAATAGGCTTTCGGGCTTGTGTTAGATTGTGTTGGGTTGGGTGGCTGGTGAGCTACGTAAGGTTTGTAGGGGGGCACGGGTGGACAAGAAAGAGAGAGAGAAAGAGCAGCAAGAGCAACAAGGGGGTGGATGTGCGATCCACGAAGAGAGCGAGAGAAAGAGGCTGGAAGTGGTTTTCGCGCTAGCTACATGGAAACGACGGGACAAGGTGCAAGGTGTATGTGCTTTGATGGTGGAGGGACGGACGAACGGGAGGAGCATGGGGTGGCTAGGGCCGGCATTTGGTGCTAGTGCTAGTGCTAGGTTGCGTCGTGCGAGCTAGGGATGGATAGACGAGGCGCAGCTGAAGGTGGTGTTCGTACGATGGGGGGGAAGGGGGTGTGGGTGGGTGGGCATGGCAGACGCGTGAGTTGCGTGGATTTTTTTTCGTTGGGGGAGCGAAAAGGCAAATACGAAAAGGGGGTGGAGGGAGTAACGCGATTAGCGGGGGGAACTTTCTACATGGAGAAGGACGGGGAAGTATGTAGATCAGTGTGATGAGGTGATGTCTTGTTACCATGATGAAGCTGTTGATGTTGCAGGGCGTGAAAAAAGTTCAAGGGAGGTTCCGTTTTACAGGGTGTATAGAGTTTGTGTTTGTTTGCTTTGAATGAGCCGTTTGATCCTTTTACGGGCGAACCTCGGCGTGTTCTGTCCCTCTGTATTTGCATGCTCTATGGTCTCTATCAAGAAAAAGAGCACTGTTTGTGCAATTTGTCTTGGAGTGAATTATGTATAAGCGCTCAAATCTCATTACCAGATTAGGAAATAAAAATGAAAAGAAAAGTATCTCTCATTCTCTCTCATTTGCAAATGCATCTGAACCGAAATGTGTAAGATGCTGCGATGAGAAGAACCCAGTAACGTGACGCAATGCAATCCATACCACCCAGCCAAACGACAAAGGAAATCATTCAAAAGGAGATAATGCTACTGTTACAAAGTTTTACAAATTGTTCCAGGCCCATTGGGGAAAACTGAGCGGGTATGAAAATAGTGAAAACGCGGCAGTGGGTATCAAACCGCTAGACAAAAAATGGAGAACGCCATCCAGATGGGAAGAAGCGCATGTTGTTGGAGAAGAAAAATCGTGACAAGATGAGAAAAAAAAACGTGAGAGCCGTAACATGAAATCAAAGAAACAAAGAGATTAGGTGCGTTAGTATGTTCCTCCCAAGCTATTCCAGGCAGCCAGAACATCCTCGCTGATGCTGTCCCTGTCCTCACTCGACATTCGAGGGGTGCTCGTAATACAGTCAGGGCTCAGATGACGCGATCTCGTCTTGCCTGCACTGTTGACATAGGTGGGAGCTTCCGAGCCAGCCGACGTGCGTGACCCAATTGAGTGAATGCTGCTCCGGTTTCGCGTTTCTATGCTCGCAAGAGCCAATTCGCTGATATGTCTCGCAGCCTTCTTTTGGGGTTTTGGCGCTGGAGGCTCGATTATGCTGGGTGGGCGGGACGAGGCTTCTGATACTGGATACAAGTCCCTGAAGGTGGTGGTGGGTGGAGCCGGGAATGTTATTTCAGCATCACTGGATGCAGTTCGACGGCGACGATGTAGGGTGAAGTCACGGGATGAATCAGACTTGATGCTCTCTGAGCCGGCGCCTCCAACACTGTTTTCCAAGGTTGGCATCTCATCTAGATCGTTGCTAACATCGCTGTCTGCTACCTTGACAGCAACGCTTTGTTCATCAGTGCAATGGCTAGGTGTCCTCGGCGATGGTAAAGGCGATGGATGATCAGTCGTGGTAGGTGACATTCCGCCAACAGCAGGCATTGGGGATGAGGACGGGGAAGGACCCCTTGGTGAGTATTTCGAAGATGGCAAAATATAGTGGGGCGATCTTCCCCGACTAGCAGGAGAATGGTGACGGTCCGACCAAGCATCGCTCGTAGAGTCATCGCGAAGCTGGCTCATATTTACGGCACCGTGGGTCCTTGGTGACCTGCCACGCGCAGATGGTTTGGGCGATAAAGAGCTGCTTGTGGATGCACGTTGTCTCGTACCTTGGTCCACCATGCGCATTGGAATCGATTCGTAGGGCTCTGTAGATGGGAACCCAGACATGAGCTGTGCTTGCCCAGAGCTTTCCCGCGTAGTCTTCTTTGGCCTGTGGACTTCTTTCTTTGGCGCCTGCGATGTCGATTGTTTATGCATATCCGCGCGCTTTTTCCTCATCAACTCGAGTAAGGCCTCCTCTTCAGCAGTGACCTGCATAAGTTTGCGCGAGGAATCCGATTGCGGCTGTGGTGCGCTGGCCGAAGTACGTGCACTCATCACACTGCGCGACGAAGGCGACAAGGGAACGTTCGCAGATGTCCTTGGGCGAGAATCCTCATCTTCATGGATTACTGAAGGCTGCCTCACGTGGCTAAGCCGTTTGCTACCGCTATAAGCGCGATTCCGTGCAAAGCGATACGAAGGAACTGGCGGATCCGGTGTGTACATGACTTCGATTGTAGCAGCGTTTGTAGATGTCGACAGAGTGCTCATTCTTCCCGAAGATAGCTGGCGGCTATGTGAAGGACGGACCTCGTACATTTGCGCTCGTCCGATAACAATGTCTCCATTGTAATCGGAGCTATCCATGCTCTGGCGGCTAAAAGTAGTCCGAGATTCAGGTCGATGGGCATCGCCTTCATCCTCAGATGACGAAAATGACAAGACACTCGAGTCTTGGAGATTGGTTTTTGCAAGTGCTGACTCTTTAGTTCTCGACGAGGTCTGCGATTGATAAGTGTTGACCGAATACTGGCTAGGCGAGGTGAGATGCCGAATATCGACAATATCCTCAAGCGCAAAGCTATCTCTTTTGTGTGGTGGTGGAGCATCTTGCGATCGAGAACTGTAGATTGAGCCGCCCGCCGACTGGTTGGTTTGGGTAATAGGGTCTCTGTGATTTAACGCACCATGCGAGCGGACAGCGCGCGGGACAGGGGTTTGTTCGACTTCTTCAGCACTGTCATTGCTGTCTTCATCGAGTGCGTCGAACCAGTGTGTAACACCTTTTGGTGGCCGACGTACATGCACTTTGGCATTGTCATATTCATCCCTCTCAATTCTGCGTACGGAAGCATGGTTCTGATCCGGGTCATTCTTCCTCAGCTTGCTTCGCACCTTTGGTGGGCTCCTATCTCTAGACGGGGAGTGATGAAAATAGTCAGAGTTCATTGACATTGCAGCTGGTGAATTGACCATCTTGGTGGGCGAGAGCATTGCCGTGCCATGGCGCTGATTTCCGTTGCCCTTGGGCTTAGGAAACAACCTGGACAGATCAAGGCGTGCAGGTTTGCTTTTTCGGTTTTGCTTTTTCCTTGCTTCCTCCAGGATGACGGGCGATACTGGACTCGCCTCATAGCCGTCATAGCCGTTATCTCGCAACACTGGGGGGCGCCCTCTTCGCAACGCTCGGTCTCGGATGGCCGAATCTGATGTTTGCTGCGAAATGGACAAGGGCGAAGTCCGCGCGTCGTAATGCGACCGAATGGTAGAGCTCGATGTTTGGGGATGTAGCCGGTAACTGATTGAGTCTTGGTCAGTACCTCCTCGCCTCCCTTCATTAGTGAGTACCTGCCCCAGGACGGTTGACGACGGCTTTCTCGACATGGCAGGTCGTATCGAATGCCCGCCACTATCTCTCGTGGATACTGAGTTCCCGTCGTCGGTGTAGGGTCCAGCGCCAGTGGGTAAGACGACGCTTGGGTTGTAGGCAGAGCCCACTGGCGTTGATACTCGTCCTGCTGTTGAAGAGTGCGTCGAGTGCGAGGTGCCTAGCACTTGGTGGGCTTTACTAGCTGGCTCTTCGTAATGGGACGTCCGCCTGGAGCTAGCAATTGAGGGGGGTATCGAGCGAGCGTCGTGGTCGTGGTCGTCGACGAGGGGTCTGTGGGTTTTGGATCGTGTGCGACGAGGCAGAGGGAAGGAGAACATGCTTGGTCCGCGGTCGTTGCGAGACATGGTGCCAGATGCCGAGAGGAAGGTTGGTGGCGGTTGCTAGTTTGGGCGCGACTCAGTAAAGTTAGAGACAGGATGGGAGGGTCTGAATCGCGGTACGGGCTGACGCCGTCATCCCAACTCGCAAATGGGCTCTAGATTAAGCCGAGCGCGCGTCTTGTACTGTCACGGACCGGGGTCGGCAGGGCATGCGGGCAAGCTATGGTTGCTTTTTGGCGCGATGCGAGGATCCGATATAGTTGGGCGGTGGAGAAGGTACAACCACGCATCAAAGGGTTCAACAACGGGCCCCTACTGCGCGCGATTGCGCCAGACGCTAATCCGTCGAGGGCTGGAGTGTTATCTGCAGGAACGGGAACCCGGCGGCGAGTAGTGCGACGTCATGGAGGTCAGGACCAAGAGGGCAGTTGGCGGGTGGAATTGGCACATTGGAGGGTGGTTTGCGCCTGAGGGAAGAGGAGGCCCAGGATTCCCAGACACATGGCGATGGAGAGCGGGCATGGGGGGGCGAGTATTAAGGTCCATGGATTTCTTGGGTTCGCCCGCCTTGTGTGAGATGGGCCGTCGCCTTGGTAGGATCCGCGTGGTAGTCGGCGTCCAGGGGTCAGTCATGTCATCTGGAAGACGGGCGGATCACGTCGTGCACAAGCGCCTCGGCCTGGGCTGCACGGCCCCTGGAGAAGCCTCAGCTTCATCGCCGCATCCCAGACATGCATACCCTGAGTATCCCAAAGAGTAACGTGTACATGGTCCTCTGCGTCGCCCAGTGTACCATGGCCCGACGCCATCGGCATCGGCGCACCTGAGATGCACAGCAGACGGCGACAGGCATGCGCGACAAACATCGGGCACGATTGGCTTTGTCGTGCGAGATAGATTGACGACAAATAGATGCCAGATTGAGCTGAGGCCGCATATGGTTGAGGCAAGCTAGAGTGTCAAGCGTACCGAACCTTTTTTTGCACTACACGAAGCCTCTGTGCGTTCCTGGCATAGCGCTAATGTCATTCATTCCTCCGAGTGACAAGAGCCGCAGCGAATTGGGGAACTGGGAGCCGTTCAGTGCCTGGTCATGGTCCTGCAGGGCTTCTTGTCGATGATATGAAGCCCGTTGTCAATAATCCCCACAGGCGCTGTATCAACTGCCTCATGTCATGCTTCTCTCTTGTGCCTCTCTTTCACTGCCGGTGACATGAAGATGTAAACATAGTAGTACACATATATGCGCACGCCAGGCGACGAGGGCAATGGCGTGCAAGACAAGGCCACGTGCATGTTGGCAGCAGCGCTCAGCAACCGAAATGCTGCTGGCTTGACGGGCTGAATGTTTTGGGTGCTGGGTCCGCGGGAGATGCTCAGGGGTATGGTATGAGCCGTGCGATCAGCGCGGTCGCCTTTCCGCGTCGTGGTGATCTTGTGGGTTTTCTCATGATGATCATGAGCAGGCTGGTCGCGCTGGTGGGCGTAGCCGCTCCGGATGTGCGAGGGGAGGGCTCCGCATCTAAGGGAAGCTCGCCGTCCCGGTGAGGCTGGCCTGTGCTAGTCAGGTGTGTATGCGCGCACCTGTCAAGCAACGAAAAGCAGCCCAGTCTGTCTATCTGTCTGTATTGGAAATTGGTTTTTCCGCCTTGTCACTGCCGGCCCACAAAACCCATCATGTGCGTTACAGCGGCCCTGCATACTCTGTCCTTTATGCAACGCCCGCCTGCTTACCGTGCACGTGACGGGCATTTGCAATCACGTCCCTGCCTGCGTCTTTCATGTTTGAACCATAGCATACGTGCTGCATCTATCTGGGCCAGGGTCATTGCGAGCACCACTCACAGCCCTCTGTGGTCCTGGCCGTCACATATTCCCAAACTCGTGACCTTGCACATCTGGCACGCCCAGCTGGCAAGGTTTGCTGGCGCCCAGGCGCTTTCGCGGCGTCCTTGAGTCGTTTGGCCAGCGGCCTTTCATTTTCCTCTTGTTAGTCTGTGTCTGTGTCTGTGTCTGTGTCCGTTTGGCAATTGGCAAGCTGCCCGTGTTTTGAGTTTGGCAGGTTTGTGGCCGGTGGTTTTATTAGCCTCCCCTATGAGACCATCATCTCGTATCTGGAACACATATTTAATCACCAGTCCCCGTCGATGTATAACCCGAGCTAGCCGGCGTCCATCGTCGATCTGCGTCTAGTATGGCGATAGTGGCCTCTGAGGCAGCGCGCGTCTCTGCCTTGTAGTATAGCCAGATTGGCGCTGCAGCACCAAGTCACTTGAGCTTGAGCTTCGTCGGCGCCGATAAACAAGCTGCAGCGCGCATCTCTAAACTATGTGTGTATGGCGCCCAATGGCTCGAAGGGGTGACGGTGACAAATGCATGCCTTTGGGACTAGTCTATTACTCCGACTACTACGTATTTCTTCGGTGACCGACTCAAGGGCTCGTGCCAATGGGTGCCGAGGGCAGCAGCCGAAACCAAAACCGGGGGCTGGCACTGTCGAGCAAGGTGGCGAGCATGCGGGGGGCGACTATACAGCCCGAGGAAGGCACAATGAAGGTCGCGGTGCAAAATGACGTCTTGCGCCCGGCGTAGCTTCCCTATGTACCGGCGGCTGCTCGAGGAAAGTGAGCCCCCAGGGCAAGTGCAGGTGCAAGTGCAAGAGCAGGCGCGACCGGGCACGACGCTTCCAGACAGGAGCTGTTTCATTCCAAAATAGACAAGAAACATTGCACGATTGCGGCCGAGTCATTCCCCAGAAGCTTGTGCATAGTGCTTGGTCGGCTTCCATTTCGAAGACGGTTTTTTGATTGATGCATCGTGGCACAGTTATGCAGCAAGACCTGTCAAGTTTTTTCCTTCTAGATCTTCACCCCGAGCTTCCAAAACAGCTAGTTGCATAAGGGAGTGAGAAAAACAAAAAAACGAGGCTGGCTAGTACTGCTATTAGTAGTAGTATTATGTAGAGCAGACGACGCTCCCGCACGAGATATTGGCTGTGTGCGGTGGCGGCGGCTCGTGGCCGTGCTTACATCCAAGCGCGTTTTCCTCGCCATACTATAGATAAAGGGCGGCGGCGCTTGTTGTGTTTTTTTGCCCTTGCCACGGCAGCAGAACTTGACCAAATGGCGTCAGGCCACGGCTCACGTCGTCGTGACTGCCTGGACAGCTGCTGCACGTGTGCACAAGATGACAGTGTCTGGTCTGACAGGCAGACGCGCCAGTTGTAGGCGCGTGTAACCGCGAGCAGCAGTGTAATCAAAGTGGAGTGAGTGGTTTGCCGTGCTGTGAAGAGGGCTGCCGCACCGAAATTGACATGGCGGGTGGTCAGTCGGGTCAGCCAAGCTAGACCGGCCCGCCCTGCAAGTGCTGTGCTCATGCCTTCGTTCGTTCGTCTACTCCCCAATAAACCCCACCACCACCGTACCCGTCACCCACACGCCATACCGCCCCTCGCGACTCTCAGGCCCGTTTCCTCGTTGTCTCCGTCCTTCTGCCAGCTGCCCCGTCCGTCCGCCAGAGCTCCAGCTGCCCGCCTCGACTTCCCGCGTCGTCCCCGTCTCCACTCTCGGCCGGCGGCGAACACGCCTGAGAGCGAGCACGCAAAAGCACCACCAGCGACCACGGCCCTGAGGCAGTCCGCGTCCTGGCCACGTCTGACGACATGAACGATTATTAGGCCCGCATCTTTCTCCTCGCGTGTCCCCGCTCGTGCTCGACCCGTTTCGCGCTCTGGCTGCGAGGCACAAAGTCCCCGGATCACCACCACCACTACCACCATCGAGGCACCCCCACGAACCGCCCAACTCTACCAGCGAGCCCATCATTCACCCTTGCACCGTACCGTAGCCTTGCACGCATAGCGACGACGTGCATCCGCCCTACCCCCACCGCTCGTCGCCGTGTTGCAACATGGCCTCTGCCTCCAACGCCTCCGGCCCCAGTGCTGACGGCGTGTCCACGACGATGCACACCGAAGCCACAGATCCGTATGCTACCATGGCACAGTTTTCCTTCGCGCCGGCAACAAAGACTACCGTGGTCACGACGACGTATACAACCACGACGACATTTCCGCCCCTATGTGTAAACGCCCCAGGAAGCCTGGCCGAGCGAGATCCCAAAGACTACCCGTTGGCCCATGTCCAAGCCCCAGAGTCAATACGCAAGTTTTACTTTGAGTCTGGAGGCGAACTGGCTTGCTTTGAAGAAGCAGATGCTGCATCGGAAAGGGTGCGAGAGGTACGCTTTCCACGAATCCAGGGATATGCCTGCAGCCGACGCCTTTCGCGTCACAGCTGCTCATGTCATAATGCTCTCAACTGACGCCTTATCTGCAGCAGAAATCCCTCCAGGAAGCCCTCCGGTCTAGTGGCAAAGTCCAAAAGGTCGAGTCCTTCAACGGCTCTCCAGTATTCGCGACGCCCAACCGCACGACGCGTCCCAAAATACGGGCACACCAAGGCCTACGCTCAGTGTCTGGTCGCCGAAAGCGGGACAATGCAGACGAGTCCCCGCCACCCCCATCGATAACCAAAGCCGTTGAGCTAGTTGGCATACATCGACAAAGCAAGAAGCCGAGGCTAGATCGCGACAAGGGGGCAGACGCCGCTGCTCAAATGGCCCCCAACAGTGCATCAGACGACATTGATGCTTCGTGTCCAGCTACACCCGAAAAGCACAGCGGAGAGCTAAGTTCGTCCAAGCTGCCAAAGTCCCGGCCAGGCCCTTTGCACAGGTCCAGCGTGAAGGCTACCTCGCAACACCTTGGCCCAGGCAGAACACCCTCCAAATGGCATCTTCGGGAGTCGTCTGCCGGACCGGCATATTCTGCCAGTAACCCTTCTAGTCAGCGAGAGGAATCTCCAGAACATTCATTCTCCACGGGTGTCGTCGATGGCCCTGGTGTGGCTGCTACCCCTCCAATTGCCGAGTCTGACCTGGAACCAGTTGGGCCCTTTGCTGAAGACACGTCCTTTTCTGCCTCACGACTTACCCCTCTCGATACAAATTCTGCTCAGGATGTCAGCTTACCAAGCCCTAGTCTGTCGCCCATTACTGCTGCTGCCAATCTTGCTCAGCAAGCAAACAACGGGTCGTCATTCTCTGGCATGGACATGGACTACGATGCCGGCGAGCTTTCTGGTCTCGATCTGACACAAGGTGATTCTAGCAACTCGCACCCTGGCGACTTTGCTCTGTTTCCTTCTGGTTCCAGGCACCGCGAGCATGTCGATGACTCTAATACCCAACTACCAACCCCTTCTATCATGGACATACCCAACATGCTCAACTCGTTTGATGCTTTGCCGGAGCAGATGAAGTCTTATGTTCTATACCAAATGCTGCGACGGTGCAAGAAACCGACCTTGCACTTTGTTGCGGATGTGGTAAATCCTGCTCTGAAGCGCGACTTCATTGCCTCATTGCCTACAGAGTTGAGTCTGGAGATTATCGGCTATCTGGATGTCAAGAGCATGTGCAGCGCCGCACAGGTGTCCAAATACTGGCGGAAGCTGACTGATACCCATGAGTCAGCCTGGAAGGATCTCCTTGACAAAGACGGTTACAAGTTGCCGGCTGGCGAGCTAGAGCGTGCTGTACAGGAAGGCTGGGGATGGCAATATCCAGACTCTCCTGATAGTTATGAGCGTGATCTGAGAGCCCAGTCGATCTCCTCCAGGTCCGACAACGAGGCGTCTTCTAGCTTTTCAGGCTCTAGTTTGCCTAGTGGCCTGCAAGACCAAGAGGGTGCAGTGACTCGATCCTCGTCAACACGTCAAAAGAGGAAAGCAACCAGCAAACACGGTGGTGGTAGCGGCAAGAAGCAACGCAAGAGTCGCTCCTCTACCAAGGCGCAGACTGCATTGTACTCGCGACCGGCCGAGCTTCTGGAAGGGCCGCATGCCTTTGCCAAGCGCGCGGAAGCTGCCATCTCCGATCCCAATGTGGGCTTGCCCAGCCTGCGCACTATGCATCTCTTCAAGTCATTATACCAACGGCACCATCTGATCCGGAAGAGCTGGATGGCCGAGGATACAAAACCAAAGCACATTGCGTTCCGCGCGCATCAACGCCATGTTGTCACCTGCTTACAGTTTGATACAGATAAGATTCTTACTGGCAGCGATGATACTAACATTAACGTTTATGACACCAAGACGGGAGCGCTACGCACTCGTCTCGAGGGCCATGAGGGTGGCGTATGGGCCCTTCAGTACGAAGGAAACACATTGGTGTCAGGCTCCACTGATCGTTCGGTGCGCGTATGGGACATTGAAAATGGAAGGTGTACGCAGGTTTTCCAGGGACACACGTCTACTGTCCGATGCTTGGTGATCCTCAAGCCAACTCGTATTGGTGAGACATTGGATGGGCAACCCATCATGATGCCAAAGGAGGAGCTCATCATCACCGGTTCGCGTGACTCGACGCTCCGTGTATGGAAGCTTCCGAAGCCAGGCGATCGGAGCATCATGCAGACCGGAGCCGCGGCGAACGACCATGACAACCCCTATTTTATTCGGGCTTTGACTGGCCACCATCATTCCGTGCGCGCCATTGCTGCCCACGGCGACACGCTGGTGAGCGGCAGCTACGATTGTACGGTTCGAGTGTGGAAAATCTCTACTGGAGAGGTCCTGCAGCGTCTTCAAGGCCATTCACAAAAGGTATATAGTGTTGTCCTAGATCATGCCCGTAATCGCTGCATCAGTGGCTCCATGGACAATATGGTCAAAGTGTGGTCTCTGGAGACGGGCGCTTGTATCTTCACTTTGGAAGGACACACCTCTCTGGTTGGTCTTCTTGACTTGAGCCATGAGCGCCTAGTGTCTGCGGCTGCCGACTCGACTCTCCGGATCTGGGACCCTGAAAACGGGCAATGCAAGAGCCGACTTTGTGCTCATACAGGCGCCATTACCTGTTTCCAGCACGACGGGCAAAAGGTCATCTCTGGCTCTGACCGTACATTAAAGATGTGGAATGTGAAGACTGGCGAATTTGTGAAAGATCTGTTGACGGACCTGAGCGGCGTGTGGCAGGTCAAGTTCAACGAGCGTCGCTGTGTCGCCGCTGTTCAACGTAACAACATGACATACATTGAGGTGAGTAGACGCAGGCATGACTCTGCACGACCCAACTAACTTTCAATAGGTTCTCGATTTCGGTGCTTCGCGCGACGGTGTTCCCGCTGAGCAGCGAGGACGACGCATTGTTGTCAACTCGAGAGGACATGAAATCGAAGATGTCACCGACACGGAGCCCTTGGATGCGGACCAGGCTTAGGCCTCCTTTTGGCCGCTATAGAGGGACGATTACAAGCATACACAGATACAAACAGCATTTCTTTTGGGAATGGCGCGAATGTTTCCACTTGTACAAAAGCGATACCCGAATACGCGCTTTGGCGAACGAATTGATGACCCGGCAGCTGAATATTATATTTTCAGGTGGTAATGTGGAATGCCTATTGGAGGCATGGTCTTGGCGCGCCCCTTGCGCGCTGAAGAAGGTGAGGGAAAGGGTATATATATATATATATGTCGAGAGACGGGCGTTGTTTTCCTACATATGCATAGCTGGGGCGTTTTCAACATCTATTTGTTGCATTGGACGATGCTTCAGGAATTACTGATAGCATGAAGGAGTACGATGGAGCTTTCATATTATACATGCATAGAGCCATGTTCAATATACCCGTTCAATCACTGAAGTGTTACTGTCGTGTTTGCGAAGCGTGGATTCTCATAAGACTAGAAAGGCAAGTCGACGAGGGGCGGCATGCCACTTTGGGTCACAGGCAGAATGACGCGCTACTGCCCCACCGCCGCGGTTGCAGCTCAGGTCGCAAACATCCGGCGCATGTTAAGCCGTTGCCAAACCGCCCAAGTCCAACACCCAACGCTCGTTCGAGATGCGCATTCCACTCACGACTACCTGATGCCTACTTACTTTTTTCACCTTACATTTGAGCTTTATCCCTCGCGCTCGTCGCCGGACAAGACATTTACCCCACCGCCGCGGACCGACATCTTCAACTCTGAGCTCCCAGCGCACCGAAGGGCTTCTTGGGGCTCCTATCCTTCTCCAACACGCACATTTAGCAGCCCTTCTACCCATATTGCCTCGAGTAGCGAGACTGGCCAACCAACGACCTCTCGCGATCAACGGGCCACTTCACGCCGACTCAGCCAGCGCACGCGACCATCCTTCTCGAACCACCACGACAGCCCTGTGCCTGTGGTTAAACCCCCAACCAGACCGGCACACAAACGGACACAGAGTTTTGCGCACAGAGATTGGCGATTTGACACCATATCCATTCTGAGCATCGATATGAACCAAAGCGATGGCACTGAACTTTCTCAGTCCCGCGCAAAGTCTCTCAAACACCCTTCCCATCCCCAGAACACCGGCGGCCTAGCGACAAAGGGCAAATTCATACCCTCGGATCTGAAGGATACCGAAGTAGGCTGGGGAGTGGTGCATTTGTATCGAGACGGGCAAGAAACACCAGGCTTGTACGATGAGGTTGACCGAGGGAACAAGACCTTCAATGAGGAGGATTGCACAACTCTGTGCATCTTGGCAGTCCCCTCCTACATGACACCCTCGGACTTCTTGGGTTTTATGGGCGAGCAGACGAGGGAGCATGTCTCTCATTTTAGGCTTATTCGGACAAGCAGAGCCAACAAGTACATGGTGTTGATGAAGTTTCGGGAAGCCAAGAAGGCGCGGGAATGGAGAAAGGAATGGGACGGTAGACCTTTCAACAGTATGGAGGTGAGATATGGATTGGAAATGCAGTGTTGCATTTACTAACAGTATGCAGCCGGAATATTGCCATGTTGTCTTCGTCAAGTCGATCAACTTTCAAAATGGCGACTCCAATAGCGACCCAACCTCATATCCAGATCTTAAAAATGATCCTTTTGCGCCTGCTGCGACAAAACAGCCCACAGCTCCTCTCCCATCAGCGACCAATGTTTCGTCGCCTGTTGATGGTCCTTCGATAGCGACCTCACTCACTGCGAAGCCACACGCCCCACCTACACCTGCTCTGGTCGAGCTACCAACATGTCCTGTCTGTTTGGAGAGAATGGATGAAACAACAGGGCTTCTAACAATACTATGCCAACATGTCTTTCATTGTGCATGTCTCGAGAAATGGCGAGGTTCCGGCTGTCCAGTTTGTCGATACACGCAAAACGACGCTTTTACATTACACCGCAGTGCTGATGGCGATAGCCCAGATAATGAGTGCAGCGTTTGCGGATCTACACAAAACCTCTGGATCTGCCTCATCTGCGGTAACATTGGATGTGGTCGTTATGACTCGGCACACGCATTTGCACATTACGAGGCTACAAGCCATACATATGCCATGGACGTGGTGACGCAGCATGTCTGGGACTATGCGGGCGATGGATACGTCCATCGTCTGATACAAAATAAAGCAGACGGCAAGCTCGTGGACATGCCAGCCTCGAACCAATCTTTCAGTGCACCTGGAATGACAGGGTACGCCAACGACACCGTCCCGCGTGAGAAGCTAGATAACATGGGCATGGAGTATGCCTACCTCCTGACGTCGCAACTCGAGTCGCAACGCGCATACTTTGAAGAGCAACTCGAGCGCGCAGTAGATAAGGCCGCCAAAGCCGCCTCCACCGCCGAAGAAGCCAGCCGCTCCGTAACGACACTCTCGCAAAAACTCGACCAGCTCTCTACCGACCACGCCCAAGCCACAGCGACCATTGCCTCGCTCACAAAGGAATCCGCCCGCAACGCCCAAAAAGCAGCGTCGGCCTCTGAACTCGCGCGTAACCTCACAAAACAGTACAAGGAAGAGCAGATTGTAAACGAATCGCTGATGCAACGCATCAAGCACCTCGAGTCCAAAGTAGAGGATGCAGAGACCAAAGTCAAGGTGCTGGAGACGCAAAAGGCGGATCTGGAAGAGCAGAATCGCGATTTGAGCTTTTTCATTAGTGGGCAGCAAAAGCTGCAGGAGATGCAAGGGAATGAGGTGCTTGGGCTGGAGGAAGGCGAGTTGGAGGCGGGGAAAGTGGAGGTTGCTGAATCGTCTGGGAGGAATGGAAAGGCGAGGAGGAAGGGGAAAAAGAAGGCTTAATCGATGATGATGAACGATGTCGATGAATGATGATGTATGATATATGACGTGTCTTTTGGGGATCTTTTTTTTTTGCTTGGTGGTCCTGGTGTTTGGCCAAAATGAGGGAGCTGTGGGCGTTAGCTGGTTATGTGTGTGAGTATGTATGGGTTTTCTGGAAAAAAGGCAGAGATGAGGGAGGGTGCTTTCCTCTTTTCTTTTCTTTTCTGTCTTCTCAGAGGTACAAGAAGACACGCTCAGCGTAGCGAGATTTGAGCCTTTTTTTTTTCAGAAGAGTATAGGCAGAGAGGAAGGATACGTAGATACCCCTAACTTTGTTCCCTGGTTGGTCATTACCAATTTTGCACGCCGATATTTGGCGTTTTTTTTTGTCTTGTTTCTGCTTTGAAACGTCAGAGTTGATATGTCGTTGAACTGTGCTAGTACAGTCCTATACAGCACCGTGATCATGCAACATCAATGTACTGATCAAAGGAAAAGCACATTCATATTCACATTGATATTGTCTGTCACTATTCACACCTCTAGTTAAGTGTCAGGACACAAATGCACACATGCAAAAAGCATATCCGCATGTAATCATTCTCGTCCCCGCGACACTGCCAACCAGAAAAGAGACCATTAACCACCATTTGAAAATAAAAACAGAAAAAGGCACAGACAATCCAAAACAATTCTTTCAATTCTTTCGTGCGTGTTCCTTGTGAGTGATAAAAAAACAAAACAGGATTTACTCACTCGACCCCACGCTCCCCTTTCCCCTGTTTGGCCCTTATCAAACCAAGACAAGACAGTTGCAATAAAACTCAAAAAGGGCAGCAAGCAAGGGAGGGGAAAGGGGAGGCGGGGAAGCCAAGGAACACCAGCCGTCTCGGTCGTCAAGTCGTGTCATGCTGTAAAATCGATGTGTAGAGAGAGACATATATATATGAAGGCAGAGAGGAAAAGAGAGAGAGCAAGAAAAAGGTCGTGAATATATAGATGGCGTTGACAATGACAATGATGATGATGACGATGATGCTTGTGCGCCAGTTTCCGGGTGGAAAAAAATGTCATGGATCCGGAAAACGCCAAATATGGCCATGTTGTGAGAGAGAGACAGCAGGGCATGAGAGATTGACGACGTGACAAGAGAGATGCCTGATGATAAATGAGGTTGAGCTGAGGCAATGATCCGAGGGCGCCGATGCAAGTCCGTAAAAAGTTGAAGGATAACCAAAACGCCGTAGGAAGTGTACGCCATTCATGCTTTGCTTTGCTTTGCCTGCGCTGTCGTGAGTTTGACGCTCAAGCATATATGCAGTGTGGCTGTGGTTGCCATTTTGTGCCAATACTGGTCAGATGGTGGTGAGATTTCCAATAGGGAGGTCAATCAAGCACATCAGATCCAGTCATCGTCAATCTTGCTTGGGTGTCCGATAGCAATGTCCTTATCAAAGCCCAGTCCGAGACTGAGGGCAACATCCATCTTCGGGGGCGGGTTGAGTTGAGGAGGAGCCTCGGCCGGCTTCTTGGGGCTCGACTTGAGCGGGCTAACGCTGCTCTTGCTGTCCCCAGCACCCATGCGCACAGTCTTGACATCCCAGTCATCCTCGAGCGCGGCCCCGATCCATACCTTGACACTGTCGTGGACGGCGCCGTAGTACTTGGGGTTGCAGGCGCGGAGATGGCCCATGAGCTTTTCAAAGCCAGAAACCTTGAGCTCCTGGCGGAACTCGTTGCGAGCGGAGCGCGTAGGAATGGAGGCAATGATACCATTGAGGAGGTCGATGTGGGTGGCGAGGTAGTTGGTCGCATCCCATTCAACACCACCAACGTAGGGCGCGGCAGGTACGATGGCTCGCTGACCAGGGAAGTGAGTCTTGGCATAGGACTTGCCCTCTGTTGGCTTTGGTGGAACAGGAACAACGTTCAAGTGGTGGATAAAGATCCAGAAGACTTCCTTTGTGACATTGGACAGCTCTTTGCACCAGACCTGGTATGGGCGCGGCTGATGCATCTGGAGAATGAAGGGGACAGTCGAGGACTCCTTCTCCTTGACGGGGTCCTTGAGGTACTTCATCAGTTCGGCGGCGCGCGTCCCTAATTCGGCCTCTGGAGCCATGGAGAGGTGTGCGAAAATGATCTCTATCATGAGTTCACGCGTAGTAAACTCACTCGGACCCTTATGCTCCTCATCAAAAAGCATGGCCAGCAGAGCCGGATACAGCGTCGAAGAGATTTCCCGCAGCTGCTTGAGGGCGGTTGCCGTGGTGCAAAGTCCCTTGAGGCAGCGAAGGAGTTCGTGAAGCAAGGTGTCTTCGTGGTCCTCGCGCCATTCAATCTCCATGATGCGGTGGAGAAGGCCGACGAGCTCGGTCATGCCGCCCTCCTGGATGAAGTTGTCAACCCAGTCAACCGTCTCATTGCGAATCAGCAGGCGCAGTTTGTGCAGCTTGCCAACCTCGACGTCCTGAGGCTTGGGTGTCTTCTTCAAGTAAGAGATGAACTCGTCTGCTTTGACCGTTTTGGCTCCATTGGACACGGAACGATCAGAAGCATTTGACCTCAGCGACCGCATCGAGGGCGACTTTGGAATCGAGGCCGTCTTTCCCGATGTCTTGCGATCGCCCAGGTCACCCTTTTGCTTCTTGATAGGAGAATCGTTTCTGTTGAAGGTAAAGGTTCTGCTCCTGGGGCGCTCACGCTTAGTCGAGTTGCCAGAGTTGTCCGCTTGTGCGTCCTGGTCAGCATCGTCTACAGGAGATGCGTGCCGAGACTTGGACGACTTTTGGGGTGCCTGCTTGGTGTTTTCACCAGGAGGCGAGTTCCCAGACGTGGCCCGCGAAGGCTGCGGCGTGTCGAGCTTATGCATGCGCACAAAGTCGGCCTTGACTTCGAGTTTTAGTGTTCGCATCTGCGCACGTTGATGTGTAGGTATATTTCGCGATTCCTGCGAGGGTAAGCATACGAGCGGCTATGAGCAAGGCAATTGGACTTACAAGAACTTCTTCAAACTCGGCATCTATGACCTTGGGGTCAGGCTTCACCGCAGGGGCCTGGGAACTCTCTGCCTGCTTGGCTTTGCCATTGAACGCGGCAACAGCGGCCATGACTCTGTTGGCTTTCTTGGGCGAGGGCGGCGGCTCGGGCGCCATGGGCTTGACACTGAAGTCCTTGGTGGCGCTGTCGGTACTGGACCTGCTAAGTGTGGGCCTCGAGGGCCTGCTCTTTGTAGGAGAGGCGTCCCTTTGGCGGCCCTCGTTGCCCTGTGTGTCGGACAGCGGCATGCGCTCGTTGCTCCGCTTGCGCGAGAAGGTCTCGAGCAGCGACGTCGTCGACGAACTGGGGGCGAACATGGACTTGGGCCGGGGCTTGGGCGTGGGCCGCAGCGAGGGCTGGCCGTAGTCAAAGAAGTTGCGCTGCTTGGAGGGGGATTGGTCGCGCGGGGCGAAGCGGGAGATGTCTTCGTCAATGCTGCGGCGCTGGTCGTTGAGCGGCACCTTTGTCGTGGTGGAAGTCTCTCGCTGGGAGCTGAACTCTGCCCAGATGGGCGTGGCAGGCGGTATGCGGCCGGGGCGGGGCGGCTCAGTGTTCTCCTTGTCTCTCGAGTCCTTTGTGGGTGAGCGGTCACGCGAGCGGGCCTTGCCAAACATGGCGGCCAGGTTGGTCGACGACTTGGGCCGCTTGGGCGGATCGTCGTCGTCCTGGGTCGAGTTACCCGAGCGGGCGGAGTCGGTCGACTTCTTATCCTTGGGCCTGTCGTCGACGCGCTTGGCGAGGGAGCGCAGCGAGACGGAGCTCAGCGACTTCTTGTGCAGGTTCTTCTTGCTGGGGCTGGTGGAGCGCGTGTCGTGTGACTTGCGGGGCGAGGGCGGGCAGAAGGCGTAGTTGGAGTCGTGCTGGGTGGGCGGGCGCGCCTGGCTGTGGCTATGGGGGTGGTCGGGAGGCAGCAGCGGCGGCTGGAAGCTGGCGGCGGGCAGCTGAGCGCTGTCAGTTGTGGGCGTGCGGCGGTGGCCCTTTGAGGATGTGATGAGCGACCTCAGGACGGCGGAGCGGTTGCGGCGGTGACCTGCCGTGGGAGGAGCGGCAGGAGCATTCGCATTGGCAGTGGCAGCAGCCATGTCCGGCGCGGCCATTGAGGGGGGGGGGGGGGGGGGGTGGACGGCGAGAATTGAGAAGAGGCAGGAAACAGGGTCGAGGATCTAGGGCAGCCGGACGACGGGCATATTAGATATGAGAGAAATGGCAGGCGGGCAGGTTTCCATGGGCCGGCTATGCCCAGCCGAGCTGGTGGATAAACATTGCGGGCGATCGTCCCAGCAACCACGCGCTAACGTGGGGTTGTCGCGCGCAGACGCCAATGCATGCCCCCCGACCGCCCGCTAACTGTTATCGACGCCTGAATTCATGCCTTGCCAACGCTTACGAGAGAGTCGATAAATCCCCATTACTGGCCCTGCTGCGCGTGCCCATGTCGCGGTCTGCATGTCGGCCTGCATGTCTGACGGTCTGCACGACTGTCGCTGCGCGTGCGCGCCCACGCAAGGCGACGGCCCCAACATAGATACTACACTACCACATACAGCGATATGCAAATGACGCTCGCAGTCACAAACCACTGGCCGCCCAGCGGGGACGCTCGTAGCGAGTGCCTGTGGAGACGGGTGTTTGTTGTTGTTGTGTTATTGTTGTGTGCGTGTGCGAGGGCCTGATAATGTTATGCAGCCATGCATCCCTCGGCACTCTGCCCTCCCTGTCCATGTACATAGAAGCGAACGACTGTGTTGAGCATTCCCCCCACCCCACCGCCGCCGCCAGCATCATCATCATCATCATCATCATCATCACTGACCATCACAACCACCATCATCACCTCTCCAACCACCACTTCTCCCACCTCCACCGTCATCCACCGCCACTCACCAGCCCCCTCAGCAGCCACCCATCTCACTTGCCCCGCGCCTGCACAGTCCGCCTGCGCTTCTCCATGTCCCCAATGCGCACCAGTGCCCCCATGACATTGGTGCCGCCGTCTCCACACCCCGTCGTAGCAACACAGATGCCCGCTGCAGGTACGGCGCCACAATTGCACACGTCCCGCACACACACCCTCCCAATTGGGCACCCATTCCGCCCAAACACGCTTGCCTGGCACCGTACAAGGCCAACGTCGCCGCAGCTGTAGGCGTTCTTGTCAAAGCACACCCCGCTCCCCTCGACCGTTGTTGCGCAGATGCACCGCGTCGCCGCGCTGCCAGAACCACACAGCCGGTCGAACCCGCAGTCTGAGTCGCATGCCGGAGATGCGCACACGCCGTTGGTGCACTCTCTACCAAACCCGCACGCGTTGCCGCACCGTCCACAGTGCTGCAGATCCGTCTTGGTGTCCCGGCAGCTGCCGTCGCACACCTGCACCCCAGCGGCTCCCCCGCACGCTGGTGTGCTGGGTGTTGCACTGCTGCTCAAGCTAGTTGATGATGCCGTTGGTGTCGTGCTCGAGGATGATACCAGAATAGTCGAAGATTCCAAACTGGACGAAGAAACATCGCTGCTAACCAATGAAGACGAAACAGTGCTACTAGCCAATGAAGATGTGCTGCTAACTGATGCAGATGTGCTGCTCGCCGCTGTGCTTGATTCACTTGGAGTCACCGTCACGATGCTCGACGATGACGACACAGTTGGCTCGCTGCTGCTAGACGACGTAATAGGGACGCTGCTACTACCGTTGCTAGAGATGCTTGGCATGGTACTAGCTGCAGACGACGTTGAGTTGCTCAACACACTAGACGACGAGCTACTACCCGTCTCCTGAGATGAGCTGATGCTGCTAGAAACACTCTCTGATGACGTTGTGTTGACAAACAAACTCGTAGTCGGAGCAGACGACGAAAACACAGTAGTGGGCAGCACCACAGAGCTATTCGAAAAACTAAATGAGCTGCTTGGAGATGCCGTCGTGTCGGTGGTAGAGATCACGCTTGTAGCAGACGACGACCCATTGAAGCTGATGGAGGAGCTGCTCGACGCTGATACCTCACTAGTAGGTACTACGCTTGAAGCAGATGATGATTCGCTCAAGCTGCTCGACGTAGTCGAAGGACCGACATCGCTCTCAGTGCTAGACAAGCTGCTCAAACTTGCAGAAGACGAGCTTGATGCTGTCAACGTAACACTTGAGCTACTAGAGTCGCTCGATGCGCTGGCCGACGCGCTGCTAGAAGAGCTGCTAACAACAGAGCTACTGAATTCAGTCAACGTGGCCGAGCTCGACACAGAACCGTCTGTGCTGCTACTCGAGAGCGAAGACGACACTGTTGAGCTCGACACAGGTGGTGGGCTCGCCGAACAAGATATTCCAGTCGTCGCCACTGCCGTAAATGTCGTCGTTGCAGTATTCGTCACAGTCTATCAAATCATTAGCCCCTTGTCCTCCAAAGTCATGTGCACGCTACTTACTGTTCCGAGATACGAGACTACAGCTGGAGTAATGCTTGCACACGAGCATGCAGACGAATACGCCGCCGCACTACACGCCTGTGTAGCATACGAAGGTTGCGTCCCAAACACCGTCGTAGTGGAGAAATCGGTCGGGAGAGCCTGGCGGACCCGGACGCGGTTTTCACCCAACTTAACAGTCGGTACAGACGTTGCTTCCGTCGTAGTAGGCGTCACTGCTGAAGGGCATGGCGTGGTTGTCGTTGAAGTTGTGCGAACGAGAACCGTCAACGTGATTCTGCAGCAACCCGTCAGCTTAAAGCGCATCCATCTTTGAGTACATTACCTACATAGGGTGCCAAAGTACACTGGTAGTTAGGTAATCCTCGCAGTCCTGCACTCCTTGGACGACACGTGAAAAGGGGCCTTCACCGTAGACAGCCCTGTAACAACTGTCCTCGGAGCATTGCTGTCTGCGCTCCACAACGGTGGCTATGACCGTCGAAAGATTAAAGAGTGTAGCAAAGGTAGTCAGCTTCATCTTGATCTCGCAGCGAATCTAAGTATTGTCGAGTCGATGTGCGTGACTGTTGATAGTGAGCAATACCGCAGTCTTTATACATTGTCCGCCATTCTTGCAAGCTACTCTCCAACCTGCTCAATTCAAACCCACTAGAGCCTTTTCCACATACCGCTATCACTCTCTGACTAGTACTAATAACGCCTCTGCAAGCCTCGCTCACCCTTCCCCCCACCCTCCCATGTCAGAAACCTGAATTTACAAGATAAAAATGCGGTTCCAGGGTTGCCCAGTGGCGGCCTGGCGCTCATCATCGAGCAGCTACCTAGCCATCTGATCACTGCATTTCACTTCGTATACTCTCGCATTTCTTTGCAACACCACTAGCTTCCCATTAAGCAACTTGGTGCCCGCCCCTTATGCAGGTACGATTCTGTCCGTTGGCGCCTCTCCGATTAGCTGAGACAGGCTGGTCATTTGCTGCACCTGGCATAAGCGGACCGCCACCATGACCCGTTGTGGCATGTTGGTCTCAAGACTCAGACAGGGATAACCTGTATAGCGTGTTGCACGAGTATTACGGTGGTGTGGATGTACCTGATATAATGGTGGCGTAGCGACTGCTTTCTCATCTTGAATTGTGGTACCTGGACTGCAGCAAGATGACTGCAGGGTTTCCGTATCCACGTAACGACAACTCTTCGTCCCCGGATATTCGGCACGAGGTAGAGTAGGCAATCCGAGGTCATAGTACTGGAATACACGCATATATCAGATAGTCGCATCTTTTGGTAGGCCAAGGGCGGGGTGGTACGCCGTTGTGGGGTTATCGAGGATATGGCTTGGAGTGGGCGTAAGAGATGGGTTGAATAATGTTGCACCAGCCGTATTGGATCAAGTACACAACGGTATAGTCGCGAATTTTGCCATACCACTGAGCAGTGTGTGACAACGCTTAACCACTTTCATGACATGTTCGGCCCTCGAGTCCTGGCGTGGACTGCCGATGCCCGACATGCAGGGCCGAAGTTACGGGTTATGCCGTGACACCATCATTGCAGGATCAACTTTTCACTCATGGAATTTAAGTGGCATCTGTGCTGATCAGTAGTCCCAGAGCCATTGGTTTCTATTACGCGAGAACAACCCGAAGCGTTTGTGGAGTTTGAAATATTTTTTCAGTCGATATGGAATTGCAGATTTAAGCGGGCGGAAGGAAGTTGGCGAACAAAACTCCCTGGACCAGCGAATACACAACCATACCACGAATAAACCACTGCGATAATTTCGAGCAATCCTTTGCGGAGGATACATGCTGCGCGTCTGCCACCCATGTCGCAATCATCAGGTACCAAATGGGATAGCCTGATGCGATCCGGTTCACAATCTGAACATGGAAGCTCGTGACAGCCATGAGAGCCAGCAGTAATTGCGGGAGTGCCAATTCAGGCAGCGTGCATATCGCAGAGCTTCCATTCCCAGACGTGGTAGTTTCATTGGGCTTAACGGTAGAAGGCTCATGCAACAGGCGCTGAACGCAGCTGCTGAGAGTGGTAACACTCGAGGTAAACAAGAGCCATACAGTCGGTGCTGCTAGCACGAACAAGGGCAAATTTGATATAGTCCAGTAACGGAAAAGTCCCACATTCCTAGGCAAAGTCAGAGTGGTCAGCCTCCTTCAAGCACAAGACTTACCAATAATGGCTTTGTACCCATGAGTAAATGCTTGGGAGGCTCCGCTCACACCATGGCCGGATTCCGGCGTCACTCTCTGGATTGCAAAACTCCACATATGCTAGATACTGCGGTCTGACAAAAGCCAGGGCAATCAGACTGCCAGCTAGACAGCTAACAAGTATCCTCCTTACGTCATGAATGCTGCGCTGCGCCGATGTAAGATTGAGGACATACCCCGCAACATCGTACAACAGGATAGTGCCGCTAAGCAAACCGTTGCTCCTCATGAGCGTGGCGGCAGCAAAAAAGACACCGGCGCCGAGCTTCTGTACATCCTCCTGAAAAGAGAACATGGTAGTTCCAGCCATGGCCTTGGACTGGGCGTACAAGAGCATACCCGAGAAATTAAGCAAAGAGAACATGGCCTCTGCATAAGGCGCACACATGAACAGCGACGCTGGGGTCAAGACATGCAAGATGGCTGCAATGAATGGGATGACTTTTTGCCGTTGGGGTTCCAGGACTAAGGTCAAGAGGCGATACAGCACTAGTACAGAGAGGAGATGGCAAGCGTTGGAAAGGACGATACCAGCCACAATGTAGTAGTGGAACGGAGGCTTTGCACCTCCACTCATTACTGCTGACCATCAGCATTTGGCCAGAGAGACGCAGGCGGCTCTTACTCACGTTGACCGGTTAAGCCCAGAAGATGGGAGTAGACTCCGCTAAACGCCCATGCTTGCTCGTGAATGTGGCCCCGCTCGGCTGCCTTTACAAAATACAATGCATCCCATCGAAGCAGATTGAGGATCAATCGCCCAAAGCGCGTGCTGTCATTGAAGTGGTTGTGACGCTGCGCGCTCGTGTCTACCAATATGAGAGCCGATGTGTCGTAACCAGGGCCCGGACAAAAGGCTGCAAGGGCGAGAAGCAATGCCTTCCAAAGACCGAATATTATGACTAGACGACTGACATTCCCTCGTCCAGACAAACCAGACGCGTTCGCCATGTTGTTGCAAAGTGTCGTATCTGGTAGGGCGAGGACGGGCGGGTCCCGCACTCCGATTGGGCGAACCACTAGCGTCGGCAAAATGTTGCTCCGTGCCGCGCCCACTCGCTTCGCTGGATTTCGGAATGTGCAACTTCTGCGCCCGCTCTCGATTCTTCGTCAAGCCCAATATCGCCAACGTCCACCTCGTCGACCGCCGCCAACACATCCTGTAAGCGCACTTCCACGCAATGAATGCTCGTTAGCATATCACCCGCACCGCTCTGCATTGTGCAAGAGCCTGCGGCGAAAAGATGGCTAGAGTGTAGAGCGGCCGCAAGGCCCTCTTGCTCTTACGAGACTCAAACCGAAAATGCGTGAACATTCGCTAATGGTTTGTTCTCTATGACAGAAAATGCCACCAAAAGGAAGCGGTAAGAAGCCTGCGGCTTTCCCCCAGGCCAGCTCCAAGTCGGCTGCGGCGAAGAAGCAGAAGGTGAGTCTCCATCCCCATTGAACGCTACTTTTATTACTGAAGCCAAGCTCTTCGACCTGTCCTTCCCATATCCCACGCAACTCAATCGCACACACCCAATTTTTTCCAGACTCGCGGCTAACCAGGATAGAACCCTCTCATCGAGAAGAGGCCCCGCAACTATGGCATCGGCCAGGACATCCAGCCCCAGCGCAACCTCGGCCGCATGGTCCGCTGGCCTGCCTACGTCCGCCTTCAGCGCCAGAAGAAGATTCTGAACATGCGCCTGAAGGTTCCTCCTTCGTTCGTCCCCCGAAAAATTCTGCCCTACATTGACAATGTCTGACTTTGACGCAGCATCGCTCAGTTCCAGCACGTTGCCGACCGTAACCTGTATGTCACCCACTGCCATATCCGTCTTCGATGACTAACCTCGAATACAGCGCCACCCAGGCTTTCAAGCTCCTCAACAAGTACCGCCCCGAGACCAAGGCCGAGAAGAAGGAGAGGCTCACCAAGGAGGCCACCGCCGTCGCCGAGGGCAAGAAGAAGGAGGACGTCTCCAAGAAGCCCTACGTCGCCAAGTACGGTCTGAACCACGTTGTCGGCCTCATTGAGAACAAGAAGGCTTCCCTCGTCCTGATCGCCAACGACGTCGACCCCATTGAGCTCGTCATCTTCCTGCCCGCTCTCTGCCGCAAGATGGGTGTCCCATACGTCATTGTCAAGGGCAAGGCCCGTCTCGGTACGGTCGTTCACCAGAAGACCGCCGCCGTCCTGGCCCTGACCGAGGTCCGCTCTGAGGACAAGAACGAGCTCCAGAAGCTCGTCACCGCCGTTAACGACGGTTACCTCGAGCAACACCACAAGGAGGCTACCCGCCACTGGGGTGGTGGTATCATGGGTGCCAAGGCCAACGCTCGCATGGAGAAGCGCAGGAAGGCTATCGAGAGCGCTATCAAGATCTAAGCGTGTCTTGAGGTGCTTTGAAGGGTTTATCATGACTTTATGGCGTGTCTCTTATCTCTGCATGTATGCGGTTCACAATACCAACGGAGTTTAGGAGGGTTAAAAGAGGTCGATCACGACTCATTGACTGGAATCGATTTGATAACGCACGCCAATTTGTCATTATAATGTGATGTGATGCTAAACTCCTGCGTGAAGAAACTCGGCTTCAACCATGCCATAGTACCAAGGCTAGGTATAGTCAAACTGTATTACCATTATCATCGTGCTGCATGACCCTCGGCTTTGGCGTAAAGTCATCTTTACTCCACAGATCGAAAATTTCAATTGGGCATGGAAGATATTTTACGATACCCTTCGCAGGTTATTGACTAGCTGTATGGCGCATTGCCTCCCCCATCTCACTAATATGTATAATGTGTTTGCTCCCACCACACGTACGTCGGCAACCGATACGCCTTGCGCCGTTCAATCAGTGATGTTTTTGAACACGGCTTGGGCACTGTATGTCATCCTTAAGTCACTCCTAATCCAAGATTGTAACTGTAGCTAAGATGCCAAAGTTCTACCTTTAGTTTGATGTGGTAATACTACAACTTTTCTTTAGGTTAGAAACAAAATTATAATATTGTATTTGAATATAGACAACAAAGTAAATACTATTTCTGTCAACAAAACAGAACACAACGTGTTATACATTAATGAGATTCTTGAATTTAAAGACCCTTCTTGTGAACACCTAATGTAAGTTAAAGGCATGGTTTTGTGTGGCTTACATTTTCTTCTAGGTTACTATCACACTAAAGATTGGGCTACAAGCGCTAGGTAAGTTTTGCGAGAAGTGAGATATCTATTCTAGATGATATATGGTTTCTATAGTATAAAGTTAATATTTCTACAATTTCCAATGCTAAGGAGTGTTATTCAAACTTACCTCTTGAATAAATAGACATACAGCTCATCGATCGTGTATAGTGCTCAAAGAATTAGTAAGATTTCAGATGCTGTGCATATAAAGGGTGTCAAGGATATTTTTTGTAAAACCTCTCCAGCAAGGTGTTTAACGCTCACTGCGACTAGATGTGTTAACGATTTAAGGTAATTCTATATGGCATGCAGTGTACCTATGGCTACAATCATTCAAGCATCCTTTTTCCGACTCGTATTTTAGTTAGGTGTGTTGTCTGAGTTTGAAACAACGGGCGATTTTATAAAATATGAGATGGGGCCATCTGCGTCTGGGCAGAGTTTCCTGATAAAATGCAGCTGTGGTACAAAGAAAGGTCAACTGGCAAGACTGATCCCTAGCAACAGCGTTGGTGTTATCAGCGCGAAGAGTTGTAGGGCGCGAGAGCTGCGTTGATACTTGCATAATTTTCTAATTTTGTTGGAAAAATTGGAGGAAGGTAATAATTCAGCGAAAGTATTAGTGCTTTTGGAAAAATTGTACAGTGAGATTGCCTGATCATGAGTATTGCCATCAAAAACGATGTTTAGGCAAGGACATGTGACGTTGGAGAAGAGCATATTAAAATCGGGTGTATCATGTCCTTGGTAATACCCCAACTTTGACGTAATTGCATAGCGTACTACGTTATGTGTTTAGACTTTTATCCTCTAGTGCCACAGGACATTGCATCTAGTCGTGATGTATCGAAAAAGGAGAGAGACGAAAGAGAAAAAAGATATACACGACAAAATAACAGCTCGGTCAAAAGCTACTGATACATTCATGTCAAGTTTCAAGCTCTTCAAAGCTAACTTCTAAACCTATAGCACATTACGACACCAAGATGCTAGAAACAACATTGCACTAATGTGGCCCCAAGAGTCTTTTGTGGCTCCCACTTGCGAGAATGCTGGAGAAATTGATAATATCTTCAATAGATTAATCATCCGCAATGCTATCTACAAAAAGTATCTTGATATTACTTATTACCAGCTCAAATTTAATATGTGCGATATTCAGGAAAACTAGGCACATACAGCATATCTTGCATATGGTCCGAACCAGTCTTGAGAGGATCCCTTAGACTCTCATCGAAACGGTTCTTGCTCTTGATCACCGCAGTTCTTTGGCTACTCATATGCCTAGTACTGCAGTACCTGCATATGCACGCTACCCACGTCGTAGCCTAAGCGCGTTGCAGCAGTGGCGGCTCCAGAAGCCTAGTAGATTCTTGATCCGTAAAAGGGACGACAGTAGACGTAAACAAAAAGCTTAGTAATAAAGACGATCAGTTGCAGCCTCCTCTTCAAGCCGAACTAGTTCCAAGGCAGATATAATACCGTGTTGTTTCGAGTACGAGTGATGATATGGCGAGCGCGGAGGACAAATCTCAAATAGAATTACAAAGTTCAAAAACAAGGGGGGGCGGGGGGGCAAATTACCCTAGCCAGCTCAAACTCCTCAGGCAGTGCTTAAAGGTGCAAATACTGCGCGTTCATGTTTACCTTTTCTTCAACAACTCGAACTTCTCAATGATGGGTGCAACTTCGCTGGTACCATACCTCCCCTGCTCAATCAGACATTGCCCTTCTGCATGTCTTGCTGCGACGATTTTTTTTCTTGTGCCAGAATATATGGCTGTCCTCAGACTCTTTGCAATGCCTGCGCTAGTGTAGCCCATGAGGCCAAACATACCAGCTCCAGTCTTGGTAGTCAATCCCACCAGGCCTTTGGCTACCCCTTTTGCAGCGCCTATTGCGCCTTCCTTTTGCGCACCTTGATATGGTTTGACGACAACGTCGCTGAGACCATCATAGAATCCATAGGCAAAGTTTTTGCCAGCGACCGTTGCACCGCTCGTAAAGCCAGTCACTGGGCCATGATCACGGACTTTGTCGCCGTATGCTCGAGGCACGTTCTTCAGACCACTCGTGAGAGCCATAGGGAAATCGACCAACATGCCCTTTGTTGCCTTTGGTGCAAACATTGCAATACTCTTACCTGAAGCCCCCGCCATCTTACCAGCAGAAATGGGCTTCCGCTTCGTCGCTGATGTTGTTGAATGTATGCTGGCGCTGTCTGGATCTTGTACGGGTACATTCAGGTCATTGGACGAGCCGGAAGTATTCTGGACAGATTCATCGTACGCCCGTCTGTCTCGGTCATCTCGATACTCAGTATAGGGCTTAGTGAAAATACCCGTTACGGATGTGCCAAGGTCTACGGCGGTACTCAAAACTGAAGCTGCACCACCTGAGACCGGATCCCATCGCTGTGGCTCTATCACAATCGGCTTGCTCTGGTACCTGCGTCGGATCAGCATTGCCCTCCTTAGGCCAAGAAAGATAGTTGACGTTTGAGGGAAAAAGGCTTACAATTCGAGGTTTTTTCCATCTTTCGGAGATCTCTGTGAGATAATCTCTGCGGCTAGTGAGGAAAGCTTGATATCAGCCTTACCTTGTTTGAACCGGAAAGCCGCTGGCAGATGAGGCATAACATCGCATGCTACGCGAGTGATGGGCAAATTCTGGTGGAAAGACCGCACCGCGTTCTGGACACCAGTCTCAGCCTGCATTTTCTGAGCAATCGCCGCAGCCGCTACTGCCGCTTCATTTGACAAGCAGTACTTGATCGCTGCTGATAGTGTGTCGGTCGTGAGCTGTTTCTGAGGAATGGGCGTTGGACCCGCGCCTGCTACGGCGCACATGTCGCCCCAGAACGGCTGGCTATTGGTTTTTAGCTTGCAGAATGCAGTCCATTAGAAGATTACTTACTCTCCAAAGAATGGTACAATGGTCGTTGGCCTGCCATTTCTGAGCCCACAAGCAGTGGTCCCAGCCCCACCATGGTGCACAACAGCAGCTACACGTTGGAATAACCACTCATGTGGGCAGTCGCCAATGAAAAGGACATCTTTATGCGACTCGCCATTGGATCCCAAGTTCGACCAGCCTTTGGACACGATGGCACGGAAACCATCCCTTTCGACAGCTTCTACTATTGCGGCTGTTATTCTTTGCGGATCCTCCAGCACGATGCTACCGAAACCAATATAGACAGGCGGTGGCCCACTTTCCAGAAATACTCGAATGTCAGGCGGTGGTTCGTAGTGCGGAGGGTCTCTGAAAAAGAAACCGCAAACGTCAATGTACGAAGGCCAGTCTGTTGGCTTGGGCACAAGAGCTGGAGACCAACAATACGTAAATGGCACTTTCAACGATTTTGCCAGGTTTGGACCATCAAACATCGTCACCTCCTCCAGGTCCAGTGTCTTGCGCCAACTGTTCACAACGTCTCCAAGCCTGTTAAGATTAGCGTTTGAGTCTCTCAAGAGCTGCTCTGGGGGGCTTTCGACATACCCTTGCCAGGTGAGCCAGTCTACTACTCCATACGAGAGATAATTTGCAGCACCTTCCTTGCCATCTGCATTCTTCAGGTTAGCTAAGGGGTGCGGGAATGCTTTTGTGCTCGTCCAGGGCATGGTAAACATCATATGCACTGGTATCCCTAGAGCCTGCGCGCAATGAATGTGCGCAAAGCTTGGAGGATTAGCAATGATCGCGTCGGCGACAAAAGGCTCGTTCGTGAGGGTATCCGGCTCAACACATGACTTCCAACAACCTTCAAGCATCTCTCTGACCATCAATCTTTTTCTCTTGATCTCGCCTGCCTGTATCGTCTTCATGCTTGGGATCAGTCCTGGATTCTTGACCATATATGCCATCAGCTCTGTGGGGTTACCGCCAATAGGATAGAATTCGATATGCGAATCTGACTTGCGCACGAAATCGTCGAAGACATTGTGGGTGGCTATACGGACTCGGTGTCCGTGTTTCCGTAGCTCGTGTCCTAGAGCAATGAAAGGTTGGACATCTCCACGGCTGCCTACGACTTGTATGACAATGTTCAACTTGATTGGAAATGACTCTGCACCAGCCGTTGTGATTGTCTCTGAATAGGGCGGTGGTACGTCTTCGACCCTGGGCTCCTTTGAAGGCGTGTAGAGGACTGAAAGCGCTCGCGCCAGTTTCGAGTCAACATCGACATCGATGCGTCCATCAACTAAGCAACTGTCAGCTTCACCACCGGCAAAATCTTCGGTGCGAGTCATCTATGGATCCTACCATTGACTGTCGTCTGTGTCGGAGGACAACCCGTTGGAAGACACCCAGGGAGTTCGTAAACAGGGTATCTCTCATCTTCTTGCATAGTCGCAATCGATAGCTTGAGTTCTGCGACTGATGCGCTAGAATTATTGAGTATGTAATGGTCCCCTCGGCGCACGTAATAATATAGCCTCTTCAAGAAAGAAAAAGACGCGTCGTACTACGGTGGCTGTTCGCAGTTTACTTTAAATGCAGGGACAGGATGTGATATGAGCTCGTCCAGTACCGTAGTGCTGAGCCAATGAACGTGTTTCGCATTTCGTATTTCGTTTGATAGCCCGACATAGCCCATCGAGCTAACCTCTTTGTCATGTGCTTTTGAGGGGTGACCTTGTCAGCAGCTTTGCAGTACCTGGAGTGCTTGTGGTAGCGTCCCAGATGAAATTTGAGATTTTAAAGTTCTATCAAAGATGACAAATGCTTGCATAGAGGAGTGGCAAATAGTTTTTTGCTTTTCCTTCCGTACTTAGGACAAACCTACAGCCTGCTTCGGCCAGTCGAGCAATGAACTCCAGTATGGTCCTAGGCACGCGTCGGCAGCATTGACGATGCTTCGACCGCATTCTTCTGCCCACCAGTAGCTGTTCAGGTGGTGAAGTAAGACGCCATAGTATGCAAATATGATCAATGCTGGCGGCTGGCGCTGTTGCTGCAACACAACGTACTTCTCAGGGGCGCAGATCAACCAGATGAACGGCCCAGAGCAGAATCTGTTGTAACCGTAAGCATTTTGGGCCTCATCCGGCATGGAATCGAACCGTTCCATCCACGCGTTGCATCTCAGCATTAGGTCCGATGTCTCATTGTATACTTCAGCATGCTCATCCGCACTCCAGATTTTCTTAACGTCTTGAAAATGTGCTCCAAAACTGTTATGATCGATGCACTCCGTGAGGTCCAACTCGTAGAATTGATGAAGCTCAACGAAAGAGCGTAGTGGTCCTTCTCGAACGTGGGTATAAACTGGGGTGAGGACAACACTGGTGCCTCGGACCAGTGGTATCCATTCCTTCCCAAGCACCTGACTTATACGTGCATTCGAGTCACTCCTCTCGTTTTCGAAACCTTTGCTAAACGAAGCAAAGGCGTAGAAGAAAGTAAGTGTCGTATTCGCGAAGAGTGCAGTGCAGTTGTTGATGCTGACAATTTGAAGGTCTTCAGTGAACCCATCCAGTGCCTTGCTTCGATGCTCTGATGCAGCATGCAGCATTGCTTCTTTATCTGAAGGTTTTGCGTACGCGATGTGTAATGCTGATAGACTGAGGATGCTATGCATCACGTAGGGATGCTTGAAACCTATTGATGGGAACACTGTGTGCCAGTAGTGGTCTAGCTCATGTGTTCTCAGGATACTGTGACTGGCTACAGTGATCCAGTGGTGGAACAAAATCATGTCCTCCATCCCAAAGAGATTACCCGGCACACTTCTTGGGGTAGTGCTGCAGACCAGAGGTGCATCCATAAGATTATCTGAACCAACAGATTGCCAGGAAGAGTCTGATCCCGGCGAAAAATTCTCCATTGGCATTACATCGCGAGCGGTCGCCGAAGCCTGGTAATAGATACAAGGTATGTTATGCCGTAGGCAATGTAGACAGTGGGGCTTCTGTTCGTCACACTGTCCTGGTCAGCACTAGATCAGACATAGGTCTTGATGATACAGACCTTGATACGACGGCGTTTACATTCCATACATCCGCCTCTTGACTTTCGATGCGCGCGTCGTTTGCCCATGGTGTGGAGATGAGAAGTAGCCTCTAGCCAATTTGACGTGCATATCGGCTTTACGAGAAACTCGCACGCTTAAGTACGAGATACGTGTCGGCATCATGCATAAGAAAAGGGAGGCGGATAAATCCGAAATGGCGTCTGTCCACAGCCCAATCGATGACGACGCGTTTGGAACCAATATACGAAATACGCAAGTGGGGCCTCGATCGGACCGAGGCTAGCATAATTCTTAGCGCCCCAACCCTCTCGTTAGTCTGGCCTTGGTAGGGTGGCTTCCTCGTTTGCCTGGCTCACTTGCTTTTTCAGAATGCGATTATTTTGAAGCTCGGTCTAAATTGTTGCGTATTGTCACTGCTCACTGAATCGCATTCAGATCATAAAATCACAGTCCAAGGGAAAGGTCTCTTGTGGCGTTTTGCTGAACAATCAAGGAAGTCATACAGCAGCCTGCTGCAAGAACCAAAAACACGCTGAAACATCAAATGAATCAATCGTTGAGCGGGGTTTAGCGTAACTAATTTCGAGAAGATCAAGCATGTATAGTGATCAGTATAGTGAATACGATCACCACAAATTAAAATACGTGTCCTAGAATTAAGCAAGCAAAAACCAAGCCTTCTTAAAAACATAGTAAGAGTCTTTGTAATACTCTACCAAAAAGTCAGCATCCCCCTCGTGAGAAATAACCAAAGACTTTTACAACAAGGATTTTAGTTTCTCCGTACTTATCGAAAGCTGAGTACAATTGCCTTCCCACCATGAGCTTCAAATGTTGTGTTACTCTTGGCTATTCGCCTTCCATTCATATACCATACTTCCGAGCAGGCATTAGCGGATTTAGGTAGCTGAATGATACCACGGGTGCCAGCAGGTGCTTCCACCTCTATGTGATAGATGAAATCATTAGTAGCATTCCAGGACACTTGTATTGTACCGTCAGGCACTGGAATATTACCACGAGCCCATGAAAGTCCCATAGTGACTGGCGAAACCAGCCATTCGGAGAATCCAGGCTTTACAGGTTGGATACCCAGCACATATGTACTGAGTTCGCTGGTTGGTCCAGCTCCCCAAGCATGACAAAGACTTGTACCTTCTCCTAGACCAGGACCACCATCTGCATTCAACACTTCCCAAAAGCAGCCTGTGTAGTTCGTGCTTGTTGGGTTAGCCATAGGGCCCCAAAGAGTTTGTAGCAAAGTCCTAGCAACTGCACCGTCTCCGACTGAAAAGGCAGCGCGGAGATGATAGGCAGAAGCATAGGGGCTGATCAGTTTCCGGAAGCCCGCGGTGGTGGCACCCTCGGAGAAAGCAAGAGGACCATGGATGGTGGAAAGTTTGTTTAAGGAATGTAGCACCTGCGAAGATTGATGGCTGTTGCGGGTCACACCAGCCAGAATTGCCAAAGCATTGCTGTCTTGACCGTAGCCATGGCTAATGGACTCCGATACGTGATATGCGCCCAGATCGTCGCTCCAAAGGTGAGAGTTGATGGAGATGCGCAGAGCATTCAGGCGAGAAGAGTATATGGTTGTGTTGAAACCGGTATCCGCTAGCACAGGTAAACATGACTGGAGCGCGTACGCGTAGATCGTATTGAACTTGGTTGAGATGCCGCTCTGTGGCGGGTCATAATGGTTCCAATCACCACCGAAAGAAGGGTTCGATACATTGAAGAGTCCATTACTGCGAAGAGTTTGGGAGTCCGCCCAATCAAGCATCTTCGTAATTCGTGGTGCCCAGGTCTTAGCTAGCTCAAGATTGCCGGTTAATTGGTAGAAACTTGAGACTGCACAGAGCAAGTTGAACGAGTATCCAATCAGACCGGTGATATCAGCCTCAATAGGCTCGTTTCGTGGGCTTTGCTGAATTTTGACGTTGGGAACGAAGAATCCAGGCGTCAGCTGATAGCTGGCGAATAGATCGAGCGTGCCTTGGATGTAATCTGAGCCGTGTGTGCTGACCATCGCAGCGCCAACAGAGACGTCGAGATCACCAGTGTATGCGATGCGGTCCCGCTTCGAGCCGTCGACGACAGTGCTTAGTGGATTAGTTCCCATCAAGAAATCAGTTAGAAATGTGGTGTTTGTCAGGGGTGACGAATATATTGGTGCGCCTGCGAAGGTAGATGCTTCCAAATTCTTGAAAATAGCAGATTGACCAAGTGCGGCACCCAACCCGAAGGATCCAAAGAATGATGAAGTTTGGGAGAACCGCAAGACTTCGGATCCGTCGATAGAGACGGTTATATCCGTAAGATTGACTTTGGCGTTGACTTTGTGCCACCCGCCTAGCGTGACATTGGCGGCCAATGGTGCTAATGCGAGGAAGTCAGATGTTGTCTCAGTGGCGCCTGCGTTTGCACTGACAGTTCCATTGACAAGATTGAACCAGATATAGATACCCGTGTTCAATGTATCAGCCAACACTGAGAACGAAAATCCGCCGACGATGGGTTTTACGTCGAATTGCATTTCGTACATCGTTAGACCTGTAAAGACCGGTCCGTAGAGAGACTGCGGTGCTTGACTGTCTACGTAGGAGCCTTCCGGTGTGACCTTCCAAAAAACGGGAATGCTACCTGCAGCAATCTCGTTCAGTTGTATGGTTCTTGCACCTGTTCCCCATATCTGGGTAATGCTCTCGTCCGAGCAATCGAATGATCCAGGAAGTGAAGTGACAGGGATGGTCGATGTTGTTGGCTTCACACCAATTTTGGCTAACACTATTTGTCCAACACTAGTGAGCCTCAGTTCTTGGTAACGGAAGCCGCCTTGGATAAGCCTGTTTTCGTGTTGGGTTGGTCCAGTGATGTTAGTGTAAACATTGAGGCGGTAGGTGTCCATGGCTGCTGCAAAAGCAATTGGACCATCGCCCTACGACTAAATTAGCGGTATTAGTAATGAGTGGGGACTTGAAATACCCCTGGGCTCGACTCGAGTACACCCCTCGTCTCGCTGTACCTGATCTCGAAACCTGAGACATCCCCACTAATAGACACCACCTCGAATGTAGGAAATCCCTCGACGTTTGCGCCATAGTCGAGTACCACTACAGCAGTGGCAGCTGACGAACCGTTCAAGGTGATGGTCTTGTTCGACCCGTAGATGATGTGGCCGGCTTGTTCAGCTTGAGACCTTGCGTGGATGTATTGTCCTGCAACCACGCTTGCGGCAGAGCAGGCAACGTACCAGGCAAAGCAAATAGATGAAGGTTTGAGGTTTTTCATTATAGTGACGGTGTTTTTCGAATAGTGACCCAGATCTTTGGTTAAAGAGCTTTGGTGTGAGCATTCGAGTGCGACTGATCAAGACTAACTGCTCACGGTCAATATATATGATGTGCTACATTATTAAATCACTGACCGCTATGTCAGATTTATCGAAAATGGCTTCTTTTCCGCTTCTGGTTCCACAGAAAGACAAGGATAACGCTCGCACCGTCCTGCTGAGCCACTTCTAGTGCAAAAAGAAGTGTGCCGGAATCCGGAAGTCCGTGTACGTATTAATCCGCTCCGGCTAATAGCTCGCATACTAGTTCATGAGTAAGAATCGACTATAGGTGCAATGGTATTGAGACGCTGAGTTTGATACAGGAATGCGCAACCCAGGAGCTGAACGGATAAAGCCGAAGGATAGAAGACCCACCTGCAGAACGTTGCTGTAGGGCCAAGGCAACTACCTCATCACTGAAATCACTGTCAGGGTGGTCTAGAGGTATATGTGAAGACTTCTCTTATACAGGACGTGCATGTAATATCGAGGCGGAGCCACAGCATTTCAGCAAGTCTTCTTGGGAGTGGATCACAAGCAGACACGCGCGCCTGGTAGATGGCTTTTGGAAACCGTGTCTTTGTGATGTACGTCGTGTCGTCTTCCCCTGGTTGATACTGAAGATTCTCCACTTTGATGATCATAAACCTCGTAGGTGACGCGTTCTTCAGAATAACCCTGTGTTCATCAAGTCCGCAAGGACAATGATATTGGAATGGTGGACCAAGCTTGAGGGGCTAGCTGGTAGATACGAGATACGAAATACGTAATGCGATTAAAAGGCACAACGGGAAAGAGATTGCAAAGTTTTGTCGCGAAGTCACAACATTAAGACCTGCATAGAAAATCAGCCTGATGTGTTCTTCAGGATTTCCGTTGTTGAGAATCTAGCTATAAGACAGCGATTTCAGATGCTGGTCATATCTCGTTATGGTTGCTCGCATCAACATTGCCCTACATCAGTTCTCATTCGAAGCGACACCAAGGCGCCTAGACAGTAACCGACATATTATCACTAGGATTCGCACCCCTTTCGTCGCGTGCAGAGACATGCAAATCGACAAATGGACAATTTTCAACTTCATCATCGCCGGAGTCCTTGTTGTCAAGCTCGGTCTGGCAATCTATTGTATGTTAAGCCCAGGAACTTTTCCCATGTGAGTTGCTAAAGGCTTCTTCTATAGGCGCCCATCGCTTGACAGGCTCTTGGATAGGATCAGCCCGATGTTCGGTGTACTTTATGCACTTCAACAGTTTGTAGTCTATTGTGGTATTTTTCTACGTTGCGATTAGTCCCCACGTCTTGAGAAACTTCTTTTACACAACTGTCGCAGTTATTCTTGAAGCTATCTCGAGTTTGTTCTGGTTTTCCGGTTCTTTGGCAATGCCTGTTTGGGTCTCCCCTGGCGCTCCTGCAGCAACTGTTGCCTTGGGTTGTGTTTTACTTCTTGGATTTCTAGTTCATTTGGTACATGATATTAGGGGGCTATAGAAGGCCTAGGAATAGCGCACTCAGCCTTAGGCTACTTATCAAGAGTTAAATACTCTATTTTAATTTCTCTTCACTATTAGAATAATAAATCACTATAGCTTTATAATTAGTTCTTTTATATTATCTATCTTAGATAATAAACTTAGAAAATAAAATATAATCTTCTATTTTTAATATAATATATCCTTTAAGTCTTAGAACTATATTCTATATATAATATAGAAATCTAACTAGAACTATGAATATTATTATAGAATATCTTTATTGGTAACTATTAATGTTACTATTATGATATTATAGTAATTATTTAACTATTGTATATCTCTACTACTATTAGAATATATATGTATTAATATTAGTATTATAACAATATTAAAATAAAATATAATAGAGTAATAGTGATAATTTTTCTTTCTAAAACTATAGTTTAATATCTTTATAATTCTTAGTTAATATAAGCTTATAATATATATAAGTTTAATTAATATATTCTTAATTAAGATTATAAACGTAATAAACTAGATTAGTAGATAGTAAGCTAAAAAGTAGGAGATATTATAGTTCTGCCTTTATACTATGATACGCGCCTACTATGAATTTAGAGCATTAAGTCAACCTAAGGTATCTTTAAACTTGTCTATTAATATAGTCTTATCTTTGCAAATCTAGGTATCTAGAATTAGGTCCTTACGTGCGAGGCGTTGCAGCTATAGAGTGGATCTAGCTTGCCACTAAGCGTGGCTGTACATCAGGTTTGCACTGGGAAAGGCACGGGTATGGTAAAAGAATGGCGAAAATTCCCTTCACCAATGTTGATATAAGCATCGCCATGCTTCCGAAGACAAGCATCATACATAACATTGAGTCCCTGAAAGGATAGTGTTTGACTGAGCGGATTCTCTGTGATGCGAACATCGATGCAGGCAGGCTAAATGGCACCCTGCACAGACCTAATTATGTTATATGTTACGGCAGCGTTTTTCATCCTGGCAGTACGTATTCTTACAGATAGTAAATCCTCAAGCATGATTGACCTCCAGAGGTTGTAAAGTAGCAAAACTAGCGTTGGATAGGTGTTCGCGCTCGTCTTGCTATCGGTCATTTGGAATAGTGGCTGCATGCATGTTCAAAAGCATGGTACTGCGTGACAAAAGGGTTAGTGAGTTTGCTATATCATTATGTACGTCTACAAGGCCAGCGCCTTGAGTGCTTAGTGCAGCTTCATACGCGTGCATTGCAGATTGATCGTCCGCGTCTGGCGAGACAATTTTGAACGGGTCCACTGAAAACTGATAAAAACGATAACGAAACCATTGATGCATCCGACATTTTCGGGAAGGGTTGGGTTGCAATATGATCTCTGAGTTGCGTAGCCTAGTGCACCAAAAGCTTTAGTAGCAACAAAGTAACGGCGGTCATTCGCGCTAGAAGCTGAAGCGCTGTTGTCAAATAGCATTGTCGCCGAGTACCAAGGATTCTCTGTCTTGTTGGTGTATAGGAGTTCCGATGCATCCAATTTGTGATACTAACACGGATCCATTAGGTTTTCCAATTTCTGTAAGGAGTTCGAACTTCCTTCCTGAACCTAAAAGGGTTCTGCTTCAAACACAACATCTGTGGATATAGTTTGCGGTGAGTTAGATTAGATTTACGTGACCTTTTCAATTGCCAATCCTAGCACCATTGAGCGACGGCTTCTTGTGTCTGACTTTGACTGCGGAGATAGGAACATGATTACTATTCAGTCCATATGTGTTCCCAAATCGATAAATCTGTCTAGTCTGGGAGGTATCTGGAGCCACGACAATGTCGGTGAAGATAGCTGTTTCGGAAGGCGCACAGCGTGCTCGATAGCAAAGCGTAAGACTCTAGGTTCTGATTTAGACCTAGATGTAACTTAGAGATGAGTACACCTGAGTCGAGCAGGGCATTACCAATCCCTGACTTGCAAATCTCTCCGGTGAATAGACATGAAGCGTTGCTGTCTGAGGTAAAAGCTACTGTAGGTCTTGTAAACGTTTGACATAGTTCGTTTTGAACAGCGTAAACCCCATCGTAGCAGTGCGTTGCTTGTATAAAGGTATCGACACATTTCTAACACCGATAAAGCATGATGGGATCCAAAGAAAACCGTGCGTCGTCCGGATCGTTGACATGCATCCTGATATTACCGATAACTATTACAATTTCGTCATTCGAGTTTGTTGGAACGTAGAAGGAAAAAGACCCAAGATGATCAGTGATGCAGGAAAGCGAAAAACCAGGTTCCTCGGACTGGCCAGCGGCGACAGAAGTGATGAATATTGCAGAACTGCTCAGGATGACTGGTAGTATCCGCTTTGGGTACCTTTTTTGCGCGATCTCGCTAGAAATAGCTGAGTACTACATATATCCAGCATCACATCAAGTGCCAACGACCTATTTCGCAAGATGGCCTGTTGTAGGTGGTAGACACCTTCCTGTTGACTGAGAGCGGGCTCGGTGACATACACCAAAAATCACGTAACTGTGAGAGTGGCGCCACGGACTGAATTGAATGATGAATTAATCCCGAACACTGTGTAGATGTCTTCATTGATTGAGCATGTTGGCAATGTCAAGGGCATGACGTAAGAGGCTTTGTAATTTCCATGTATCGAGGTTTGACATTTGCATTTTGTAAGCTAGACCGGGATACAATCAAACAATCACTTAGGAAGTTTTTAGCCTATTGCAATTAACGCGTTGTTAATCTGCAACGACTCTTTTATAGCACCCTGCAACTAATCTACAAGAACAAACTATTCAAGCCTTGACGCGGGTAACTTTCCATCGTCCCTACTCAAGACCAGTACTGCACCTGGTCTCATCTGCGAGTTTGTATTTTCATCAAGATCAGGTATGACACGTGCATACAGGAATTCCATTCTTGTTTTTTTCACAATCGCCACTGCGAAAGTAATCACCTTTACAATATTTGTTGCAGTCATTGTCGTTGCAATCAAAGTTTATCTGCCACAGGTTTTAGACATGTCAAGCTGTGAACAAGGAGCCGACTTACTCCATTGACGAATGACACAAACAAGGCGAGCATAGAGGCATAGAGGATTGGCTTCAGAGGCAATTGCATTGTGGTATCAATAATGGTGGCGATAAGATTACTTTATCGTCTAATACAATGTCAAATGCAGGATAGAATTGTATTGACAGTTTTGGATGCTTCGGACGTCGCGTTTGTGCGGTTTGGAGTGCCGTTGAAGTTTGGTGGTTTTTAAGTAAGCACCAGCAGGAAGTGGAACGGGAGTTTATATATACAATTGACGACCCTCTACCAACACGTCATCACATTCTGTTTGAAGTTGAAAGTTTGCTATTTGAGTGGAGGAAACGGGTGAGATAGCCAGGCTACAGTGGCTGGGAAGGTTAGAAAGTGGGGCCAACATGGGACAGAGCGGAGAAGAGTGTCTGATAGAGTTTCCAGGTGGGCTGAGGAGTGGCCTGCCGTTATCTTGAGATACTTTTGGTTGTCCAGCTGTCGCGGCAGGCCAGCCAGTGGCAAGAAGGAAACAAAGTAAAGAAAGTGAGTTCATAGATAAGTAGTAACTATATCATTCTGTTAAGGACCGATTGGAAGTTTTATGTAAAATACTAAGGAAAATAATAGTTAATAGACATATATCACAATAACCTAAGGATATACATATGAAGTATTAAGAGAGTTAGCTATTTAGTGGATCTTAAAACTTATATACTTACTAATCTTTAGCGTAAAGCACTATGAACTTATACCATAACTACTTATGTAAATAGGCTGGTAAATCAAGGGTTTTCAGGTACCCCCCCTGTATCTCACGCTACGCTAGTCCGAATTAGGCGATTAGTAGCTTGAATAAAAGCTACTTGTTAATTTATAGGTACCTGTTATACATAGTTAAGCTGTATATAGTTTAGTCTAAAAGTTATAGCTAATTAAAGTAGATATTTTATAGAGTACCTAAACCCTACCCTAGAGTAGGGGTTAACGATTAGATTCTGAAATATCTCGCGAACTAAGCTATATACGGCTTAGCTTAGTATTACATAATTGAGGGGGCTAGACTAGCGCTTTAGAATGAGCTACTAATTACCTGATTAGGATTAGCGCGCATTAAGATATCAGCGTATGAAAAAAAAGTAAAGCCTACTTATTTACCACCCTATATGTAAGCGCAAAGCGTAATTAAGCTAATTCTCTAAGCTTTTAGCTAGAAGCCTAAGTTAATAATAATCTCTATAATAATACTAGTTCTAAGCATAGTCTTTAAGTAGTTAATACTCATTATTCTAGTCTCTAAGGTGCTATCTTTAATAGTACTTCTATATTATATAGAGAGAGTTGCTAATACTTCTATAATCTTATTTTAGGTTAGAGTAAGTAAGATACTTAGAGTAATCTTTATAGAAGCTATTAAGAGATTCTTATAGAAAAGAGTTAAAATAGTTAACTAAAGGTTAATGAATAAATCTAATCTATATTACTATAAACTAATTAGTAATAATTTTATTATATAATAATAACAGTGAAAAAGTATAGTTTAAGTTGACTATAATAAGTGTAATAATAATATCTAACTTATTCTTATACTCAGTACCTTAGGTCTTAATATTTAGCTAAGCTCTTAATATCTCTAGGTGTTTTAGTATTTCTTAGCATTCTATTTTAGCAAAACAATATATTTTATCATTATTACATTATAGAAATTATCTTACCTAATAGAATCTTTAGTAGTTTTTTAACTATTGATTATTATACTTAGAGAGAGAATTCCTTCTATTATTACTTATAATATTACTTCTCTCTTTTGAGCTATTATTTTAACACTCTAATTTATTATTTTCCTATACTATATAATAAAGCGTTAGCAATATAATAGGTAAGTAAGCCTTAGGCTATTATAACTATAGTCTCTTAATTCTAGCTTATCTAACTATCTCTAAGATCTTCAAGCTCTATACTCTTTATTTTAAGACTTTAACTAAATAAAAGTACGCTTACGCTATATATATAAAATAAAAAGGCCTAAGATTGAATTTCTATTGTTAATAGTGTAAAGAGAAAAAGCTTTATTACTTTAGTAAGATATCTTCTAAGCGTTATACTAGGTATATCTTAATTAGTACTAAGTATAGTTTATTTATCTCTAAAAGAGAGTAAGAGAAAGTTTATAAGAAGTATAGAGAAAAATAGATAGCTATTACTTATTTTAAGGTGTAGCTTTGTTAGTAAAAGTTAAAGCTTTAAGAAGTAAAAAAGTATAAGTAGTTTTTCACTTAGTATAACTTAATTATCTTTACTAGATAAATTATATAGAAGAGTAAGATAAAAAGAACTTAGCCTATAAAAGTATAGGCCTTCTAACTATGAAACTATTATTATTTAAACTACTAACTAATACAGCCTACTTATAAGCTAATTTTTCTAATTTATTTTTCACTTAATTACTTTCTCTCTATTAAGAGTCTAGCTTTTTCTTTTTTAAATACTAACTATAATACTCTTATATTAATTCTTTATAGTTTATTAAGTTTTCTTCTATTTCTTAAATACTCTAGCTATTTAGCTATTTTTTACAACTTAACTAAGTATATTTACTAATAACTGATTTTCTATAAGTTCTTAATTAACTTAACTATATACTTATTATTTTGAAGTTTAATATCTTATACTAGATTAGTATTTTAAAGTACTAGTTCTAAACGCTTTCAAAAGAGTATAAAGTATACTTTTATACTTAGTAGTAGCTATAGTCTATAGTTTACTAGTTTTCTTTTCTCTAGGATTCTACATAGGTCCACCTAAGAATTATCTAGTTTCTTATATAGTTATTCAGTTTTCAAGTTTTGTTTTAATAGGAAAATTTTATTCGTTTTCTTAATAATTAGTTAGTTAATTCTTAATCTATCTACTATATTAGATACTAAAAAGTTTCTTTAAGCTATCTATCTACTTAGTTTTATATATATAATTCCTATATAAATTATACCTTGTTATATACCTCGACTATAATACTTTTAAATCTTTTTAATACTAATAAGCTACTAGCTTATTTCTATATTTTACATAGTATAGTAACTATCTTATTATTATAGATTTTATACTGTTATATGCTAGCTACGCTATTAGTAATATTTTACTTAATTATCTTACTATTTAAAACTATATTTTTTTAGTACTATTTTAGTATTTAGTTTAGTTTTTTTATCTAGTTATTTATTTTAAAGTAGAAGCTTAACAAAAGCTTTCTCTTAATACTAAATTCAACTGAGGATATAGTCTAGTATAAAGATATAAACAGCTTATTCGTATCTATAATACCTTTTTTTAGTACTCTGTATTTAAATATAAGTGCCTTTGTAAATATATATATATATTTCTCTACTATAATAGTCTTTTTAATTAGTATAGACTTTATAACTTTAGTAGATTAGTTTCTAAATACTAAAACTATATTACAAAATCCTTTAGATTTTAAATTTTATAATTTAAAAAGCTTTATAATGAAGTGTATTATATTACTACTTTATAGTTTTATTAGTAGCTATAAGAGTTGTAATAGGCTGTAAAGCTTATGTCTCTAAGGCTTATTCTAGTAATATACTAGATAGTTACTTAAAGTAACTTATACTTACGCTTATAAGTGTAGTATTATATATACTTTAGCTAGTCTTCTAACTATTTCTTATATCTCTAAATATTCATAATTTAAAGACTTCTATATTTCTAAGTTAACACTTAATTTTATATATAGAGGTATATATGTATAATATTCTAATATTTTATCTTAGTACTTTCATTTATCTTTGATAATTTATTAGAGCCCTTAGTATTAGACTTAAATTACAAGTTTATAGCTTTTTCTTACTACTACTATTAAGGCTTCATAATTTAGTAAGCTACTACTTTTACTCTTACTAAGTCTAGTTAGTTATACTTTAAATTACTATTAGGTATTATCTTAAGTACTATATTATAAAGCTCTTAATAATCTTCTTTACGTAAGTTAGATTTCTAGCTTATAGCGTTCACTACTCTATTAAGTAATTTAGCTTAGTGCGTTATGTTAAATGTTAGCTAAGCTAGTATTTTAGCTAAATAGACTTATTCTTAGTTAGGTATCTTAGTTATTATGAAACTTATTAAATTTTAGTAATTAGAAAATATTTTAATTGTGTAATCTAAGCCTAATAATTACAGATTCTATTATTCAAAGGTATTAACCACTTCTAGTAGCTTCTTATAATAAATGTCATAATCTAGTTCTATTTCTAAGAACTTCTATAAATAGTAAAATACTAGTCTTAATTGTTTATTTAGGCACTATTATAATAAAATAGCTCTAAGTTTATAATCTAATATATTAGTCTTAACTTACGTCTCTCTTTATAATTTATATAGCTCTAGTATAGGTACTACTAAGAATACTAACTTAAGTGTCTTTGATAGTTATTAGTAATTTTAAGCTTATTTTAACTAAACTTTTCTTGTTATAATCCCTATATAGGAGGTTATAATCTAAGAGTAGTTTCTAATAATTTCTTAGTAATAGTTTATAGATTTTAGAAAGGATTATATATTTTCACTTGTTATCAAAGTTAACTATTCTTATATAGCTCTAATCTTCTTTAGATTTATTTTAACACTCTCTATCAAGATAATAAAGATTATGTACTTAGTTTCCTTTATATAAAACTTTTATCTAGCTACTTATAAGTATAGCTTAAATTCTTAAGTTTCTAAAATACTTATTCAATATATTTCATATATTCTTTTAGTGTACTATTAGTGTATCTTAGTATATTATCTAAGTAGTCTATAATAAAAAAACGTTTTGATACCTATAAAGGGCCTTACTAAAAACTCATTAAAAGGCCACTAGTATATATATTGATCCAAGTACTATAACTATATATTAATAGAGTCTATAATTTGTTTTAAAAGCTATTTTCTACTAACCTTCTTCTTTAATTTTTATTTCATACATTTCTTAATAAATAGTAACTCTTATAATATACTTAACTACTTAATGTATATCTATAAGCTTTTCTTTAAGTAGTAGAAAATATCACTTGTTTATAATAACTACGTGTAACTATTATTAGTTAATATATAGTTACTACTTTTTTATTAACTTCTTTATAGATAGAATTAAAGAGGCTTTTAAGCTATATTCTAGTCTAATCAATTTCTTTTCTTAAATTCATCTAGGGACAATTCTATAGCTTAGCTTTATACTTAGGTCCTATAACGTATATTCTTTTTAGGCTTAACTTAGCTCTATCTTTAAAGAGAAACTTATAATCTTAGTTCTAGTATTTTCCTAAGTCTATCACTTTGTTTTACTTCCAATAGTTTTTAAACTAATTTATTCAGTATTTAATCATTATCACTAACTATAGTACTAGTTCTTTCTTTATAGTTGTGACTTTTTCAACTAAATAACTTTTAATCTCTAAAAGTCTTATATATAGAAATTTTTACAATCTTATATAGTAAGATTATACTAATACTTCTATCCTTTAGTAAGCTCTTCATAATTAAGCTTATCTCTTTTTATCTTATAGTGACTTTATATATAGACTCTCTTCTAAGAATTATTTATTTCTTGCAGTTAATAGCTAGATTATACTTGAAAAACTTCCTATAGCCCATTAATATATTGTCTTTACAAAGATCTATAAGATTAATTATTTCTTAACTTTCTATCTCTACTAAATATTATTCGTACTAGCTTAGTTTCTCGTCTTAATGTACTATTTCTATACTCAATTAGACTATTGTTAGCTAATACTATCCATATTAGTACTTATTTAGTCTAATAGAGTGTTCTCTATATCTCTACTCTACTAACTAAATCATAGTTTATATAGTACTGCTATTTATAGTTACTACTATATAATATTCATTCATAAGAACATTATTTACAGGCTATAATCTTATATCTTTATACTCTTTATCCTTATATAAGTTATCTTTAGACTATCTTTACTAGTATAACTCTGTTTTAAGTAGTATTTTAGTTTTTTTAAATACCTTCTCTTTCTCTTAGAGAAGTACCTATTATCTATTCTAGTATTAAAATATACTGAATCTATATAGTTATAATAAAAGAACTAATTTATATAGATATAAGGAACTAGTTTTACGATTTTAGCTATTATAGGTTTTATCCATTCTATTATTACCTTTAGTATTTCCTATTAGTATATATGTTATTTCTCAACTATATATTTTTACGCTAATAGAGTACTATAGTAGAAGTTATACACCTTCTAAGTATTCCTTCTTTATTCCTTATAGTAGTTATAGTTGTCTTTTAACTAGAACTAGCGTAGTTTCTTATTTACTAACTACTTTTCTTATTAGTATATATAATACCTATTTCCTTTATAATTATTATACTATAAGTATATATAGTAGTAATTACTTTTATTGTCTTTAGTTTCTTTTTACTTTTTTAGGTAATAGTTATACTATATCTTATATTAACCTAATATAGGCGCTCCTATTACTCTATATACTCTTTAAATATATAGAGTTTATTTTTCTTAACTTAAGCTTTAAGTCTCTAAAGATAGAATACTTATAAACTACTTAATATGTATTCTCTTAGAGTTTAGTCCTATACTTATAATCAAGTCTTCTAGGGCGTAATTATTAGCTTAGTATATAGCGTTTCTATGTTTCTAGTATATTTAGTTACTTAAGTAGTATTATACCTTAACTCTTTTAACTCTATAGTCTATTAGTGGTAGGGTTTTTACTATAAGTCCTATAGAGTTCTAGCTTTGTATACTATCTTAAAAGCTTTATTTTATCTCTATTATACCTTCTTATATAAGTCTAGGTTACTAAGCGTGTTATTAAGTTGTATATCCTATAAGTAAGGTATTATACACTTTATTATTCTAATCTTATTTATTACTTACTTGAATTTATCTAAGTAGTCTTTATTAAAGTGTCTTTATTTACTGTAATTAAGATATACTTTATTGTTATAACGCTTCTAGCATTCTTCCTTATAATTGCTATCTTGAATCTTTCATTAGGCGTTCTAGTTTTTGTTCTCTTATACTTTACCTATCATAATAGTATCTCTATTTATATCTTTATAATTATATTACTTTCTTATATTAGCTATTATAGGCTAGAATGTTCTCTTTTTTTACTTATACTATTCCTATAGTCTATAGTTAATTTGCGTAGCTAGCTCTGTTAAAGTGTAAAGTGTCTCTAGCTTTTAGTAGTATATAAGACTATCTTTATCATTTCTCTTTAGACCTATCTTGAACATAGTTTGTAGCGTAGTATTCTTGAAATTAATTTATATCTATAGCTATTGAAACATTACTATATATACTAAGACTAACTTAGTCTACTTTAAGTAAGTAAGTATTTTCTCTACTTAGTTCTTCCTATCTACTTTTCTAAAGATTTATCCCACCTCTTTCTTATAGCTATTTTAGTTACTTAATATTTGTTAGGTTTTACTTATAGTGTTTATGTTTTCTACGTCTTTTAAGAAGTCTTTAATATAAAGTTTCATCTACTTAGCTATTCTTCCTTTTATATAAGTGCTTATTATAAAGATTTTCTTCTAGTCTATTAGTACTCTATTACACTTATAGTATAAGTTAATAGTACTAAAAAATATCTATAGCATACTATAGGTTTAATTAAACTTCTTAACTGCCGCTATTTTAGGCTTTATAATTAACTTCTTCTTATTTAAAGTAGCTATTAGCTAGCTTGAAAGCTAATTAATTATTACTTATATCTTAGCTATCTACTAAGTTATAATTATAGCCTATTGCCTAAGATTCTGCAACTCTTATAAGTTATATACGTTAGTATCTTCTTTTTTGTTAATTAGGGTTAGCATCTTATTATTAATTACTAGGTTTAGCACTTGTCTAGAACCTTAGACTAGTCTACTAGCACTAGCCTAGAATTGTAAGTAATTAACGTGTTTCACTACTGAGCAGCGCACCCTATTGAGCAGCGCACCTCCCTACACTATTCTACCTTTATTATAGTATTGCGTAACACTACTATAACTTTTATTATTATGTAAAATAATATTCTTTTTCTTAGACGCGTTGCTATTTTATATATCCTGTAATTCTACTTAGTAAGTGTAAGAGTTATAATCAATTTAGCTATAACGCTTATAGCGCTATTTGCTACGCACCTCTTTAAAGATGTTATACTATTATAATACTTATTACCCTCTACCTTAGTAATCTAATTAGCTATTTAGCTAACTATTATAAACCTCTCTACCTATCTGTAGTTCCTTTTATAACATTTTCACTTCATTACTTTACTAATTATAGCTTTAAAATAATTAAGTTTCTTTTATCTTAACCCTATATTATAGGCTATCTACTAAGCGCTTTAATCTAACTACTATATCTACTTCTTAAGAGAAGTAATAGGAGACCTTTACTAGATCTATATATAGTTTTAAATAAGCGTAGCTTACGCTTTTTTTTTTACGCGCGTTATATAGTGTTTTTAGCTCTTATATAGTAGTCTCTTGCGCTAGTAGAGTTAGCGTATATAGTATAACGTTTAGCTATAATAAAATAATATAATAATTATATAGAGTAAGCTTAGCACTTTAAAACTCTTTATAGATATTATTTAGTGTAATAGCCTTATTAGAGACTATTTTAAATGCTAGTAGAAAGGATTCTTTACTAATATAGTAGATATAATTGCGTACTAAGACTAAGATAGTATTACTATACACGCGGTTTAATAGTAAGAAATAGCTTATATTAGGAGGCTATAAAAGTTATAACAGGTAGAGAAGTATATAGAGGAGGGTTATCTTTATCTCTACGTAGAGATCCTAAAAAGCCACTAAGTAGTAGCTCTTATAGCTATTGATAATAAGTAGCCTATACGTTCTTATAGGCTATATATAAGAATTAGAGTAATAAAGCTAGTAAAGCGCTATATTGTTATTTATCTAGCTTATAAAACTAACTCAAATTACTGAATTATATAGTAGATACTCTATAAACTAAGAAAAGAGTAAAACTTTACTTATAAAGATAAGAAATGCTAAGATATACATACGTAATGCGCTAAAGCCCTATATTAGCGTAACTTACTTATAATTACTTAGCTAGATCTTCCTTATTCTTCTTACTTTATCTAAGCCTATAATAACTAACTATAATAAAATCTTTACTATAATAAAGCGAGTCTTATTAATATTATAGCTATATTTATCTATAATACTATAATTTACATTTATATTCTAAACTAACTTCAACTAGCTATTAATAACTGCTAAGTCTTTATAGAAAGTTTACTTGTAATTATATAGGTAGTTTTAGCGTATACGAAGCTTAGAATTACGCTAGATAAACTTATTAACCTAGTTATTACTAACTTTCTTCCTACTATACTTATAAAGTAGTCTATTAGCTATATCTTATACGTTGTCTCTCTTATAAAGTAGTCTTTACTTAGCCTTAACTACTATATAACTAGTAATAGCCTTCTCTTCTAGTTTTGTTTATCTCTTATAGTTAGGCTTATAGTCGCATTAATAGTGCTTTCTATTATATTATTAGTCTATCATTATTTATAGTATGTTATAAACTTTTATAGCACGTTTAATACTTCGAATTTAATTTCTACTAAGCTTAGAGACTTCTAATTAGATATTAGCTTTAGTATAGCTTCTATAATGCTATAGTTCTTAATATATTACGCGTTATTGTTGCGACGTTATTTTAGTAGGATTATTACACCGCTTAGTAGGGTGCGCTACTTAGTGGTGAAACACGTTATAAGATATCTTAAATCTTAATTAGGCGTATTATTATTTAGATCTTCTATAAGAACTTAGTGGTAGTTAAAGTGTTATATAGGGAGGGCTACTAATACTTCTCTGATCTTATCCTAAGTTAAAGTAAGTAAGCTACTTAAAGTTAACTCTATAGAAGTCATTAAGAGACTCTTATAAAACGATTTATAGGAGTTAACTAATAGTTAATTTATAAGTCTGATTTAGATTACTATAAACTAATAAGTAAAAATCTTATTAAGTAAGAATACTAGTAAGAAAGTATAATTTAAGTTAACTATAACAACTATAACGATAAAATCTAACTTATTGTTTTATACTTATTACATTAGGTCCTAATATCTAGCCAAGCTCTTAATATCTCTAATATTGTTAGTATCTTTAGATGTCCTAGTATCTCTAGGTGTTCTTGTATCTCTAGATATATTGTTTTAGCGAGATGCTATATTACGTAATTGTCGCCCTAAGGTGATTATCCCACCTAATAGAACTCCTAGTGGTTTCCTAACTATTTATTATTATACCTAGGGAGAGGATCCTTCCTATTATTACTTTTAATCTTCTAAGGGTAAGAATTCTCAAGAAGATAATCAAGCTTAAGATCTTATTAGTATTGCTACTTATAGCTTTTATAACATAGATAATAGTAACAGTAGGTCTCTTTTATATAATTATAAGCTACTTTATAATATAGTTAAAATCATTATAAATTAGCGTCTTGCTAATAAGAGGCTTAGTAGTATGGATTATAACCTACTAAAGCTTATTAGAATGTAATAAGTATAGATTCTAGCTATAGATAGTAGAAGTAAGAAGAGATAATCTAGTTGTATAGAGTAGGAAAGTGTTAAGAGTAAGTCTTAAGTGGGAAAAATATAAAGCTTCTAGTGTTAAGGCTCTTATTAGTTGTTTTTTATAGATAAAGCAATAGGGTGTTATAAATAAAAGTAAGTAAGTAAATAGTAGTATTGTACTTAAACTTATAACTTAAGTTAAACATAATAAGTTATAGGGGCTCTATTACTTATACTATATACTTATGTCCTTCTACTCACTAATAAGCACTGCTTACTAGTAAGCGCTTATTATTAAGTAGTTATGTTACGTGTTGCTTATTAGTAAGTAGTTATATTTAAGTAGTATAGTACTAAGTACTTACTTACTAGTAAGCGCTTATTATTAAGTAGTTATGTAATAACTATCCCTAAAAGAGTGTGGTTCTTTCCTGCGGCCTTCTTACCGTTCTATAAATTACTCGTTAAATATATAAGATAGCTAAATGCCTTTACCTTTCTAAGGCTTGGTTGTAATAGAAAGAGAGGTATAATAGAGATTAATAGTGTTAAGATTATTATATCCACCTTAGTTCTTCTATCTACCTAGCTATAGCTATCTTATATACCTTGAGATTAGATAGTCTAGAAGATTCTATAGTGTTGAAATCTAATAAGTAAAGATTCTAGCTGTAGATAGTAGAAATAAGGAGAGAAGATTAAGTAGTATAGAGTAGGAAAGAGAGAGAGATAATAGAGATTAATAGAGTCAAGATTGTTATATCTCTCTTAGTCCTTCTATCTACCCAGCTATAGCTATCTTATATACTTTAAAATTAGATAGTGTAGAAGATTCTACAGCACTAGTAACATTCAATCTATATTACTAGTCTTGTTATAGATATATTCATCTTGATCTTAGGCTAATATTAGAGTATAATAGCTTCTAGTTATAAAATAATATTAGATCTAATAGATCTAATAGATCTTATAGATTTAATAGAGAGAATAGCCAAGTAGCTTATTATCTAACACGACTCCTTAAGTTAGACCACTATTTAATTTGTTAGATCTATCGACTAAATTAACATCTAGCAGAAAGTTAGTAATCTTACCAGCCCCTATAGGCTTAGTAAGATTATTAGCTAATGGGTAGCTAGTGTTTCAATATTATAGGTGAATCTACTTCTTCTTAATCTTCTTATATATAAAGTAATTTCAGATACTAGTATACTTTGTTCTTGCGTAATAGATTGAAATTTTCAATAGTTAGATTACGCTTTAGCTATTACAATAGATATTAGTATTTTTACCTAATTAGATTTAGAATAGATTTTTAATTTCTCTAATAAATTCATGTAGATAAATAGCTTATTTTACTACTTCATGATAGGCTATAAATTCTGCTTCCACGCTTAATAGAGCTTCAGTGGATTATAGCTTTAATAGCTAAGAAATAGCGCTATAGCTTCTGCTAATTTGTACTAGAAAGATATTAAGTACCTATAGCAAAGCTTCTTATATTAAAATTCCCCCCCTAATCTATATAAGTAGAGCTTGTTAGATTGATTTATAGCTCTAATTTAATTAGTAATATTAGTGTAGATTAATCTATTATATAACTAATATCATTACTAGGATCTAACTAAAAGAGTAGTCCTAGGTGCGTTAATTAAGATACATATCTCTAGAGGTGATATAGGCTACTAAAGTGCTAAGCGCTTAGATTAGTTATAAATCTAGAAAGTAGATTAACTGAATAGGTGATATCTAGCTTAGTGAAGAGCGATAGACATACTAGAGAGCACATTTGCTGTTAGAATATTTTAAGATTCTTTAGCAAGGTAGTCTAATTATTTTTACTTAACCTAATGTTCTACTAGAGTAGCGTCTTTCTAGGCTTGATATCTAGCTTATTGAATCTAGATAGTAGACTATTAATATAGTTCTCTTGCGTTACAAAGGTTAATTAATTAGATCTAATTACCTAAACGCCTACGAACTTTTAGATATCTCTAAGATCTTTAATCTCTAGATCTAATATTATTAATAAATCTTAAGAAAGCTTCTAGATATGCTTATCTTTTTCCATAAATAAGAGTAGGTCGTCTATATAGGTAGCTAGTATAATCTTCTACTTAATATTAATATAAGTTGCAGTATTAATTACTAGAGTTTTAAAGTAAAGCTAGCTTAGTAATCTTAATAGAAGCTTCTAGTTTTATCTACTAGCTTTTTTTAATCTATATAGAGTCTTTCTAAGTGTGTATACGATATTTAAATATATTTAATCTCTAAAGCTGCCTAGTTGCTTGATAAATATTATAATATCAACAAGAACGTTTTGGAAAGCTTATTTAATATCCTAGCTCTTAGTTTGTAGCCTACTAATATTAATATACTAAGTAGTAGTTAGATAAGACCTAGCCTAGTAGTATTAGTAAAGGTTTCTTAGTAATTAAGCTTAAGCTCTTACTAGAATCCTTTAACTACCTATCTAGCCGTATAGATAAATTTATTATTCTAATTATACTCCTTATAAAGTACTTATTAGCATTTAAGTACTAGCTAGTTGGCTAGTTTTAATACTAGCTACTAAGTTTAATTCTTCTATAGTTAATTAATCTCTTACTATGTTACTAAGAAATATTAATCTTTTTATTAAGTGTTTTAGAACCTAATAGTAGTTCTTTAGATTTAAGATATCTTTTAAAGTATATAAGATATCTTTCAGGATTAAATCTTTAGCTAGTTTAGTAGCTAAAGCTTAATCTACTATTGTAGCTCGACTTTTAGTTAGAATAAATTAATTCTTACAAACTACTCTTGTTTAGCTAATAGGCTAAACTATTAAATTAATATCTTAATCATTCTCTAGCCTAGTATTTTAATCTAAATCTAGATTAATATTATAGTTAATCTCTTATTTAATATGCAGCTATAGTTCTAAATCAAGATTTTAATTATTCAAGACTTCCTCTGATGTCTAGACAACGCGAGTAGTTATCATCTTATTCATTTTTAGATTAATAAGCTAATATAGATTGCTACTAGTATAGCTGGTAAGATAGAAAAGCTAAGCTTAGGAGTTAAGCTTGCTAAGAAATACTTCTAGCTCTTTTTAATACGCTAGAGATCTCTAAATTCTAATATTACTAATATTGAGTTTATAGTTATATCTAGCTTTAGATAGCGTCTAGAAATAGATAAAACTATATAGCGTTCGGTTATATAGATAGACTATAGTAAGGAACGCTTCTACCTAGAGTCTAGTAGGCATTTTAGATTCTAATAGTAGAGCTCTAATCTTGTTAAACAGCGTTCTATTATTTAACTTAGCTCCGCCTTTACCTTCTAGAACAAATAGAAGAGTAAATTCAAGTTTTAATCCCTTTCTAGTAGCTAGAATCTATAGCTCTATTGTGATTAGCTTATTATTAGCTTAAATAGCTTTTATCTACTATATATCTTAGATCTTAACTTACTTAATAAAAGCTCTTACTAGATCTATAAGTTTAGATCTAGTAGTAAGTAGATTAACTTTTAGATATTGAGTTTTATAATCTAGAAAAGTAATATAGTACCTATAGCCTTTATTAGTGTTATAAATCTAAGCAGAGAGACACTACGCAAGATATTAGAGAAAAGAAGAATAAAGCCCATGTTACAACCTCTTTTATTAAATGAAAAGACTATAACTAATAACGCACTAGCAACCTTATATCTTATAGGCGTAGTAGAACGCTACTATAGAATATATTACGTATATCTTATATATCTTATATAATCCTATAGAGTACTATGTATAACGTAGTATAAGACACCCTTAGATAGTATAGAATATAGAATATTTACTTACTATATAGCATAGGTAATGTAGCCTTTATAGCTTATCATATTTAACTTAAGTTATAAATATAATTATAATATAAGATTTACCTATAAAGACAATATTTATACTACCCTATAACTTTATTTATAAAAACTAACCTAAAGAGTCTAATACTAGAAGTCTTATATTACTTCTACTTAGACTCTACTTTTAATACTTTGAACACTTTTAAGATAAGTAACATTATTATAAACACCTCTAAACGCTTCTCTTACTAGAAGATTTTCTACTTACATGTTACACGGGGGTCGGCTATACTTCTCTGATCTCGGTCTGGGTTAGGGCGAGTAGACTTAGAGCGGTAGTCCGTGAGATTGTTTGGCGAGTAACGTGTGGAAAAGAGTTATAGGATTTAACTAAAGAGTAAACAATTAATTCTACATAGGTAGAATAACTAGTATTAATCTGGGTAAGAGATGAACTATTCTGAGTTGACTATAACGAGTGTAATAATGAAATCTAACACATTCTTATACCTATTGCTTTAGGTCCTGTCCTCCTGTGCCTTCTATCTTGGTGGGAGGTTTGGGAGGAGCATGGCCTCCCAACTGCGCTGGCCTCCTGGAGGCCACGCCTTGGCGGGATGCCAAGTTACGTGATCCGCGCGCCCCGCGCTGATTATTACCTGGGTGTCCTTTGACACCTTTGTTTCCCTTAGGTTGACTCCGCAACCCTTTTATGGAAACCTGTTGAGAGGAATCCTTCTTGTTTGTTCGTAACATTACCTCCCCCTTTAGGGTTATCGTCTTGATACCCTGGGATATTGTTTTCCCGTGCCGTGCGTCGTGGCGCTGGCTGCATATAAGGTCTGAGCCCGTCCACTCGCTGTAGTCGTCTCTCCCTGCTAGCCTTCCTAACCATGCCCAAGGTCCCGTCTTCCCGTCGTGTTCGTTCTGAGAACTCAACCTAGCAGCGTTAGTCCCGTGCTGACCGTATCCGCTAGTAGGGGAACGAAATGACTTTTCGTTGTAAGCGTTGTGAAGAGAAGAACCTTCGTTGTTTCGTGGACACTGCAACTGGCCGTTGCGCTGGTTGTATTGCTGTGAAAGCGGAGTGTAGTCTTTTTGTGACTGAAGAAGAGTGGGAAAAGGTTGAGGCTGACAAGCGTTCTAAACGCTTGGCCCTCCTTCGAGCTGAGGCTGAAGTTGCGCGGCTTTGTCTAGAAGTCGCTGAGACTGAGGCTTTGGAGCGGTCTTACGCTGACCGTGATCACGCCATTTTGAGTCTCCAGGATCGCGCGAAAGAGCAGGCTGAAGGGGATTCTGCCCCTGGTACGAGCCTTCCTGCTGTCGAACCCTCGCTACCCGGACCGTCGGCTGATCTAGGCGGGTTACAGGCTAATTATTCTTTTAATCCTTTTTCCCTTAATTACTTCCTTTCCCTTAAGGAGCCGGTCCTCGCTTCTTCAGATGCTTCCGATAGTACTCTTGTACTAGTGACTCGCTGTTCGTTAGGTTTCCTTCAGGTTCCTAAGTGTTATGGCTCTCTGGCTATCCCTTCTACTTGACTAAGTACTTCCACTGACTACTGATTTTCCGCAGGTCCTTGATTTCCTCGACCTCGTACTCGTCGTCTTTGAGCTCTATATCTGTTGCTAGCTCGGCGTCTGGAGGTGCTCTTTCTAGTAGTTTTTTATGAAAGATAGGGTGGATTCGCATGCCTGGTGGGAGTTTTAACTTGTAATTTACCTTCCTGACTTCCTCTAGGATTTTGAATGGTCCTACTTGGAGGTTGTCTAATTTTCTGTATGGTCGTTTAGTTTTTAGGTTTTGTCTTGATAAGAAAACTTTGTCCCCCTTCTTAAAGGTTGGTCCCTCAATCCTTTGCTTATTTGTAGCTCGTGCTGTTGTGAGGTTCTGTTGAGCGATACTCTTGCTCAATTCTGCATGCAATTCTTGCATCAGTCGTGCTTTATCGTCTGCGCCTACCGCGATACTCTTAATATCTTTAGGGTCTCGATGAGCAACTGGCTTATACCTGTAGTTCGCGTAGTGTGGTGACTTCTTTGTCGTAGCTGACTTTGAGCTATTGTAGGCCAATTGCGCGGTCGGCAGGAGTTTAATCTAGTTGTCCTGTAGTTTGTTGGCGTACATCCTTAGGTACTGCTCTAAAGTCTGGTTTGTTCGTTCTGTCTGGCTATCTGTCTCTGGGTGAAAACTAGTTGATAGCTTCTTCTTGACTTCTAATTTTGCTAGGAATGTGTCCTAATACTTGGACGTAAACAGCTTATCTCTGTCTGTTATGAATTCTTCGGGCATCCTGTGCTCTGATACTAGTGCCTTTGTAACTTCGTACGCGCATTCGTCTGCCGTAATCGCCTCTTTTGTTGGCACAAATTTTGCTGCCTTGGTTAATTGATCTACGATTACTAGTATTGTGTCGCAAAGTTGGTTGGACTTAGGTTCTAACAATACCAGGAGCTTCACTATGAAGTCCATCGTGACACTGGTCTATGGTCGTGTTGGTGGCTGTAAGGGCTGCAACAGGCTATAGGGCTTATGTCTTTTGGGCTTATTGCAATGGCAGGCTAAATAGTTGCCTAAGGTATCCTGCACCTTCGCTCGCAAGCGTGGTATGGCAAACACCTTTGCTAGTCTTCTGACTATTTCTTCTGTTCCTGCATGTCTGTATTCTGGGGACTCGTGCAGTTCTTTGATGAGACTCGATCTTATGTGTGGAGGTATATATGTTCGATCCTTCGAAACCATATCTTGGTACTCTCGTTCGTCCTGTAACAATTCATCGGAGCCTTCGGCGTCGGGCTCGAATTGCTAGCTGGCTGCTCTCTGCTGCTATTGCTGCTGTAGGGTTTCTACCTGCGCGGCCACCTTGGCTACCTTAGCCAGTTCTGGCTGGTTGTATCTTAAGCTGCCATCGGCCATCTGCTTGAATACTGCGTTATGTGGTTCTTTGTGATCATCTTCTCGTAGGTCCGACCTACGACTTAGAGCATCCGCTGCCCTGTTGAGCGATCTGGCTTGGTGGGTGATCTTGAAGTCGAACTGAGCTAGCATCTTAGCCCATCGGACTTGTCGTCAGTTGAGTTTCTTGGTCGTCATGAAACTCGTTAAATTCTGGTGATTGGAAAACACTTTGATCGTGTGGGGCAAGCCTAATAAATGCACCTCCCACTGTTTAAAGGCATTGACTACTCCTAGTAGTTCCTTATCGTGAACATCGTAATTTAGTTCTGCTCTTGAGAACTTCTGTGAATGGTAGAACACTGGTCTCTATTTCTTGTCTGGGCACTGCTGTGACAATATAGCTCCGAGTGCATAATCTGACGCGTTGGTCTCGACTCGCGTCTCTCGTCTTGGGTCGTACATTTCTAGTACAGGCGCCTCTAAGAATGCCTGCTTGAGCGTCTTAAACGCTTCCTGGTAGTCTTGAGTCTATTTAAACCTAACTTCTTTCTTCATGATCTCCGTAAGAGGGGTCGCAATCTGGGAGTAGTTCCTGATGAACTTTTGGTAAAAGTTCGCAAATCCGAGAAAGGATTGCACGTCCTTGACTGTTTTAGGGGTTGGCTATTCCTGTACAGTCTGGATCTTCTTTGGATTTATCTTGACACCCTCTGTCAAGATGATAAAGCCTAGGTATTCAGTCTCCTTCGTGTGGAACTCGCATTTGGCTGCCTGTAGGTATAGCTTATATTCCCTGAGCTTCCGAAATACCTTCTTGACATGTTTGACATGTTCTTCTAGCGTACTGTTGGTGTATATTAGTACATCGTCTAGGTAGGCTGTAACGAAAATTCCTAGGTACTTGTGGAGTGCCTTGTTGATGACTGACTGAAAGGTTGCCGGCGCGTTCGTCAATCTGAACGGCATAACCGTGTACTCGTACAGTCTATACTTTGTTTTGAAGGCTGTTATCTATTCGTGACCTTTCTTGATTTGAATATGGTAAAACCCTTCCCGTACGTCGACTTTTGTAAACTACTTGGCTCCCTGGAGTTGATCTATGAGCTCTCCTATGAGTGGTAAGGGATATTGGTTCTTTACCGTGACCGCGTTTAACCGTCGGTAGTCGACACATAGTCGCCACTTCCCGTTCAGCTTCTTTACGAACAGAATTGGAGAGGCTATCGGGCCATGTCCTGGTCTGATGAATCCCTTTTTCAAATTCTTCTGGAGGTAATCCCGCAACTTAGCGTCGTGCTCGGGTGATATAGGGTACATTCCTCCTGGGCTCAACTTAGCTCTATCTTCGAGGACGATCTCGTGATCCTAGTCCTGATGTTCTGCTAGGTCTGTTGCTTCGTTTTCCTCGAACAGTTCTCTAAACTCGTTCGTCTGGTATTCTGTTGGTATCGCCAACTGTGGTACTGGTCCTTCCTTTGTGGTCGCGACCCGTTTCAACCAAATGACTCCTACTTTCTGAGGGTCCTTCACATAGATTCTCGCGATCTTATGTGGTGAGATCGTACCTATCCTCCCGTCCTTGGGTGAGCTCTGGATAATTGGGTTTGACTCTTTTCGTACTCCAGCAACCTTGTGCACAGGTTCTCTTCTGAGTATTGTTTGTTTCCGCCAATCGATGGCCGGATTGTGCTTCGACAACTAGTTGTAGCCTATTAACATGTCTTCTTTACCGAGATCCATGATGTTGATTATCTCTTGACTTTCCGTCCCTGCCAAATCCATTGGCACCGGCTCAGTCTCTAGTCTTATTATGCCGTTCCCGTACGCGATTGGGCTATCATTGGCTAATACCGCTCGCATCGGCACCTTCTTGGTTTGATAGGGTATCTTATGCATCTCCACCACCCTGGGTGAGATCATGGTTCGTGTAGCACCGCTGTCTATGGTCGCTGTCACACGATGTCCGTTCACGAGGACTATTGCTTGGAGTCTAAGATCCTGCGTCCCTACGCTCTTAACTCCTATATGGGTCGTTTTCAGACTGCCTACGCCAGCGTGACCCTGTCCCTGGTGGCGTCCTAGTTTTTTGACTGTCTTCCCTTTCTCTTAGGGAAGTACCCATTGTCTATTTTAGTATTGAAATGCGCCCGGCATGCATGGTCATAGCAAAAGGACCAATGCATATACTCGTGGGGAACCGGTCCCGCTGTCGCAGCTGACATAGCTTGCATCCGTGTTGTTGTCACCCTTGGTGTTTCCCGTCGGTGCATGCGACAATTCTTTGCCGTGCATTCTTGCGCTGTTATCGTGCTATGGTAGAAGTCGTCTACCTTTTGAGCATTTCGTCGTTGCTTTCTGTGGTACTCGCAGTTCTCCTTGCACTGGAACCAACACAGCTCCTAGTGTGCTTGCTGCTTTTCTCGTTGGTGCATGTGGCATCTATCTACTTGACACTCGTTGTACTACAGGTGTGTATGGCAGCAATCGTCCTCATTGTCCCTGGTTTCTTCGCGTTTCTTTAGGTGGTAGTCGCACTGTGCCTTACAGTCGACCTAATGCAGGTGCTCGTGTTGCTCCATCCGTTCCTTGAACGTGCGAGGTTCGTTCCTCTCGACCTCGGCTTCTGGGTCTCTGAAGCTGGGTTGCTCGTGAACCGCTTGATATCTAATCTCCTCAGGGTTTGGTCCCGTGATGATGATTCGGTCTTTAAGAGCGCAATTATCAGCCTGGTGTGTGGCGTCTCCACACATCTAGCATAGTCGGTTTCTTAGGCGGCGCTGTACTTCGGCCCCTTCAACCCTATGGTCTGTTGGTAGTGGGTCATCCTACTTGAAGTCCTTTAGACCTACGGCTTCTTGTATTATCTCGAAGGCCTCGTCCGACTCCTGTCGTGCCTCCTTATACAAGTCTAGGTCGCTAAGCGTGTTGTTGGGTTCCATGTCCCGTGGGTAAGGTGTTCCGCACCTGATTATCCTAATCTTGATTTGACCTTGCTTGACTTCGTTAGAACAGTCTCTGGCAAAGTGTCCTTGTTTGCTACATTGGAGACATGCTTTGTTGTTGTAACGCCTCTGGCGTTCTTCCTTAGAAAGACCGTCCTGGCCCTTTCTTTGGGTGTTCCGGCTCTTGTTTTCTTGCACCTTGCCTGTCATGATGGTGTCGCTATCCTTGTCTTTACTGTGACGTTGCTTCCTTGTGTTTGCTGGCGTAGGCTGGAATGAGCGTTTCCTTTGCTCGTATCTTTCCCACAGCCTATGGTCGATTCGCGTGGCTAGCTCTATTAGAGCATGAAGCGTTTCTGGCTTTTCATGGTGTACAAGACCGTCTTTAACATTTTCCTTTAGACCGCTCTCGAACACGGTTCGCAGCGCAGTATTATCCCAATCGATTCTTGCCTGTAGCTGTTTAAACTCTGCCGTGTATGCTGAGACTGACTTGGTCTGCTTTAAGCGAGTAATTGCCTTCTCCGCTTGGTTCTTTTCGTCTACTTCCCCGAAGATCCGTCCCATCTCCTTCTTGAAGTTGTTCTAGTTTCCGAATATTCCTTGGGTTTCGCTCTTGGTTCCTAGGTTGTCTGCGTCCTTCAGGAAGTCCTTGATATAGGGTTCCATCCACTTGGCTGCCCTGCCTTTCATGTAGGTACTTGTTATAAGGATCTTATCCTGGTCTGTTGGTACTCTGTTGTACTCGCAGTACAAGTCGATGTTGGTAAGGAATGTCTATAGTTCGGTGTGGGTTCCGTCGAACTTCTCAGGTGCCGCTATCTTGGGCTTCATGACGGACTTCTTCTCGTTCGGGGTGGCCATTAGCTGACTCGAGAGCTGATTGATTATATCCTGCATGCTAGCCATCTGCCGCTGCGTGATCGTGGCCTGTCGCCTAAGATTCCGCAACTCTCGTAAGTTCCGTGCGTCTTCGTCGTCTTCGTCGTCACTCGGGGTCAGCATCTCGTCGTCGATTGCTGGGGTTGGCACTGGTCTGGGACGCTGTACTGGTCCACCGGCACTGGCCTGGGACTGCGAGTGATTATGAGACATCTTGAATCTTAATCGGGCGTACTGTTGGTTAATCCTTCTACAAGAACTCGGTGGTGGTCAAAGTGTTACACGGGGGTTGGCTATACTTCTCTGATCTCGGTCTGGGTTAGGGCGAGTAGACTTAGAGCGGTAGTCCGTGAGATTGTTTAGCGAGTAACGTGTGGAAAAGAGTTATAGGATTTAACCAAAGAGTAAACAATCAATTCTACATAGGTAGAATAACTAGTATCAATCTGGGTAAGAGATGAACTATTCTGAGTTGACCACAACGAGTGTAATAATGAAATCTAACACATTCTTATACCCATTGCTTCAGGTCCTGTCCTCCTGTGCCTCCCATCTTGGCGGGAGGTTTGGGAGGAGCATGGCCTCCCAACTGCGCTGGCCTCCCGGAGGCCACGCCTTGGCGGGATGCTAAGTCACGTGATCCGCGCGCCCCGCGCTGATCATTACCCGGGTGTCCTTTGACACCTTTGTTTCCCTTAGGTTGACTCCGCAACCCTTTCATGGAAACCTGTTGAGAGGAATCCTTCCTGTTTGTTCGTAACATTACAATAATAAGCTAGACTTATACTATAGAGACTATAATAAGCTTAAAGCTTAGACTCTCTGAGTTAACTAGTTTTTTTACTTATAAACATAGAATTAACAATAAAGATAGAGTTATCTTAGCTACTACTTACTTCTAAAGTAACGTAAAAAAATAAGCTAACTTATTTATTTAATATTAAATAGACAACTCTATTACTAACGCTAACAATACTACCTTGATAGAAGACTAGAATACTTTTAAAGTTAACTTTTATAGAACTTCCTACTCTTTAATAAAATGCTAATTACAGAATAGAGAATATAGAACCTACGCTAAACTAAGTCTAATACTAATTATATAATAATATGTTAGTAGCATACTATAAGGATTAACAAAGATAATAAAGCCTTTATACGTATATACTAATAAGGCTTAAAACTAGTAGTATACTAAGAGCTAATAAGAAGTAGAACTAAAATTACTACGCTTAATAAACTTATAGAAGAAGCTATAAGACTTAAATAATAAACTATATAAGCTAGTAGTAGAAATGTAACTATTTAATTAGAGAATATAGTAATTAAGTAGAAATAATCAGCTTTCATAATAGTAATACAAATGTTTCCTACCTAAGATATGATGGTAGCGTAATGTTATACTATCTACGCTAGAATCCTACTAAGGATATAGTGCTTAACCTATATACCTTTTTAACTTAAATAAAGAGTAAAAATCTAAATATACTAAGCTTAATAAAAGATATAAGGGTTAGTAAAATATAAGTAAAAAGAAATTTACGTACTGAACTTATAGTAAGAAAGGCTATATAGTATATAACTGTTAAAGTAAGCATAAGGTTACTTAATAACTGAATAAAATCAAAAAAGACTTTAACCTTAATAATAGTAAGTTAAAGAACGTTATTGCGCTAGCTTAAGTTAAATATAGCCTACTTAATAAAGAAATATTTATAGAACTTAGAAAATATAACACTAAATACTACTATAATTAGTAAAGAAGAGAAAGACTTACTTAGTAATAAGGAATATTTAACGCTAGTAGAATATAAAAAATCTCTTATAGTACTTATAAAATAGAGAATAATAGCTAAGTTTAAGAAAAAAAACTAACTTACTACGCTAAAGCTAGTAAAGCTTGAACTTAACTTGGAAGAGCTATAATAGAATTTAGTATAGTAGATAACTTTACCATCACTATAATAGGCGTAGAATTTATAAGAATTATATTAATAATTATAAAATAAGTACTAGTCTACTAGATTATAATAAGGTAATAGTATTAAGTATTATTTATATATATATATAACATATATTATCCTTAACTATTATGAATAGTATAATTAGCTTCTTATTACTTAGCCTATTATTCTAATAAATAACTAGTGAAATAGAACTTTAAGATTATCTAGAGGTACTCTAAATGCAAATACTATTAGTTCAATCATGAAGATAATAAATTATTAACGCACTTATAAGATAAAAGAGAAAAAAAGTATTTTCTAGACTATAATAAATTGTGAGAGGTTATATAGATATAGATAGTCTAGTAAGTATAGTATATAGATAGCTCTACGTAGACCTATAGAAGACTAGATTAGTAAATATACTTTGATAATAATTGTAATATATATATTCTAACTAAAGAATACTATAAATTCCTAGTAAAGTCTTTTTAAAGCTAACGCTATAAGAGTAAATGCTCTCTAGAGAAATTAATGTAGTAAATCCTCTAGAATTAATAAAGCTTAGAGTAAAGCTTAATAGAGAATAGATATAAGCACTAGTAGACTTAGGATTATAGGCGAATATTACTTTAGCGTACGTAGTTAGAAAAGCTAGACTTACCTAACTATAAAAGTAGTAGCTATACTTACTACAAGTTACTAATAGTAAACTAATACTAAATATAGAATAAATAATATATAAAGTAAGATAAGTAAAACTAAGTATCTTAGAGTATAAGAAGAAGATTAACCTAAACGTCTTTAAACTAGCTACTAATAGTATTATTTTAGAACTTCTGTAGCTATAAGAATATAACCTATAGATAAATTTTATATAAGGTTCTGCTATACTTCTCTAATCCTAGTCTAGGTTAGGGTAAGTAGACTAAAGTAGTAGTCTATAGGGTTATTTACCAAAAAATATATAGAAAAGAATTATAGAATTTAACTAAAAAGTAGATAATCAATTTTATATGAGTAGAATAACTAGTTTACATATATATAAGAGATAAACTATTATGAAAGAGTCAACGATAATAAGTACAATAATAACATCTAACACATTTGTATGCCTATTGCCTCTAGTTCTACTATCTTACCTATCCTATCTTTATAACCCTTAGTAAAATAGTTAAGATAGCCTATTATTTTATATATTATTACTATCCCTATCTTAGTAGGGTATTTTATCTTAGTAAAATAGTATATTACGTAACTTTAAGCTCTATAATAACTAACACCTTCTAACGTAGACGTAGTTAGCCTCTAACCTTATTACCTTACATTAAGGAGAGAATACTTCTTATCATAAGTGATATTATACCCTCTCTTAAGTATATTATTCTAATCCTTTAAAATATTATTTTACTATACTATTTTATATAGCGTTAGTTGTATATAAGATTAGTAAGCCTTAGGCTATTGTATCTATCCTTTCCTTCTAGCCTTCCTAACTATACTTGAGGTTCTATTCTTCTATACTTATATTCGCGCTTAAAAGCTAAATAAAGAGCGTTATTCCATATATATTGTGTAATAGATTAGAGAAATAATAAAACTATTAATAGCTAATTTTGATATAAAGAAAAGAACCTTTATTGTTTTCTAAAACTACTACTAGGTATTGCACTATATATACTTGTATAAAAGCTAAGTCTATTTTATTTATTTCTATAGAAGAGTGAGAAAGAGCGTACTAGAATTATAAGTTAAAAAAGCCTAAGGTTACTTATTTAATAGCTTAGCATGCTTAGCTAAAAAAAAAAGATATTCTAGTAAGAGGTAGCAATCTTAAATGTAAAGTCCTAAAAGTGTTCTTTTATATATCAAAATCTTACTACTCTTAAACTTTAAAATTACGTAGAAAAGAAAGCTAAAAAGAGCTTTACCCTTAGTAAAGACCTTTTATTAGCTGAACTTTTACTACCTATATATCGAACTAACTGAAGCTAGTTATAGGGTTCTATTTCTTATTTTAAACTTTTATTTCTTAACTTTTTCCTTTCTTATAAGAATCTAGTTATTAACTATATAGATACTTTTAATAGTACGTAAGTACTAGTAACTTATAGTTTATTAAGTTTTTTCTAAATTTCTAAGTATTAAAGCTTTTAGACTATCTTAACTACTTAACTAATTACTTCTACTAACTACTAAATTCCTATAATCCTTGAACTTCTATAACTTTGTATTTTTTATCTTTAAGCATTATATCTATTACTAGCTTAGTAGTTAAAGTTAGTCTTTCTAGTAGTTTCTTATAGAAGATAGAGTGGATTAATTTACTTAATAATAGTTTCAATCTATAATTTACTTCTATAACTACTTTTAGAATCTTAAATAGTTCTCCCTAAAGGTATTTAACTATTTATATATTTATTTAGTTTTGATATCTTATCTTAATTCAAAAACTTTAACACTTTTCTCAAAATTTAGTATACTAACTCTTGACTTATTGATAGCTTATACTATTATACGGTTTTAATAAGTAATCCTCTTATTTAATTTGTTTACAATTCTTATAGTAGTTATACATTGATCTAGGCTCTTCCTATAATACTACTATTATTCTCTAAGTTTTAATAAGTAATTAGCTTATATCTATAGTTTGCATAGTATAGTAACTTCTTTATTATAACTAACTTTAAGCTATAATAGGCTAGCTATGTTATTGGTAGGAGTTTAACCAAGTTATCTTATACCTTATTAGTATATATTCTTAAGTACTACTCTAAAGTTTAGTTTATTTATTCTATCTAGCTATCCATCTTAGTGTAGAAGCTAGTTAATAGCTTCTTCTTTATTCCTTATCTTACTAAAAATTTATCTTATCAGTTAGATGTAAATAGTATAATTTATCTAATAAATATCTTTTAGGAATTTTTACTCTAACACTAGTGCCCTTAAAACTTTATACGCTTATTTATTTACTATAATAGCCTCTTCTATTAGTATAAACTTTACCACCTTAATTTATTAGTCTAGAACTACTAGTATTATATTATAAAGTTAGTTAGAGTTAGGTTCTATAAGTCTTAAGAGCTTTACTATAAAGTATATTATAATACTACTCTATGGTTATATTAGTAGCTATAAGGGTGGTGATAGGCTATAGAGCTTATATCTTTTAGGCTTATTATAACAGGAAGCTAAATAGTTCCTTAAAGTATTCTATACCTTTACTTATACTATCGTATAGAAAACACTGTTACTATTCTTCTAACGATTTCTTCTGTTTCTATATATCTATGCTCTAGAAACTTATATAGCTCTTTAATAATGCTTAATCTAATATATTGAGGTATAGATATTTAATTCTGTAATCTGATATCCTTGTACTCTTATTTATTCTATATCAATTTATCAAAGCTTTTCGCGTTAGGCTAAAATTACTAGCTAGCTACTTTCTACTAGTATTATTAGTATAGCGTTTTTACCTACGTAGATACCTTAGCTACTTTAGTTAGTTCTAACTAGTTATACTTTAAGCTACTATTAAGAATCTACTTACGTAATATATTATATTGTTCTTTATAAACATCTTCTTATAGATGTAACTTATAGCTTAGAGTATCTACTACTCTATTAAGTAAGTTAGCTTAGAAAGTAATCTTAACGTTAAACTAAGTCATGATTTTAGCCTATTACACTTATTATTAGTTAAGTTTTTTAGTAATTATCAAAGTTATTAAACTCTAGTAATTAGAAAGTACTTTGATTATAGAAGTTAAGCTTAGTAAATACATCTTTGAGTATTTAAAGGTATTAAAAACTTGTAGTAGCTCTTTGTTATTGATATTATAATTTAGTTTTAATCCTAAAAACTTTTATAAATAGTGGAATTTTAGACTCTATCTTATATCTAGACACTACTATACTAACATAGCTTTAAGTTTATTATTTAACGCGTTAGTTCTAAGTTACGTTTTTTATTTTAAGTTATATATTCCTACTATAGGTGCCTTGTAAAATACTTACTTAAGTGTCTTAAACACTTTCTGGTATTCTTAAGTTCACTTAAACTGAACTTATTTTTTTATAATCTATATAAAAGATGTAATAATCTAAGAGTAGTTTTTAATACACTTCTAGTGAAAGTCTCTAGATTCTAGAATAGATTTTATATGTCTTTAACTATATTAGAGGTTAGCTATTTTTATATAGTTTAGATAATCTTTATATCTGTTTAATAACTTTTATAAAGATTATAAAGCTTAGATACTTAGTTCCCTTTATATAGAGCTTGTATTTAGCTGTCTATTAGTATAGCTTATATCTCTTAAGTTTCTAAAATACATTCTCAACTTATTCAATATATCTTTCTAGCCTACTATTAGTATAGATGAATATATTATCTAGGTAGACTATAATAAAGATTGTAAAGTACTTTTAGAGAACCTTATTAATAACTACCTTAAAAGTTACTAGTACGTTTACTAATGTTAATAGTATAACTATATACTTATATAGTATGTATATTATCTTAAAAATAGTTTTTTACTTATATCTATCTTTAATTCTTATCTAATAGAATTTTCTATAGACGTTAACTTTATAAACTATTCAGCTCTCTAGAGTGAAACTATCAGCTCTTATATTTATAGTAAAGGATACTAATTCTTTACTATAACTATGTTAGAAATTAGTAGTTAATATATAGTTACTACTCTCTATCTAGCTTTCCTATAAATAGAATTAGAAAGACTACTATGTTATATACTAGTCTAATAAAGTCTTTTGTTAACTGTTTTAAAGGTAGTATTATAACTTAGTATTATACATAAGTTCTATAAAGTATACATCTTCTAAGCTTAGATCACCTATATTTTTGAAGATTATTTTATAATTCTAGCTCTAATATTCTATAGTTATATAATATATGTTTTCCCTTTAAAGCTCTAGTCTGTTAGGAACCGCCTCTCTTACGGCCTTTCTGGCTTACTAAAACCCTCTTTAGTTAGCTCTAGGTATATAAGCTCTAAGCCTACCTTTCTTAGGAGGCTAAGGATTTGTCTTGTAAATATACTACTACTTGCTACCTACTTAATCTATTCTTACTTATACTATGCTTATCTCTAATAAGTAGTCTAATATGTAAATCTTTTAACTTTTAGTACGCTACTAAGTAAGAAACTTATAAGATAAGTAGTAACAACGCTTATATAACGCAAAGCTGATAGTAAATAGCGCTACCTATAGAAGAGTGGACCCTACTAAACTAATTTAACTAAAATAGGGCGGATCTATACGTTGCGACCTTAGAAAGGACCTCTATAGACTTAATTAATTTTAAAGGTACTATAGAGGCTTAATCTAAGCTAACTTAGCTAGACATAGTAGGAGATAAGCTAATAGGACTCTTAATAACCTAACGCCTATAAGAACTAAGAGCTTAGTTCTAAAAGGCGTAGGAAGATTAAGAACTATACTACCTTCTAGAAATTAAATATAGAGTAGAATAAAGTAATATATTAGCGCTCTAGGAGGGATAACATAGTGCGCTATAGCTATATACTATACTAGCTAAACTAAATAATAGGACTCCACGCTCTAAGAAACTAACTTAGTTTATAAACTATAACTATGCTAAATATAACTACTAAGAGCGTAAATATAAAGTAACTTTTTATAGAAACTTTAAGAACTTCTACTTAGAAGCTACTAAGATTAATTTTAGAATAAGATATATTTCAAATACGCTAAGAACTCTATAGAATGCCTACTCCTATAATAATTAATAGAAAAGTAATTAATAGCAACTAACGTAGATAGAATTTAAGATAGTAATGCTTAATACGCTAAGACTATAAGAATAAAGAAAGCTTATAGCTTACTAAGCTCTAAAGTCTATTAAATAAGACTAGAATTAGGATCTTAATAACTTTCTATCTAAACTAGATATACTTCAGACTAAATTAGGCTAATTCTACCTAGAAGAGTAAAGAATTATAGATTTTATAAGGGCTTTGCTCTTTATAGTATAAAGAGACCTCTTTTTACTAGAACTAGAATAGAAAAGCTTTATTATAAACATTAATAGTTGTGCACGCTTTATATAGAATTAATATAGGTGTAAGAAACTTTAAAAGCCTAGAGAAGGTAAACTCTACTATAGTAAAACTCTTATAAATAAGAGAGGCATCTAAAAGACCTTAAAAAAACTAAAGCAGGATAGACTAGACTATAAGAGCCTAAATTAGGGTAATAAGGTTAGAAATAAGGAGAAACCTACTAATAGAAACTATTTTAAGTATAGGAAACCTAGATATATTATAAAAGGCTATAAGGAGTCTAATATAAGTAACTCTAGAGTATTTAATAATAATTTAGAAAAAGGTAAGGGCTTAAAAAGTAAGTAGCTAACTTTTTCTACTTATATTACTAGGCTATAGTTAATAAGAGACCTAGGTTTTCTAAGGGAGGCTTTTTAGTTAAAGTTAACTCTACTATTAATAGTAAAGGCTAAGATTAAGGATTCTAACCTAATTAACGCCTTAATAGATAGAGGATTCTAATTAAACTTCTTATTAGCAAACTTAGCTAAGAAATATAACTTAACTATTAAAGCTCTACTATCTTTAGTAGTAGAAGGGCTAGGTAGGTTAGAAATAAAACTATATAGACTTATAGTTATAAAGCTTCTTATTACTAACTTAAGAGGATATATAAAAGAGTAGGAAGTGCTTTTTATAGTAGCTAAGATTAAAAGATTCTAAATATATCTAAGACTACTTTAAATTAATTTATACTAGCTTAAGATTAGTTACGTAAGTAGGCGTATACTTTTGAGAGACAAAAAAGCCTAAGTATAGGTAAGATACTAGAAATTAGCCTTAGAAGAGGCTAAGAAATTTAATAAGACGCTAAGGACGCCTATAATAAATGTCTACGCGCTTTTAGTATTTATAGTAAGTAACGTTAATTCTAGAGAGAATAATAAGAGCTAAGATAGCTAAAATTAGGCCAGAGGTGCCTAGATTAGCTTAGAAGAGACTAATAAACTTTATATGCTACTAGAGTATATAAATTTTATAGGACTTAGCTTAGAAGAGGACTTATAAACTTTTACTAAGTATAGTCTTTAGGATTTAGTAATAACTTTATAAGAAGGCACTATACTACTTTATTAACTCTTATATAGCCTCTTAAAGGCTAAATTAGAGTTACTTTATCAGTACTTAGATAAGTATCTTATAAAAGAATAGATAAGACACTTAAAGTTACTAGTAGGCGCTCTTATCTTCTTTAATAAGAAAAAAGATAGTAGTATAAGGTTATGTATAAACTATTAAAGTCTAAATAAGATAACTATTAAAAACTATTACTCTTTACCCCTAATTATAGAGTCTTTAGATAGATTAGCGTAAGCTAAAATCTATACTAAGTTAGACGTCTAAGAAGCATATTATAGAGTATAGATTAAGAAAGGAGATAAGTAGAAGACTATCTTGTGCATAAGGTATAGTTATTTTAAGTATATAGTAATACCTTTTAGCCTTATAAATGCTCCTACGTAGTTTTAGATATATATATACTATATCTTAGTAGAACTAGTAGATATAACTTATATTATATACTTAGATAATATTCTAATCTTCTCTAATATAGAAGAGAACTACGTAAAGAACATAAGGGAAGTCTTAATTAAATTAAAGTAAGTAAAGCTATATCTAAAGATTTTAAAGTGTAAGTAGTATACTTAACGCATAGAATTTCTAGGCTATATAGTTAGCCCTAAAGGGATAAGTATTAACCTAAATTAGGCTAAAATAACTTAAGAGTAGCTAGAACTACATATAGTGCGTAATATTAGAGTCTTTCTAAGCTCTATAAACTATCATAGATAATTTATTACTAACTTCTTTAAAGTAGCCTTACTACTTACTAAGCTAACTTAGAAAAGCCTAAACTCTATAAAGGGAGGCTATGCGTAGTAAAAAGAAAAAAGTATACTCTTTTAGCTAGAAGAGCGCGTAAAGCACACGTTCTAAAAACTAAAAAATTCTTTTATAGAAATTCTAATACTAGTATACTTTAAACTAGAAAGACGTATAAAAGTGTAAGTAGACGCCTTAAGAGGCGCTATTACTAGTATCTTTAGCTAATATATAAAAGAAGAATAACGTTAGTAACTAGTTAACTTCTACTTACACAAACTAATTAACGCTAAGTATAATTATAATATCTATAACTAAGAACTACTAGCTATTATTAAAAGCATCTAATATTAGTAGAGATACCTAGAGGGAATCTATTTTAAGTTATTTATAGATTATTAAAACCTTTAATAGTTTATAACTACTAAAACGCTTAATTACTACTAAGTTTAGTTCTATTTAGCTCTATTTAGGTTTAATTTTACTATTACGCACTAACTTAGTAAGAATAACCCTACTAATAAGCTATCTAGAAGGCCTAACTATATAGAAGTTATAAAAGAACTAGCTTAGAAGTATAATATAGCTTTTACCTTAGAACTAAAAAATCTCTTATTAAGGGTAACTACGCTAAAAATAGTAGTAGTAGTAGTAACTACTTAAAGCTAGGCTAAACCTAGTTTACCTACTAACCTATAAAAGGTAAAGAAGAAGTCTAAGCGTATAGAATAATATTAACCTAAAGAACTAAGGACTATTAAGGAAAGAACTAAGATAGAAGAAGATTTATTAGACTTCTTAAAAGTAAGTAAGCCTAAAAAAACACTATATAAGCTAGTATAGCTTATATTAGGCTAAGAAGGCGTAAACTAACCTATTATAGTAGAAGAAAAAGTAAAAGCACTTAAAGAATGCTATAATAACCTTTTAGCTAGATATTTTAGTATAAAAAAAATATTAAAGAAACTCTTAAAATAATATAAGTAGAAAGGGATAAGAAAGGATATAGAAGATTACTCCTAAGCTTACTTAACCTACTAAAAAGTAACACTCTATAGACACCTACCCTTTAGACTCTTAGCCTCTTTGCTAATACCTAATTGCCTATAAGAAGAGGTAATAATAAATTTTATTATAGAACTTCCCCTAAGTAAGCTCTTAGGTATAGTCTATAACATAATACTAGTAATAGTGTATAAACTTACTAAAATAGCCTATTACGTGCTAGTAAAGGCTAATTAAGATAAAGTTAACTTAGCTTAGGCCTAAATATATAAAGTTATATAACTATATAGCGTACTACACTAAATTATTTCTAATTATAGTCCCCTAATAAACTCCTTCTATTGAAAGACCTTCCTACACTATCTTAACTTAAGAAAAGTTCTTACTTCTACTTACTACCTATAGATAGATAGTTAGACTAAATATTAAAACTAAATACTAGAATAATATTTACGATACTACTACACTCTAGAATAACATAACTAAGCTTTATAGATCTTAGTTAGAGAATACGCGTATAATAATAGTATTTATATAACTATAGAGACTATACTTTTCTAAGCTTACTATAGAATATACGTAAAAGCGTAGATTAGCCTAAAAAGGCCTAATCTAGAGGTGAAAACCTTATAGCCTACTAAACTACTATAAAAATCCTTAAGCTATAGTAAGAATATAAAAAGAAGATTAGAAAAGCGTAAAAGTACTAGAAGTAATATATAGATAAAAAATAACTCTCTATACTTATTAGGATTAGGAACTAGGTTCTAGTATCTAATAAGTATATTAAATCTCTATACTTAAAAAAGAAGCTAGACTAAAAATATATAGGCTTTAGAACTACAGTAGCTTAAATTGAGCTAATTATATTTAAAGTAGACTTTCTAGGCCTAAAAAGTGTATACTTAGTCTTTTATACATTACTACTTAAACTCTATTACTAAAATAATTTAACCTCTTACCTAAAGGTAACATCCTAGCACTAACTAAGTAAATTTAGTAATAACATATACTATATAGATAAAATACTTAACTATAGGAAGAATAGTAAAAATTAATAGAAATACTTAGTTAAATAGACTAGCTACCTAGACTCTAAGAATATATAAGAACTAGTAGCTAATATAACTTAAAAATCTCCTAATAAATTCTAGAAAAAGTTAAATTAAATAGTAAAGTGTATAAAAAATTAGAAAAAAGCTAAATTAACTTAAAAAGGCCTAAAGTAACTCTTACTAATAAAAGACATATACCTTTACTTAATTTTACCTAATTCTATTAGTTTTTAGAGTGTTTAATAGTATAATAGAGTAAAAGAAATAATAAAAGGCTATACTAAACTTAAGTATATAAACTAAAGAAGAAATATATACTTTTACCCTACTTTTTCTAAATTTATTAGTTTTAGAAGTATTTAATAGTATAACTACTTAGTATAAGCTAAACTAGGCTAATATAGACTAATATAACCTTAATCAACTTACTCAAAATTATATTAGTTCAAGTTACAACTTAGAATCTAGAAGCTAAGGACTTAGAAAATATTTTAAAAAAAAAAAAGAAAAAAAGAAGAAGAAAAAAAAGTTAAAAGTCTTATTAATTAACTATTAGAAACTAGGGTATTACTTAAAAAAGAAAAACCCTCTACTACTATAATCTACTTCAGGAAGGCTTAAATTAGCTTAAATTAGCCTAATTTAGTATATTCTAATCTATCTAGACTTAATTAAACCTAAACTTAAATAAACTAACTAACCTTAAGCACTTTTAGACTAGACATACTTATCTAGGTAACTTTAAGTAGTAGATAATACCTTCTTCTTAGTATTTACTTAGTAAGTTTTAACACTTAGTATATTACTAGAAAGACCTACCTTTTTAGCCTCTATAGTAGTAACTTTAGTAGTAAGATTATTAATAGTTTTCTTAAGAGAGGCTAGAACTATATTAACTTAAATAGCTTTAAAATAGGTTAGTATAGTTTAATCTAGGCCTAATAGCTCTAATTAGAGCTAAGGGAATTATATACCTTCTTTCTTAGAGTGCTATTTTAGGTCTTATACTTTTTTATAATATAGTTAACTTTCTTCTTTTAAAGTTAGTTAGTAGTAACCTACTTAGTATTAACTTTAGCCTTACTATATCTAGTAGCCTCTTTATAAATACTAGAGCTTAGATTTTAGTTAAAAGTAATAGCACTAGATAAAAGAAATAACTTTGTAGTATAAGAGGTATACTTAGCCTAAGTTAGTCTAATTTAGCCTAAAAGAGGCTATTCTAGCCTATATACTTACTTTATAAGGCGAGGCTCTATATTCTTAGCTAACTAGCTTAACTTTATAACTATCAAGTCATAGGCATCTTTATCAAAGAGATTAGTATTATAGGTAGTTTAGACTACTCTAATAGCTTTCTAGAACTCTATCTAGAATACTTTAAGCTTAAGTAGAATCTACTAAGTTAGCTTAATTTAGCTTAAAGAAAGCTAATTTAGCTTAAAGTTGAGTAACTTACTATATAATAATCCTAACTAAAGAAGATATAGCGTAAGTACTTAAAGGTCTACTAAAGCTTACTACTATTCTTAGAGATAACTATATAAGGGCTAAAGACCTTCTAAACCTCCTTATTAAAGTAATCTAGGATAATATAGCTTACTATACTTTAAATTATAAGCTTATACCTATAGTAGTTACTTATATAGTAAGTATAAAAGTAGTAGAAGATTATACTCTTCTTAGCAAAGAAGTTAGTAACTATAGTCTTATTAATTAAGCTAAGATTAAGGGCTATTATACTAAGCTAAGGTAAAGTAGACTAAATTAAAGGTAATTAGTTAAGATTAGCGTAGATAAAAGTTACTAGGCGTAAAGAAGATTAACCTAAGGCAAAATAAGTAGACTATAACCTAAATAGGCTAGACTAGCTAGAATAGGCCTAAATAAAGCTAAACTAGGCTGATTAGGCCTAATTTAGCCCTATCTAGGACTATCTAGCTAGCTAAAACCCTATACTACACCTAGAGGAGGGAAAATTTAAATACTTACTAAAAGAGAAAGTTAAAGCAACCTAGAGGAGGAGAAAAAAAAATTAAGTTAGATTAGACCTATCTGGCCTAAGGCACCCTACTAAGCTACTAGCGCCTTTTATTATATAATTAGTACTAGCGCGCTAAGCTCTATACTCTAACTACTTTTACTTAGAGTCTACTAGTGCGAAATTCTATAAACGCCTAAATAGAGCTAAAGAGAGCTAAATTAGCCTAAACTAACTTAAACTAGCTATTATAGAAATTCTTACCTTTACTAGTAAAGGTAATACTATAGCTACCTAATAACGTTATTACATAATTAGTAGAGTAGGTAAAAGAGAAAATTTTACCCTACTTAGCTATAGTCTAGGAAAGGCTATACTAGTATAATATAGCTTATATTAGGATAATTTAGCCTAAATTACTCTAAAGCACTATAAGGCGCGCTACTATACTCTCTACTATATTAGCTAAGATAGTAACACCTTAAAAAAGGGGATAATATTAAGAACTACCTCTTTTATAGCCTTTTTAGCTTACTAAAACCCTCTTTAGTTAGCTCTAGGTATATAAGTTCTAAGCCTACCTTTCTTAGAAGGCTAAGAATTTATCTTATAAATATACTACTACTTACTACCTACTTAATCTATTCTTACTTATACTATACTTATCTCTAATAAGTAGTCTAATATAGTCGCTCTACTAATACTAATATCATACCTAACTTTAAACGCCTACTACTAACGTTACGCCTAACAAATTTACTTATATAATTCTTTTAAATAGTCGCTATTATCTATATATAATAATATAGAATTATATTATAGTAATTAAGCTATTATATAGCGGCGCGACTTATAAAGAGATAGTAGAGTAGCTTAGGCGTAACTTATCTACTATCTAAGCACTATACTAGAAGTTTAATTAAACTAGCACTATTAATATAAAGCTTTGCTCTAGGTAACTTTAGATACTTTTAAAATTATTAGAAGAAGATAGTATATTAAGCTATACGCGTAATACCTGAAATCCTATATAAAGACTTTACTAAAGTAGTAAGCTTTATATAAAAAGATAGAACTATTTTAAAGCTACTTAGCTACTATATACTTAGCTGGGTACTCTATAGTTATAGTTTAGTTAATTATTACTATATACTCTACTTAAAACTAACTATAACTTATACTTAAAAACGCCTTACTTTTACCTATAAATACTATAACTTTTCTTAGTAGCGCTATAAAGTTAAGCTCTCTAATAAGTGCTTAGTTTAGAAAACTACTTACTCTATAACTAAGTAGTGCTTTTAGTATCTCTATAAAAAATAAAAGTATAAGATATTCATAGAGGCCTAGGCTAGCTAGAGCCTACGTTAGATAGTATAGGGGGCTATATAGCTAAATAAAAGTAGGTTTATATAATATAGCCTACTAGTAATAATAGAAAAAGATATAGATACTACTTACTATAAATATAGCGCCTAAAGTTATATCTAAACTCTCTAGCAAGGTCTTTTACTTAATTAGTAGTAGATATAGCTATTTATATATAATTATATATAGATATACACTACTAGCGTAATTAGAGATTTACTAGATATGTACTAAATTAAAAAGCTAGACTAGCTTACTTATTCTCTAGATCTTAACCCTATTAAGTACTTCTAGTAGACTCTTAAAAAACATATATACTAATTCTATCTTTAGTATAATAAATATAGCGTAGCTTAAGAATAATAAGATAGTTCTTATAAGGCCTTATAAGAGAGCTAGCGTAGTATACTAGTGAGTATTATTAAAGCGCTAATTAACTCTATACTACGCTGCCTTACCACCTATAGAAAAGCTTATAGATGTTAGAATCTAATAGATATGTATTCTAGCTACAGATAGTAGAAGTAAGGAGAGAAGATTAAGTAGTATAGAGTAGGAAAAGAGAGAGAGAGAGAGAGAGTTAAGGTTATTATATCTGCCTTAGTCTATCTACTTAACTATAGCTGTCTTAAATACTTAAGTTTAGATAGACTAGAAGATTCTATAGTACTATTAATATCTAATCTATATTAATAGTCTTATTATAGATATCAATATTTTAATCTTAAGTAGATATTAAAGCATAATAGCTTCTAGTTATGATATTAGATCTTATGAATCTAGTAGATCTGATATTACCTAGCTAGTATCTAATCTAATGAATTAGATAGACTTAATAGATCTAATAGATCTAATAGATCTAATAGAGGATAGCTAGTAGCTTATTCTCTAATAGTAGATACTAAACAAAATACTAGTATAGAGTAATTAATAATTACTAATAGATCTTAAAGTTATGCTATTCTAGTAGAGAAATAGGTAGTTAAAGTATACAATATTAATCTTAGTTAAAGCTAATTATCAGCCTAAAAAGGAAAACTTTTGTCCTAGTACTATACTAAGTCTACTACTTTATCTCTCTTACATAGTTCCTAAGACTTATTTAATTAGTATTCTATTAATTTTACTAACTATAGTACTAGTTCTTTCTTTATAGTCATAACTATTTTAACTAAATAATTTTTACTCTCTAAAAGTATTATATATAGACTTTTACAATCTTATATAGTAGGATTATACTTATTCTTCTATTCTTAGGTAAGCTCTTAATAATCAGCTTTATTTCTTTTTATACTCTAGTAACTTTATATATAAGTTCTTGTATACGTATTTATTAGTTTTACTAGTTAATAGCTAAAATATGCTTAGAAAACTACTTATAGCCTATTAATATATTGTCTTTACTAAGATATATACTATTAAGTACTTCTTAACCTTCTATCTCTACTAAATAGATTAGTACTAGCTTAGTCCCTAGTCTTATTATACTATTTCTATACGTAACTAGACTATTATTAGCTAATACTACTTATATTAGTACTTTCTTAGTCTAATAGTCTATATTATATATCTCTAATATCTTACGTATAATTATAGATTATATAGTATTACTATCTATTATTACTATTATAAAATATCTTATAATAATAACTATTATTTAAAGTTAAGAATTCTATATCTCTACACACTCTTAACTCCTATTTAGGTAACTTTTAACCTACTTTTACTATTGTAACTCTATCTCTAGTAGTATTCTAGTTTTTTAACTACTTTTTCTTTTTTTTTTAGAGAAGTACCTATAGTTAACTATAGCCTTATAATATACTTAGTATATATAGTTATAGTAAAAGAACTAGTCTATAAACTTATAAAGATCTAGTTCTAGTATTACTACTAATATAGCTTCTATCTTAGTAATTATTACTATTAGTGTCTCCTTATAATATATATAATAGTTCTTTACTATATATTCTTATACTATTGTAATATTATAGTAGAAGTTATCTACCTTTTAGGTATTCTATTCTTACTTTTTATAGTACTTATAGTTCTTCTTATACTAAAACTAGTATAGTCTTTAATATACTTACTACCTTTTATATTTATAGATATAGTTTATATCTACTTAATACTTATTATACTATAAGTATATATAGTAGTAATTATCTTTATTATATTTAGTACTATTATGTTTTCTTAGGTAATAGTCATACTACTTCTTATATTTAACCTAATATAAGCGCTTATACAACTCTTTTATTCCTTAAATATATAAGTACTCTTTTTCTTAACTTCTTCTTTAGAGTCTTTAAAGCTAGGTTACTTATAAACTACTTCATATCTATGCTTTTTTAAGTTTAGCCTTATAATAATAATTTAGTCTTTAATAGCGTAATCATTAGCCTAGTATACAGTATCTTTATGTATCTAGTATAGTTATTTTCTTAAGTAGTATTATACTTTCATCTGTTTAACTCTATAATCTATTACTAGTAGGTTATTCTATTTAAAATCTTTTAATATTATTACCTCTTACACTATTTTAAAGACCTTATTTAACTCTAATTATACCTTATTATATACGTTTAAATTACTTAGTATATTTTAAAGTTCTATATTTTATAAGTAAAGTTTTCTATACCTAATGATTTTAATCTTAACTTAGCTTTACTTAACTTAGTCTATATAGTCTCTAGTAAAGTGTTTTTATTTACTATATAAGTAATATTCTTTATTATTATAACGCTTTTAGCGTTCCTTCTTTAAAAGACTCTCTTAACTCTATCTTTAAGCGTTTTAGTTTTTATTTTCTTATACTTTACTATTCATAATAGTAATACTATTTATATCTTTACTACTTATAATAGTAATGCTATTTATATCTTTACTATAATATTACTTCCTTATATTAGCTAGAGTAGGCTAAAATAAGCTCTTTCTCTACTTATATTATTTCTATAGCTTATAGTTTAATATATACAGCTAGCTTTATTAGAATAAATAGCTTTTTTAGCTTTTTATAGTATATATAACTATCTTTAAAATTTCTCTTTAGATTAGCTTTGAATAGAGTTTATAGCGTAGTACTATTTTAATTAATTCTTTTATTATAGCTATTTGAACTTTACTATATATACTAAAACTAACTTAGTCTACTCTAAGTAAGTTATTACTTTCTTTACTTAGTTCTTTTTATTAATTTTTTTATAGATCTATTTTATCTTCTTCTTAAGTTAAATTAGTTTCTAATTATTTATTAAGTTTTACTTTTAGTTCTTAGGTTATCTATATCTTTTAGGAAGTTCTTAATAGAGAGTTTTATCTACCTAGCTACTCTACTTTTTATCTAACTAGTTATTATAAAGATCTTATTTTAGTTTATTAGTACTATTATACTTATAATATAATATAATATTAGTAAAGAATACTTATAGTTTAGTAAAATTTTTATTAAACTTCTTAAGTGCTACTATCATAGGCTTTATAATAGATCTCCTCTTATTAAAAGTAGCTATTAGCTCGCTTAAAAGCTAATTAATTATATCTTATATACTAGCTATCTACTACTACGTAATTATAGCCTATTACCTAAGGTTTTATAACTCTTATAAGTTTTGTATATCTTTATCTCTATCTCTATTATTACTTAGAGTTAGTATTTTATTATTAATTACTAGTTATAGCGCTAGTCTAGAACTCTATACTAGTCTACTAGCACTAGTCTATAATTAAGAGTAATTATAAGTTATTTTAAATCTTAATTAGACGTACTATTAGTGAATCTTTCTATAGGAACTTAGTAGTATTTAAAATATTATATAGGTTTTAGCTATACTTCTCTAATTCTAGTCTAGGTTAGGGTAAGTAGACTAAAGTAGTAGTTTATAAGATTATCTTGTAAATATTTTATAGAAAATAGTTATTGAATTTAACTAAAGAGTGAATAATTAATTCAATATAGGTAGAATAACTAATATTAATCTATAAAAGAGATGAATTATTCTAAGAGAGTTAACTATAATAAGTAAAATAATATTAGAAGCTTAGCCTATACTACTAGGCTACGACAGCTAAAAGGTATAAGTAATTAGCGTTCTACTAATTCTCTGTATAGGATAGTATATATCGTTAGCTGCGCCTAATATTTAAATAGATACTAAAGATAAAGTAGAACTCTAGAAGTATATTATTAACTATAGCTTTGAGTATATTTACGCTTAGTTTAAAGAGAAGTAAACCTACTTATAGAACTGAATCTTTAACCTCTTTTTTACTATTAAAACTCTAAAAATAAACACTTTTTACGCTAATAATTTAGCTAAGATACTTAACTAATTATTCTACTATAGTAGAGGTAAGTATTTTAAGAAAGTTCGTAATTAGATTAAGTAGAATAGTAACTTCTCTAAGGAAACTATACTATTTTACTTAATTAATAAGCTTAATATACAACTAAATAAGAGCTACTAATCTAAACTAAATAAGACTAAGCTTACTCTACAATATATATTAACTAGATTTCTAGAAGCTCTTAAGAACGTATTAAGTTATTAGTATTTAACTTTAGCTATAGCTAACTAAGAAGTATTTAGTTCCTTAAGTCCTAGTAAGCTCTATTAAAGCTCAAAGCTAGCTAGTAAGTAGAGTAGTATATAGATTATAGTACTTAGGTAATAACTTATAACTTAATATCTATAAGTAGTAAACTCTACTAGTTAGTATAAAAAACTAAGAGTATTTAAAATTAGCTTTAGACTATAAGAGGAGTTTTATATAAATAGGCTATAACTTAAGAGAACTAAGAGAAAAAAAATTAAGAGATCTATACTAGTGTATAAAGTAATAACGAATCTAGGTATAGATATTAGCTTTCTAAACTCTATAGCTACTAGTAGATAGAGAAAGTAGTAAAAAGGTAATTCTATCTCTAAGTATTTAAACTTTATTAATACGCTATACTTATCTATACTACCTATACTAGAAGATACTTTTCTACTAGCATAGCTAGCAGTATTCTCTATATATAGGAGATATCATAGTCTAACTTCTACCTTTTTAATAGTATTAAAATATAATAATTTTAGTTAAATATAATAAGAGTAAATAAGATAATTATTCTAATCTAAGATCTTTACTAGTTTAGTTCTTTTATTCTTTACTTTTTATTAAGATATAAAGTTTAAAAAACTATAGCCTTCTAATCTACGCTAGTCTCTTAGAGGCTACACTCTAGTAAGAAACTTAGTTATATAACCTATACGCTCTACACTATATATTACTTAGATATTCTTTAACACTTTTATCTCTCTTAGCTTAACTTTATAACTTTTTTTAGAATTCTATTAATAAGGATCTTTTTTATCTATATAAAATTTTAGAGTAAATACTATATACTCTAGGTATAGGTCTAAAGATACTCTAGTCTAGTAGATTCCTAATAGACACTTAGGCGGAGTCTTATATTCGAGTAATACAATATAGTAGTTTAGTATATTTACTATACTTTAGTATCTATACACTAAATTATCGCTCTATTAGCTATATACTATTCTATTCTATAGAAAGATTATATTTATCTTCTACTATATATTTTTCTATAATTAGAACAATCTAAAATGAGAATTTAGAATAATAGCTAAGTATTAAATGAAGTATACTATACCCTACCTCTACTTAAGCCTTAACTACCTCTACCTAACCTCTACTTAAGCTTTTACTACCTCTACCCTGCCTCTACCTTATATTAAGTACTTCTCTACCTACTTACTACTATTTAATTAAGTATATTATCAATATAGGTTACTTATATATCTCTAAGTAGTAAGGAATTAACTTTTTCAACTATAGGCTTACTTGAAATACTTAAGGTTATAAGCTAAATATAATAACTCTCCTTAGTAAAATCTAAGTAAGATATAAGTAGCTAAAATTAGAAAAGTCCTTTATTATTAAGTAGTTTCTAATATTAAACTACTAAAACTATTAAATCTCTAACTAAAGTCTACTCTATAGATTAGTTTTTATATTCACTACACACTATTACTCCTTATAGATATATAATATATATATACCTACTTATATATTTGATATTAGATATAAGTAAAAAAACCTAAAGATATTATTTTTTACATCCTATGTAGTGTTGCGAGATATACTATAATCACGTGCTAAGGGTAATGATTTTATCAAGTTTCTACTATATATATCCTTTTACATAATAGATAGTAGAGAATTTAATCTTCTTTCTGAATGTAAATAATGACTAGGACTAGATAGGCAAAAACATGTCGAATAGTGTCCCTGTAACCAGCCCGTCTCTCTTGTTCACGGCCTCCCTACAGCTACTGTCGAATTAACCATCACTTGATGCTCATGTTAGATCATGAACTATAGCAAATATTCTCCACACTTTTAACTTACCTGCACTTATGTCGACCATTATACTTTGCGACATTGATACACTTGATGCTCTCAAGTGGATAGCCGTGATAGTTTTTCGGGCATTTGCAATTAGCTACAAAACCGAGATATTCATTGGTCCAAACAGCGCAGCGGTCCTTTGTGCCTTTGTATTGACATTGGCAACCCATTGCGACAGTGCATGTCAATATTTCACTCATATCTGCTAATGCTGGGAGCGCAAGCGCTGCAAAACAAATGAAAATAGTCGTCTTCATTTTTGACTCGGGGACGTCCTTGGATGGAAAGATGGAGGGAGAACAATAGGCTGCGAAATGAAGAGGTGCAATGGCTGTCCTGGATTGTACTGAAGGAAAGAAGAGTGCAGCTGCATTAAATACACAGTTAGAAATGCATCACTGTACTGAAAAAGCGTCGATAGCATCGGGCCGTATCCAGCCAACTTTTCAAAGCTAGATACTCGACGCTTTGATCTAACTATACGGTATCACAACTAGAATAATGCCGAGAAGAGAAAAATAACGCAATTCACTACGCACCCCCCTGCTCAAAGTTTTCACTTCATGACTAGCTTTATGGTACTATGTACTATTATAGAAAACTAATACATGATCTCCTTTTCCCCATGTCCTCTCAACGAGGTCCCAATATAGATTCTGTATATACCATTTTTCAAAAGCGCGCCATTGGAGCGTCACTGCCAATATTATCGTGGTGTCACCATAGGACGTAGCTGAAACCCGTCTAGAGAGCGCTCGGGTAATCAAAAATGAAGTAGGGATATAAAAGCACTAACAAGACACGAAGGTACATGTTGAAACATCTATCTAACAGGGATCCTGACACAGTAAGGAAGGCTAGCTGTAGACTTGTGCAAAGAGTCACAAATCTTCTCAGGGTGTAATTGGAATATACTTTTATTTCATGTAAAGCCTTATACGCTTTGTAGCAAAACCCTCTTCTTTGAAGTTGCCTCTTAGGAGCACCATGCATATTGCTGGCCTGTTCCAGTCGTATTTGGTTCACAGCCGTGCCAGCCAGTGCAATTTATTCTTTTCTTTTGTTAGTGTGGACGAAATGAACAATGAAAAGATTGATTTATCGGAAAGCAATAATGAGCGCGAGTTCCCGAACCATTGTCACGTCATTGAGAGACTGGGTCACAGATCTAGACAACAAGGTATTATAAGTATGAATGTGATCAGCTGGCAAGTTGACATACTACATATGGCAGAGGCTTAAGGTTGCCTTCTTGACGCTTCCCCAACTCGTTGCTGGCAGCTGTGGCCGCAGCCGTGATCAAAAGTAGGAAAATTTTGGATCCGGTAATCATTTCGCGATACTGACAGACAGTCTTGAAGGGGTTTTGGGTGAGATTAGTAGAATAATTTTCTTAAGGAGTTCGATAGTGTAACAACACTTTAACAATAGAAAGCCGATCGTGAGCTCACTTATAGGTGCTCTACCATGCCCCTTTTTGCAGAGACACTTCACAAGTGCTTAGACGGCTTACTGGTAGAAGAGTACGTTAACCGAGATTGCGTTTCGAATAATGCTAAAATCACTATTGAATGAACTAAAGCTTGTCAAGGGTTAAGCTCGAGGAGCGCTATACCAAGGGTAGAGCCAGGCGTCATACGATTAATTTTAGTGAAGAGCCCTGAGCCTATGTATGATCGTGCTGATTCACTGTAGTGGAGAAGGGTGGGCGAAGGCCGATTTAAGCACCTATCGGGCCAGCGCAGAATCTAGCTGCTACCAAGAACACCCGAAATCTTGGTTTCCTAGGGTTCAATCAAAGAGTTCTACGAAGGCCCTTTTATTTTGTTGCAAAAGCCTAACAACTATCACTGTACATGAGTAGCCTTTGATGCTTAGCACGACTAACTGAATTACAACACTCACTCAGGCGTCTAGGCTTTCTTGCCTTCTAGAGATAAACATTAGCGAACCTTGGCGCTTACTATCCTATCTATAGTTAGTCAAACAATTTTCGCTTAACCTCCTTGATAGGATCCCAGTACGCGACCATATAAGCCAGGTCCAGGAACGACTGCTCTCACTCGTTTTGGTCCGGCCAAATCTAGGTCTAGAACATAAGGTCCAGATGCTGACTACTTGGAGCATGTTTGGGCACGGCGCTTGTGCGGTATCCAGCCTCCACTACGAGCAATTCTCGGAGCAGCTTGAGATCATATTTCCCCGATCCTAACATCGAAATAATCGGTCCTATAGTTCATTAGTGGACCTTCATTACATGCAATTACCGTACACCTAGTATCACTCTTGGCAGAGCCCCTTATCGCCTACCCCTTATAAAGAGTAAATAGTCTCTACAGCGGGACAAACTTACTGCTGGATTATGGTCGTAGAAGCTTCGCGTAGAGATTATTGTTGGGAATAACTGGTGTGGATCGTTCCTTCATAGCGACACGCTGCAAAGTAGACAAGATACAGCCGATTGCATTTTAGAAGGCGGTGAGAGAGTTCATGCGGGCCGATTGGCATTAAGCCCCCGAAAATGCTCTGTCAGATCTAAGAAATGCTGATCATGGCAGAGGAACACACGTCAGATTCATCAACTCTAGAGGACGACGAAGTGCCTTCATGGGAGGCAGAAAGACAATGGAAGCTCAAAGTGATAGAGAATAGTGGTTCTCGACACCAAACATTACCCCTACTCATCCAGTAGCCTAATTCTGGATGTGGGTGTTCAAAGCGCGGATGAATAGATCGCTTTGCCAAGTTTGAGGGATTTGATCTCGTGTTTAGCTATCCGCGTATGGAGCGAATCGATAAGAATCTTTTGTGTTTCCCCAAAGGCTTCAAGTGAAGCCATATCATCTAAGCACATACGCACGGCCCCTCTGTTCCGAGAGGTGCATGACAGGTCCCTAAGGATCGTCCTGGCCGGATCCAATGTCGGTATAGTGGCGTAGATAGCTCATATCAGTCTTACATCCTTGCTTTGATTAGGCCGGTGAATAGGTAGTTCTAGATGCTAGACTGTTCCTGTTTTTGTAAGTATATAAAGACACGATCCAATCCCCTGGGCAACATAGATCGAAAGCAAATCCATTGCACTTACGCATCCACCTCTCCAAAACATCGGTCCTTCCTAAAATGAAGATCCTTGCATTTCTGGTCCTACCGCTTTCGCTTGCATCCGCTCTTGGCACGTGGGTGAGTGTTTCCTCCCTAAGAAACATTTGTTCAGCGCAGCACTAAAAAAGTTTAGAACTGCGACCGAGGTCAAAATAAATGTTTTATTGATGGAGCAGGTGGTCTTCCTTGCCGGGCACCTGTGAGTCTCCCTAGCCTATTTTTGTACATGTAATTTCTTGTTTCTAACTTTTCTACTAAGTTTGATTGCAAAGTTCAAGGAAACGGATGTATACCGCTGGTAGAAAATGATAACACCCACTACACATTCGCTCATTGCTCCTAGCCGCAAGATCTCCCCCGCAGCCTAGATTAGCATAAATTTGACAGCATGAGCGCATATAGTCTATCATGATACAGCTGTGTTACAAGATGGATTAGGGTTCGCAAGAGTATCTAATGTGATGTCTTTCGAGTGTTTTGAAGGCACGCTGATCCAATTGATTTCTCCACACTTAGTATCTTGTTGTTCTCACGCCTCCAATGACATGATCGAGAACTAGGCACACAACTATAATGCTGTCTGGAGAGCACTTCAATCAGGATATATAGTCCGGGAGAATTATATTGAGTAACAAACTTCCATTTGATAATACATCTGTTAACGCCGTGTATGTACCGCTAATTTGATTTTCACCTCAACAGTGTTTTCATTCTTCAGATTATGTGTTATCTATAGAATTCATTCAATTAACACAAAATAGAGACAATTTCCATTCAAGTCTTGGATATACCGTACCCCAAGTCTGTACTTAATGCAAGTCCTTCAACTGTCATAGCTACAGAGCGGTTTTGCTCTACTTCTCAGCTGCTTGATATACTGGATTCAAAGCTTCTGTAGACGTCACTACGGCCTTTTGGATTGTACTGCATGCTTATCGTATGATCACTCGTTGGCACAAATACTAGCCAGTCGACGAGAAGCGCATCATTATTGTTGTTGTTCTAATACTCGAGTACTTGAGACCGCTCTTGCTGGCTTAGGCGGGCGTCAGCCAGACAATTTTGAAACAACTCCAGTTAGCAGTGGCGGTCTGCGAACAATCATTTGTTCGCTTTGTTGGCGTGGAAGACTTCCCTTCGTGGTAGCTACGGTGGGAATAGGTCATCGCCGACCGCCATTGTTCAAGCACTAGACTTGTGAGCAAGGAGAAACCAAAAGCTTAATTTGTTGGTAGGGCTAAAGTTAGACAACATAATGCATCCAATTCTTCAGGCAGGAAACTAGCAGGCCTTTGATATTTGGGACAGATAGAATGACCAGGGACCTAAGAAGCAGTTGTTCGTATTAATATCTGGAACCAGGCGGCAGACCTGAATTAACATACGACAGGAAGGCGCTGGCTTACATGCATTAAACTCTGTCATGGTATGACTGCGCCGCAGGCTATCTTGGGATCGTCACAGGGGATGGACGTCCACTCACTACTTTCTGCACGTTCGATGCCGCTTCCAAATAACCAGTACTACTAAGTTCGAATGCGCCTAAACCCCTGCTGCTGGTCGAATAAGTTTGACCATTAGCAGAGCGACTCGTGAGGTGAGAAGAATACACGCCAACACTTATTAGGAAGAGGCAGGTGGTCCACGAGATACCTATATGCCCATCAAAGATACAGCGTTATCGGGTGAGATGAGAAAAGAGCTGACCGGTCCACTGCAAGATCATAACAACATCTGATAGCTAAGATTTTAAGATTGAGATCCTAGTGCCTCGCATATGTCATGGGCAACCATAGGTATGCATTATAATATCCGAAATTGTTGCTGTTCACTTCTCGCAACACGACTCTTCAGGAACACAGCATGTTGATACAAGTACAATGCTCATGGTCAAGTAAACAGTATTCCACGGCTTGGTTCTGACCACTTGGACGATAGAAGTTGATCGAGTATTTGGGTTTTCTTCTCTATCATTCAGTGGCACTTATTCCAGAGGCTTTACCTCATTTCGCATTCGCAAAAGTGGCCGATATGCGACTAGTCTGCAATTACCTGATGGACTTCTTATCCAATACCTGGCATTGCACGAGTATCTTGGCAGAATTCAAATAGGGAAGACTGCATGAGAGATCCTACAATTCCAAGGCGAATCAAAATGCCGACGCAAGCAATATTGCGACGTATTGATGCGCTACTCTGCTTTATCACGGGGAGAAGACCAATAATGGATATGCTTCTTCAATAACCCGATGTAAGGCTGGGAGCATGAAAAGTGTCTTGATTTGGAAGTGTGAATGCTATCGAGCAAACATTAGCGTGTGCTTATGAGTTCGTTCACCTCATATAAATCTTCCAGCACAGCTGTTGTGAAGGGTTTAAACAAGTACACAATTGGAATCAGCTTCCCTCCTTGCGACTACTATACTACATAATCTTGATCTTTGTAACCATAGGGCTACAATTCTGCGAACTCTGTACTCTCGTAGTTTCTTCTGTAGTTTTATCACAATCTGTTGCATACCTTGCTTAGGAAAGTATCTTATCTACGCCTCTGCATACTTTAAAGGACAATATTTGCAATGGATTATGTTTGTAATTAAATACTAAGGGTATAACTTTGATTGAACTTATTTCGTGCCCCTGTCATCACTGCGAGCAGCGTTCTTCTTCTTCTCCGCCAACGCCGTTTCATGCTCTGCAAGCTTCTCTTCTGATGAACCCTCGTCCTTGAACACCTTTGCGCGGTCAACAGAGCCAGGAATATGCTCTGGGAGCTCGCTGCGACCAATGAGCGTAGCAACAATGCTGGCGCCAACAATCATTGTGAGGACAAAGCGGTATACAGCATACCAGTTGGGTGTCCAGCCACGGTATGATGCTCCTGAATTTCATTCGTCAGCACGTGGTACATCAAGCATTCAGATTACCAGGCCAGACTTACGAGTATCCACATAGTACAGCCCGATAAAACCTAGGAATTGGCCAATCAAGGCACCCTCGACTGGCATCAAAAGTGTAGACCAAGCAACCATAGGTGCAACGACGCCAATAGCATAGCGCTTGTATCCCTGGTAGCCACCATAGCCAGCCCACTCAAGGCCCCAGTGGATGGCCCCTAGGAAACTCAGAATTGATGCGCCGTATCCGATTTGTAGGGGCTCAATCAGGTGCAAGAGGTATGTAGCATTCTTCTCGGAAACCATGAAGCCGTAGCCGGCGACAGAGTGGTTGAGTTCCCAGGAGAGGTAGACGGTAGAGAGGGATGTTGCGAGGTAAGGAAGTGTGCCGGCGAGGCCCATGTAGTATGCTTCGCGGGGTACTGCAGAGAGCGAAAATGTGTCTTTGACTGTGTTCTGAAAAATCGTCAGCTACTAGCATCCCATGCTATCTCGCTCCTACTTACCACATCATGCTTGATGCCCGCCGTCATATCAACCTCATTCTTCGGAGTCTCTGCACCAACCTCGGAGAAGATGGGGTGTGTCGTACTGGAGCTAGTAACTGTCTCAGGCGTGGGCTTGATCGCTTCTTGTCTGTATTTGCTCTCGGCCTGCTTTTGCGCTTCTGTCAACTTTCCATCTGCCATGGTCCGGCGCATGATGGCAGATGAAGCTGGTTTCACCGCAGATGTTGTTTGAGCCAGTTGTGGCCTTCGTGCGGCCAAGGATCCGAATTGGGTCGTCCATTGGAGTGATGGTGCTGTGCGGGCAAAGCTTGCCGCTGGTCGCGCAGCCTTTGGTGCTGCGACGGACCTTTGAGCTAGGCGCGACGCTCCGTTGCGAAGCATATTAAGCTGATTCTAGAGGCAGTATGCGGAAAGGAGAAACGCGGATTCGAGGGGGATTAATCTACACAGAGTATGCAATGGGGGAGTTGGGTATCAAATGCGAGAGTACTGAAGAGATAGGGAAAAGTCCATCTTCACATTCGCGATTGCAGCCGCAAGCTCCCCCGCAAAGTGACGCGCGACGCCAGTCTGACGTCACACACGATCCTGACCTACATCACAACAATCGGCCATGTTTCGGCATCGCGGCCACTATCCCTGCTAACCGGTGGACCACAACGGTGCCGCGACCCGTAAATCGCAAATATTTTGCATAGACTGTCACAATGAGGCAATCGCCTCCGTGTGCTGTGGTTTACTGAGTCGGTCCGACCGACTTGAGATGGCCTCAATCTCAAGATAGAGCATGTTGAAATCTGGTTTGATGAACAATCGCCTTGATGTTGAAACAAGTATTTGTTGCTTTGGATCGTAGCATCAGAATATACATTATTAGGAATCAATCAAGCGAGCAGAAACCCACGCTATACCGTATACTCCTAAACAAAATACGAACTCATATCCACCTCAGTCAAGTCGATTAGCCCTTTGCGTTCCATCGATCGTTGTACGCGTTGACCCCCACAGCAACCTGTCGGTAAAACCAGTTCCTGCTTCCTTCATCACTCACGGGGATAAATGGTCCATTAGTACCGCCCTTGAGCGTGATGGCCAAGCCTGTCCTCTCCTTACTGATGGTTTGTACATCCTTCAGTGGCACGTCCCATTCTGTCTGCAGCTTCTTTGTGCGCACCATCATGAGGCCGTTGTACGTGAGCATGACGAGCATCTCCTTGTTTTGCAGCTCCAGATGTGCAATGTAGTCTTCGTTGAAATACTTGCCGTTATCAAGCGTCTTCAACCAGAACTGACCAAGCGCTTCGCGCTGAGAATACGGTCGCACAATGCCGTCTGTGCCAATGAAGCGCGTCAGGCGTACCCGGTCAAGGCCTTCTTGGTCGAACACAGTGGTCGTGTTGCGCACGCCTTCGGCCATGTTAGACGCAAGGTCGAAGGCTCCTATAGCAGCCTTGGTTGGTACACCGAGCAGACCCTTCCCAACGCCTTTCACAAAACCAAGGGCCCCCTCCTTCTCGGCACCCTGGATGGGGTGGCGGGCGAGACCACCGAGTCCACTGGCAAGACTGCTCGCGAAAGCATTGCCGCCTGATGTGATGCCATAGAGGGCGTGCTTAGGCCTATTGCGGGACCGCGACATGCGTCGCGAGTCTTGGAACTCCTTGTCAAGCGTTGCCGCAGAGAGACCCTTTGACATACTACCAGTAAACTTTGCCATACTGTCTGAGAAGCCAAACACGGACTTCTTGACAAAGCTCGAGGCACCCTTCGCAATACCAATACCAAGGTCCTCGGGACGGTCAGACTTGACAAGACCCTGGTATGGTTCATAGAATATGTCGGCCACACCAGAACTGATGTTGTTGAAAAGGCCGACTGGGTTACCAAGGAAGTCGGCAGATCCAATAATGACGTGCACTTGCCGCAGCGATTCCTGTACGTAGTGGTTCTTGATGTTGTTTATCAACGCAGTCGTCGAGATACGAGCATTCTCGAGCATCAAAGAATTGTAACGGACTGGTGCATCGTTTACGTTACCGATCGACATGGTGAGAACATTGACCGCGAACATGAACGGGTTGGATGTGCTCATGGTATCTTCTGCATTGATGCGCTCTGTGCGAACAAACGACAGGTCAATTTGCATTGGCTGGAGGTGGAGGAGTTCAAAGTATACATCCTGGCCAGACTGTTCTTGCTTCGGTTCAGGGATACTGAGGTTTTCATCCCAAAGCTTGCCCTGTTTCTCTTCTGTCCAGGAAGCGCCGGGTATATTTGCAAAATCAATCATGGCGAAGATGAAATCCTCGTCAATCTCGACAGTCATTTGCTGGAGCAAGAAGGTGAAGTACTTGATGTACAGCACACCATACGAGTCATCCTTGACTTTAGTGATGGTTGTCTGGAAGATAGGATGTGCCTCCATCTCCTTTCCAGTCTTGGGAACGACACTGGGATAGAAGATGATGGGGAAGATACCACCGTAGAGCTGGTTGTCGACTTGGATCCATTTGATCTGCATGTTGACCATTTGGTACAACGGAGAATCCGAGTACTTCAACTCGATGTCGCGAAGGGTAACATAGACGAGCTCCTTGAGGTGACGGTTAACAAGCGAGATACCAATGCCAGCAAGCCGTAGCTGTGCCTTGAAGGTGACATCCGTATCCATGTCTTTGACCTCAAAACCGGTAGTTGTTGACGACGATCCCATAGACTTTTGCTTGTACATGCTCTTCGATGGCTTGTAATTTGCAATTTCCAGAGTCTGGGTAGGGCCTGCAGCGACGACATTGAGGTCGATGACCTTCATGCCACCACCCTCCTGGCCAGGTGGAATCTTGAACGGAATGAGAGGTCCAATCTCAGCAAGCTTGACGTGTCTCTCACGGCCATTTGCACTGATGACAATCTCCTTGTTCTTCGCTGCTGGGAAATCCCATGCGTAGGGCATGATGCTTCTCGGCGGCAGGCGGTACCTGATTGGTCGGAAGCCAGAGCCCCGATCATCTTCATCCTCATCCAAGTTCGGATTTACTTGCCAATATAAGAACTCTTGGTCGCTCATATTCTTAAAGGAGAATGGCCAATGCTTGTTCTCAACGCTAATGTGACAGAAGATGGTTGCTGCTTCCATCAAGATGTCCACACGGACAAGCTTTTGGCGTTGGCCGGCCTTGGAGAGTTTGACGTGTACATTACCCACGTTGGAGATATTGAAAGGCGAAGACCATTGGTTGTTGACACCGGGGTAGCACAGAGACAGTTGTGGAGCACCACCTTGTCGCAACCATCGGAGAGGGAAGAGCTCGCCGTCCTTTACCGTCATCCAGTCAGATTGGCCAGGTTCGCGGATGAGAAGTTCCTCTTTCATCTTGTTGTTGACGATGAAGCGTGGGGCGATGGAGACAGTCTTGGTCAAATTGTACTTGCCCTCGCCTTCGGAAACTGACACACCAAGGTGCATGTCGGAACGCGCCTTGGCTGACGGTAAGGCTACTGTATATGTACTGCCAATTGCGTCGAAACTCTGGGGCTTGCTCCAGTTAGAGTCACCAACCCTGATCAGAGCGCGATTCTTCTTGTTCTGCGTAGGGTATGAGAACATGACTGGCAGAGCTTTGCCGGCATCTTCTTGGTGATCTGTGACGACCCCTTGCCCAGCAGCCCGTCCTGAAGCCATAGACTGCTGCGCTCGAACATCCAGTTGAAGTCCTGTGCGATTGAGTATTATGTATGGACTGTAGATGGCCACTTTGAAAGCACCACCACCATCAGGGAAATTGCTAAGACGTATTAGTGTATAGTCATTGTCGAATGAGTAAGGGCGCTCTTACAAGAAATGCATGTTAAGGTGTAGAGTTGTGTCGTTGTTGTCTTTAACCTCCAATACCTTTTCTCTTCTGAAACTCTCCCGATCAGTGGAGTTGATGATGCCGAATTTACTGGGTCTGAATGGCCCATCTTGCATTTCAACACTGATGAGCAATAGATGCGAGAGCTCAACTACGTGAACTGGACTGATACCGCCTTTCCTAAGGAAGTTTGTCCAGTCCTTCTTGGTGTTACTGTCATAAATTCGATACTTGAAGTCGTATGGAAGGAGGTTGTGAACTTCAACTGGTGCCTGGAGACGAAGTCTCATGTATGGATAGACCCCAGTTAATGGATCCTTCTTATCGTAAGCAGCATGCAACTGGAAAAAGAACGGCGGCGCCTGTTCATCTTGCTCTCCACGACAAGTAATCGTCCTGGTAGGACGCTTTAGGAGGTCCTTCCAGAACAATTGCTCGTTAGACCAGGCGTATCCAAAGCCCTGATCTGGACGAACAATAATCGAATGCATGTGACAGGCGCCGACAGGAGCTGGCCTAGCATCACCAGGAGGAATCTTATCGATCTTGAGAAGATGGCCATCATCTGGGCTATACATGCCAAGTTCAATCGGGATCTGGGTGTTGTTTTCTACCAGTAACGGAGAGCGGATAGTGACGTTCTTGACGTTGTCGGATCCAAGCTTGACATCGATCAGTAATCGATGCTGAACACGATCCTGCTTGGGCTTCAGGTTGTACAGGAATTCGCCCTCACGATGCACCTGAACACGTGACAGTGAGTCAAATCCACTGCCCTGTAGCTTGATTCCAAGCATTCCGGTGGCGCTATCGGTGGAAAGAGTTTCTCTTGCCGACATGGGATCTTCGAACCGCCATGGTTGCTCCTCCCCGTCTTCAAGCTTAGTGGCAAAGCCTTCTTCTTCTTCTTTGCCTTCAGCCCAGATGTCAAGACTGAAGCCTGTGTAATTGCGCACGCGATACGGGGCGTCGTTACCCCGGGGTTTGGACAGAATATCATCTTCGCTAGTGAGGAAGTCAAACGACTTGGAAGCTAATGCAATTGTGGCTGCTGTTACTGTGAGTTCCATAGATTTGCGAGAGTAGAGATCCACAGTTAATTTGTCTGGATCTTGATCCTTAGACATGTGGAAGCCGACACTCCAAGGTTCGATCAGCGGCTCCCAAGCAGACTTTGAGAAGTTGTAGACATTGATTAGGGTGTCAACGGAAGTGTCAGCCACCATTGCGCCTGACCAGTCCCGTACGTCGACCGCAAACCTCTTCACACGCCAATCTAGCATAGGCATCTCGTGGACATCGCCAATGAGCACGACTCGGATACCCTCAAAGCTGACATGCAACTCTTCGCGCTGGATAATGGTTGAAGGTGGTTGTTGTTGGTGCCCAGCTTGCTGAGTTGATCGCTTGCTAGTCGCAACAGATTTGGTCTGCGGCTTGTGGGTCGATGCCTTTGCTGCGTGAGAGGTGCCCTTTTTGGATGGCGTAGCTTGTTTGAGTTGTTGGGCTTCTGCAGGAGGCATGCTCTTTTCAGCTGGCGCTGCCATTGCAGATGCTCGGTTCACAATTTGCATAGCTAGCAAGATATCTCGCAGCGACAGTCGCAGAACGAGGGGTTCAATGTCGACAGTTATGCTCGTCATCGAAGTCTTCGAGCCTTGGTTTCGCATGTCCAAGGCTGTCTGGATGCTGAAGTCGTCGAGAATGCGCATGCGATTGGTTTCAAATCGATCCATTCGGCACAGGAACATGCCAACCTTGTCAACCTGCAACGTCATCGCTTGTTGTTTGGAGATGAGAACCTGCTTGGTACCAAGCACAATGGCCTCGGAGCTGGCCATAGCTGGGTTCGCAATCAGGATGACCTGAGCATCTACCAAATTTACACGAAAAGACACATTTATACCATTATCAGTTGATGCTTGGGTAGGCTGTGGTACTTCCATTGTCCGGGATCCGTCGGGTGACATGATATCGTCGTCATCGCTATCTGTCTCTTCCTGCTCTGGCTCCTGGATAGCCAGGGGCTCGTCAGTCGCAAGACCTGCATTAACGAATGCTTGAAGAGCAAACAGGTAATCCAGAGCCAGGATGATGCGTGGGCTATCAATAGTGAGAAGTGCAATCATGCTCCGTTCCTGTCCACCGGCAATGGATACACTAGCCATGAACTGCTGTTTGACATCGTTGTTAATGAGCGACATGATCTTACGGAACTTGTTGGTTCCTTGCATACGGCTGTCCCGAATGGTGAAGGATTGTACAACAAGCTCCGCTTCCATAGCGCCGTCGCTAATCATGCGTACCTTGACATTGGTGTCATTCAAAGAGAACTTGGACAGACTCGCAGCCTCGACGTCACCAACAGGCTCACCCTCCGTAGACTTGACGAGCTCCAAACCGATAGTGCCGACTTTGAAGACAAAGTCCAGCTTCGTCCATTTATCTTGATCGGTATGTAACTCGGGTCCTTGTGAGGTTGCCACGTCCTTGGAGGGCGCTAGATCATCGTCACTCTTGTCCGTTACCTGACGCGCAGGCTCTGTCGTCTCTCTCGGCAGCTCAGCTTGGACATCCTGATCGATGGCATCAGGCTCTGTGGCAAAGGCTCCAGGTATCGAGCGTGACAGTTCCAAAGCGAACCTCATCTGCTCCGGTGTAAGCTGCAGATTGATATCTGACATTGAGCCATCAATCTCAAGGTCTGGCCGCTGTTGTCCGGGCCTATGCTCCACCATGGTGATGTTAAAGTCGAGGTCAACCTTGTCAATCAGTTGCAGCTGCTCAGAGCGATCCCCATCGTAGTGCAATTTCGAGGTGAGTTTGATATTCCTGATGCCAGCCGATATTTTGTTGGCAGTGTCTGCGCTTTTCGAATCGTCCAGAGGGACAAAACTATTTTTCGCGTAGATCTCTCCCAGATTTGCAGTAAGCGTATCACGTTCTGGTTTCTCAGAGACCACCATGCGTGGGAACACGACAATGGGGGTGCTGATGGTGATGTCGTAATGGAACCTCGTCGCTCGTTGCTGAATCTGCGTTGCTTGGTTCGCCGCGGCCTGACGAGCAGCATTGAAAATAGCTTGCATCTTGCCAAATTTGACAGCGAATTGCATGATCTTTCGGAAGGGCTCTGTGAGGAAATTGATTTTGACAGACCCGGTTTTCAATGCAACAGCCGTGTCGTAGCCTGGATAGCTGCCTGATTCGGGATCAAAAGTCTCATAGCTGAAATCAGCCAAGTTCTTGCCCTCGATAGTGACGAGTTGGCGGAGCGGAGACTCTTCTGATACGCCTTGGTTAACGTCGTCGATGAGAGACAGATTTCCAAGCCTTCCTCCGATACGCATGGTCTTGCCGCTGAGGAAAATGCCAACGTTGCCTGAATTCAAACTCAGGGTAGCCAGTCGGATGCCGTCGTTGTTCAAAATTACAGCAATGCGCTTCAGCTCGGCGCGAATGCGTATCTTGTCAGGCTCTGCTTGTGACTGTGTGATTACTGGTTGTTCTTCTTGCTTATCGGTAATTTGAGCTTGCTGATTTTGAGGTGGACCTGGGTTGGTGAAGGTGTCGAGAACAAAATCCAGTAAAGTCAGCAGCGTCCTCCGAGTTACGATCAAATTGATGGTTGAGACTGCGACATCTAAGTTTGTGGCAATACCCTCATACTTGGTCTGGAATTCTGGTGATTCCTTGTTCACCTTGACAAATTTGAGTGAGAACAGGTCTTTCTGTTCGTCTGCCGACACATCTTCCGAGGAGATGATGTTCTTGAACTCGGGAATCGTAGACTCTTCTACGTGATCTTCAACAGCCAAGCTTCGTAGACGAACATCTGCAGCCATTTCAAAAGCCTCTTGGTAGAAGTCCAGATCAAAGCTCTCTGCAACCAACTCGACCAGGAGCTTATCTGCTTTTCTTCCTTCTGGATCTGCCCTGTATAGCGAGCCTTGAAGTTTGTCGACTGTAAACTTGAACTCAAAGTTGCGCTGGTGTAGATGTACATTCCGCTTGTCATCCTTAGGCTCTAGCGCGTCCGAGAATTGTTCTTCCGTATCACTCTGGCCGTCCTCTTCCATGACAAGCTCATGGTCTTGCGCAGCAAATTTGAAAGACCTTGATCGTGTTCTTCCGAGAGGGTCCCCTTCAGCATTAACCTCGTTGTTGGGCTTCAGGTTTGACGGACCCTGCGCGCCATCAACCACTGGTTTGCTAGCGCTATCATCGTCACCAAACTTCGGTATGGCCACATCGATCAACTTCATCAAATTCTTGTACTTGGAATCTGATACCGATGCGTGGAGTACAGGCAGGTTTCCAGAGATGCGGAACTTGGTCAGATCCGAGGCCTTGGGAACAATGCATATTTCAATCTTGAAGTCGATGTTGATGCGATCCACAATGTGGTAGTTCTTCACGCTTGAGTCTTCTTCCAACTGTGCGCGAGTTTCCTCGATGGAAGGGCCTATGAGGACCTGTGTGGAGTGCAGCTTCAGGTTGAATCTGTCGTACATTAGATTCTCCAGCCTTCTGAAATCTTCGTCGGTGTATTGCTGCTTCTGCTTGGCCTGGATATCCCGAAGTGTCTCTTTGTCAACAAGCTCGCTCGTGACGCTCACGTGACCTGCGTCGAGGATAAGACAGTTGCTTGACTTCTTTGTAACTGAATCAGGGACGATGATGAGTGGTGCCTGTAGGTTCAGCTGAGCGTTAATGGTCTTGTGTTCGGCAAGGGCAAACTCCAAGCCCGCACGAGTTTGCTGTCGGATTCCCTCGACAGTAGCACCGGCTGTCTCCATAAGTGCACCAATGGATTCCATGTGCCTCTCGGGGGGTTTGAAGAACTTGGCAACCTCAACCACAAACCTCGGGTTGTAAACAAATTCCATACTCTTCAGCTTCATAGTCAAATTGGTATCAGCTGCCCCATCGAGTGGGTTGTTTTCAAAGGTCAGGAAGAAGAACGGATCTTCTTTTTCTTCTTCGTCATCTTCGCCCTCTGCATCTTTGGGCGACTCATCGTCGTTCAGCTCTTCAATGCGCTTCTCATCCGGTACGGGCGGTGCATCCTTGACAGTGATGATTTGTGGAAAGAGACTTCCTTCAGTGGTACCATCATACAGACGCATACCTTCCAGTGCAACCTTGACAAACGTCGAATCCGTACGCTGTAAAAGCTGGGTACTGAACGAATCAAAGAGAAGCCGAAGTATCTCATTTGACTTGCCATGAGGATCGCGCTTGAGTGTGAAGCTGCCTGTTCGCAGGCTCATATTGACTTCCATCTTGACATATTCGCGAGGCATGTCCACTGACTCAGCAATCGCCTTCTTCTCATCCCAGTCAATGGCATCATATAGCTCTTTTCTTTGCTGCTCGCTCATCTGAGTGTTGTCATCTTCATGTTGCTCCTCTGGCTTGCTTCCCCAGACCCAAGAGGTCCAGGTCTGCTTGGGGGGCGGCTTCTTGACACCGACATTCTCTTTGCGCAGCTGATTTCGGGCTAGTGAGCGCCAGAAACGAAGATCTTCGTACGAGAGTTTCCGCTCCAATCTATCCAGGTCTTCAGTCTCGGTGGCATCGAGCCTCTCCTCACGTTTTTTCTTCTTGAAAAGCTCAATATACCGTATACGGTCATCACGCCTCTCTTTGAAGTAATCCCAGCTCCAGCGGCGGTTCTTCTCGTGGATCTTGTCGAGCACAGCCTTGCCCGCAAACCGAAGCCAGCCAGCAGGATCTTCCTTGGGCGACGACTTTGGTTGTAACTTCTTGTACTCTTGGTGACGGATGAAGTAGTGAAACAAGTCAACCAACATCAGCGCGTCGCGATATTGATCTTCGTCAATAATGAAACCGAGTTCGTCAAACAGGAGACGAGCCTTCATCTTGGCGCGGTCTGTTTTACCTGTCTTGTCGATTTCCAAGCCAGCACGTCCGCTAATGGGCTTGAGGATAAACTGGTGGTCGCCCAGATCGGGGTTGTCGCCTCTAGCGATCATACTCCGCGCCTGCTCGATGAAGTCTTCCCGGTTGATTTGCTGCTCATCGCTGCTCTGATTACCCTTGCCTGTTCCAATCAACTTGGCATCAGTGTCCCAGTATACTGCCAATGACCCAAGTGTGGCCAGCTTGTGCGTCGAGGCGGAAGTGCCTTGGATGAAGGTAGGCTTCCAGTTTTCGTCTGTGCTGATAGCACTGAAGTCTGCAAGAGTGAGACCCAAGGCAAAGGGGTGCCCTGGATCAGATATTGAATCTTCATATCGGATGTGGATGTTCTTGACTGTGACCTGAACATTGTCGACAATTGCAGTAACCAAACTCGCTGTGAAGCTTTGGTTCTTTTGTTGCTCCTCAGCGCTCATGCCTTCTGTATTGCGTTCCTTGAGCAGCTCAGCGCTGTCGAGCTTCTCCATCTTGACAGCATGTGCACGCTTCTCCTCTTCTTCTGCGTCGTAGTCTGCATCCTCCTTTGGCGCTGCCAGCAAGAAGACATCTTCAATGTTGACCTTGAGCGGCTTGCCGCGTAGGTTCGACCAGGGTATAGAAAGTGTGAGGGAGCCGAGATGGCCTTCGACGACGTTGAGCGGTAGGCGGAGCTGGTCAAGGGCTTCGCGCCGGAGTTCGAGGTCCCGCAATTTGACGTCGCCGGACCAGATGCCAACGTTGAGCTGCTTTGGATCAAAGTTCTGGACATACATGCCCAAGAACCGATTCAGCAGCGTTGAGACGAGGCCCTCAAGCATGGTGGCGGCGTGGGACCGTTACCCAGGTCGGGGCGTCAACAGGAGGCGGGTCGGGTGCGGGGTGCGGGGTGGTGTGCGTCGGGATTGGAGAGGTATCGTTATATCGTTAAGCTGTGTAGAGTCATAGGGAACGGCCGTCAATGCGCGGTATCACTGTCGAAGGGGTATCGTAGAGGATAAACACAGGGCGGGGGAGCCACACCGAAGGGCACAGGTAGGTTGTGCGTTCCGCTTGAAGAATTACCGAGGCGGTAACGGAGAATGGGCCACGGCGGGCTTCTAGAAAAAAGAATACACGCTCAGCGGCAGCAGGCGGTGCCAAAGCCAAACATTGGCGAGGAAGGGAGGGAGAGAGACACTGCACAAAAGCACCGGGGTCGACGAGTAATGGCAGTGATCTCCAAGGCAGCTACACGTTAGGCACAAGTGCGATGCATGACGTAGATCCAGCCTTCCCGCTCACGTGTGCGGGCCGTCTGAGCTCTCATTCGTCGGAGATTTGCTTCCCATTGCGTGTGTTCTCCAATTTCTTTCCCGCGCCCACCCTCCCCGCGGATCGCATTGGAAAACGCCGAGCTTTTGATAGTTGGCTTCATATGCCATTGCGAACCGACTCGACTACGCCCGCCCACGTTGCAGCCCACCCCACATTGTCTTGCTCACCAGCGCCTGCCACCGGCGTGCCGCCATCTGAAGCTCGCCAAATCCCTGCCCGACTGGCTAATTGCCCAGCAGCAATTTCCACAGCCCAGTGACTGTGGGCAGACACTGGCAACTATGGGTTGGTGGCCGTTTTCAAGCCCAGGCGCAGATGCTGCCGCAAAACAACAACCAGCCACAATTACAACCACATCGTCGCCCGTGCAAAAACCCAGCGATGCGCCCACGCCGACGATACAATCAACGCAAGCACCACACGACCCCGATTTCTACGCTGCCCACCCACACCTCGCGCCGCCCTCCTTCTCCTCGAATACCGTCCCCTCGTCAACAGCCAATGCCAACAACACTGAACAGCCGTCTGCATCAGACGAGTATGATCCCACACTCCCTCGCAGCATGTCCTGCCGCGCTGCCTTTGACAGCGCCTTCTACTGCTCCTCTTTCGGCGGCCACTTCAACGACATATACCGTTACGGCCAACTGCGAAGTTGCTCAGACCACTGGAACGACTTTTGGTTCTGCATGCGCACCAAGAACAGTAGGAGCGGTCAGGACGTCAAGGAGCGCATGGTGCAGGACCGATATCGCGAGAAGGAGATGAAACTGAAGAGTGGACCAAACAGCGAAGATATCTGGCGCAAGAGGGAGCCAGGGGAAGAGGTTAGAGGTGCGTTTAGTCGGCCCGCTGACGAGGTAGTCAAGCAATAGAGCGTCACACTGTAGGGCCGTACGATACAAAACCATGGAGATGGATATGTAAACATACATGTACAATTATACATATATACCGGGCCACAATGAAGCCCACGAGTAGAGTTGGGTACGCACCTCGCGTGGGTCTAGCTAGAGGCATACGCAGCAGCTGGTTTTTCCACCATGCTCCAGCCTCCAGAGCTCTTTAAAATGCCACTCTGGAGTGGTATTTACTGCTAACTGACATGGTGTTGAGATTTGATGGGGTGTAGGGCGTGCGGTGTTACTAACCATACCCCATGGTTTTGAGTGGGCATTGTGCAACACGTCACCAAGTGTCTTGATATCCTCCAACATTTTGAATCCACGTCTTTCCTCCAAACTTAGATACACAACATTGTAGAGTTGCACATGTGCAATGATCAATTGAGTACTAGATTTTATCATTTTGTAAACACTATTGTTCAGTTAGTAGTAATGTTCAGCGGTTGTTAAATCATGTTCGCAGTGAGTCAGTCACAGAGAGCAGAAATTTAAGTAATTGAAATGCCATAGAATTCTCTACACAGGATATTAAACCCTATTATTAGAGTACATGCTACCACCTAACTTTTCCTCCCGTGTCATTGATCGTTATTCATCCGATGCATTCAGAAACATAATGAAAAGGGCTCATAAGCCGTGAAACTCCGTGAACTACCATCCGGGAAAAATCTATGCTGAAAGATGCCAAGGAAAGGGAGACGAAGAGACAGCCGTGTTAGAGCGATCAGCTTAGTCGACCTCCTCAACAGTGGGGCCGTCATCGCCGCCAGCACCGCCGGCAGCGCCGCCAGGAGCACCACCAGGCATGCCGCCGGGCATACCCTCACCACCAGCTCCGTAGAACTTCATCATGATGGGGTTGGCAATGCCCTCAAGCTCCTTCTGCTGAGACTCGTACTCGTCCTTGGTAGCGGTCTGGTTGTCGTCCAACCAGGCAACGGTCTTGTCAATCTCGGCCTTGAGCTTCTCCTTGTCGCCGGCGTCGAGCTTCTCGTCGACCTTGGAGTCGCTGAGCGTGTTGCGGAGCGAGTAGGCGTAGGACTCGAGAGCGTTCTTGGCCGCGATACGGGCAGCCTCAGCCTCGTCCTCAGCCTTGTACTTCTCGGCCTCGGCCAACATGCGCTCAATCTCCTCCTTGGAGAGACGGCCCTTGTCGTTGGTAATGACGATCTTGTTGGTCTTTCCGGTACCCTTCTCGAGAGCAGAGACGTTGATGATACCGTTGGCGTCGACGTCGAAGGTGACCTCGATCTGAGGAACACCACGAGGAGCAGGAGGAATGCCAGTCAGCTCGAACTTGCCGAGCAGGTTGTTGTCCTTTGTACGGGCACGCTCACCCTCGTAGACCTGGATGAGCACACCGGGCTGGTTGTCGCTGAAGGTGGAGAAGACCTCGGACTTCTTAGTGGGGATGGTGGTGTTGCGCTTGATCAGAGGAGTCATGACACCACCAGCGGTCTCAATACCGATGGAGAGCGGCGCAACGTCGAGGAGCAGGATCTCGGAGGTGGACTTGGAGGAAGTGTCACCAGACAGAATAGCAGCCTGGACGGCGGCACCGTAGGCGACAGCCTCGTCGGGGTTGATGGACTTGTTGGGCTCCTTGCCGTTGAAGAAGTCGGAGACCATCTTCTGGACCTTGGGGATACGGGTGGATCCACCGACCAAGACGATCTCGTGGACAGAGGACTTGTCGATCTTGGCGTCGCGGAGGACACGCTCGACGGGCTCCATGGTGGAGCGGAAGAGGTCCTGGCAGAGTTCCTCGAAACGGGCACGGGTGATGGAGGTGTAGAAGTCGATACCTTCGAAGAGAGAGCTACATTTGTTAGTAAACTGTCTTCAGTTCTGAAGCGGGAATGGGAAAACTTACTCAATCTCAATGGAGGTCTGGGCTGAAGAGGAAAGGGTGCGCTTGGCACGCTCGCAAGCAGTTCGGAGACGGCGAAGAGCACGAGCGTTGGTAGTGAGGTCCTTCTTGTGTTTTCTTTTGAATTCCTGGGTGAAGTGGTTCACAAGACGGTTGTCAAAGTCCTCACCACCCAAGTGAGTGTCACCAGCAGTGGACTTGACTTCGAAGATACCCTCTTCAATGGTCAAGAGGGAAACATCGAAAGTACCACCACCCAAGTCGAAGATGAGAACGTTGCGCTCACCCTGGGTCTTCTTGTCAAGACCGTAGGCAATGGCAGCAGCAGTAGGCTCGTTGATGATACGGAGGACGTTGAGGCCAGCGATGAGACCAGCATCCTTGGTGGCCTGACGTTGAGAGTCGTTGAAGTAGGCAGGGACAGTAACAACAGCGTTGTTGACAGTGCCACCCAAGTAGGACTCGGCAGTCTCCCTCATCTTGGTCAGGACCATGGATGAGATCTCCTCTGGTGTGAATGTCTTCTCCTCGCCCTTGAACTCGACCTGGATGACAGGCTTGCCACCCTTGTCAATGACCTTGAAGGGGAAGTGCTTCATGTCGGCCTGGACCTCTGCGTCGGCGAACTTGCGACCAATGAGGCGCTTGGCGTCGAAGACGGTGTTCGCGGGGTTCATGGCGACTTGGTTCTTCGCAGAGTCACCAATGAGACGCTCGGTGTCGGTAAAGGCAACGAACGAGGGTGTTGTGCGGTTACCCTGGTCGTTGGCGATGATCTCAATGCGGTCATCTCGGAAGATGCCGACACATGAGTATGTGGTTCCTAGATCAATTCCGATCGCGGGTGCCATGATGTAGGACTTTGTGTGTGTAGAGGGGTATCAAAAGTAGAAGGAAAATCGTAGATGCTCACAAGTCAGAGACTTCGTGTGGGTGAGGCTTTGAGACTTCTAAATGTGATTTGAGAGGTGTAGTGAGGAACCAGCTCCAGGCGGCGGCGGAGCAGTTTTTGTATTGCCTTGGAGCGTGGTGTTTCTATAGAATTCCAGCGCCTTCGACGTGCCAAGCCTCCAACCAGAATCTTCCCGCAAGCTCTGCGACCCACTAGAAACAACTGCCTGGCGGCTTCACTGGGGGCGAATTCTGGGAGCTGGGTCCACCGTGTGCGGCGCTTGTGCCGTTTGAGCGCCGCGCCCAACGCAGCAATCGCGACCGGCCGTTGCATGGCGTGGCTGCCTCTCGATGCCCGAAGCACGCTCGACTTTGCGATGCTATGACGGAGCCCTCACCCCACCATGACCTCAATCCGGTTGCCTAAGCGAGCTGCCCCGCCATCCCCGGCCCACTTGTCATGGCCGCCCATGGCAACCGGTAGCTTCGTGTAGCTTCCAACGCCTGCAGCTTTTTTCCATTGCCATCGAAAGAGATCAGGCGTCTGGTATGAATCAGCTTGCCAGTCTGTGCTCGTCATGCTTTCGTATCGAGTACTATGCATGCCGACGATTGCCATCTATTGTGTTCTTTCACTTTGTTCTTGTTTTACTACGTATTAGTGGTTATGACACGATAGCGCGTAGATTTCATATCGCAGCAGGGTAGACGACGATAGAAGACTAGTATATACTGCTCTATACAGTCTTTGCTTTATGCACTCTCTGTCAGTGAATTTGACGCGCTAAAGCAGTGGATTTTACAACTCAATTAACTTCACGACGCATTGGATTTCATAATGTTGTGGATTTCCACCACAAAAAACATTTTGTGTAGCCATAAAAACACCATGTTTTTTTCAACGCATGTACGTTGGTTAGAGGATAACAAAACTTAGGCAGGAATACAAACCACACTACCTCGCGCTTCCACCTCATAGTAATGCAAATCCCCGACTCCTAGCACCTATTACAAAAACAACAAACAATCGACACATGTATCCCAGATGCAGTATCAGCACCCAGCACCCAAACGCCGCAGATGCTGGTGCCCAAACGCCAGAGATGGGTATAATACGAGACCGACACACAAGCAAGTGACCGTCGAAGCAGAGCACCAAGTCGAGTACCGAGATAAGACTTAGCCACCTCCTCGTCCTCGGCCGCGTCCCCTTCCACTGCCACTAGCCGTTCGTGCCATCGCAACACCGCCACCGTGGCCGCCCGCCTCTCCATTGCGTCCTATTGGGGTATTTCCACCTTCTGACCAGCCAGCAGCACTGCTCTGTGCGCTCATGGGCACACCGCCTAAGCCTGTACCTACTTCCAGATGTGGTGCCGTACTTCGGAGAGCGCTGGTCATTTCGTTGACTGGCTCTGAGAAATTCGGGGGCTGGACCTGGTAGTCACGTGCTTTGACCGGATGGCATGCAGCCTGCAACAGTTTCTCGTTGAGATCATCGTCTGGTCGTGCTTCGCGCAGCATAAGCTTCAAATCCTGTTCAACATCATGTGCTGACAGCGAAGGCGGTGGTGGTGCTGACGCGTTGATCTTTTGGAAGATCTTTGCATCCAACACAAACGGAGGGTTGTAGATGAATGGTGGTATTTGCCCGCTCACTATGGCTGCTGTGGGATTGAGCGCTGAGCGTGTAGCCCCACGCGTGGCGTGTGGGTTCGACGAGTGCTGGCGCGCCATGTCAGTTGCACCTGGTACATCGTCCGAGTCTTGGTCTTGGTCCATGGGATCGCCGTTTTCAGAAGCATGTTCGCCGTTGGTGCCATTGGTGTTGCCGTTGGTGGTGGCTTCTTGTGGTGCGGCTTCTGTGTTTTTCATCTTTGCGAAGAAGTGCGACGCGGCTGTTGTAGCTTGGTTCATAGCCATATTGAGCTCCTTTTCGGTGAACAAGCGCTCCAGAGAGTAGGCAGACGACTCGAATTGGGCATTGACTGTACGCGCTTTGGCCTCGCGGAACGGAGAGCCAACGCCCATTTCGACTCGGCCAGAAGCACCTGGAGAATCGTTGTCCTGGTCTTCAAACAGCTTGCGCTTGCGCTTGTGTTCGTTGGCTGCGGCAAGCTCTTCCGCGTCTCCAAACTTGTGCCCTGTCCTCCTTGTTTTCCGAGGCGCCTGCGGCCCGCCAGGGCTGGCAGGATTTCCAATGCTGAATTGGTTGGGATGGAGGAGCATGGCATTGCTGTCAGACAGATCCAGTTGCTCCTTCTCCCGCTTCAGCCGGTTTGTGCGCTGTTGTATGCTTGCGACGAGGCGTTCGCGGATGGTGGCGGCGAGCAGCTTGTGCTCTTCTTCGGCAATTTGGACTTTGTAGTAGTGCGAATTTTCAATTTCGTTCTTTGTGTTTTCGTGTTTGTTCTGTACAATAAAGGTGATTAGCGTGTCGTATTAGCCCAGGGAGCAGGGGGCGCTCACCCAGAGCATAGTGAGGTTGTAGTCCCGCTCTTCCATCGCATCATTCACAGCCTCTACGAAGCGCGAATAGTGCTTTCCGCATTGCGCAATGTAATCCGTGCCAGCGCTCGGTGCAGAGGGCACGTTGTTGCCCATAATCTGCGAGATGAGCTCCGCCGCCTCTTCGCCGTTATCCTCGAGGGGCTGGTTCGCATAAGGATCAGCCTTCATGATCAGGTTGATGTCGGCTTGGAGCGCAGCAAGCTGGGCGCGATAATGGCTATCTCTGTTGTCGGAGAAGGACGCCATCATCTCCGCAAGCTTCTCCGCGAGCATGTTGCGCCGTTTATCGCGCTTCGAGGGTTGCGGTTGAGGGGATGTCGCCGAATGGCCCAGCGGAAAGTTGTCCGCTGGTGACGGACTTCCATTGCGAACCATGGTGATAGCTGAGGCTTTGGAGGAGTTTCGAAGTCGCGCTTCGTTGTGGGTTGTCTGGGATGGGATAGCCACAGGGCGCTACCAGTCTTTTGCCGCGTTTAGGTCCTGCGCGGTGGGAACTGAGCTGTCTGGACTGTGGGCCTGGGAATTAACCTGCACTCGTATCGTGGATAGTCACCTAGTTTGACCCATGTGGTAGGTGGCACTTGGTATCGTTTACAAGAGTGAATTAGTCTGGCAGACGAGCGTTCGCATCGCATCACTTGGAGCATTCTCAATGGGGTTTAGCGTCTGGGTAGAACGCCGATTGCCGACATCTCAACCCATCTGAAGGGCCGAACTATTGCCGATGCAACAATCACACACACATGTTGCGTACGAGGACTTTGATCTTCTTGAAAGATACTATCTTGACAGCATTTCAAAACTTTGCATATGACGCTGTTTATCAGATATTTGGTGAAAAACCAGGTGTGATAACAGCATCTGCCTGAATTCTTTTTGGACTTGTTTGTAATCTGGAAACTAAAAAAAAAAAGTGACATTTGACAAAGTATGACGGCGATTTTATGCATTACTTTCGATAAGACTCCTCTGGAAAGGAAAAACAAGGAGAAAATTCCTGTTCCGTGCGCTCAAGATTGCTTACAGTGGGCGAAAACTATTTTTTGCGTCATTACTCTCTACTGGAACAATGATTGAAACTGTCGGGAGATCACAAGATGGGCAGTTACCCGCATCCTCGTTGACAGAACAGTCGTGGGAACACCCGTCTCACATTTTGCGATGGCTTTCTGCCACTAAACCAATGGCATCCAGGGTTTCCTGCTCACCCGTTTGCTTCCGTCAATCACGCGTTTGGCAGGGCGCAGTACAACAGTTGCCGTCCCGCTAATACACTGATGTCCATGTACTGCTTAAAACTAGACGGCACGGGTAGATGCTTTGTAACTGAATCAAGAGTGTATGCCTCAGAGAATGGCTGCACTACGTATTGTGCCACCATCCAAAAGTGGGGCCAGGATTTCTTCAGTGGAACAGTTCATGCCCCACATCAAACATGTATACCCGGTGACATGGGACTGTATGCAAGTATTGGTATAGGCATCTGAATTTGGATAGCATAGTGGTACGGGCTTTGAAATCCCACTACGGTTGGGTGCCGGTTTGGTACAAGAACGGTAAAGAGCACCATTGGCTTACAGAGGCGTTCCCAACACATATAAGAAGATTGGCATCGGCAGATCATACTTGGAACCATAGCATCTCTGCAAAGCTTTGCAAGCCAATTTACGATTAACAATCTCTTGTCTATCAATTTTCAGACATCCATTGTCAAAATGTATCTTCCAACACTCATCGGCACTCTTGTCTTTTCGGCCAGCACCGCTTTTGCAGCTCAGGCCAAGGTGCATAACAAATGTGGCTTTCCCGTCTGGGTAACTTCTGTTCAAGGCAAAGCTGGTCCAACTCAAGAAGTGGCAATTGGTGATACCTTTTCCGAGCAGCAGAAGCCCGCTAAAAACGGCACTGGCGTTTCCATCCAAGTGACCACATCTGAAGTCGGCCGCTACAACAATTCCCCCATCTTGATCTTGGGGTACTCTTGGGATGCGCGGGCTGAGCTTTACTACAGCTTGAGTACCGTCAAGGGTTTCGACTTTTGGGGACGGAAGCTTCGCATCCGCAACACCGAGGGAAAGTCTTTGGAGGAGATTGTTTGGGTGGGTGAGCCAAAGTCAGACTACACTGCCGCCTATCTTAATGGCGAGGCGGATATCACGCTTGAGCTCTGCGACTGAATCATATGTTATAACTGAAGCCATGTCATGATTTTCTAAAGGAGCATTGAAAATAGGAGGGCAGAAATATTAGTACTGACTCAGCAAGAATAGTAAGAATTTCGTGTCTATTCTAGTGGTTTCTGAATGAAAAGTTTGTTGTACAACGAAATTCATCTGTGATGAAATATTCTTGTTAACCTAACCACAGAGTAAGAAGTGGTATCTCAACACCTTTTAGTGACCTGTACTCCAAGTGAGATACCCGCAAACTCTTTTCAGTGCTATGTTAGTGTTTTAAACGTTTGTTATATCTAATGTGCAGGATAGAAATACGTTAGTATATGCTGTATACTTTGAAAAAGGCATTATAAAACATATTATGTCTTAATAACAACTTAAGTAAACATAAAATAACAATATGTTTCTTCTGCTCTATAATAACAGTTTTACTATTACAGAGGCTGAGTTTACATAGTAGTGAATACTAAAACGTCTTCGTATCTAGTGTTAAGTGAATTTTACTACGTATTAACAACGAATTCTTAGTAGACTACTAAAGCACTGCAGATACTTGATGTTGATGCTTTGCAATATCCAAGAGGTGATATCAATTTCCCTTACTGCGCATACAAGCCAACACAACAGAAGACATGAATCAATATATCTTTCCAGGGTTTATAACTAGGAGAGATTTATTGGCTGAAGATACAAGTATACGAATTAGTTATCTCGCCTGTACAAAGGAACAAGCTTCGAATCTTTTGTCCATAGAGCGATTGATATGAGAAAAAACCGCAGGAAGTTGCAGATATAGCAACAAGCAAGAGCTGAATTTGAAAACAGTACGAGCGTGCATTTGAATGATGTACATGGAATCACGACATAGAAAAAGATTGCTACCGTGAAAAATCTCATCGTATGACAAGAAGGATGATTTATTTCTTGCATGGTACCATGACACCCAAGCATCAAAAACCCAGAGTCACGTGCTAGCGCTGGCCCGGCAAAAATCTTCACCACCAACACCACACCTCTTCCCCATAACAACAGTAGCAAAAAAAAGGCAAAAAGAACGTTTTCCGACACCGGGAATCGAACCCGGGCCTTGCCGGCACTTGAGTGAACAGTGAACTGACTCTCGAAGATGAGAGCGGCAAATCCTAGCCACTAGACCATATCGGATTGATGGAAAGATTGGCAATTATTATGAATATATACAAAATTACAATTGGCGTTCACTAGCAAATGCAATCGAGATGGCTGGAGTCAGTGGGTTGCAGAATTGCAACACCCATCCCGGCCAGGTTAGGCTCATCGCCGGGCCTGCATATCAAGATGGACCCACTCATGTCCCGAGATAGCCAAAATGGCAGTCTACCGAGGCATTTGTACTTGCTCGAGAGCATTATTCGATGTAGAGTGGTTCTTTCTCTACAGGAAGCTCTGGTGTTTCGAGGCGAGCCAGACATTTTCCACATCTATGCATCTTTGTCGTACACTGGGACACCCGCGATAGCCTCAGATGCAGTCCTTGTCTGTTCTGTATCCACAGGCCTACATATGACTTTCTGCAGCAAGATCGGCGGGCGTTGATTCTAGTTCGCAGATCAAAAAATGACTCTTTGTCAGATCCCTGCGGCTAAACCGACCAGTGTAATCATCAATGACTCCCGACCTCGCCGCATAGCTTGCCCCGCGCCACAAAAAAGTTCCCCGCGACCACACCTTGGAACTCTACGCCTCGCATTTTCGTTCATATACAGACACAATGGCAGCAAAGAACACGGCTTTCAACCTGCAGACATGCGCGCGACCTAATATTCTCGCGTTGGAGCCGTACCGGTGCGCGCGCGAGTAGGTGAAGCACAATGACGCGGATTGGGGTACTCTTACTCACGCGCATAGTGATTACAAGGACGATGGAACCAACATTCTCCTCGACGCCAACGAGAACGCATACGGACCTGGCTTGGCTTTGACAGGGGATGAAAAGACACCCGGTGCAAATGTCAATGGCACGTCCGACTCTTCGTACGCGATTGACGTCGATCTACTCGGGCTAAACCGATACCCTGACCCGTATGCACCATTTACTCTGGCAGCTGCACAGATACTGACGCTAGACACAGTCACCAAGAAGAGCTGAAGCAGCTGCTCTGCAACCTACGCAACACGCACACGCACACATCCAAGAACATCACACCTGCGAATCTGTTTGTCGGTGTCGGCTCCGACGAAGCCATCGATGCGCTCATCCGCGCCTTTTGCGTCCCGGGCAAGGAAAAGGTCCTCACATGCCCGCCCACATACGGCATGTACAGCGTGTCGGCACAAGTCAACGATGTGTCACTCGTCAAGGTGCCCCTTCAAACACCCAGCTTCGACCTCGATGTCCCCGCGATACTCTCCGCGCTCGATAGCGACGCAAGCATCAAACTCGCGTACCTTTGCTCACCCGGCAACCCGACGGGCAAACTGCTCAAGAAATCCGATATCCAGCAGGTTCTTGAGCACGCGTGGAACGGCATCGTCGTCGTCGACGAAGCCTACATTGACTTTGCGCCCGAGGGCACCAGTCTGGCAGAATGGGTGACCGAGTGGCCCAACCTCGTCGTCATGCAGACGCTCTCCAAGGCCTTTGGCCTTGCGGGCATTCGCCTCGGCGCTGCCTTTGCCGACCCAGCAGTCGCTCAGATCCTAAACAACATGAAGGCTCCGTACAACATTCCCAATCCCACGAGCCAGCTTGCACGCGCGGCCCTCAGCCCCAAACACTTGGATGTCATGCGTAGGAATAAGGATATGATTGTGGGACAGCGCGACCGGCTGATGAGCGAAATGAAGCGTATACCAGGCATCGGCCAGCTGCACGGAGGCACAGAGTCGAATTTCTTGCTTTACCAGGTGCTCGACGCGCCGGCGGAGCAGGGTGGTAAGCCATCGAATGAAGCGGCGCTCGCCGTGTATGAGGGCTTGGCAGAGGAAAAGGGCGTCGTAGTAAGGTTTAGAGGAAAGGAGTATGGTTGTCTGGGGTGTTTGAGGATAACGGTGGGAACGGAAAAGGAGGTAGATCGCTTCTTGGACGAGCTGAGGAAGGTTTTGCGGGGTGTGCATGAAAGGATGGGACAGCCTGGCAAGGACGAGGAGCAGAGGGAAAGGAAAGCGAATGATGTCGTTGCATAGAGACGAATAGACAAAATGCCGTGTTCGTAAACGGACACTGTCGCGCTATACGCAAACGGTATTCTCGCGTCAACCCCAGATGTTCTATTTTTATCTTCGGCATAATACAAATCCTCTTACTCTTCGACATCCTCATACATCCACGCTTCACACTCTTGTGTTCCAGCATACAAACACTTCTTGACTCCGCCGTCTTCAAACACGGGCACTACATCGCGCTCGACGACTCTCATAGCCCACATGATGACGCGCGCGCGAAGGTGCTCCGTACGACCATTAATAAACACCGGCGCTGAACTATCAGCTGGCTGATTAACAAATGTGAGACCAACATCGTCTAAGACATCGCTTGGTGCGGCATTGGGATCAGCAGACGGCAAATGCACAAAGTCTGCGAGGTTATCGTCAACAAAAGTATATGTTTCAACGTCCTCAATACCGTCTTCAAGCGTTGGGAGCGCGTGACGAGCACACAAGTCGCCGAGGAGAGTAAAAAGCGGAGCGTCGGACGCGTCTTGCGCCGTCAGCATTGTAGACACAAGGACGGTGAGAAGTAATGTCCACTTCAAAGTCTCATTGTCAGATGTGTCCAAGCCGTGCCGTGCGAGCGCGGCCGTAAACTTTGCAGCAGCTGTGGGTAAATTGCGATCAAAAGTCTCCAGTACGTCGGAAAAGGAATGCAAGATTCGCGGCGACGCTTGGCTACTTGGCGCTCGTAGCTTGGCTATCGCAGCCTGAAGCTCTCGTCGCACTGTGTGAATGACGCGGGCTTGGCCGTCGCGGTAGATCTTTGCGTACTTTTGCTTATCATTGCTAGGCTCTTGCTGCAGGTGAAGCGGGAGGGGGCCACACCTCTGCTCTAGTGCCTGATGTAAGAGCACCAAGACTTGTAGCGTAATCCTACCTCCTGGGCGGGCGACGTCGATGCTATTCACATCTAATTCTGAAGTGATGATGGTCTGGATGAAGAAGAAATGCACGATATACGGGGGGATGCCGCGGAAAAAAGGAACGTGGTTTTCATAACGCCCAAACGGGTGGTCTTTGGCACGCAAAAAGTGCTGTTCCTTGTTTGGGTCTGTGGCAAGAAAATCTTTTGACATTCCAAAAGGAACGTTCTTGGCGTCGAGCAGGCCAAGCTGCTGCGCGTACTGCTGCAGCTGTGGTTGGAATGCAAGCTTCAGAGCAAACTGCTCAATCGGGTTATTCTCGATGCAGAAGCCGTAGCCGAGCAGCAGTTCGTCGTTTTGCTTGGGTGCGTAGTTATTGAAAAGCTCCTGCCCAGGCTGTACCAAGTCTCCCTCGAGACACTTGAGTGCAAACGACTGGTAAGGCTGAAAATCCCACTCCACCTTGGCGGTGACGGAATGATTCAGAATGTCGATGACTGGAAAAAGCATGGGTATGGTCTCTCTACCAGGCAAGATGTGAGTGGAGATGAATGCACGCGAGGTATAAATGGTGGCAGCCCATTGCAACGATTCGCTGGGAACCGTTAGCGGGCGTGTCGTGGCGGCTGATGTCAAACCAGAAAAAGCCAGCCTCTTAGGCATCACGTATCAATTACGATGCATCTGGACAAGCTGGCATGGGGCCATTGCAGTCCAGGCCCCTCACAAGCACCATTTGCTAAGAAACTTACAGATCAACGGTGTCAGCAAGATGCATGCCAGACTCCCTCATGACAGCTACAGCGTGCTCCCATTGCTGGTGCAACTCCGCCTTTCTTTCTTTTGTAGCGGGCGCCAAGGAGGTACCAGCAAGAAAGGACATGTCGGCCTCGTCGAACCACAGCGGCGTGGCCATGGCCTGGGGACCCGGCAGACATGCCAGATAGGTGTACCAGGGCGAGTCTTTTCCCTTGTTTCGCTGCTCAATCAACATGAGGTATGTTAGGATACGGTCCGGAATTCGTCCTCGGCACTTTTGCAAGTCGCTTTCCGTGTGGAGCACCTCTTTCTCGCTTGGATCTAGATTGAGGATCGAGAGAGTCAGCTTGAGGGGACAACAGGCGACGACAGGCGAGGCCAGGGGTCGCAAAGCACGCATGTGAAAGCCGTGGGCATCGCTGTGGACGACGTGGACGTCAGGACTCAGCTGGCCGCCATTGTGGGTAAACCAGCGGACAAGGCTGTCGGCCAGCGGGTGAGCAGCGACGCCTTGACCAGAGGGATGGTCCATTTGGGTTTGGTCCGCTGGTTGAGGGTGCGGAGGAACAGAGTTTGGACAATAACAAAGAATAGGCCGTCGGGCAAAGGTGAGTGCCTATGTTTCAGGCAATTGATGCGCGGATACGTATTGGATGCAGACCCTGTGCGAAATAGGACGGACGGTCGGTTCGTCCGATGGCGTGGTTGATTCTGCGCTGTCCAGCTGACGAGAGCTCGCGCGCTCGGGCTCGGAAAAAAAAAAACGACGACGATGGAGGGGTGCGGATGACGGAGGCCGTGGCAACCGAAGATCAGAATCACGCCCGCTTACTGCTAGTACCGTGGAGCTAGAGGGGGAAGGAGCAGCGGGGCCTTGCAGCTCGAGTTGCAGGACTCGGCAAAGAGCGTGTCATAGTCGGTGAGCGAGGGGCTACTCCTAGACGGGCGTGGTTTGGCTGCTGTGGCTGCTGCCATGGGGCGAGGCGGTGCGTGTGGGAGACGTCTCGTACAGTGCGTGTTGGCTGTCGAGGTCTCGTCGGGTCTCGAGAGCGTTTCCACCGCCCGGGCCAGCCGGCGATGGTTGACGAGGGCGAGCGGGTGGGCGAGCAGAGCAGGTACCATTGATTGTGTGTGTATGGGGAGCTACTATGTACCGTACCGTACCGTACCGGCGAGGTGAGGGCGCACGATGCACACGATGCATGCAGCAAGCTTTGGGGGCGCCCAGACAGCTGGGGCGATCGGACCGCGGCGGATATATAGAGAGGGTGATAATGTTGCGTGTTCGCAGGCAGGTGGTAATGTTTCTGATCGCCGGTAAGCGGCGACGAGTCAGGGCGGGCATGCAGGATGCGAGAGGGGTGCATAGACACAGACAGGACCTACATACTGCTAGTGTACATAGGCACAGTCACAGTGGTGAGAGCAGGCTGAGACGGGCCCCCGGGCCAATGACGTGGAGGCCCTTTGCAATCGAGTCGGTGCTGGCATGGAACCAGGGGGCGTGCGCTGGCGGGCCTGCGACGGTTGACATTACCGGGCGGGCGGGCTGCTCACCAAGCTGCCGACCGAAAAGAAAAGGAATCTCCCGGCGGCGGCGGCGGCAGCATGAATGTCCTCTGGCGCGGGCCCGCGTCCTGTCTTGTTCTGTTCTGTTCTGTTCTGTTCCTATCGTCTGATCTGCTCCCACTACTACTCTTGTCTATCTACATAATCCACCTATACTGTAAACACATACCTACATAGTGCATGCTGGCGCACGTAGCGCGGGATCCCTAACCCACCCGCCCGCCCACTCGCTGCCTGCACGGCGGTCCTCTGCCCCGAGTAATTAGCCACCCCTGCCCTGCATAACCTCAGCTCGACGCCCGCCTGTGGCTTGTAAGTCTCCTCCACCCGTGCGCCGCCTCGAGCCCACGACGTCCATCCTCGTGCGCACAGCCCTTTGGTCGCGGCCTTCATAAGAACAATGGCGTCCCCTGCACTTATTGCCCCCTCCTTTTGGCCATGCCGCCGCCGTATTATACTAGTACCACTCCCCGCTAACCGCCCACGCAGCATGCCGCTCTCACCCCCATCATCCCACCCGTCACCACTGCTGCGGTAGCCTGGAGCCATGCTGCTGCTGGACATGTTTACCGACGCCGCCAAACACGGCCACGGCCATGCCCACGATCACTCGGCCTCCTCGCCTGTCCACTCTCCCGCAACAAACGTCTCGTTTCTGCACAACCCGCTGTCCCTGCTGGGCTCCGTCCTGCGCGGCCAGACACCTTCACCTTCACCTTCACCTGCACCTGCCCAGCCTGTAGCTGATCCCGAAAAGCCGCCCCATGAGGCAACCACCGTCTCCAGGCCCACCTCCTCTGGCAGCGATGGCACGCCTGAGAAACTCCGCAAGCCCTCGCGCCGCTCCAAGACGACCTTCAACATTGCCCGTCCCGTAAACACCCGCTCCAAGCTGCACAGCCGTCCCAAGGTCCACCTGCAACTGCACCAGGTCATTGCCTCCAAGCGTCCCAAGCCTGCCTACGATGTTGTCCCTTTTGGCCTCCTGCCCCAACGGTCCGCCCGCCGCCTCTCAGCATCCTTCAACACCAGGGACAAGCTCGGGAGCCATGATCTCCTTGTGGTCAAAGCCGGCCCCTACACCTCCGAGGACGAGCAAGAACGATCAGACGAGCACGAATGGAGCGCCCGCGATGTCATTGGAGTTCTCAGCACCCGCAAGTGCGAAAAGGGTGTCACTGAAACAACAGATATCTGCCTGAGTGACGGCCTCAGTCGCTGGTCAATCGCCGACATGCCCAATGGCGGCTACGAGTTCACCACCGCCGACGAGCATGGCTTGATGCTCAAGGTTCGCTGGGTCCCGAAGCCAGCGCATACCCGTCGCAGCTCCAGTCTGTCCACAGTTGCGTCACCCATGGCAACCCCTGCCTCAGGCGGAGACGACAAAAAGTTCACCTTTAGCACCATCACCCCCGACTCCAGGCGGCACCCCATCATCGCAACCATGACGCGCAGCCGCATAGACGTCATGGACACCTACACAATCCCCTCGGCATCAACTTCAGCAACCCCCAGCGTCCCCTCCTACACCCATTCGCCCACGACCACTCCCAGCATTAATTCCGACTCGTTCGCCGAGGCCCTCGCTGACAAGCTTCCCATCGAGACCAACGAGGCGCTCCGTAATCTAATCCTGGTCACAGGTGTGTGGGTTGCTTCCAAAGAATTCGCATCAGACAGCTCCAACCAGGCCACCATCCCCACACGCACTCCGAGCGGGTCTTTCCGTCCATCTAACCACCGCAACTCTTCCATGTCTACTCTCGACTGCCCTCGCTCGCCATCGCCAGCTTCCACCCTGGATGAGAAGCGTTGTTCGATCCCCCGAATGCTCAAATCTAGCGTCGAGCGCCTGCCTCATGGCAACACAGATACTCCCCCGTCTCCAGCTTCAACCAAAACGGCAACCAAGGCCTCGCCTGCAGTGAAGCCACGGGCACGGCGCGCAAACTCGACCGGTACGGCCATTCACAGTATTTCTGGTAGTTTGAGGAGAAAGTATGGACTTCCTCTCGAAGAAGAGACTCTGGTGGAAACTGCAGAAGAGCGCCAGTTAAAACGCAGTATAGAGTTACTTCGTGTCAGGGAGCTAGCTCTTCCTGTTCCCATTGAACGACCATCTGCCGAGACGACTCGGCCACTTACTTCAACGTTACCATCTCCTATTGTCATTCCTCCTTCTCCACAAGACCCCACGTCGCCTGCACCGTTGCTCGCTTCGCCTTTGCTTTCGCCACCCACTACGACCTCTGAACGATCACGGAAAACGCAATCCGCTTACGCACCCGTCACGACAACTGGCATGTGGGATTCAGGGGTCACCCAAGGCTCCGGCTTCAAGAGACGCCCCACGAGCATGTTTGTCATGAACGAGAAGAAGCGCAAGCAAGAGAAAAAAGACGGACGAAGCAAAAGCAAAGACCGAAAGAGCAAGCAGAGCGACGGCAGCAACCATGGCTTGTGCATCAAGAGCAAAAGCGATTGGTACATGTACAAGATCAAGCTTCGCCTCAAAGACATCTTCAAAAAGGAAAAGGCCTGATCTGCGACACTCCTTATGGCTACGTCATTTCCTTTTGCACTTCTTTTGTGTACATTTTTTTTTTCAAGTTGATCACTCTAGTGGAGTTTATCTGGAGCATTTATTTGGCGTTTTTGTCTTTTTTTTTGTATCATTATCACTATTGCTACCAGGCTGGACCTGCAGGGCGGCGTCTTCACCATTGCCACCCTTACTGCACCACATATTTTCTTCTGTACATATTTGCCCACACGCATTGGAGAGCTATCTAATCAAACATCCTTTTGTTTCCTCTTGAAATCAAACCCTAACGCCCCAAATACGACAATTTCCGTTTGATATGCCGGTTTGCATTCTTAGGTCGTCGACCCTTTTGTCACCTTGTCCCTGACGCGGTGTGGGTCCTACCAAGGAGACGGTAATGTCCACGCATACACCCTTCGTATCCCTCAACCCTGCAAGTGCGCAGGTACACCCGTTCGCCCAAAAATACACGCAGTTTCGAAAAGGACCGAATCCCCAATTTCGGACTGCTATGCCCGAATAATTACCTACATGCATGCACTAATCGGTCGGAAACCATGGACAAAGCCACCAGCGCCTTCTAGTTTTGTTTTCCTTAGTCGGACTTCTGGGCGGCACACCTGGGTGCATCGGCATCTTGTTGCTCCCGATGACCGAACCGTGGAGAATTTTTCTTCTTCATGACATTGTGGTTGTTACATCTCGTTCGGCCGAAGGGGTGAAGTGGCATGTGTATCGTGTGGAAAGCCGAGTAACATGTGAGTACTGATCGGTGTTCTCGCCCAAGTCTTCAGAGTGGGTATATTTAGCTGGGTCTCAGACGGTTGATTAAAGTATATTTTCCACGCCTCTCGGCTACTGCTTTGTTAGTGCGCCACCGAACGACGGTGTAGAGTCGAGACCAGTGGCCTTATATTGAGGACACTAACTCGCTATAAACCTGTGTTACTTAAAGAGAGCGTCGGTAAAGTTCAAGGTAAAGTCAGGAGTTGAGTCTGCTCAACATGTGAGAGCAACCCGATGTGTTACTTACCTTCAGCATGGTAATACTTTGATTTGACTGTTGGGCGGACCTCTATAAGGATTACTATACCTTGGTGGTGAGGATCCTGCCGAACTTCTGCAATTCCAAGGCACGATGAGAATATAGGCAGTGAGAGCGGAGTACTAACATCTCGTCATGACATTGCTAACGCTCCATTCTTTGCTCTACTGTCATGTGGCTAGCGCAGTTTGGTAGCGAAAATGAGACATCTAACCACCGACCAGCAGCAGCTGTTGTTCTCCCACCAGAGTGCAGCCTGCATCCTCACATCCCACATATTTTCCCACCATCACGTGAGTCGCTGGTCAGTTGTTATCGATGTTTGACCTGATGCTTTTCACCTCCCATGCTATACCATCACTTGTTTATCACATTCAACAGCACGTCTCTCATCGTCATTGCTTTTGGTGGTGAATATTTGTGGTTCTCACGGTTCACTGATCGAGCACTCAATAGAACTCCCAACACCCCCGCACTAGCGCCTGACTAGCGCGCCTTCCCCTGCAGCATCTCGCTTTGGCAACGCCAACGCGTAAACACAGACCCTCATGTAGCAAAACACGCCTCCGCATTCAACTTCTTCAACACCAACACGCCTTTCTTTCGTCTACATTTGTTGCGTCATCGTAGTTCTCGCCGCACCATTCACGCGCGGTCGAGTGATTTCTTTCTTGTCTTTTTCTTCTCCGTCCTGCGGGACTCGACAATAGCCCGCCATGGACGACTCCCTGATGGAAGACTCCGTATTCGATGACGGCGCCAGCTCTGACTTTGCCCCGCCTGCAAAGCCAGCCAAGGCCACCAAGGCTGCTGCAAAGCCTAAGGCTGCCCCAAAGAAAGCAGCAGGTCCTGCGAAACCTCGAGGCAGACCCGCCGGCGCCACCGCGAAGCCAAAAGCGAAGGCTGCACCCAAGAAGAAGGCCAAGGTCGACTCGGATATGGACGAAAACTCTGATGTAGACATGGACGAAGACCCAATTGACGAGGACGAGTCGCTACTCGCGGACACACCACCCAAGGCCAAAAAGGCAGCAGGTCCGAAGAAATCAAGTGGGAAACCCCTTGCGGACATCGCCAACGAGAGCTTCGGCATGGATGGCGATGATGCACCTGCTGCAAAGCCCAAGAAGGGTGGCGCCAGCAGCAAGTACCAGATGGTGGGTGTTAAGCGTAGTAAAGGCGAGGCATTGGCTAACCCAATTGCAGTTGACCCATTTGGAGCACATTATGAAGCGTCCCGACACATATATCGGATCCGTGGAGCGACAGACAGATAAGATGTGGGTGTACAACTCTGAGACCGAGTCGATGGAGTACCGCGACGTGACATACGTCCCCGGTCTTTATAAGATTTTTGACGAGATTCTCGTCAACGCTGCGGATAACAAGCAGAACGACAAGAACATGAGCGAGATTAGGGTCACAGTCGACCGCGAGACCGGCGAGATTTCCATCAGGAACGACGGAAAGGGAATTCCAATTGAAATTCACAAAGTGTGTTGCTCCCGGCTCTCATTCTTCAACTGCTGACTTGGCTAGGAACACGGCATATATGTACCAGAGATGATCTTTGGTCACCTCCTCACATCGTCCAACTACGATGATGACCAACAAAAGGTCACCGGTGGTCGTAACGGTTACGGAGCCAAGCTCTGTAACGTCTTCAGTACCGAATTCACAGTCGAGACTGTTGATTCAAAACAGAAGAAGAAGTACAAGCAAACCTGGACTGAGAATATGAGCAAAATGGGCAAGGCCAAGATTACCGATATCAAGGCCGATGACTACACCAAGGTCACATGGAAAGCCGACTACGCCAGGTTCGGCATGGAGGGCATTGACGACGATTTTGAAGCCATGGTCAAACGCAGGACCTACGATATGGCTGGTACACTCCGCGGTGTCAAGGTTTACCTCAATGGCGACCGCATTAAGATCACGTCATTCGCGAAATACATGGAGATGTACACCAAGTCCATCTCGCGCGAGCAAGGCAGGAGCGAAGACGACAAGGAAAAGGACGTCATCATCACTGACAAACTCGAACGCTGGGACATTGGTTTTGCAGTTTCGGATGGTTCCTTCAACCAAGTGTCATTCGTCAACTCGATTGCGACGACATCTGGTGGTACGCACGTAAACCACATTGCCGACCAGATTGTCGAAAAGCTCATGGCCATTGTGAACAAGAAGAACAAGGCCGCTGTCAAGCTCAAGCCCGCGCAGATCAAGAACCACCTTTTCCTGTTCGTCAACTGTTCTATCGTCAATCCCGCCTTCACATCACAGACTAAGGAGCAACTTACGACCAAGCCAAGCCAGTTTGGTAGCAAGCCCGTTCTCAGCGACAAGTTCTTGAACGCCATTGCAAAGACCGATGTCATCCAGAACATTATGCACTTTGCTCAGCAAAAGGCCGACCAGATGATGAAGAAAACTGACGGCAACAAGCGCAACCGAATCAGCAACGCCAAGCTCACAGATGCCAACAAAGCTGGTACCAAGGACGGACATCTCTGTACGCTCATCCTCACTGAAGGTGAGTCGGCTAGTGTGCTTGCGCTGGCTGGACGTGCTGTCGTCAACCAAGACTTGTTCGGTGTCTTTCCACTCCGTGGTAAGCTCCTCAACGTCCGAGACGCCACAGTCGATCAGATCATGAAGAATGCCGAGATTCAGAATATCAAAAAATTCATGGGTCTTCAACACAAGAAGGAGTACACCGCGGCAGACATGAAGAGTTTGCGTTATGGCCATCTCATGATCATGGCTGATCAGGATCACGACGGTAGCCATATCAAGGGTCTGCTGATCAACTTCCTTCAGTGCCAGTTTCCGAGTTTGCTCAAGGTCCCTGGCTTTTTGCTTGAGTTCATCACTCCTATTGTCAAGGTCTGGAAAGGAGACTCCAAGAACCCACGCCAACTCAGGAGCTTTTTCTCCATGCCTGAGTACGAGGAGTGGAAGGCGCAACACGCCCACGAGAAGGGCTGGGACCACAAGTACTACAAGGGATTGGGTACCAGTGACATTCCCGATGCTCAGATTTACTTCAAGGATCTCGATACACACATGAAGCGCTTCCAGGTCATGCGTGAGGAAGAGGAGAAGCTCATCGAGTTGGCTTTCTCTAAGAAGAAGGCAGATGCTCGTAAGGATTGGCTCCGTGACTTTGTGCCAGGCCAACATCTTGACCTTACCACGCCTGATATTTCCTACGACGACTTTGTCAACAAGGAGTTGATTCTCTTTTCCATGGCTGACAACGTGCGATCTATTCCATCTGTCATCGATGGTCTCAAGCCCGGTCAACGCAAGGTCATGTACACTTGCTTCAGGCGTAACATCAAGAAAGATATCAAGGTGGTGGATCTTGCCGGTTCAGTCTCTGGTTCAACCGACTATGCTCACGGAGAAGCTTCCATGCAGGGCACGATTGTTGGTCTCGCACAGGACTTTGTTGGAACCAACAACATCAACTACCTGGAGCCTAGCGGTAACTTTGGTTCTCGTCTCAAGGGTGGTGCCGATGCTGCCAGCGCCAGGTACATCTACACCCGCCTTTCTCCCTTTGCAAGGCGCATTTTCCATCCCCACGATGATGCGTTGTTGAAATATGGCGAATCCGATGGGAACAAGATCGAACCGGAGATGTATGTGCCCATTCTGCCCACGATCCTTATCAACGGTTCGAGCGGTATCGGTACGGGTTGGAGCTCTGAAATTCCCAACTTCAACCCTATTGATATCATCGAGAACATCAAGCGCCGTATGCAGCCAGGCGCTACCAAGGAGGATATGACCCCTATGGTTCCTTGGTACAAGGGCTTCACCGGAACAACAACCGTGCTCGGTCCTGATCGATACCAGTTTACTGGCACTGTCCGACAGACTGGCGACAATGAGATCGAAGTCACTGAACTCCCCGTTCGTTACTGGACTCAGGACTTCAAGGAGAAACTTGAGGAGATCATCAAGGCCGAGAAGGGTCCTTCGTTCATCAAGGATTACATCGACTACAACACGCCTGATCGCGTCCATTTCGTCATCAAGATGGAAGACAAGTACATGGCGGAGGCTCTTGCCAAGGGATTGGAGGAGACGTTCAAGCTGTTCAAGCTCCAGGCAACCAGCAACCTCGTCGCTTTTGACGCTCAGGGACGCATTCACAAGTACTCGAGCGTTCTCGATATCATCGAGGAGTTCTACCACATTCGTCTGCGTTACTACGAGAAGCGAAAGCAGCATCAACTTCAGGCCATGGAGAAGGAGCATTCCAAGATGTCTAACCAAGCCAGGTTCATCCAAATGATTATTGATGGCAAGCTCACAATCTCCAAAAAGAAGAAGACTGTCCTTGTCCAAGAGCTCAAGAAGCTCGGCTTTACCCCTTTCCCCAAGGTCGAAGAAGCAAAGATGGCCGGTGAAGTCGAAGAAGCTCAAGAGGATGAGTCGGATGAGAACGAGACAGAAGTGTCAGCAAATGACTATGACTATCTGCTTGGCGTAAGTAGTCGTCTGTTTGAGCAAAGTTTCAAGCGCTAACAATTCACAGATGGCCATTTGGTCTCTCACCCAGGAACGTGTCGAGAAGCTTTTGAAGCAACTTGCCGAGAAGCAAGCAGAAATTGACACTCTGATCAAGCTCTCGCCCAAGGATATCTGGAACAACGACCTTGACGCCTTCATGGATGAGTGGAACCTCCAGGAGGAAGAAGAGAGAAAGCGCAAGAAGAGGATTGCTGGCATATCTCGCCGCGCCTCCATGAAGCTCGGCATTGGTGCAGGCAAGGGTGGCAAGGGCAAGAAGAAGAGAAAGATGGATGGCTCTGACTCAGATGCCAGTGACTCAGACTTTGGTCCAGTTAAGAAGAAGACCAAGCCAAAGAAGGAGGGCCTTCTCAGCTACCTGCAACAAGAACCCGTGAAGAAACCTTCAGCAGCAGAAGCTCTCAAGAGCAGCAGCGCTTTTGGCTCCACGGCCCCACAGAAGCAGGGCACGCTGCTGTCACATCTTGTCAAGAAGGAGGGGACCCCACAGACTGATGGAGCTTCGGACAGTAGACCTGGTTCTTCAGATTCAAAGCCAGCACCAGCAAAACGAGGCCGTCCAGCAGCCGCAAAGGCTGTCAAGAAGGACCCAGTTTCAGATGATGAAGACTCTGATGTCTTCGCTGCGGTCGCTCAAGAGGCTGCAAAGGAAACAACCAAAGCAGCTGCTCCTTCTCGAGCTGCTCGTGGCGCGAAGCAGGCACCCAAGTACAACCTCGGTAGCGACTCCGATGACGATGACGATGACCTCCTTGGCGACGTGAGCAGCATGGTCAAGACTATTGGTGCTGGTACGAATGGCGCTCCCATGTTCAAGACAAGTACCGTGGCCCGGCCTGGTAGCAACGGCAATGCTCGCTCTGGCGCTGCTGCTGGTGCGAAGAAGAACAGCTCGATCGAGATCGATGATGATACTACCAATTACGAGGGTCTGATGCCTCAGTCTTCACCACAGCGTCCGGCTCCCCGTAACGTAAACGACACCATCATGAGCTCGGATGAGGATGACTTCAACCTCGGCGTCAAGAAGCCAGTTGCAACCAAGCTGACTGCTAGGCCCGCTGTGAAGCCCAAGGCCACAGCTGCTGCTAAGCCTGCACCAAAGCCCAAGGCTGTTGCGAAGAAGCCGGTCGCTCAAAGCCCAGCGGCAAAAGCTTACGCGAAGAAGCACGGCAAGGAAGCGGAGGCAGCAAAGCCCGCATCCAAGAAGAAGAAGGCTGTTGACTCTGATGGAGACGAGGACATGGATGATGCGGATACCATTGCCAACGACCTCCTCTCTGACGATGACGATGAGCCAACTCCCAAGCCAGCCGCACGTGCACCTGCTGCTCGGCCGGGTCGCAGGGCTGCTGCCAAGCCAGCCAAATACGTTGTCAGCGACGACGAGGCCGATTCGGATGACGCATCTGAGCCGAGCTTTGACGACGATGATGACAGCGAGTAGACATGGTGGCTTGCAAGTGAAGGAGAAGTGGGCTGTTTGATACCCGGGTCAGTCATGGCGTTTTCAAGATCGGGAGCGATCAGAGGCTACAAGATGTGTAGTGCTTCGCATCATGGCGTTTGGGCGTGAATCTTCTATCACCTTATGCATTCTATGTACATGGGCTCATCGTAATTCGTTTTCTTCATTTTTACCTATGTAGATGAATCATGGGTTTTCAAACTTGAATTCGCTGTGCTGAATCGTGATGAGGTGATGTGATGATTCGTGTTCCAGGGAGAGACATGGTTTTTTTTGCGACATATTTACTCCAAGCCCTTTCTTTTCTTCACGTAGTCAGGTATGGTATAGCTAACAATTTCTTGTATTGACTTCTGGATTCATGTCCTTCCATCTCGGACGAAAGTACAAACAACTCCATGCGATGAGTGTGCCCGCGAGAGTGAGCAAAGGAAAAAGTAACTAGCATGTCAACGGTCCTACGTACCTAGTCCAAATATCCACTTGATATTACTACCAGCAGTGCAAGGGAAACAAAGTACACCAAGCCAGCATGGTAAAAACAACGCGTGAGTATCGTCTGAGCGGGCTAGTCCGTCCAGCCAAACAACCCCATGAACTCATGCATGTCGATCAAAACAGAAAGACATTGATACACGGGAAACAACGAGCGGCGAACTCCATTCCTACACTAGCTACCCTACGGCCAACATGGTACATGCATGCATGCATGCCATGTCCACCCGTCCCCGTCCGTGGGCGTAGGACCCAACGACCTCACGCTGGTGATGGAAGATAGGAGAAGAAAAGAGAAAGAAAGAGAAAACGATAAGCGTCATTGAGGCTTAGACGGTACGCCATATCCAGGCTTCCCGCATAGCAGCGGCCACGTTGGAAGGAGAAAAATCCCGAAGGAAAGGAGAGACGTGGTACCGTTTTTTTCCCTTCCGGCATTTTCCCTTTGCACTGATAGGTTTTCCGAGAAGGGGAAGGGGGGGTTAGTGAAAAAGGAAGTTTTCTGACGACGGGTATGGGCTGTGTACATGAGGCTAGAGATGGGTAGAAAGGGGGCAGTGTACATGGCGTAGTGGATGGAGGTCAGGTGAGATGGGGGGAGGGTAGAATGGTAGCGGGCAGAATGGTAGCGGGGAGAAAAGGCCGATTAGTACTGAGTGAGTGAGTGGGTGGGTGGTGGGGGTACGTATTCGCCATAGCCCACGGTGCGACACGATGTGCTGTTCGTGTATGGCACAGCCTAGTAGTGACTTTGGAAGCGAAGAAGAAGCATGACAAATATATGGGAAATTCCGCTATGTTGAGTAAGTAGCAAAGAAGACGCAAAAGCTAGGAAAATGTGTGAGGATGAATGAAAGAAAGAGCCTCTCCGTGTATGTATGTATGGGTATATGACGGGACAGTAACGGAAATATTTGGAATGAAAAATGGGAGAATCCGGGTGACAGGATAGGACTTGTGAGCGAAAAAAGAGTGAGGCACACCTAGCTTGCCGTAGTTCCGCTCACTTGTGTAAGGTCTTGTCCAACCGGCCCCTTTGCGCCCCAAAAGACTCGCACCGTGCCACCTGTCAGGGCTGTCAGGGACATGTCAAATCTTCCTGTAGTGGTACCTGTCAGTCATACTTGTTGCCGTAGTACTGCCCTCATTTGCGCATCTGATTCAGAGCAAGCCTTTGAGCGCGGGCCCGCCGTCTCGTCTGCCAAGCAGCGGTATGCATGCAAGTTCCCTGTGAATTTGTATTTTTTTTTTCAGTGGTTCGGCTCAGCATAATCCAATCGATCCAATGTATCTCTCAATTCCAATTGACAGCAGCGTGTTTTGTACCACCCAGTGGCTTCCCCAGTCAGTGGGGTCTCATACTTCGGGAGCTATGTTAGCCTTATATTGGGTATTCTGTGGATCGCTAGGGAGGGGATCCGGATCTCCGTTGCTTCGTTCAGGGACTGAGCATGCTGCATAACCGATGGTGTCGATGCCTATCAGAAAGTAACCGTGCGTGAGGGGGCGGGGCCAGGCCTGGTTGTCGTACTGCGCTCAGCCCTGCCGTCATTGGGTGGATACAAAAGTGGTCATGACAAATTAGAAAACCTAGAGACTCTTCATAGTTCCCCATGGGTTTACGGTCTAGATCGACGAGCCCCTGCTGCTCAAGTGTTGTAGTTCGTCCCACTATGTAGAGAACGCCACAAAGCTTGACTGCATGACCGCAGCTCCCATGCAGGACTTGCTTCGAAAACCAAGATGCGCAAAATCGAATATTGCATGTCCCAGAGAAATACGTGCTCATATTCTCATCACCTGTGACGGCTTAAAGCAGTCGTTCCTGGCGTGACTGCGGAACCAGGTTTCTCCATTCGGCAAACCTACGAGGTTAATCCCTGCACACCTATGGGCACTGCCGAGCGTACATATCAATTGAATGAACCGCAGCGCAATGAAGCAGCAATCGAGAATATGGTGGTGCAAGCGTCGTTCAGTGGTGCAGTGTGTTGATTGCGTCCACTGCATACGTCTCGCTAGGCTACGCGGCGCTCGCCTCAACGCGTCACCCGTCGAGCACGAGGAATGGAGATTTTGACAACTTCGTTACACAATATGCTGTAGCAGAGATGTGGGTCCATCGATCGAGCTCAGGTAAAAGAGCCGGACATGTTGTGGGATATGTCAGAAATGCTGTGAACGCACCCTTTGCGTGTGCTGCCATGTTGTGGTACATCCCAAAGCGTTTTTCCATAATGAAGACGCAAATACTCAAGAGATGTCACGACCCCAATGTATTATTGCAAGTCCTTTAATGTGTGGTGTGAGCGCACTGTGTAAGCGAATTCTTTCGCAGTGAGCCAGTAAAATGCAAACACAGCGTAAAAAGAGACTGTAGAAGTGGGCTGATGCAAGTAGATGGAATAACCTTTGTTCGCCAATTTTTAGTCTGCAGTTGCAAGATTGTGCTGATAGCAAAACATGTATGTCGTCGAGTTTTGTAGCCAAAACGCATTGCACTTTTTGTTCTGTCATTCACCTCGATGGACGTAGTGCGAGCTGTGAGAATTGGATCCTGTTATATCGGAGCCGGGCATGATTTGGCGATGTCGGATATGAGGTTCATGCCCTGGGACATGTCGTTATCAGTGTTGGTTCCACAGGGCCAGTCTAGAATGACGGCTTCCTGAAACACACGTGCTCATAATATACAGCCTGGTCGATAAGAGACTTCGAAAGAAGGGTCCTACCAAGTCGGCTGTTGCGGTCCTGAGCTGGCAAGCTAGCCATTGTGCTCTTGTCTAAGCCACTTCTTCATTTGCCGCTAAACCCACGCCCCAAGGAGGGACTTTCTGAGACAGATCCAATCAGCATAGGAGCGTCAACGGATGCCGAAATCACAAGCTGTCCGAATCTTTTGTGATTCAGATGGCGGTATGGGACTCGATTTTAGTAAATGTTAAAAGATATCCATCGTCACTCGTCTTGATTTGAGTGATGTTCGCCTCAATCGGCAGCTCGCACTTGCATCACAGCAGGGTGATGCCGGTTGATCTAGGTGACTTAGGCCGTCTGTCATTCCGTAGTGACGGATTCTGTGTAACCAGCATAGACTCTCTGTTTCTGCTTGCATGACGGATTATGCATACGCATATCCTACCTACTCTGGTCCATGGCGAATGACCCAGTGTCTCTAAGGTTGTCAAGTAAGTGGCCAATGGACATCCGAGTTTCGCGCGAGTCCTTGTATTGTCTCAACCAGGTTTTGTGCTTTGACCGGAAGGCAGGGTGAGTTGTTCGAATCTCCCACCGCCGGGGACACGCAGTGACAACGGGCTCGGCAGTGAGTATCCATGGCACTGCACATGGACGTGCCGATCTGTCTATTTCAAAGAATTAAGCTTCCAGAAGGGTCTTTACAATGCGTCTAATCAAGCAGGAGTCACGGCCCGCGACAGGCAAAAGCTGCAGCTTGGCCTTTGTCTTCTTCGAGCGGGTCTGTACTGAGACATTGTTGCCGCCCTGTTCTTTGAAACGGCGTGCCATCAGTCCAACCGCATACTCGCGCAATTGAGACAGACGCTTTGTCGATGAGCATCCGGTGAGGCATGCACCAGGTGAAAGTTGCCGTTCGAAAACTTTGCCTCGCACGTAGGTGATGAGGCTTGCATGAGAAAGCGCCATGTCTCAGCATGAGAAGAGGCCCATTCATTCCTAAGAGGGATGTCTTTACTAGATCGACCGAGACATATGGTTGATATGGCAAGCGAGCCAGTTTCTGGTTCATATATCTCGAGTATTGCTAACGGGAGTCAGACGGATATCACACACCGACAAAAGACGGGCCAATGGATTGGCTTGCTGGACCAAAGTCGTGTAAGTATCCGAGATGTGCAAGAAATGGACCACGTTTGCAACGACAGCCAAGAAGGTACGTGCATTTGTGCTCCCATGGAAGGCTGCAGGTAAACATTTTACCGATTCGCTCTTTCACGCCATACCAACAATGTGCATGACAGGCAGGCCTGGTCTCCTGAGATAGCCACAGTCCAGGCGGTGAAAAGCTATGGCCATCGTGAAGCGCGGTGGTGCTACTCGTGTATAGGAGAGAAGCACCCGCAGTGTTGCGCGATCGTGGGTAACGTTGGAGGCTATTGCTTTCCACGGGGAACATGACAAATCGTTTTTCTTTCCCAACGAATTTTATTGAGGGAGAAGGAACAGTTACAAATGTCGATGTATTCACGAGAGTATTGAGTCTCCCCTGCCATCGTATCAACTTGGTGGTGGCCCGCGTCGTTGTCACGAGCATACACACTCTTATGCCGATTGGAATTGTTTTTGACCGACGTGGGCTAGCCTTCAAACCACGGGTATTGAACAAAGACGCTGGCCTGTATGTCCTGGCTGGAATGCATGGTTCAGTGCGGGAAGAGTGTTTGACGCCGTGTGACGCCATCCCTCGATTCATCTTCCACTATTGCACTGCCCATGACCCACCATTTGCTGTCGGTAACAGTCGTTTGGTCCAATTAGTGGATTTGCCGCCTTGCAGCCTGTCAAGCCACGCAATGTACGTCCTGGAACTAGGCACATCCACTCACACACCGGATGTCGTCTGCAATGCGCTCGGACAAGCTTTGGCGACGCAACTCAGCTGGCGGGCCGAAGTGAAGGTGGGAATTGCTCCGTTAAAGGGAACCATGGACAGCACAAATGCCTGTCCCTAGATTGATCGTGCATCGGTTGTCTCTTCCGGATAATTAATTGAAATTCTTTTGGGCGACTCAACCTTCTGAGGTTGTTTCGCTCAGGTAACACTTTGCGGTCTCTATACCCTCATCCATCCTGGTAAAGATTACATCTTCACGATTGCCTCTCTTGGACACCTGCTGACTTGGCATGTCAAAGTCACTTGTTGGCTTATATCACTGCGATAGCCGAGCAAAGTTATCCGCTGGACACCACAAAAGGCCCAGCTAATCGCCACGCGACCACACCGTTTGTTGAGCGGAGTCACTTTCATATCGAAGTGGACCAGCACATAGTGCGCACCTTCCATCTGCTTTCGAGCACGCTGTCGACCAGGTCCTCATCCAGACGCAATAGGTGAGTGGTTCCGGCCACCAATACCGCGTTATTCACCATTCTGACGGTGTGCAGGTCGGCTGCTACCGCGGGTGGTTCTTGAGCCACGTCCGCACTGGCCAGAGGTATAAGGCGATCATCTTGTCCTCGTGAGCACTACGCAAACGTCTGGACAGCCTCTTCTTTCCGTTACAGCCACCAAACTCCTCTTTACGTCAAATCCTTCTCGTTCCACAACAGTTCGGCCTGCTTTTCGAACCCAGTCTATGCAACCCCAAGTCCATTCCTGTTAGGTGTCGGTACTCCGTAACGAGCCCCAAGGTCGAAATCGTTTGTCTTTCCAGACCATTTCATATCGCTCGACATGAAGATCACTTACCTGCTGAATCCGCTTTGCGGTGACCGTGATGATCATCGTAACCCAGAATCCCCAACACCAACTTCGCATCCAGCGACAGCTGTTCCGGCTGCCAGGCGACAAAAGATACCAAAGGATGCGCCAATATTTTCCCAAGGCCACAAACCTGTAGGGATAGTAAACTTTCTACCACACGAAGCTGGGAACGACAAGGAACTCCTGGCGCAGCATCGCAAACTCAAGGTGTACCCGTCAGGTGATATTTTCGAGCAGGGTGTTAGACGTATTCCATACAACAGTGACAAAAAAGACTTTCTCGATAAGACTGGGCGAGATGCATTTGAGGGTAAGGTTCTTCATCAGTCAAATGGCATGTGCTGACTTGCCATAGTGTTTCATTATAAGTACAAGGTCCCGGGCGATGAGAAGGAGTATGTCGTTGTCTGGGATTACAATGTCGGTCTCGTTCGAATGACGCCCTTCTTCAAGTCGTGCAAGTACGCAAAGGTAGTCGTGTCGCCCTGCAGTGAGCTAGTTGAGCGCTGACTTTTGTAGACAATACCCGCAAAGGCGTTGAAAGAGAATCCAGGACTCAAGGACATAAGCTATAGCATTACCGGAGGCGCTCTGATATGTCAAGGTCAGTAAGGTAACAGTCAGTCAGTCTGGGGGCGTGCTGATACTTTCAAGGATATTGGATGCCATACTATGCTGCCAGAGCCTTGGCTGCAACTTTTTGTTACGACATTCGGTGGGCTCTTACGCCGGTCTTCGGTAACGACTTTCCCTTCCTCTGTCTTAAACCGGACGATCCCGGTTTCGGCAGGTTTGTAATTGACCCCAACCTTGTACAATACTGCGCCCACGAGACGACGAGATTTCGAGAATTGGGTCCAGCGTATGAAGTTCGTAGACCAGCCACCCTTTTGCGAATCGAGGCGGCAAAGTTGCGCCCTAGACAGCTACAACTCAACGCCCAAGTTGCAAGTCAACAGCGCGTGCGGCCGACAGATACAGAAAGCGGATATGGAAGCGACACAGATCAAAGTGAGAAATACCTTGATTCGCCTGAGGTTTCTCCGCGCACTCGGTTCACGCCGATCAATCGACTGGTATCCCCGTACCCTCCACGCGCAGCAGAGCCTCCACTCATAAGCTCGCCTGTTAGCATGCATGCACAACCCGGCTTGCTCACGCCAACATATACTCCATACCTGTATCCGAGTCAAGGCTTTCGGCCTAAGCGGTCTTACTCCAACGTGGCTTGGGGTGAGCATTCCATCGACGACGCCGCTACCCGGCCTCCGACTGCCGCAACGATTGACAGTGCTCACGGCTCTGAGATGTGCAGTGGTGGGGATGAGAACCGCAGCCATGCCGAAATGGATGTGGCAGAAATGTTGCTGTCGCTGCGCACAGCGGATAACACGATGCCACCATCAAAGCGAACTCGTCGTGACTCTACGTGGTAGAAGTCACGAACCCCACCTTCCTACTCTCAGGGCATGATGACTAAAGCGCTCTCAGTGGTGCCTCCCTTTTCCGTCATTTCATGACGTCTTTTTGTTTGTGCAGCAGCCATTCTTGGCACACTCATTGAGCCACTGCACTCAGTTCAGCCTGTTTGTGTCTGGGGGTGGGGTGCTCGTTATGGCTTCATGTATGTTTGTGTTTGTGAAATCCAGCGAAAAGAAAAATGCATTGCACAAGTTGGGATCGCTGCTTATCCAGGTCGAAAAGCCAATAGATGTCATGAAAATGTAGATAAGCAGATAGATGTACTTGGCCTCCGAAACTTTACAATTCAAACTACGTCATGGCCATTGGAAAACTCAAATTTGAATGAAATATGTTCAGGGTGCCGCTTTGGCCTTCTCTTTGAGAGCTTTGATCTTACTCAAGGTACTGTTGACAATGGCTTCTTCATCGTAAATGTATGTGATGCTCTCCTGTTCATACATCAACTTAGCCCATTTGGAAAAGTTGGGCAATTTGTCAAGGCCGGCTGCAATGGACTGCGGAAGTACCCCACGGGTTGACATGCCATACGTTCGAACAACCCATGGCGCCGTCAGAGCCTGCGAATTGTTAGTAATGCCCCCATTTTCTATCTGAACATCATACCTCGGCCAACGTCAATTTATCACTTCCGCCAAAGAAGGGTTTTGCGTCTTTCAAGAGAGGCTCGATTTCTTTGGTGATAATCTGTACAAATTCGTTGCTGGTTTTCGCTTTCTCTTCGTCGGAGTCCGACATCAAGATCTTGAAAAAGAAGGTACCGACTTTGGTGTTCCAGGTGTCGACAAAGAAGTTGATTCTGGCGCGAACCAATGCATTTTCTGGGGTGCCGGATGCAGGGAAGAGGTGTGAAGGATAGGCATCGGCTAGGAATGTTGCAACAATGCCAGACTCAGTAATGATATCGCCATTGAACTTTATGGCAGGAACAAGGCCGCGCTATGGGTAATTCAGCAATGCATCAATTCGAGAGGTTGAAGCATTGACTCACGGGATTGATGTCCAGGTACCACTGCTCTCTTGGCTTGTCCAAATCAATGATAACCTCCTCATACGGCAATCCCAGCTCCTTTAGTACAATATGCGCGCGATGAGCGTAGGGACAGCGGTGGTTCGTGTACAATGTGATTTTAGGGGCATTGCCATTGACTTGCGCCATGATGTTCAAATGTTGAAATGGGTGCGGATGCAAGCTGCAGATAGAAATGAGGGGTAGTGTGAAGAATTCGTAAGGAGATTTGCGAGGATGGATGATGGTGAGGTAGCAATATCCTCTAGATAGAGGTGTATTAAATATCTATGACGGCTTTAGCCAGCTCGGTGTTTGGCTTATCAATCAGGCCATCGCTACACCGAACCAGGATGCAGTCGGGCTGCGGAGTGGGGCATGTCATGGGTGCGCGTTCATGCGCTCCACGTCCGAGCTATCTTTCTATACGTTTCTACTCCGACTGACTTGGAAATCTGTCTGGTACGCAACATTGCACACTTGCACAAGACAAACCTTGAGTTTTGGTCGCACCAAAGGGCGTCTAAATCATCGTAAAGGACGTGGTTTAGGCATATCCTGACCCTGAGACAGGAGTATGCTGTCCTTTGCCGTGTGTCGAACATGTTCCGTTCCAGACAGAGTGGCCGATTCTATCGCAAAGCTTCGATCAGAGATGGTGTGTCGCTGGATGCCTAACATTGCCGGCCTTCGTCCGTAGCTGACGGTTACGCCCCGTCTACAGCATGTGGTCATGTTGCCTGTTGCTTCAACAAATGACACCGTCTCCTTCGACTTTCCACTCCATAGCATTGGAATCTGCCTTCTTCTTTGCCCTGCGCTTCTCATTGCGTAACCGCCTCTTTTCTTCGGCATCTTTTTCCAATTGTTCCTTGTTCATCGCTAGCCTTGCATCCAAGTCTGTGACCTCGAGGGCCTTTTCCTCGTCCCGTTTCCGCTTAAGGTATCGCAGACGATCTCGGACTTCTTCAAGAGTTGCGCGGCGCACCTCGCCAGACTGGCCCGTTGCGATCAAATGTTGCTTGCTGTTCAAGTGCTCTACGTACTGAATGTTATCCCTGGGAGCGGTTAGTGGCGCGATGAAGGCTGCGAGAAGGGAGCGCACTTGAATGTCAGGTCGCAGGCTGCACAGTATGCGCCGGCACCGCGCCCCCTCTTTCCGACCGCCGCTGCAGCTGATGTGAGGGTTTGCTTTCCAATCATTTTGCTCCAATCAATGCGCTCTGCTCTTGCCTCTGTCTGCTTCAGATCCTCAGGCGTCGACGCCCTCCGCCTGTATGTCTTGCCAGCCAGCTTTGCCTCATATCGCTCCCGTCCTTCCTCGCGCTCTTTCGCCTCCCTGTCCTTTGCCTTTTGGGCCATCTCCTCGCGGTCCCATGTTTTCCTGAAGTCGGTGTCGCCGCCCCCCGTCGTTCCGTATGCGCCTGCTTTGCCGCTCATGATGGGCGATTGCCGTAGATGCGCTCGTTATGATGGTGAGATGAGTCTTGTGTGCCGGTAATTTAGGCGCGTTTTACTCGTGCCACGCGTCGCGCAAGCGGTATCGCGGATTTCGAAGAGTAGGATATGGGTGTGTAGTTGTGCTCGCGAATTTCCAGAGTTTCCGCTCGTGACTTTCCGACCCAGAGCGCACGGACTCGACGGAGCTTTGATGCATCACCGCGTTATTTGCAACCAATGACGCACGTCGGAAGGAAGCCAGGTCTTTATCGATACATTGAAATTCTCAAATTCTTATTTGTTATAATTTCTAACAGTTACAGTTTCTCATCCTAGTTACAACCTGACATAGGAAACCCGAAAAAAGTACTCCTCGCTATGCTTGATTCCTGTACGTGTGCCGGAAGATGAGAGGCCACGACATGTGTTCAGTCGCAACTCATTCTATGCCACCGCAGTCCGGCGATGACATTTATACACAGTCTCGCAATGATCCTGAGACCTACTTCTGGGTCTCGCTGGATGTGCAAAGTCGCTGCTTGATGCAGCCCTAGTATTGGAACTGTCCAGACCCCCGGGGAAATCCCACATGTTGGCCTGGTGGTGCTGGAGCTGGGGGCGGTCCATGCGCTACTCTGTTGACTGCCATGCTTGCGTGTGTTACTGAGCCTTCTCTGTCTCGCCGCTTCTTCTTCTTTGTCGTCTGCTCCTTGACGCCATAGCCTACATCTGTGTAGCCTGCAGCGGCAAAAGGCGGTTCAACCACCTGTCGAGAGTTATCATCTGGCAGCCTGAGGTCAACAAGACTGTAGAAGTAATCCAGGACTTCTGGGTAACGGAGAACCGATGCTCGCCAGTCGGCATCGATGCCACGCTTGAGGTCTGCGTGCGCTTCGGAAATCTGTTGCTGGAGCGTTGCGATGTACATGGGGTGTAGTGGCGGATGACCCGAGTATCGCATATAGACCTCGTAATGGGGGAGAGAGGAGAGATATGTCATGTGTGCCTGCTTGCGAGTTGATGTCAAGCGCTCAAACGCGTTCAGAATATGCCGACGCGCATGGTTGATGACCCAGTCTCTGTCGGTCGGGTCAGCAGTGGTTTTGGGCAGAGCTCACCGCCCACCTTACCGTATCTCGGCCAGCCTTTCGTCCATGGCACGCTGCTCGGCCTGCTTGACGGCGATTTGCAGGCGCTCCGACTCGCAGGAGCATTCGGGGTAGGGAGGCGCATTGCAGATGGCGCAGTTGGGGGCTGCTTCTGTTTCATACATGGCGAGTTTGTGAGGCAGTACTGATCATTGTCGGTCCACAGTGGGCCGTATGCAGGTGCGAGGTGGTTTGGAGCTCAGTGGGGGTGTACAGAACAAGGCGATGGTCTGGAGTGAGGTCGGTTTTAAGACAGACTGGAGGCGGATCCTCGGGCTTGGATAGTCAGGCACAGGCGGTGACGACTGACAAGTGACATGTTACATGACGAGCCCTGTGGAGGCCAGCAGCGTGATTTGGCTAGATTCGTGCGGCTTATGGGTGGATGGATGGATTGGGCAGACTTGGGATGCGTTATGAGTTGGCAGAATCGCTAAGATCGGCTCAACCAGCAGGGCCGGCGCGTGCCAAGGCGAATTGCGTCTTCAGTCGCAGCATGTAGCGCCGATCGAAAGCTGCCGACAAGTTGATAGTAGTGAGCTTCACCGTCTAGAGGCCACGGAGAGCCGTGTCCGATGGCAGCGTTTGCAATGTCAGGTGCTGATGCCCTTGGCCTCAGCGACTTACCCCGCTTCCGCTCGCAGTCTTGCCGACCCCTCCACATCCACGTCCAAACTGTCCGAACCCTACTCTACTACTAGTAGGGCAGGACAGGGATGCGCCTCTGCTTTGTTTCTACCCAACACCATCCTGCCCATCTTTTTTTCTACGGCACCCCGGTGGTGTCGCGGGCGGGCGGGTGGAAGGGAGGGCCTGGGACTGCGCGCGCTTCGCATGCGCTGTCATGAACAGTCCTATGTACTAGTTTCGCGGTGGTGTCGTCGGACCGGCAAGATGGTGTCGTTGGACCCGAGCGACACGGCCATGTGACTTTGCAGCTCTTCCTGTTGCTGCGTGACACGCTCGTTGCGCTGGTCTGGGTCAGGCACTTTGCCGGTGCTGCAAACTCTGTTTATGAAGTGTTTCATCTGGCCTCGCTCCAAGGGACCCGTCTGTATGTAGTACGCAGTACGTACATGGATAGTGTAGTACACGGCCGACGGCGTCGGGGCTGGGGCTGGGGAAGTGCGTGATGTCTCGCGATGCACGTGACGGACGGGCCCGGGCCGACACCGCTCTTTGTTTGCTCCCTAGAAGGCGACGCTTCTTCTCTTGTTATGTACGAGCGTGCCTACACAGTACATACATATGTAGTAGCACCACACTCACATTCGTCGCACACACCTGGACTCCAACCCTTTCCCCGAGAGAAATGACGTTTTGCTTACAGAACCGGCCGTTGGATGTATGTATGTGTATGTACCACATACGTAGGGCCTGCAGGCGTCGCAGTGTGCACTCTTATGTTCCAGCAATGACTAGCGGATTCACATGCTCGCATCCTCCGCACCGCATTTCGGGCAGTTTTCCCGTTGCAACCCTCCACTTTGCTTGAACGCCTTGTCAAGATGCGTATTCCCACGCTCGAGCTGCCAGTCATGGCTGACGTAGTGGAACCAATTCCGCTGGGGTGGTGCAGCGGGCCAGGGCAAAGGTGGGGTTTGTCAGCGCTGGCTGAGGCCGCTGGAGCAATAACCGGGCGTGCTTGTCGAGGCCGATGCCGCCCCAATGAGTCAGCTGTACAGAGTGGGCTTGGTGTTTTCTGTGCGGCGTCCAGCCCACCCTACTCGCAAGACGGGCTGGGGCTAATCTGGGTGTGATCCTGCACGCCGCACAGACTGCGCCCTTCCACTCGACATTCTGCTGCATTGGGCTTAGCGCGTGTAGAAAGCATCTGCCCATGATTCCCGTTATGAGTCCTAGCCATGAAGCCTACTTAGCAGCCATCGCCCCTCAACGACAACTTGCGCCTTATCGTCAAATTCGTCCAAAGGGCGTGCATTTGTTTCTTCGTCCACCGCCAGCCATTGGGCGGCGGCCAGTTTCATCTAGCGTTTGCCTGCAAGATTACGCTCGCCATCATGGCCATGCCCGATGCAACCTTCGATATGGCCGACTTTGTCGATTTCGGAGACACGAGCATACCCGGCGTATCACAGGGGACCGATCTCAACCTAGTAGAGCCGACATTGGACCAAAGGTGTGTGCCCTGGTCACCATTCCCTAGTCACCCGCCCATCTCCAAACCCAATCCACTCGGGAACTGATATACAGGGGATGGTCTCCGTCATCGAGTTTGCTTTTCCCGACTCTAACATAGTTCAGCCACGCATTGCTAGGAGAGGACTCTGGACATCTCGAGCAATCTGCCGAGGCCCCGTCTACCGACATCGACTTCAACACGGACTTTAGCACTTGGCTGCCAACCTATCAAAAATCCGCTCAGCCATGTGAATACTGCAAATCAATGTCGCTTGAATGTTTCATATACAATGTCGACGGTACCAAGCAGCAAGGGTGCTCGCCATGCAACGCCTTGTTCCGGCCATGCAGCTTCACCAACCCAGAGAAGATGCCAGCAATGAAGCAAAGGACGGCCCTTGACACCTTAGATGTTGTGGCCGAAAACGACATGCGCTCCTTTGGTGGACTAACTGGAAGGAAGCAGATGCGGTCGTTGGGTCATATTGGGCCCATCAATGACGAGCAAAGCTCTAAGAATGCTGCCGCTGCAGCCCGCTTTCCACGAGCTGCCGTCAAGATTCTGAAAGATTGGATGTTGGCGCACATTGACCATCCCTATCCGACTGAGGAAGAAAAGGAGACGCTGAAGCAGCAGACTGGCCTGTCTGTTGGCCAGATCTCCAACTGGATGGCCAACACCCGGCGAAGGCAAAAGGCACGACCTAAGCGAAGTGCACTGCCAAGCATTCGACCGTCGACGGAGGTTATCAACATTCCCGCTGGTAAAACATGGGAAAGCATGAGTACGTACACCGACTCTGAGTTTAGTCGATCGCACAAGACTCTTGCGCCCAAGGCTACCGGAAGGTTCCTGACCTTCCGCGTGGATCAAGGGCGCGTAGATGAAGAGATCACAGACTCAGATACTGGCATCTTTTCTCAAATGCCAGTTTTACAGCAGCAGGAGTGTTTCGGTTAACTCTCGATAGATCCTCTTGAACGATGGAAACACTCGCCCCCAGAAAACGAGCCTGCTCCCCTCAACGCTATCGCGCAGGCCGTTGAAACATTTGACCCACTAGAGTCCACCAGCCAAAGCAGCAGCTACCGCAAGGATGTATCCAACGACAGCACTGGAAGTTTTTCAGTCTTCAGGGCACCCTCCATCTCGTCATTGGAGACTGGTCTCACCAAGGTGTCCTCTGGCTCTCTAGGATCCCGAGACTCGGCTTATTCGTACGGCTCCCGGCACTCGCTCGGCTCCATGAATAGCCTCAAGTCCAAAGAGAGGCGCAGACGTCGACGACTTCCCACCCGAGCAGCCAAGGCTAGTCCCGAAGAGGGACAGAGGATGTTCCAGTGCACATTCTGCACCGACACTTTCAAATCCAAGTACGATTGGTATGTACCTTTTGCCATCTCAGCATAAGCTGGATGGTGTTGGAGAATGCCCTGGAGCTACATCTTGATCGCACACTTTTAGAACTTGAAGATTCCCCACTGACATTTCATAGGTCTCGCCATGAGAAGAGCCTTCATCTGTCCCTTGAGAAGTGGCTGTGCGCACCTCTTGGAGAGATCGTCGCCGACAAGGCTACTGGAAAGCCCAAATGCGTTTACTGCGACGAGCTGGATCCCAGCAGCGAACACCTAGCGACTCACAACCACACTGCTTGTTACGAAAAGGGCCCCGAATCTCGAACCTTTTACCGGAAAGATCATCTTCGACAACACTTGCGATTGATGCATGGCTGCAAGATGACTGCAAGCATGGAGACTTGGAAGTCAGAGGCGCAGTACATCAAGTCGCGTTGCGGCTTTTGCAGCATGAACTTTGACAAGTGGCAGGATCGAGTCGATCATCTTGCAAAGGAGTTCCGTAACGGAGCCACAATGAAGAACTGGAAAGGCTGCCGTGGTCTTGATCCCCATGTAGCAATACACGTGACCAACGCCATGCCGCCCTACCTCATTGCCAATGAGAGGAAGTCGCCTTTTCCATTCTCTGCAAGCAACTCGTCAACCCTCAAGGTACGTACCACCGTCATGAATATGCGCGATTATTCCGAGGTCAACAAACACTGGACTATCTTGCACAGGCTACCGCTAACCAATAGCAGCAGCTTAATCTGTCGCTTGAAAGCCGGGACCTCGAGTACCTATTGCCTAATAACCCAACCTTGGATACATCTGTTGCGCAACAAGACGGAGCAGATTCGTCGGATATGGGGCGAATCGTTCTGACCACGCCCCAGGACTATACGAGTTCTGGACAGGAAGATCATAACCCCAACGCCACGTGCTGGGAAATTCTTACGCTGCGCCTTGGACGCTTTGCGCGACAGTATATGGAGAAGCATGGCGCTGGATCTCTGACTGATGAGATGTTGCAAGTCGAATCGCGTCGTATTCTATACGGTGATGACGACCCCTGGAACCAGACCACTGCGGATAACCCCGAGTGGCTCAATCTTTTCAAGAAAGCACATGGCATCAACTCCAAAGGCTCTGTAGCAGGCATCAGCTCACAACACGACGTGTACGAGGATCTGGGACTCCATCCTGGCTCTGTTGTTGACTCTAGCTTCAACATCAACAACTTTGCTTGCGAAGACCTAGCTGAGAACGATCCGTTGCGAGCACTTTCCTTTGAATGCTCACTCTCAGGTTCATTAAGTTACCTCAAAGGACATGCGCGACAGCTTTCATCTGGCCGCCAAACGCCATACACTATACCCGGACTGAGCACGTCGCCAACGTCACCAGCTTCATATGCACCGGCGACTGCAGCAAGTTCAGACAAGCTGATGGGCGTCCATGAACCCATCTCAGAACTCGCCTGCTCCTCAAAAGTTGGCGGTCCCTGTTACGGCGAAAACGGCGAACTTGGCTTTTCAACTAAGAACGTAGGATCGCCAAAGAGGAGGTACTGGCTCAATGCTGGAACCAAACACATGTCGCCATTTAGCTCTACATCCAACGAGGAGCAGCCCGTGTACGAGTGTCCAACCGTAGGCCTCCGCTCATTCGACGACATCACTGAACAGCCTTGTGCTGCTGCAAGCGACCCAGCGACAGATGATTTCCAGTTTCCCTCATGGGACCAACTACCCGAGCATCTGCAAAACCCAACAAGTAGCGCCGAATTCGAACAATCCGGTATCACTACTTCTTCTGCCGAAGGGACGCTGTCGATGCCATGGGACGACACTATGGACTTTGCCATGGACATGGACACAGATTTGGATTTGAATATGGATCTGAACCTGAACCGGGTCTGAGATGGGCAAGAGAAATGACCTTAATACCCCCTCTTTGTTTTCCTTGATGAAAATGATGAAAAGTTTTGGTTACGCTGGAGATTCTCCCCGTGGTAATGTAATGGCGCTCTCTTGTTTGAGCGTTACGCGGGTACGCCTTTAATGTCACGATGCGATGGATTAACTTAGTTTCAATGGAAATGATACACCACTACAAAATTCCCTTTTCTTTCTTCCACTCTGAGTTTAATCACAGACAGTAGATGAGAAAGTCATGAGAGATATGATCAAATAATCTTGATGTTTTTTTTTCTTTCATTCGATCATCGGCTTTTCAAAGGCCCCCCTAGCTTACAATGTTTCTATTTTTCGACCTACAGCTGGTCTGCGCTAACTTTTTGCACAATGATACCAGTGGACGCGCCGCCTCCGTTGCAGATAACTGCAGCACCGTACTGGCCGTCCTTCAGCTGGTGCAGCAAGGTAACCAGTATCCTGCTTCCAGAGCTGCCGAGGGCGTGGCCCAGCGCAATAGCACCACCCCTAGGGTTTACATTTTCAGCGCCAAGTCCGAGAATCTTTGCGTTGGCTTTGATGACGGCGGCAAAGGCCTCGTTGAACTCCCAGACGGCGATGTCATTCTTAGAGAGACCCGATTGCGCGAGGAGCTTTTCGACGCAGGCGGCGGGGGCGACGGGGAAGTCGATTGGGTCTGGTGTGTGTTAGTTGTATGTAATGTGAAGGAAAATGAGGGGCAAACATACCAAGGGCGGCATCAGCATAGGTGACAATCTTGGCCAGTACACGGCTGTCCTTGCCGTACTTCTGTGCAATTTCCTTGCTTCCAAGGACGAGGGCAGACGCGCCGTCACTCAGAGGCGAGCTGTTGGCTGCAGTGACAGTGCCATTTGGACCCTTCTCGAAAGCGGGCTTGAGCGTAGACACCTTGTCAAGCTTGAGCTTGTTGTACTGCTCGTCTTCCTCGACAACAGTCTCGCCCTTCCTTGTCTTGACGGTAACGGGCACAATTTCTTCCTTGAAGAGCCTGTCCTTGTATGCCTGTTGCGCGCGCTTGTACGTCTCAATGGCGTAGCCGTCTTGCTCCTGTCTCGAGACCTCATATTTCTTGGCTGTGTTCTCCGCGCAGTTACCCATGTGGATTTGGTTGTAGACATCCCACAGACCATCTGCGATGAGACCGTCCTCAAGCTTCTGGTGGCCAAAGGCTGGCTGCTGGCTTGCGCGGCTCAGGTAGTAGGGGACTCTGGTCATGTTCTCCATTCCTCCGGCAACCTGGGCTTCTGCTTGGCCGAGCTCAATGGTTTGGGCGGCGATGTTGACGGCCTTGAGTCCTGACGCGCATACTTTGTTGATGGTGGTGGCTTCAATGTTTGTGGGAAGACCAGCGAAGATGGCGGCTTGTCGGGCTGGCGCCTGTCCTACACCTCCTGCCAAAACGTTGCCCATGTACACGGCATCGATCGACGAGACGGGAACCTTTGACTTCTCCAGAGCGGACTTGATGGCTGTGGCGCCCAGCTGCGTCGCAGATACAGTTGTAAAGTTGCCATTGAACTGAGAGGTGATTAGCAATTGAAGGTGCTCCAATTTCACTCCTACTCACCACCGCTGTTGGTGTCCGGCTGGCGCTCAGAATATACGCATCGCGAATTTCTTTCCGTTGTGGCGCAGAGCTGCTGAACTGCCTTTGGATGCTAGCGAGTCGCTGTTGTGGCCGCGAGGCCATCTTCATTGAAGCGCGGAGGGCAGCGGAAGACATTGTGACGAGGGTCCTGAGGAAAAACAAAGACTGCCAGAATGCGGAGAAAAGAGACTCTTTCGATCTGGGGCGTGGCTATTATCACATGGCGGCGGGCGTTCCGCAGGCGCGTCCACGGACGGAATGTGGGGGAATGACGCTATATCCAGGCCGAGGTCCGGCAGCCCACGGCACCACCCGGCTTAAGCGTTCCGCTGGGTGATCCTCAGGCACTTGCAAAAATCCATCACCAGACTGCCGTTACGCCGAGACAGCCAGCAACCCCTCAGACTCTAATTCTGGCACATGCCAGAATCAGTATATTCAGAAACAACAGTCTTCATAATGTCATACAAAATACAAAAGTCTAATAGTCTAAGCCAGTGCGCCCATGGGATCCCAAAGCTCCAACATCTTCGGCTGCTGCTCTAGTACCTTTCTAACCGATGAACTGACCACGGTTGGGTCAACTACAGCCTGGTAAACAAACTCATCCATCCATGCATCGCTCATAACGAAATATCCCTTGTCTCCTACCCGGTCGCTCCACGAGTTCTCGACTCTCCAGCGGACCGATTTGCCATCGACTACATGTACAGCAGTCAAGACCATGGCGTGTGTCATTTGGCTCTCTCCAGTTTGCAGACGCTCAGCCTTTGTCAGGCCCAGCTTGATGTTGAAGCCGAGTTCGTAGTCGAAGAGATCAGTGTCCATGATACCCTTGGACGAATCCGAATACTTGCCAACGTCTGAGCCAAAGAAGACGGGCATGCCGCGTTTCAGCATGGCGATGCAGGCTTCCTTGATAGTCTTCATGTCGACGTTCACGTACGTTACTGGTCGGCCATTCCAGACATTACCCAAACGCTTGACACTAAGCAGACGGTTGTACGGGTTTCGTGGATCGTTGACTAGAGAAAAGAGCGTGTGCACGTCTGTTCCCGATAGTGCTCGGACTACCCTGTGGTCGGACAACTCACTGGCGAATTCGAGCGGTGTTGAGCGGACCGTTGAGAGCCTGCCGTCCTTGTCGTAGTACTCCCAGGTGAAGGGCTTGGTTGCCGATGGCGGAGGGCCGAGCATCAGCGTCAGGATGAGATGGATCTCACGGAGCATCTTTTCCTTTTCGCTGGCAAGCGTCGCCTTCATTGCCTCTGGCGACATTGGATTTGAAGCAATGGCACGCAGACGGACGGCATCCTCTCGCAGCTTGGTGGTAATCAAGCGGTCCATTATCGAGGAGTTGGACGCGTTGTACGAATCTGGGTACAGTGTGTGGGGCACGAGACCATACTTTTGCACCAGGTTTGCTACCATGTCCCACTGGCCGCCGTCACCGACAGGGCTCGACATGAGGGCCTGTACTATGCGGCTGTCAATCTCCTCGTTCTTGGTGTCAAGTATGCTCTCGAGAAAGTAGTTTGCCTTCTCGATCTTGTCCCAGTAGAAGAGGTATGCCTGGGACAACTGGAACTCGGAGAGCTTGTACCGCTTCATGATGGCGATGCGGAAGACGTTGGTCGAGGCAAACAGCCAGCATCGTCCTGACGAGGCTTGGTTTGTGACGGGCAAACCCTCGACTGGAATCTTGATGTTGAACTTTTGCGTGTCCGCAATGACGGCGGCTCGTGACGAGAGCACGGAGTTGGCCGAGTTTGTGCTGAGGGCGTTGAGGGCGAGGCGGTTCTAACAGACACGTAAGCTGATGCTGGCGATGTGTTGAAGGGGGTGCTTACCTTGGGGTCGGCCATCAGCTCCTCCTCCCATTGTGCGACCGACTTGATGGAGACATTTGCCTGATACTTAACGCGGGGCGTGTACTGAGGGGCTGGGGGCGGGTCAGACATGGCTATGGACGATATAGAGGGCAGGACGTACGGGCTTCCTCTTCGTCGACGACGATATACTCGTCGCGCTCGCGAAAGAACTTCTCGTCCTTCATGTTGAGGGCTTGCAGGCGTTCGATGAGTTTCTCGTTGACAGAATCGTCGGATGGTCTGGATTGGTCGGCGCCCATAGTGGATACCAGGTGGATGCTTTAAAGTAATAGACTCGGCAGCTATGCAGCTTGAGAAAAGGCTGCGGGAGTGCCGTGTGGGAGAGTTAACCCTACCCTATCCATCAAGGTGTCGGTCTTATCGCGCTTATCAGCAGGGCGCGTGCTGGGGTCGCGTGGCAGACCCACCCGATCAGATGGCCCTTGCGCAGCGCGCCGCCTTCCTTGTTGAGAAGGGTTACGTGTGGCCACACCACAGGCGAGCACGTCGGCCCTCTGATAGCCAACACCAGCGCCTGACGGCTCGACGCCGCTGCTCCAGCTGCCACTTTTTTTTTCTGCGGCGACGACAGGGGACGCTGGTTGCAACCCTGGCCCGCCGCCTATCTCGCCTGCAAACCCCCCGCCGATCGTGCTTGCCACTGCCCCGAAGTCGCCGGCACGAGACCCCAGACCCTGAGCTAATGGGGGCAGCCAGCAGTTTCAAGTTGGCCCAGGAACCGGCCTTCTGTGTACACTGCCTGAAGGCTCCACGACAGGCACGCGCTGCCACCTTCTCTACACACCTTCTCTACACCTCTCTATCCTCTCTCGACGAGTGCGTGATGCTGCCGCCCAACACACGCGGCTCGTAAATAGGAGATGAAGGTTAGATGAAGATGAGCAGGGCCGAACGCGTGTTTCACCACGGGGCGCGCTGCGTTCCCCTGGATTCAGGCTTGCCCCGGCCTCCAATTTTGAAGATATTGTCGCTTCCTGCTCTCAGACTCAGCAGCCCTCATATAATCCGTCGTCTGCCTCGCTGACACTTGACACTTGGTCATCTGTGACATTGACACTTACACCGCCCTACGTACATACACCCACTACCATGGAGTCCGGACAAGGATTATGGAAGAAGCGCATCCTCGTGCCCTTTTGGATACTGCGGATATGCATCATGGTCTTGGTCATTGCCGTGTATGCGTACACGCTGCGCACGCTGAGGGACCTCGAAGACTTTACTGAACCGGCGACTGGGTACGCCGCCCGCCCGCGCAAGCACCTACGCACCCGCATCAACTGACAGCCTGCAGAACAGTCGTGCTCTTCATTCTCTTCGTGGCCGTTGTGCTGCTGATCGATGTGCTCGCCATTCTCCTCTTCCTTCGCGATGCGCTCAAGCCAAACACATTCCTGACTATGAACTGCTTCCAAACGGGCTTCTGGGGCGGAGTCTTGGTCATTGAGTTGATATCCATTGGCCAAGGCGCCACTGCCGTCGGAATTGGTTTTAGTGTTTTTGTCTTGTACGTTGGAGCTTGTGGCGGAGCCGTTGGGTAGTACTGACTCGCAACAGCGTCACCTTTCTCGGCCTTCTCATCTACTCCATCATCGGCTATCGCCGCGCAAAAGCAGCAGGCCAGCGAGGCCAGTACGCGCCTGCACACAACCCGGCGCTCGCCACTGGGCACAGTGGCGTGCCTGAGCAAAATACAGCATACCACTCGCAGACGCAGCCACCCGCCGAGACACAGGACCACTATCCGCCTGCATACCAGTCTGGCGCAGCAGGGGATTATTACCACCAGCAGCCTATGAAGCCCGCCCACATAGTTTGACATGGTTGCTGCAAAGCCATGACGACTCACCGCGTTTCGGCGACTCGGCAGAATTAATAATATGACGGTGTTGTGTGCGCCGATATGATGCGAATAGCTTGTACGAAGGAGGTGGTGCGGACAAATCATAGTTCGCATGTCTCAACGCTCTTACCTGGGCCTCACTTGTCATGCATGCCTGGCTTGGTGCGACGGGCTAGCTGGACAGACGCAAGTGAGGCGACAGGGACGCTTGTATGCATCTCGAGCACGTCCAGAGTCTGTAACACGCGTTGGAAATGCTCGTGTTCTTTATTTACACGTAGAGCAGAGGTGGACTGCAAGGTACGGCTTTCGCAGGGGTTGGTTTGTCCGTCGCTTGGAGTTCCTGTGGGGAGCGGGCCGTTGTACCCATGTACCTAGGGCCGGGAAATAATCAGATAGGGCAGGCGTCAAAGAAAAATGACTCCCAACGCAATTTATTTTTGCTTCGAGGGAACAGTTCAATACCCACCGTGCTGGTGACAGTGAAACAAGGGCGTGAATGATGTCCCAGCATGATCGCACGTGCGAACCTCCACGGGGCGCAGCTGCTGCTTCTAGTCGCCTGCGCCGGCACCAGGCCCAGTTCAGCCCCGATGCCTTAGCCAGGCTTGGGACTTGTCTCCGCTGCTCAGGCCAACGTCCACTCACATCACGCAACTCGCAAACTTCACCATGTCGTCGTTGTTTTGCTCATTTATGCGGCGGGCAATCACGTTGCCGCTATCCGCACGTTGCTCGGGCACGCTGCCCTGGCGCTGTTCCACGGCTGTGTATTGACCGAATGTAATGCATCCGCAGGCCTTTAGTGTCGTCTACAAAGGGGACTTATTGGCCGGGAGTAGGATGCTTTGGTCTTGGTACGTACCTATATCTTGAGACGGAGAGAAGGCAAATGTTTGTTTGACACCCTCCACTGCCAACTCGCTCCTTGCTTGTCGTTACATACGTGTCTCATCGTCCGCTCGTTTGTCCAAGATGCGTTCGTTTCTCCTCCTCGCCGCCGCCGCCGCCACCGTGCCGCTTGCACAGGCCGTACGTGTCGTCCAGTCAAACGACGATGGCTGGGCCGAGGGCAACCTCCGCACTTTTTTCGATGTTTTGGTAGCTGCAGGACATGACGTGGTGCTGTCTGGACCGGCGGAGAACGAGTCTGGAAAGGGTTTGTGGCCACACATGTACACACACGTACGACAAACAATAAACTGACTTGTCCAGGCTCAAGCGACGCTCCGCCCACGGTCGTCGACAGCGATGGCTGCATCTACAAGTCCTGTCCTCCCGGAAGCCCCCCGACAGGTGCCAACAAGACTGATCCTCGCCTCAACTACGTCAACTCGTTTCCCGTGACCTCTATCAAAAACGGCATTGACGTTACGGCGCCTGCCCTCTGGAACGGCGCCAAGCCCGAAATCGCCCTTACCGGTCCGAACGTAGGAACCAATCTCGACATCCAGCTCCCATTCTCGGGCACTGTGGGCGCGGCTGTGTATGCCGTCTCTCAGCAAATCCCAGCCATTGCCTTCTCTGCAAGGAACAATGACCGCGCCTCCTTCACCGCTCCCACGCCTCTGCACAGCAAAATCTACGCCGAGCTCGCCCTCAACATTACCAGCACCATCATTGCGAGCGGAAAGCCCTACCTTCCGGCCAACACTTTTCTGAACGTCAACTTCCCAAATGCCGACCAGGGCAAGTGCGACGACCCCAAGAAGTTCAAGTACATCTTCACTCGCATCAGCACTGGAGTATTTAGTTCGCGCGACGCAAACTGGTGCGGTAGCACCCGCCTGCCATGGGAGGCCGACGTCATCCTGTTCAAGGGCGACGGCTGCTACGTTTCCATCAGCCCGGGCGATGCCAAGGACAAGACGACTCTAAACGACGCCGCTGTCCAGATGCAGATCATCAACAAGCTCAAGCCGATTCTGTCGTGCCTGCCTTAGACGCTGTCAATGGTAGGGGTGTTGAGATAAAAATAATTGATGAGACGATAATTTCAATCTTTGATGCATTTTGACCGTATGACTGTATTCTGACTGAACATTGATAGCGGCGAGCACGTGAATGAGTTATCAGCATTTTGGAGTCGCGATTGTTCCTTTGAGATACGCAGGCAAAATTTAACGAATATAACAGGCGAGCACAACAGTGGTTATCAACACTATAGAGTCACGATTTCACAGATATGACAGTCCAGCACGTGAATGATGAGTCATCAGCATCTTGGACTCATGCAGGATCATTCCTTTGAGATAGGCGAGTCACGATTCGGCGGATATAACAGTCGTATTCTGTTTTGAAAAGAAGGAAAAATAACGTTGTATTTGATGGCCGACAACATGCAGGCCACGTCTGACACCGGCGAGGATGCACCCTCCGCACAAGATGCCACCCCATCCCTTGCATCACGAATGAAATCGTACGAGGCGCAATTCGACTACGTTCTACCTTCCGACAAGCCCATCATCTTCCGTCTAGATGGCCACGGCTTTTCACGTTTCACATCGCACTTTGCGCGGCCATTTGACGAGCGCATCCACTGCGCCATGCTCTCCACATGCATCGACCTGCTCAGCTTCTTCCCCCAAGCCACACTCGCATACACGCAATCCGACGAGATCACCCTCGTCTTCCCCACCGGCGTTCAAACCTTCAGCGACCGCATCCAGAAACTTTGTAGTCTGAGCGCCAGCTACTGCTCCGTCCGTTTCAACAAGCATCTCTCTGATGCGCTGCACGCTATGCCCGACCCCCCGCTCACAGGAAACGTGGAGAAGATTGACGGCACAGCTCATTTTGACGCGCGGATTTTTGCTGTGCCGTCTGTCCAGGAGGTTTTGAATTGCCTCATTTGGCGCTGCCGGAACGACGCTGTGCGCAATGCTGTGTCGGGATTCGCCAGGACCCTGTACACGCCTCGTCAGATGCACGGCAAGAAGACGAACGAGCTCATTGACATGATGTTCAAAGAGAAGGGCATCAAGTTTGAGGATGCAGTGCCAAAATGGGCAATTGAGGGCTGTCTGATTAAGCGCGAGCAATACGAGCACGAGGGCGTGAATAAGCAGACGGGTCAGATTGAGAAGACGTTTAGAACCAGAGCTAGAGCTGAGGATAGAGGTGTGCGGAACTTCGATGATGCAGGACTCAAGTTGGTCACGGACAAGTATTGGTAGCTTTAGTTTGAATACTTGAAGTAGTTTAATGATAATGCTTTATCTCAAGGATGAAAATATCCAAATCTAGCTTGCGAAAACAAAAGTTGAATAATGAATAAAAAAGAAAAAGAAAAAACTACTTCTAGCAACTTACGAACATATGCCTTGCACATGTATAGGCATGACAGAAAAAAAAAGGCAAAAAAAGAAGATGGGGCCTGACCGGGATTCGACTGTAACGCTGTTAGAAAACACGTTTGATTATGCGAATCTTGGTGGGTGCAACTTACACCCGGGGCCTCCTGCAGAATAGGCTAGTTCAAGCAGATGCTTGTTTCCCAAAGCAGGAATCATACCACTAGACCATCAGGCCGGATTACATGACTCTTTGAGAGAGGATGATGGTGTTGTGGCGACTTCTAGCATTTATCAATGCGGCACGGAAAACAGGTGGGAAGGAGGCTGTGTAATGATCAGGCTCACATGTTGCAGCTTTCTCGGTAGCGGGGGAAAGTGAGGGGTTAGTGGGTTAAGCGAGGGCTGTGTGGTACCCCGCTTTCTATCTTGTGCATTCTTACACTTAGGGACAGAAAGCTTGGGTCTGGTTATTGCATTACTGGAACCAGTTTATTTCTTCATGTATCAGAATATTAAAAAAAAAACTTGCGTAAATAAATTACATGGTGTAAAGCAAACTGGTATCTTAACAAAACTCTTTACTCCCATTTTTCGCCGCCTTATGAAATGCATCAAGTACAACCACTAAAACAATGCGCTTCTAAGCTCCACGTAAACAATTCATGCATCTACGTAATTCATGTCAGATCTAGGACCTCAATAGTACTTTCCCGCCATTTGCGCCTTTCTTTTCCCTTGCGCGAGACCTCGGGCGATGCTTCTTCCCCTGGTTTCTGGGGACTGTCAAGGTCGACGTAGTCCCAGGCGCCTATTACGCTCTTTCGGAGGACAATGGCGCGCTTCTTCTTGCCCTGGGCTTTCCATGCTGCGGGTGGTGATGTGGGCTTTTGCTCGCTTGGCGATTGTTCAGCGGATGATTCTGAGGAACGCGTTGAGGGACGAGATGTTGGGGTTGCGGCTGGTGGTTGTGGTGCTGGCGCATCCTTCCCAACAAGAGATGAGTGTTCGGTCAGGTCGAGTGTGTCTACCTTTGGAGATGTTGATCTTGATTTTGTCACTGAAATTTGGGGAGATGTCAGGTCAAGGCTGTCAACATCGGGGCTTGAAGGTTTGGTATTATTGGGCCGTGTAGTTGAGCCAAGAGTATCTCTGATACTCTTTTGTTTGCCTGACGTAGTTGACGAAGCCGAACTGGCAGATCCATGAGATACATGAGATGCATTTGATGATATTGAGGTCAGAGGCGGCCGTGTTGATGTTACAGTACTTTTCGTACGGCGTGGGGATTCTGTACGTCTTGGCGAGGAGAGGGTCAAGTCCAGTGAATCGACATCTTCGGATCGTGGACGAAGTTGCGGCGCAGGGACTGGCGCCACACTCAACGAAGGGGTGGTGCTTCTCTGCTTTGTTGGTGACATTGATGCTCGCCATGCATCTAATGTACCTTGCTTTGGTGCAGATGGATTTTGAGAAGCCCCTGTAGCTGCGTTTTTGCCCGTCCTTGTCCTGGCCTTCTTCGCTGGCAGTGGCGAAGGTGAGGGATTTGCAGGAGAATCAACGAGATCTAATATTTCTATCGTATTCCGAAGTGGGGGCGTAGTAGGTCTTTCCAAGATGTCGCTGGTATCGGCAGGAAGCGTCTTTGAGCGCTGCATTGGAGCCCGCCTTCTCCGCTTGGTAATGCTTGCAGGTAGCTCTTCTGGGATTGGGGATATTGACTTCTCGCGCTCTGGCTGGGATGATACTGTGGCTCGTGGTCTGGCTGGCGGCGAGGATAGCAAGTCAATCATTTCAGTCTGCGCTTCTGCGGTCTGAGATGACACTGGAGTATCACTAGTCTTTTCTTGTGCCTTTGCAAGTGCTCGTGACGCTCTCAGACCAGGCTTTGTCACTTTAGCGAATGCCTCAATGCGAACTTGAGGTTGTTCTTTTGTTGGTTTTGTCCGTCTTGTAGTCTTCGTCTTTGGTGCGGCGGCACCAGTGTCCTGAACCGATGCTGCTCGCCTAGGCCTCTGCTTGTTCTGTCGCTCGGCCTCCCAGTCTTGCACCTTGAGTGGTACCCCAACCTTGACAAACGTCTCCATGACCCATATACGTGCTGGCTTTTCGGGATCGAACTTTGTGGGCCCACGTTTCCTAGGACCCTCATCCTCCAGATCCTCGGCCAAGTCCTCATCGAGATCCGCATCTCCTGCGCCTTGTTGGGAACTAGGTGGTGGTTCCACATCATCATCTGGATCTTCTTGACTGAGATCAATTTTCACGAGCTCAATGGGCGTGAAGCTTACACGAAGCTCCGTGCAGTGATCAGTGACGGCATGCTGGCGTTTGCCGTGAAGTCCTTTGATGAGCGTTGCCTCGTCTTCTTGTATGGCTTGCAGGTCGTCGGTAGGTAGACGATTGATCTGTTCAGCGCGCATCCGAAGCTGGCGAACGACCAGACATGGTGCCAAACTGCGTACAAAGTGTTTTGCGCCCTCGAGTTTCACCCAATCAAAGGCATCTTGCGTAAACTCTCGCAAGCCTGGGAAGTCAAGTTCCCTATCCCAGTTGATTGACCGACGCAACTTGTCTAGTCCAGCTTGGTTCGAGATAGCTGGATGTGTGTAGTATCCCAGAATGTCAAGTCGAGGAAAGTCGTCGGGAATCTTCAGCGCACCGTGCTTGCGCTTGAAGAACTTGCTTTCATTGGTCCTCAGTTCGTGCTGCAATCGCTCTCTCCACTTAGCCATGGCTCTGGAGTCATTCCTGGGAATCTTGCACAGGTCGGCGCCAAAGCCCGCCTTTGCTGCCTCGCATGCGGTCTTTGGGCCACAACCAGGTATACCCTCAGGCACGTAATCTCCTCCACTCATCAGCGCGACCAAAATCATGCCTTCGCGATCCAGCCCCGACGGCCCATTTTTCGTTTCGACTGCATCGTATACGTTTACGTGGGTTGGTGTCTTTCCCGATTTTTCCGGCGACCAGTTTCGGATAGTCACGCCGCTGCCAAACATGAGCGTGTCCACATCTTCACTGAGAACAGCATCGACAATGCCTTCCCTCTGCATCAATGCGCACTCTGCTTCAGCCTCGCCCGGCGCAAGATGTATGGGGTATCCAAACTGCTTTAGCAGCTGCTTGGCGAGGAATTCGGGAATCGAAGCAACATTCGGGCCAGTGCGCTTGTTGCGCTTAAAGGGTGGCTTGTTTGGTCCATCAAAGACGAAAATGGGGTGTATAGCGAGCGAAATCAAGCGCAGAAGGCGGTAGTAAAAGGTTCGCAGCGCTGGGTTGGTGCCACCTGTTCATAGTCAGTACCCTGCAGGGCTTATGTGTCTGAGTTACCTGCCTTTGCTGGCTTGAATCTGGAAAAGCCATATTGACGTGTCGATAGCAATGCGCAGCGGACGGCCAGTTTCTTCGAACTTTTCGACGGCGAGCTTGGCGAGGGCTACGCGCGTGCCTGGGCCGATTTCCTTGTAGATTCTGCATGGGTCAGTATGTGATGATACGATAGAGCATGCGCGACGCACCCGTGAATACCCATTGCAGCTCCATAGTCTGGCTGGATCGTCGAACCGGCTGCCTGGTTTGCGATGTTGCGCGCAGCTAGCGTCGATAAGATTGTTGCCACGACAACAACGCGTCACCCGTCCCACCTGCCCACGGATGCACGTTTATTCCCCACCATGCCATCCCTATCGCACTAACACCTCTGACACTTCTCACAAAGAAGACCCTTGACAATGGCGCCCCGCGGTCGCAGCGTGACGGCGTCCGAGGACGCCCACTCGGACCGCAGCTACGACTCCAGCCCGGACCCTCTTGCCATATCCTTTGACGACAACATTCCCTCAGCTCATCGCAAGCCCACACCCAGAAAACTACTCATTCCCAGCTCGCCCAGCAAGCAGCAAAGTCGCCTAAATGCCTCCGAGATGATGTTCTCGTCGCCGTCCAAGTCTATGACACTGAGCACCCCGCGCGGCAACGGCGCAAGCCCCTGGCGCATCAAGGTCACCGTCCAGGCCGAACCGGAAGACGATGGCGAGCACGCCGAATCGCCATCAGTGAAGAGGGTGACGAGAACAAAGACAACAACCGTACCATTGAAAGACCCCGATGCCTCGTCACCAGTCAAGCGACCCCGCGGCCGCCCTAGGAAATCTGATATTGGATCAACACCCAGGGCGAAGCGAAGGGGAACCCCTATCAAGAGACCGGCGCAATTCAGTTCCCCAACGAAAATTATGCAAGATAGCGAGTCGGGCGCGGCCGACGTAGATACCGATATACCACCCAGGAAGCGAAGAGGTCGCCCTAGGAAAAGCGCTCAGCCACCAACTCAAGACACAGATGCTACAGAAGAGCCAGGAACGAGCCCACACTCTACTCGCGAAGTGACACCCCTGCCAACGGCAAGCTCAAGATCTGGAGGATTGAAGAAGAACACGCGATTTGCGGACATTACAAGCCCAGACGTTGAGAACGTGGACGATGTGATGCGAGCGTCGCCAGAATCTGAGCCCTCTCCCAGCATAGGCACTCCAGCCCAACAAAACCTAAGAAATGCCATGCGCGCACGCAGAGGCACACCACATGTGAAGAAGGTGGCTATTATCGAATCAGACGAAGACGAAGAAGGCAGCGATGTTCTTACGCCAACCAGTGGTGAAGAAGAAAACGCTCTACCAGAAAGCCAGCATTTGAGTGCGACGGGAGACGAGGAGAATGTGCTCACACCAAGTGAGTCCTCGGCGCAGTCGAGCGACTCAAGTGACAGTGGGTCGGACGCAACTGGCGACGATGGCGCTGGTCAAGTCGCCCAAGAATTTGAAGACGATGATGAAACACAGGGCCAACAATTTGTTTTTGACGAAGGCACTACTAGGATGCCGGATGACACGACCATGTTGGATAGCGAAACCTTTAGCATGATATCCGTTGAATCTCTGCAGAGTAATGGAGCTCGCGCCAGCCCGTCAAACACCATGCTTTCCAATGCAACAGCTGCTCCAAGACCCCAGTCGTCACTGAGGAACGAGTACTTGGGACCATCTACGAATGCCACATCCGAGCCCGAACCCACGACTCGCCAAGAGCAGGTACCAGCGATAGTAGCCCCTGAAGACACTGCGTCCACCGACACAGTACGCCCAAAGCTATCACGCCATGTGACGCCCGCTACAGACTCTGAGGTGCCTTCCGCTCCACCTGTACTACTTCCCGTTCTGCCCGCTCCCACGAAATCGCCATCTCCGACACTTGGGCGAGCTGTGACTGCTGGCGTAGCTTTGCAAGGCCTGCTAGACCCTGATCGACTCACCCCAGAGGTTCTCCAAAATACGCCCCAAGCGAAGCGCGGCTCACTGGATGATCTCTTCCGAGGGTTCAGCTCAGGCACGCGCAAAGATCTCCAGGCCGGCCTGCGACTCGGCGAGCAGCTTGCGCAGGGAGGGGAGGATAACGCGCCTGGTCACTCGAGCCCTACAAGGGGCCCGTCTACGGCAGCGCCCAAAGAAGGTGTGTTCCGAACGCAACGAAAATATCGGGAATCACGTCTTCTTACACCCGAAGACCAGGATCATGTTATCACAGCGGCGGAGCCAGCAGTCGCCACGAGCGATGTCCAGTACCCGACGTTGAATGTTGAGGAGACGGAAAAAGTACCCTTGAGCCCAGCACGGAGCGAGTCCGCAATGAGCTGGCAAGCCAACACTCCTCCCCGCGCATCCGGAAGCCCAGTCAGACAGGACAGTGCCATGAATGACGTTCAAGAAGAGGGACCCGCAGATGCCCCTGCAGAAGTCCCTGCTGAGAAACCGGCTCACGAAGACTTTGGTGATATCTGGCAAGAGGAAGCTAGTCGCTCAGTGATCTCGATCAACCAGGACGAAGTTCCCACAGAAAAGTCTCCTGAAGTACACGATCTCTTCACGGACGCCGATGTTGTCAGGCCTGCTCGCGGCAGAACCGCCCGGACCTGGCGTCGTAGGAGGATGAATGAAGCAGCGGAGTCACGACAAGAACCTGCGGCGACACGCACGGAACCAGCAGTCACCCAACAAGCAGAAGACAAAGCGCCCGAAGAACAACCCAAGCAAGCCAATGTACCAAATGCCAGGAGTGAGGAAAGTGATGACAGCGGCATGTTCTTCCAATCAAATGTACCCGAGCAGAAGCGCCCTTCGCGATTTGAGAGACGGCGACCAAGAAGACAAGAAACAGAGAAGGTGAATATTGCTGAGATTATTGAGCAGGGTGAGAGCTTTGTACCATCTTCTCCGCCCGTGGTTGCAAAGAAGGCGTCTCCCCCAACCAAGCCAAACCCGTTCCTAGACACGCCACCTCGTTTTCAGGCACTCATGAGCTCGCCCAAGAAGAGTAGTCCTTTGAGGCGGGAGCTTCACAGCGGCGATATTTCAACTAGCTCAGTGCAGCAATTTGAGGAGTCCACACTGCCGGTCGCACAAAGCTCGCCATTCCACACAGTTGTTGATGGAGATAGCAAAATCTCTGCCGCATCGGATCAACGACAATTCCGAATGGAAATGGAGGGAGATACCGCTTCAACCATTGTCCGCGTACGTGAGGAGGCCAATGAGTACCTCGACGCATATGAGCCGCAAGAACGAAGCTTGAACGAGATCACAGAGGTTACCGAGCCGAGCCGAACACAAATAGACCGGAGTCTTTTGCCATCGAGTCCACCAAAGATGCAGCGGCGGTTCGAGCAGCGCCTGCTCTCTGCCCGCAAACCTTCGCCGCTTTCCAAGACTGTACAACGCCCAGACGATGAACACGTTCCGTCACGGCAGGAATCAGCGCGTGCTGAAGAGCCGCAGATAATTAGCTCGTCTCCTGAGCCTAGCTCCAGCGAAGAGTCCGAAGCCAGCTCCAGGGCAGGTACTCAACCAGAAACGCAGCCTGATCTGGCTTCGAGCGCTTTGGCAACATCCCACTTCATTCAACAAATACCACACCCCATCCTTTCTCGCATGACACCGCTACCAAAGGTCGAACCCTGGACAAGGACACACTACAAAGCGCTTGACAAGCTCTACGCAATGCACCTCAAGCACCCAGCGCTTTTCTGCCCTTTCAACGTTCCCCCAACACCGCTCTCGATCACAAACGGTCAGCTCCTGCGCCGCTTCCTCGCCGACAACGGCAACCTGCCCTACGTGGGTGCCGTCTTCCACGCCTGGGGCTACAGTATGGTCATGACGGCGGAGCTTGTCGTCCTCTGCAGTGTTTTTATGGATGTGATGAACTTGAAGAGCGAAGCAGAGTACGAGAGCGTCACTGGAAAGAGGCTACAAGTTGGTGACTGTGCGCCTGGTAGGCTCGGTGACTGGATCTCGGGTGAGGATGTCCTGCAAAGGCTTGCTACTGTTGTCATGGGCGAGAGCGTCAGGAGAGACGAGCGCGCGGGTCTTGAGATTGACCGCTCGAGAGGGCTGCAGATTGAGTGGCCCCAGAGGCGGTGATTCTGATTATCTTTTTCTGATGCTTGGAGTTTGGGATTGGGAAATGGATACCACGTGATGATTTTGTAATGGCTTTCAGGTGTTGGGTTGGCAGTTTTGATTGAGCAAGATACCTCGTTGTTATGAAATTATTGTTCTATTCTTTATACACCTTCTTGGACACTAAGCGCTGAGAAATGCAGTCTCTTTACTTCGAGTATCATGACCTGTACGTGTTGAAAAAGAAAAGAAGAGTGCATTGGTACCATAAAAAATATTGAATGCTGCGTGCAAACAGTTTGTTCTTGTAGTCGCGCTGCTGGAGGCAAAAAAGGCAAAAAAAGAAACTAACGGGCTCAACCGGGATTCGACTATAACACTGTTAGAACATTGTGCTGATGCGAATCTGACTGGGTGCAACTTACACCCGGGGCCTCCTGCAGAATAGGCTAGAAGCGACGAATCGCTTTTTCCCAAAGCAGGAATCATACCACTAGACCATTAAGCCGTTGTAGTTTATTCCTTTTCGATGACTAATCTTAGGATAACACGTATCATATTGGAGGCGCGAACGAAATTCTGTGGAGGAACCAAACTCAACGGATGGTAGCGAGATGACAAAGTGGAGAGGGTGGAGTATGCGGCGTTGAGGCCATGCAGGCCTGAGTCATCATGCGAGGCGGTCTGGCGGTCAAGCTCGATTTAGTGATACACGCATGGAGACAGTCATCAAGAATTGAGCATCAATATTGTACATTCGGCAAGTCTACATGCGCGTATACAAAGCCTGACCCGTGAGCCTCGCCACGGCGGCTAATGCGATTGTATAGCAAGTACCAAGTTAAACAAAAAAGACTCGCTCACTTTTCGCTTGGTGGTGGTGGTGGTACCGCAAAGGAATTAATGTCGGAAGAATGAGTGCAAACATTTCCTCACTTCATCTTTGCCTTTTCCCGCTTCTCCTGTAGATACTTCCATGACTTTGAGAAGCCCGCTGTAAGGGGACCCTTGAGCGTTTGGATGGTTGAAGGCCACTTGACGGTCTGATTGATTGCCTTTGTGACCATCTGTGGAATGTCCTTTTCAGCTGCTATCCGCCTGTCAAATTCACCAGCAACTTGCTTCTTCAGGATGCCCCCTGATGATTCATCCTTGCGTGCTTCCAGCATTTGCTGGTACTCACGACCTGAGATGCCAAACTTGCCACGGTACTGAAAGTAGACCTTCTCGCGGAACTTCTTAGGAAGCCGCCTGACCATGCTGGCGCGTCGCTCTGGGTCCATGTCTTGCGACATCTTTTGATTGAGGTTGTCGTCCTCCATCCAGCCCGACTTGCGAATCACCGACTCGTCAGCGTATCGAATGTTTGGTAGCGACATGATGAGGTCATGGTAGAGGTATCGGAAGTTGCGTATCTGGTGTGTAACGATGTTGTCAATCTTCTTGGGGTTCTCGCTACCATACTGCATGCGAGGGTCGCCCTGGTAGCTTAAGCCTGTGATTGTAGAGTATAATTCCTTCTCAGTAAACGTCTCGGGCAGCAACAAAAGTGCGCATCGCACCGCGGATATAAGGTTGCGTTGGTTTGCGATGCGTAGATTGGGCTCTTCGTGAAGAATCTTGACGGGCTTGTGCAGGCGGCCAGCGAAGTATAGTGTGTCCCACTCGGTGAGGTCGCGGAGGAGGGTTTCGTAGTTGACGACGGCGTATTTGATCATGGTTCCGTTTACTACAACGTATGGATTAAAGTACGCGCCCGCGCCATACTTTTCTTGCACATGGCTGACGACACCAGAGCCGAGCGAACCAAGGAAAGAATAGTGGTCCCTGTGCTCGCGCAGATTGAGCGAATGGAAGTGCTGAGAGAACCGCGGCGTCAGGATGAAGTCAATCATCTTCCCCCCGCCCTTTTGCCATTTCAATATCGCCTCAGGGGGATTCGGATGAGGCGATTGCGTCGTGCGCGAAGCTGTCGCAGCGGACTGGGGAAAGACGCCAGAGCCGTAGGCAAACGCATAAGTGACAGGGGGGAATCTCCGAAGAATGCCCCGCAATGCCCGCTTGAAGTCCTCATTCGTTTGCATTAGCTGGTTCTTCCCAAAGTCCTTGGGCAGCTCTGTAAAGTCCGACACGGAGGGAGCTTCATCTTCCCAGTCGGGGGGCAGCGATTGGAACGCATGGGGTGCATCGGTGGGCGCCGTCTTCTGAGAAGACAAAAAACGGCGATTGGCCTGCACAAGAGGCCGTTTACACCAGGCTATCCGAAATACTGGCTGGTGTCGATACATTCTTGTGTAGCAGTCGATGCCTGCGGTTGCGCAAAGTGAGGACCCGGATGACGTAAGCGTGTTGTGCCTCAACAGGTCTTGGCGGATCAGATGTTTGGTTTGATGTTTGGTATCTGCCTGCCGCGTCTCCAAACGCGACTTCTCTCTCCATCCCACCCACCCCACACCACGCCAGACCCCTAACACACAATACTGTATAGGCAATTGAGACCTGCTGTACCCAAACAGTAGGAACCGCAGAAAACAAAGCCTAGAATACCCAACCACGACTTCAACCAACGCCATGGACGCGTCGCTGGCTTCGTTCCACGCGCGTCTCGCTACATTTGAGGGAGCAGCCGCGACTGGAAAAGGAAGACGCACCAGCAATAGGGGCAAGAAGGCAGTTGCAAAGCCAAAAGCCGCATGGCCCCTTGAAGCGCCCTCTGCACAAGATTTAGCCTACGCCGGTTTTGTCTGGAAGCCCACATCTACAAGCCCGGACAATGTCCAATGCTTCAGCTGCGAGTGCCAGCTAGACGGCTGGGAAGAGGCAGACGTCCCTGCCTTTGAGCACGCAACACACTCCCCAAGCTGTGGGTTCGCAATCATCGCTTGTATCCGCCTGCGTGCGGGCGACCCTGGCAGGACTGAAGATGATCCGACCTCCGAGGCCATGGTAGCCGCTCGCCGCTCAACATTTGGCGACATGTGGCCCCTCGATGTCTCTGCTGGTTACCCGAGTGTTGACCAGATGGTGGCAGCTGGCTGGTTCTACGACCCATCAACAGACACTCCAGACGGCGTGACCTGCCCATACTGTTCTTTGGCACTGGATGCATGGGATATTGGCGACGACCCTATGCAAGAGCACCGCCGACGGTCCCCTGAATGTCTCTTCTTCACACTCTCCGAACTCTACAAGCCTGCTCCGGCACCCAAGAAGACCAAGCGTGCGTCGAAGGCTAAGCGCTCGTCGACCCGTTCGTCCATTGCGTCCACAGCTAGCAAGAGGGCCACCCGCAGCAAGAAACGAACGAGTGAGGCAGTTGAAGATACTGAATACTCCGAAGTCATCCAACCAGCCCCGAAACGCGTACGATCTGCCAGTATCGAGAGCTTCCCTAGCGATCTCCCTGTTGGAACACCCAAGAAGACACCGCAAGGCATCACAGACACTGTCGTGGACGACTTTGACATGTCGAGCTTGCCGGCGGATCTCGCAGTTGGAACCCCTAAGAGGACCCCGCCTATGATGAGCGAGGCCGATGATATTCCAGAACCTATTGTTTGGAAGCCGGCCGACATGGACGCTGTCGTTACATCAGAGGAAGAGGCACACAGCTTTATGAACAGTATTCTGATTGATGCTGGCCTCGACAATATTCAGGCTTCCGACATGTCTCCAGAACGCCTTTATGAAGTGGTCATGGAAGGCCTCACAGACCAAGAGAAGCGCATGACGATTGAGCAATGGGTTCTGTACAACGCAAAGAGGGGTGAAGAGAAGCTCCGCATGGCCTGTGAGCAACAGATACTTACGTTTGAGGCTGAAGGCCGGCGAGCTATGGCAGTACTGGAGGGCATTCCCACGGTCTGATTTGATGCGCGTTTCAAGATTGGAGTACTTGGGAGTTTGGTTGTTGAGATACCCCGGCATCAACATGGCGTTTTGGGATGCATCCTCTTTTACTGTTATTATTTCAAATTGACCTGCAGCCGCCCCTTTCTCCTGCCCTGGGCTTAAGGGGAATCCATTGATGCAGCCGCCTGCAAAGGCTGGCTCCTTGGACGAACCGTCGTAGCCTAGAGGTGGGTTGGATTAGACGAGGCTTTATTATTCTGCTTATCTTGAGGGCAATTTGGCTTGCACGAAACGACGATGTCCAAGGATGGATGATTAGCTCAAATTGAATACCGTACAGACATATCTGGTGGTTTGTTGATAGATAGCAAAGCAATGCAACGCGTGATCACGTGATGTCGCTATGAACTGATGGTATGCACAATCGTTGTTTATTCCACAAAGCCTCGTATTCTTTGGAGATTCTCCAGAAATCCGCCCGTTCTCTGCGGCTGGGGCTGTGGCTTCGGTGCACTACTCTGAGCTGGCTTCTGCTGACCTCGATCCTTGGTCTTTTCTTTCTCCCTGTCGAGTTCCTTCTGCTTATCTTCTGCGAGCTTGACTAGACCTTCGATGAACTTTGTCCTTGCCTTTTCCTCTGCCGTACCCTTCCACACCTGCGCCAGGTCTCTCAGCGCTTGTATCCGTATCTCTGCCTTTTCCATGCCGCCCTCTGGGTCACCTGTGATGAGGTCGGCAATCTCAGAGCGGAGCGAGGCAGCAAATTCTTTGCCTTTTTGTTCGCGTGAGGCGCTGTCCGTACCAGGCTCTGGGGCAGAGACGCTGATGAGCGAGGCTCCTAGCGAGACCTCACTGGGAGGTATGCTCCAGTGCATGGCTTCGCCAAAAACCTTGATTACACTCTCCAGACGTGCGCGGACGGTGGTAAGAGTGCGGAGGTCGGAGATGTATTCGGGTGTGTTGTCCTCGGCTTCTACTGATGCTGGTTCTGGCAGTGCTTCACTGGGTGCGCCTGTTTGTGCTGCAGGGCTTCCAGGTTCCTCCTCTGTAGATTCTACTTTTAGTTTGAGCCCGCCTGGCAGGAACTTTTCGACGTCGCTCTTCAGGCCATCTGTCAAACTCTCTGTAAGCCCTATTGCCTCTCCCCGCAACACCTCAACCTCGTAGGCCAGTCGCCCACCGCTCCGCAGTATATCATCGGTCAGTTGTGTTAGCACTGTCGAAAGTCGAGTCGTATGCGCATTGAGTTGTGAAAGAAGGTCTTGGGTCTGGGAGGAGAGGTCGGCTAACGAAGCGGCATTGCCCGTCTTTGGCCTTGAGCCCAGCGACAGCGAAGGCAGTGTGGCATTGAGGTACTGGGCGGGGTCGAATTGTGCGGCGAGAAAAGGCGCGAGCGCGGGATCTGATACGTGGGTAGACTTGGGCGTCGTCCTTTCTTCGGATACTGCCATGGCGGACACGGGGTTAAGGAGCTATTGCGGGTGTACCTGGATGGGGCTGGTAGCAGTGCCGAACGCTTGGGACCTTGCCGATCGAGTTTCGCTCCCGCACCTAATAGTGGGGGAGGGGCGCGCTACTCAAGCTCCAGGATGCTAGCCCTGCTGATTGTAGGTTCTTACGCTGTTTCTCGGCTATCTGGGTATTCCATGTCTTTTAGGAAGACGCCTATTGTATAGGGCCATTTCCAAGATATCACAGTCAGGGCGGACGGTCAGTGGCTGATCTGTAAGAGCTGGACTGCGGGGTACTTCAGCGCTTATCTCAGCAGCCTCACAAGCCAGCTTCGGCGTGGGGCAGCATGCTGCTCCGGTAAGGCCACCATCCAAGTGACATTAAAGATATTTTCTAGATATATTGACACACGTATTCTTACTCTGTTTGAATATCACACGACCTTGTGTAAAGAGTGATTTGTAAAAGTCTAACAGAATACAGTATACGATAGGTTTAGGCTCGGTCTGAACTTGCAGCACAGAAAAGGGATTACATGTTGCGGCCGGAATAGGAGCGAAGAGAGGCGTCACAGGCTACTTTTCTCTCAACATTTTACACATGCTAGTGCCTGCTTGCTAATATCCAACTTGAGAGTTAGCGTAGGGTAGGAGAAAACCAGGGTCACTTCAAGTAGTTCAAATATCATAATCAGGCTAAATTGTAGATGGGAAGAACCAGAATGCGAAATGAGTCGATCCAACGCGTTTTGCTAATAGAGAGCTACACACTGGATATCTCAGGCGGAGCCAGCGCCACACCCGACCGCGCCACACCCAAGCTAGCACTGGCTGAGCCCCAAACTCCACCTTTTCAGGCACCAAAGCCCCATGCATGTACCATTCCCCATTTCGTTGACCGACTTCCAGGCAACTCTGCAGCATGGCATGGAGCCTTGCCAAGGTTCCTTTAGGGCAATTTAGTCCAGTTTGATGTGAACAGAGGCTCTTTATTCCTCTCCCGCTTCCCCTACTTGTCTCCAGTCGCTCGCTCTGGCTGCGGTTACTCAAATCGTGTCCCTCAGTGTTTGCCTATTGGTACACGCGCTCGTCTTTGACGTCACTTGCTGTTTTGTTTCGCATTCCCCGCGCCTTTCACCGTTCCATAGGAATTTCTTAAGCAGTGCCTGCTGGATTTCAGCTGCTCGCCAGGCATCACGCCGCAACCAACTCACTCCACCACCAACCTCAGCGCGCACCACCAGGCTCCGGCCCAGTTCAACTGCCTAAAATTGCACTCGCGCTCTGCTGCCATCGCTCGTTTTGTTTTAAAGGGCTCTCACCATGCCGCGACGGCAATTCCAGGCCGACCTCCAGAAGGCTGCAGACGGCCTCTCGATAGCTGGCATCTCAGATGTGCGACCTGGCGACGACGATGGCGAATTCACTTTTACCTGCATTGCCGATGGCCAGCAGTTGAACATCTCGGCACTCGTTACAGGTGTGTACATGATTTTCGGAGTAGTCATGTTGTGAATTACCCCTCTGTTGGATGTCCAATTACACTGCAGACACTTCGTTAAAGCTGTCCACGAATCGCAATCTACAGAAACCTAACGTTTAGCAGACGTCTCCGATTATCCATCGAGCCACACATGCATGATCTTCGCGGGTGACAACGCTTCTGCGAGTGTCGCTGCCGCTTTAAATGGCATTACAGATGCAGCCACGGCGAAGACCATACCTCAGATTCTTGAGTTAGTATCCAGCCGACTTGAGTCGACAGACGACGATGGCGACCAAGAGATGGTTGATTCACAAGAATTTGACGACTATGAAGATGACGAGGAGAGCGAAGATGAGTATTTCCCTGGCGACGAGGAGATGCTGCCGAGGCACCGGGTTGCACAGAGTGTAGCGGCGTTGGACGGCGGCTTTACCGAAGCCACACCCGCCTTCAAACAGCGCGTTCGGAGCGACCTCTTAACTGCCAAGAGCGAGGGATTCAAGGTTGGGCATCTCGGTGGTCTCATGGATGGCCTAGCGTGCTATGTGTCCTTAGCCATCCGCATATCCAAACTAGGCATCTCTGAAGAAGCAATGAAGGCATGGCAGATTGAGCCTTCAGAGTACCTCGTAGCGATATACCACTACCCGTATGGCTACAAGAGCATGGACGATTTGAAGTCTTATGATCCCCACAAAGCCCGCCGCAGTTTTTCGGTCCGCATTGGCATATGCACGACATACAAACCGACCCTCCAAGAGGCGATGGCAGCATTCACAGCTGTGAGCAAAGAGGATGAGAAACGACGAGACGAATTCTCGCAGGGTGACTCTCAGAACGCTGCGCCTGCAATATCTAGCGGTTTCCGGAATTCGTTTGTTTCGCGGCCTCTGAACGAGCTGTTTGAGCAGCGCTTTCACATGCTTGTGAAGTACCGCTATGGTGGAATGCCATGGCAAGGAGCCGAATCATTCTACAACGACCAGATCCTGAGCTCTTCACATGCAAGTCAAGATGCTTCGCACGACAAGTACTACGAGGACGAGCGTGTCAGCAGCGTTTGGCCCAAAATCGTCACTGCCGACCACATTACCTCTTCAGTCGGCCAAACACACTCGCTGCCTCTAGTTGGAATGCAGTTTGTACTGCGGCACTTTGTGCGTTGTACCGAGTTCTGCTTGATCTGTTTCAGCAAGATGCCCGACGATCTACAAGCGATCAAGCCCTATGTCTGCGATAACCCGCTGTGCCTGTATCAGTACATGTCACTAGGCTTTGGTCCAAGTATTGAGCACGAAATCATTTCTCAACCAAGGGTTGTGGATCTGCTTGTCAGCTTCTGCTATGCCAGTGCGCAGTATGGTCGGCTCAGGGACTTTCCCACTGGTCTGAGTTTGGCTGTTCCACATCCAGCCGTAAGCCAAAATGAGTATTCGAGATTTCAATTAATTCCTCAGTACAGATCCATGCAAGCTACACAACAACATCAAGGACCTCAGAAATATACTCTGGAGCCAGCAGCATTGAGTATGCGGTACAACGAGGCCACACTTGAGATGCTTTTCGAAGATTCCAAGCAAGCCTGTCCTGTAACACAGGGTACCTGGATCATCATCCATGTGGACAATGACCCTAGAGTAATGCATTGCCGCGTGCTTGATACTTCGTTTTACCCAGCGGTTAAGGTGTCTAGCCCTGTCGTCCAGACCACTGTCAATGCCGCGAACGACAGTTATGGCGGACCATCTTTGCATCCTACGCCACCAGCTACGAATACCCAACTGAATAAGGCTCTCCCACCATTACCAGCACACAAGAACCAATTTAGATCGGCCAGTTTCTACATTTACGACCAAAATTTTGACGATCTGCAAGATCACGAGAAGCAGCCGATTATAGCGTTATTGCTGGATCAACTACCTTCTGTTAGGGACATGAGGAAGTTTCTCTTGCGCAATCCGCAGACTTCTCTGAATTCATGGGTCGACCGTCTCTCGCCTGCTTCTCTTGGAGTCTTACGCTGGGTCATTGCCTCAAACCGCGCTTGTATCTTACAGGTTGACGATGAAGGAGCCGCCAGCAGCCGAAGACCTGAAGAGCAGCTCTACGGAATGGGTGGTTGGGCCCAATTCCGCTTCGCCATGGGTGCCCCGGACAAGGAGCGTCGATTTATTCAAGCAGTGCGCCAGACCCAGGACAGGCTGAAGCTCAAGTATCCCACTCTTTTCGCATGGCATGGCAGTCCGCTACAAAACTGGCATAGCATTATTCGAGAAGGACTCCATTTCAAAGAGACGCATCATGGAAGAGCCTATGGCCATGGAGTCTACCATGCCCCTGACGTTAATACCAGCCTGAGTTACTCCAACTTGAACTCTGTTTGTGTTTGGCCAATGAGCGAATTGAGGATCCAGCAGGCCTTGGCTCTCAACGAGATTGTAAACGCGCCACAGGAGTATGTGAGCCAGAGCCCACATCTGGTGGTTGCCCAGCTTGATTGGATCCAGACTCGCTATCTATTTGTAAAGACACAGGCTGATCCTACTGTCGCTGCTCCATCAGCCCCGGCCGCGAAGCCCCTGGAGTTTGTTGAGCAAGACCCAAGTCGCACTCCTCGTGGCGTCGACGGGCCGCTCATCATTCCAATACACGCCATTGCTGCAACCCGTCGGCCTAGGGCGAGGAATTTGGTATGGGTTCTTGGTGCATTTAGTGAGCCTGGGCTAATCGATGCACAGAAGCACAAGCGTCAAAAAGCCTCTGGAAAGTCCCAGTACGACCCAATTGAGATTGACGACGACGATGATGCGGACAGTGTCGCGACCTTTGAAGAGGACCATGCCATTTTCGATTCGGATGATGATACCAGGCCACACCACAGCGCTGACCCTCTCCCTACGCCAAACTCAGTGACTGGCGACAAGGGAAAATCGAAGAGGTCAGCGATTGCGTCCTTTTCGTCGAAAATCTTTGGCAAGTCATCAGCCAAGCCTCTGACTGATTATGTTCCGGGCACACTTGATTACTCAACCCTGCCTATGCTGGAGATGCCGTCGTGGGCTACTACCTCTGCCACCAAGCGCTTGATGAAGGATTTCAAGGACATCATTCAGATCCAAAACAAAGAGCCGCTTCATGAACTCGGCTGGCATATTGACGAAGACAAAATCGATAATATTTACCAGTGGATTGTCGAGCTCCATTCATTTGATCCTGCCTTGCCGCTTGCACAGGACATGAAGAAGAAGGACATTAAGAGCATTGTGTTGGAGCTGCGCTTTGGCAAGGATCACCCTATGAGTCCGCCATTTGTTCGGGTCATTCGTCCTCGCTTCCTTGGCTTCAACCAGGGCGGAGGCGGTCACGTTACTGCTGGTGGTGCCATGTGCATGCAACTTCTGACCAACGACGGCTGGAGTGCTGTTTCCTCGATTGAATCCGTCCTTCTCCAGGTCCGTATGGCTATTTCCAGCACCGATCCAAAGCCCGCTCGTTTGCAGTCGGGTGGTCCGTCGGACTATGGTGTTGGCGAGGCAGTTGAGGCATACATTCGAGCTTGCAATGCACATGGATGGACTGTTCCGCCGGGGTTCAAGGAGATGGCTTATGGTGGTTCGGCAGGCGGCATGTATGGCCATTAGATGAGTTTTTAAAGTCTGCTCTCAGCATCGACTTGCATGATGGTTGCGGCGTTCGGGTTGTGGGATGAGGCCAGATTCGTTTCCTTTCTATCAAAGGCGTTTTGGGAACGGTGTGCATTGGGTGGCGTAGCATACGATAACTCATCGCCACGAGACTGTCCATATACACGGACAATGATAAGACATGAGATAGAAATCAATAGTAGTGAATACTTCTTCTTTGTGAGGGTTTCTCACTTGAAAATATGGGTATCATTAACGAAAACAGCACTGAAGTACTACATAGACTCCAGCCAGCTTCCAACGAGCCAAATGCCCGCACACCCAGCCAAGGCTGCAGCACCATAGGCCTGCTTGGTCCAGCCCTGCTCGACATCGATTTTCCAAGCACCTTCTTTTCGCGCACTTTCCGCTGGCAGCTGGCTTACATTGGCCACACTCTGATCGTGTGACTTGGCCACCTTGAAAGCACTTCCAGCCTCTCGTATCCAGCCCGTCTCGTTACGGCTATCCACCTCGACGTTCTGCACATTACCAAAGAAATCCATGACCTTTCTGTTCCTGGCTTCTTGCTCTCCACCAGCAAAGAGATCGTACCTGATGCCGGGGTGACTGTGAATCTTTTCCTCGTCGTAGCTATCAAACAAGTCGCCCATTGTCAGTTTGCTCGTGGGGTCCTTGACCTGGTTCTCAAGGAACTCGAGGTTGTAGTACGTGTAGCGGTCGATGACGGCGACGCCAACGTCGTTGTCAGCATGGTGCGAGTAGGAAGACTGGTCGATTTCCGAGGATCCTGTTGCGAGGATGTTGGGAGAGTAGAATTTCGAGTACATGGTGTTTGCCTGGCAGGTGTCGATCATGAAGAGGATCTCGTGGTACCTGGTTTGTCAGCGTGCGAACTGGTGTAACAGGCGAAGAGAACCTACCGTTTCTTCTCCCACATTTGGCCAAAAGCATCGGCGAGATCGAAAGCGCTGATTTCCTCCGCGTCCTGGAACTTGAGGAACTCGTTGCCGCCGTGGCCAGTCATGTACACAAGAATATTGCTTCGCTCGTCCGTCATCAAGCGCTTGCTTCGCGGCATGTCTTCGCCCACACGGTCCGTCATGAGGCGGATGAAGTTTTCAACCGTGACTTCGTAGCCTCTGTAGTCGACCTCGATGTTGTCGCCGTAGAGATCAAGCGCGCGGTCGGCATTGTTGTAGACGGTTCCAGGAAAGGCATTCCGTGGGTTACATGCCATGTCATCGGGGAGCATGAGGATGATCTGCGAATCTGGGATGCCCAGGCGCTTCACGGTGCGGTAGACGGAGAGCACATTGGCAAGGTGGCGGTAGTTGAACCAGAAGCGCGAGGTTGAGACGAGGACCGCCCAGTTGGAAGTGTGTTCGCTGGCGGCAAAGGGCGCGGCCAGCAACGCCGTGAGTATCGTAGACCACTTCATCGCTGTGGAGATGGATGTCTACAAGTGAGGGAGACCTGGGGGGCCCTGACGCGCGCTGGAGTTCACCAAGTCGTGTTTGATTGGTGAATCCCGAATCTGACAAATCGGAGATAAGCCGCGATTAACAATCTAGTGTCACGTGGAGGATCGTCTACGCTAGTCGCCAGCCTTGCATCATTACGTCCACATGCCCCGAGCACGCCATACCGTGCATGACAAGATGGTCCCGTAATCTTCTTATCAGCTGGCCTGTCGTCTTAGCCCGCCTTTTCCTTTTCTTTTCTGTTTGCTTCCGACATCACCGTGGCTGAGTCGATTGAACTTCAGCACATCTCCGACATGGCGCCAGACAGGGGTTCCGCGTCCCTGCAGAATGAAAGAGCAGGGCAGGGTCAAGAGACGGATGCGATGCTGGGTCGCACAAGATCGGGCGCAACCAGATATCTGGCTGAGCAGGCGTCGCAGCCGCAAAACTTTACGATTCGGGGTGTGTTGGTCGGCTTGGCGATTGGTGTGGTGATTTGCTTCTCCAATATGTATTTTGGGCTGCAGACGGGTTGGGTCAGCAGCATGGCTATGCCTTCGGCGTTGATTGGATTCGCGTATTTCAAGGTTGTTGCGAAGACGCTCAAGTTGCCATTTACGCCTGTTGAGAATGTCCTGATTCAGTCGGTTGCTGGATCCGTCGGTACCATGCCTCTGGGATGCGGATTTGTGGGCGTCGTTCCGGCACTGAACTACTTGTTGAAACCAGAGGAAAACGGACCGCTCGATATAAGTCTGTGGAAGTTGATTGTCTGGGCCGTGGGAATATGCTTTTTTGGTGTTGTCTTTGCGGTTCCGCTAAGGAAAGAGATGATAATTAGGGAAAAACTCAAGTTTCCGAGCGGGACGGCTACTGCGCTTTTAATCAGGGTGCTCCATGGAGATGAAAAGCCGAAGAGTATGGAAGCTCGCCAGCAAGAGGAGTCTGATGACGGAGAGACTCAGGGGCTACTGCAGGGGTCAAGCGCGCAGCGGGAAGAGCACGATCTTCGGCCATCCATCGACGATAACCTGAACGAGCCTGAAGAGGAGGGAGACTGGAAGGCGAAAATTAGGCTACTACTGATCTCATTTGGTGGATCTGCCCTCTTCACTGTCGTATCCTACTTTATCCCGCAACTGCACGATATTCCTATTTTCGGCCTTACGCTGGGGCACAAGTGGCTGTGGACATTGAATCCTTCACCAGCTTATGTCGGACAAGGTATCATCATGGGACCTGCAACAACATTGCACATGCTGTTGGGTGCCATTATCGGCTGGGGCGTCCTCTCGCCGCTCGCAAAGCACAAAGGATGGGCTCCAGGAGAAGTCTCCGACTGGGCCGATGGCTCAAAAGGATGGATTGTATGGATATCACTGGCCATTATGCTGGCAGACTCTCTCGTCAGCTTAGGGTGGCTTATTCTGCGGCCACTCATCACGATTGGCAGAGCATACTACCCAACTGCCCGGGATCATTTCCAGTCGCATTCCTGGAAAGAAATCTTTACGTTCGATTTCACAACCAACCAACAGTATACTCAGATTGATGGTACAGACACATTAACATCTATCAAGCAACACCTCGCTGCAGACTCCGATCCCGATGCGCCGCCCGAGCATCTCATTTCCAACCGCACCACCATCATCGGGCTCGTCGTGTCCCTGGTCCTCTGCGTTATCGCCGTCCACGTAACATTCCCCGGCCTTATTCCCTTCCGCCTCACGCTGCTATCGCTAGTGCTCGCGCTCCTCCTTTCGATCATGGGAGTCCGCGCGCTTGGCGAGACAGACCTCAATCCCGTCTCTGGCATTTCCAAGCTCACCCAACTCGTCTTTGCGCTCGTCACGCCAACCACTGGACCTGGAGCAAAGAACGCCGTCATTATCAACCTCGTTGCTGGCGCAGTCTCTGAGTCTGCTGCGCTACAGGCGGGTGATCTTTTGCAGGATCTCAAGTGCGGTCATCTGCTCGGTGCAGCACCAAATGCGCAGTTCTGGGGCCAGATGATTGGCTCTGCAGTCGGTGCTGTGGTATCTGCAGTGGTGTACAAACTTTACACAAACGTGTACACTATCCCTGGTGGGCTATTTGAAGTGCCAACAGGCTACGTATGGGTCTTTACTGCACGATTGGTAACGGGCAAGGGACTGCCGCCAATGGTCAAGGAATGGGCGAGCGGAGCTGCCGTCATTTTTGCAGCCAGCACCATTATCAGAGTGTGGGGCAACAACAGGAAGCAGAGAGGTCTCAGTGGGTGGTGGATTGACTTTGTGCCTGGCGGAATCGCCGTCGCTGTCGGTATGTTTCCCTCTAGATGTCAGTGTATCCGTCTTACTAATACGTTGTCCAGGCATGTACAATACCCCTTCTTTCACACTCGCGCGCACTATTGGAGGTCTGATTAGCCTGTGGTGGCGTCGCTGGAAGGGCAGGAGTGAGACACCTATTATTGTACTTGCAAGCGGTCTGATTCTGGGCGAGGGATTGTTTAGTATCATGAATCTTTTGTTGGCTAGTCTGAATGTGCCGCATTTGTAGTGTATTTAGTAACAATTGCGACAGAATGCCAGAACTAACTTTTCCTGTTACTTAAGCTTTTCCATTGTCCTGGATGTCACAATAGTATTGTTTGTGAGTCGATGCAGCATAGAAAGTGTCATACAAGTCATATTTACTACATATCATAGAAGGACTCATATAACCATATCAACTACCCAGTATCTCCACACACCGTTCCATCTCCTTGCACTAACCTACCCTACCACAAAAGGTCCTGGTCATCATCCAGCAGCTTATCCACCATGTCCCCAGCACCCGCATCCATGACGCTCTCGTCTTGGCCCGGATCCGCAGGCACCCAAGTGCTCACCTGACACTCCTCAACCGGATAATGCAACGCTTGCTTGTACCTGCAGCTCTTTGCTCCATGGCCGCCTGGTCCAGTGCACTCATCGCGCTGACACAAATGCCCATGATAGCAATTCTCCTTCCTGCAGGCCCCCTTGCGGGAACATGGGTTGCGCTTCACAACGTACAGTAGCGCACGCCTGACCTCTGGCTCTAGCTCGCTGTGGTCAAAAGTGCACGGGAACGCGGTGCAGTTGCCTTGCATGTGGAAAGCGTTGCAGAGCTTCTTCTTCTTGAACCGGTCGTTGTACGCTTTCCATTCTGCGCCTGTCGGCGGCTCCACATACGCATCGAGACGCTGGTTCGACTTGTTCAGCGGGATGAAGCCTGGCGTGATTTCTTGCGGCAGGTACGCGCCAATGTTTTTACGGTCTCCAATGGGAATCGCGGTGATGGTGGACGTGTCGTCTTTGGCGACGGCGGGCTGTGGAGATCCACATAACGATTCCGTCTCGGGGCTGTACAGTATGTTCGAGCCGTTTACGCTGGCGTTTGAGCTTGCAGGGGCATGCGAGAACTGACATTTCTTGCCGAAGCGGCAGAAACCCTTTTTAAGGTATTTGCATGGCACCTGGTCCTTTGTGGTCTCCCACTGGACGACGCTCTGCGGCGGTGGCGTGCACGACGGGTCGTTGTCCCATCTGACGGACTCTTGCTCGACGTAGTCTGTTGATTCCACGGGGGACGAGTCACCAAAGGCTGAATCACTCACGCTGACCGACTCGTTGCGCCTCCACGATTCTTTACGGATGTTCAGCAGTTTTTCCGTGAGTAGGGGCTGTTGCGAAGGCGCCTTTGGCTTGGCCGGAGCGCTCGCTGCCGGTTTACTACTGCTAGCTGGTGCTCCGGAGGGCAGGTTCAACAATCTGAAGACCGTAGGGAACTGGGTCACATTCAGGTTGAACTGGTAGAACTCTTGGTCCCATCCAGCACCTTGAACGAGCGTAATCTTATCAAGAGCCCCAGTATACGGTACAAGCTGGGACATATAAGCTTTGTCGCTGCAGGCTGCGTATAGGATGTGGCTACAGGCCGCATCGTCAGCCGCAATCTTGAATTGTTCTGCAGAGCGTTAGCAATCTTCGCATGATTCTGTTGTGTTTGTTTGTTACCTCTAATTTTGAACTTTGTTCCTTCGTCGTCCAAAGTATCGACAAAGTCAAAGAGACTCAGAGCACGTGTAAAAGCCGCCGTAAACGACGATATAGATCGTTTTTCAAATCCGGTCAACTTCAACTTTCCCAGCTGCAGAGACAAGTTTGTCAGATTGGCGTAAATGCGTACAATTACGCGTGCAGACGACGTCTGCGGTACGTTTTTGCGTAGATATTCCTCTACGGCATCGTTGAGCTTGCGGGCAGCACGCATGCCGCCTTCTTCTTTCTCACTGATGAACTCATCGTTGAACTGTATGGAGTTAGCAAGGTCCAGCTTCTGAGGGGCATAGGACTCACAATATAGTCGTTGCCATCGACTAGCATTAGGACGTAGGGGTCCCGTGGCCTGGTTTCTGCAACAGTAGTGGAGGACCCCGCAAAAGGACTAGCTTTCTCTTTCTCGTAGGCTTGTTTGAGTACCTTGTACTCCTGTATCAATTGGCCATACTCCTTGACAAGATTCTGCATGGGGTTAGTACAAAGTGGGGGCAGCAAGGACATCTCGGGTTTTCCTTACCGCTAGATTAATCTGTCTACGCTGGTCATCTAGTCTGAATTGCTCCAGATGCGAAGCGAGTAAACCGATCTCCCCGTCCGCTAACATGGTGGTTGTGACGCGCCCCTGTCGTATACCTGATGTATTGTCGTAGGTCCCGTCGTGAGGGTAACCAGCGGTTGAGTATGTAGGTAATCAATTGAAGAGGGCGGGAGTGTAATCTAGATTAACTAGAGACTCGAATGCATTCAAATACAACAACTCCTACTGATGGTTTTGATTTCGCTCTTCACGTGGGTAGGTCTGTGCGGGTCCGGGGCCTGGGTAAGGGTAAGGATTGGTCTAGTGCGAAACGCTAGTGGACGCGACTTAGGTGCACGTGACCTTCAACTTGCTTTTTACCATCGGCATGCGGTAGGTGAATGTGTTCAGAAACAAGAATTGGTCACGCACTATTGAGGTGATTGTTCACTTATATTTGAATCACCAAGTCTCCCTAGATGACAAGGTTTCATGTGAAAGCACTGTTCTCCACTCTGTAAACAAGTACTCACCAAAGCTCTGTTCTTTGTTACGTTGGTGAATTGCATTGTACTCAACAATGCCGATACCGGAAGCTCCAAACATACGTCAAAAATTCATACGTCTATCTAGGAGACGGCCGTATCCCAAATGCCTACTGCCCCACAGGTGGAAGCATTCCCAGCTCTACAAACTCTCCCAACACCTCCCTAATTGCCTCATTCGAGTCCACAAATCCCAGCCACCCCATTTTCCGCGCCTTGTTCATCGTAAGATCCAATGGCGCCCCCATCAGCCCACCGTCGGCAAACCCAAAGATGCGATCGATATCCATATGCTGCAGCTTACCCGCGTTGAGGCTGTGCTTTGCTTTGATTTCCTCCCATGCTTTCTGCACATGATCCTGCTTAGCCCAATTCACGAGCGTGAAGCGGACGCGGAAAGTGCCGGGAGGCCCGAAGCCGCGTGGAGGCGGATCGTGCTTCGAAGTCACTACGGTATACATTTTGTCATCCATACTAGGACGCTCGTACTCCATATTGTACCATTCGGCATACTTTGGCCAAAAGTTTCCCCACACAAAGTTTGTGCCATCTGAGGTGTTGAATTTTTGATTCACAGCTTGGTCGCTGAGTACAGCCCATTGCTCCATGTACGCGTTCATTTTGCTGCTAGATAGGCACCTGGTTGATTCCCAGGCTTGAAGATCGCTAGGAAATTCGAGCTTCTCGCCTAGGTACTTTTGGACGCTTGCGTAGACGCCTAGCGGGAACACAAGGTTCATGGCTGCGTCTGGTACTGCGCCCAGGATGGCAGCAGGCATACAGATGTTCCAACCAATGCTCTTTTTCTTACAAAAGTCCCAGAGAAAGTCTTCTTGGGGATAGTAAAAGTTGGGCTCCAGGGTGACGCGAGGTGCTGTTTCTTCTTGCGGAATGGCCGCCGGTCCAAGATGAATGCCGTAATTCTTTGCGCCAGTTTGGAGCATGATGCGTTTCGGCTGGATACCGGCGAGTGGAAGTGCTTCGCAAAAGTTCTGGAGAAGGGCAGCTGTAGTGCATCAGCTACGATCAGAAGTTACTAGTTGAGCGCCTTTACTGTTCACCCTGCACATTTCCTCGGCATCACTCCACAGTCCACCACCTTCTCTTGGCTTGACTTGGATGTAAGAGTAGAAGAAGACGTAGTCTGCCTTGACGCCCTTTTCCTTCAAGACTTTTGCAATGTTTTCTGGTTCTTGCATAAAGTCCAACGGGATATGCTCGGCGTTGTTCGGTAGGCCATTAGGGATCACGGGTGGGCGCCGTGAGAGGCAATAGATCTTGCTCCAGCGCTCAGGGTCCTGTGCCAACACCCGTAGCATATAGTTGCCGGATATTCCATTTGCGCCAGTAATGATAGCAGTAAGGCCTTTCAAGGAAGACGGATACACGGGAAGGCCGTGAAAAATACCTTTGCTCTCTACCAACTGCTGCTTCGACATTGTTGTAGGATGATGGATTTTCTTACCCACAGGAAGCTTACTGTTGAGGATTTAGTGTGCGAGAGTATGGTATCACCAATCAGTTTTATTGATAACTCTGCCGAGGCGACGCCCACAACATCGCAACCTCGGGTCATGACGTATTGCGGGGAAGCGAAGACACGTCAATTATGATGGTCGAGCAACATCAAAAGCAACAGTCTTTCAGTGGATGGTTGAGAAACAGGACACCTTTTGATAAATGTGAGCGACTTGGGATCACGTTTTCCGTAGAAATATTAGAGCACTGGCTTGGTGATACTTTTTGTTGTATGACGTCCTGATCTTTGCGCGTACAGCTTGTTTACCTTGAGAAGTGTAGAGACATCAAGAATCAGTCTGTCCAGGTTTGTTTATGATATCAGAGCGTCTCAAAAAAGCAGGTATAAATAAAAATGATGGTAGACAATCAGTTTTCAACCTCGGGTATCATGAATCGCTTTTATGTACATGGATGAAAGATTGAACTTGTCGTGTTCCCCTTACGAACTTGCTGCAAAAGGCTCTGCTGAGAACCGCGCACGCTATCTCAATCTCATTCTCAGAAATGATATTTTGGGTATATGAACGCCTCATACTTTCAACCGTCTTGATAGTCCACCAAACGCCATTTTAAACGAATAACCGGGTTTGATTCCTCCCTGATCCCAATCTCAAATCACTCAGCACTGTGTACTCATGTGTTGCCCAGGAACCCTCTAAGAGCATGTTCGACTTGCTGATCGTTATAACCATGGCTCTGCATCTGCTGCACCATATGGTGCTGCGGATACGTGCCTTGTGCTTGGAATCCGTTGTCCATACGTCCATTTGGTGGCCCCAATGGGGCAGCTGGAAAGCCGCCATGCGGGGCGTTGGATCCAGGAACATAGGCATTGTTAGGCGGTTGCGCATAAGCATTATGGGGCTGATTCCCTTGAGCCAATGCTGCGGCCTTCTCCCTGTCCCTCTTTTTCTGCTGCACAAGCGCACCCTTAACTCCACGAAGATATTTCGTCGCGATGTCGACAAGCTCTTTCGGCTCTGGAGAGTTCTTGAGAGCCTCTAGCATTTCACGAACTTGAGTCTCAGACCGAATGTGCGGGCATGTTCGGGCATAGCCGTAGTGTGCTAGTCCACATAGGCCGCAATGTTCAACACCTGCGACTTTGAGCTCACAAGCACCTTGTGGATGGTTCTTGTGGCAAGCTGGGCAGGTATGAATGCCGTAAGAGCGATGTGTTGGATCGAGGGGATTGCGAATCGGTAAGTGTGCGCGTTGGAATGGCTTGACTGAGCGATTGTTAGTTTTTCCTGCTCTTGGTGTTGCCTGTGGTGAAGCCGAGAATCTCTCAACCATGGCGGCCGCTCCCTGAAAATGCGAGCTAAGATCAGACGAAGAGGCCAAAGGCCCAACTTTGCTGCTACCACTAGCATTTCCCGATGGACCGTTGTACGTGACAAAAACACCATCTCGTTGCTTCTTGTTACGCGGTACCATGCCCGTAGATTGTATAGGGAGAGAGATGCCCGGAAATCTTGTGGATTGGCTCTGAGGAGTATGGGACGCACCTGCGCCATTCTGCTTGTATAGCGAAGATTTGGCGACGTTTGTTGTAGTATGACGATCACTGTCGAGCTCTTGAGCAGCGTTGACATTTTCTTGATTCTGCCCAGTCTCGCTGTCATCTTCATGCTCACTCTCATCTTCAGACTCGGCCTGGAAGTCGGTATCACTTTCGGAGCCTGCCTTATTTTTGCGCTTTTTGCGCGACTTTTTGAACGGGGAGGGAGGAAGACCGGCGTTATCTCCAAAATGGTCTTCTCCAGCAACAGAAGCAGCTTCGACGTCTTTCTTTTCAGTGGCATAGTCAACAGCCTGTTCAAGTCAGTTCCCATTGCTAGAGAGCGTAGAAGAGTACATACTGCTTTGGCACGTCGGCCCCTACCCATAGCCTCAGCTCGCGCAAGTGCTTCAGCAGCCGCTGCGGCCTGCCTCTCCTTCAAGATCTTGTCCCAAACTCCTGGATCTGGAGCTACATCTTCCTCGGGTATATCAAAGTCGTCTTGTAGGGTACCCTTTTCGTTGACCCAAATGCGCGCAAAGCCAAACTGTGATTCTGCCGAATCGTCATCCCCTGTTTGTGTATTCTCAATCTGGCTACGGTCCAACAGTTTGTCGATTGCTGCGTCGTCATAGCGTATTTCGGCATCTGCATTGTCGTCTTTGAAGAGTTCTGCTGCGCCGTACTTGAGTATCGATTCTACATCCTCGTCCTCTGGGTCTTCTCTATCTAGATCCTGAACAACTACCTTGTCGAGGGCCATCTTCTTTTTTCCCATCTGCATGATCTTTTCTTCAACCGTGGCACGGGTCGCTAGCTGAAGACAAAGGACTTTGTTCCTTTGACCAATGCGATGAGCTCTAGCGATGGCCTGAAGATCCTGGTGAGGATTCCAATCGGGATCCAGGATGATGACAGTGTCGGCAGTGGCAAGATTGATACCAACACCACCAGCGCGGGTGGAGAGAAGGAAGGCAAAAAGTGGAGAGTCGGGTGCATTGAACTGATCAATGCGTTTTTGCTTCTCAAGGGACCCCATGGAGCCGTCTAATCGTTGATATGCGAGCTGCATCCCGTCCAGGAAGTCTTCGATAATGTTGAGCATGTCGAGAAACTGGCTGAAGATGAGCACTCGATGGCCGCGTTGTTGAAGTTTCGGCAACAATATCTCTAGGAGACTGAGCTTGGCAGAGGCCTCGACGAGGTTACGATGAGATACAGCAGCGACATCAGTTCGCTCCTCAATCTCGCGACTGTAAACGAATGGATGGCAGAGACATTTGCGTAGCTGCATGAGAATGTTGCTGAGGTTGGCGCGCTCTTGCTGCTTCAACTGCTTGTCTGTAGAAAAGAGAGCCTTGAGAAGTTCAGGTCTCTTTGACAAGATGGACTTGTATACCTGCTTCTGGAGATGGCTCATGGATATTGGGAGAATGATCTGACCCAGAGGCGGAAGGAAAGTCAGGACCTTGGCTTTGGTGCGACGGAGGATAAAGGGGCGGATTTGATCGTGAAGCTCTTTGATGTTCTCTGCAGTCATCTCTGCATACTGCTCCTCAAGCTCAGCAGCATCAATCGAGTCGTCCAGGAAATGCAGTAGATTGAAAAGCTCTCTGGCGTTGTTTTGAAGGGGTGTACCGGTCAAAAGCAGTCGGAAAGGCGCGCGTACTGCGGTGAGAGCAGTGTACAACTGGCTCTTGTCGTTCTTCAAACGTTGGCCTTCATCGACAATCAGACCAGCCCAACTAACGCTCCTGAAGAACCTCCTGCAACTATCGTCGGCAGCCGCATCGTAGGAAGTTACCACAACGTGACACCGTAAGTCTTTGGAATTTTCAGGATACATTTCATACTTGTAAGCCATCTCGCGAGCTTTTGCCGAGCCAAAGTATGCGACTACACGTAGAGAAGGTGCCCATTGTTTGATCTCTCGCCGCCAATTGGCACAGGTAGAGTTTGGAACAACAATGAGGAAGGGAAAGCAGCCATGCTCTTGGATAAGGGTTGCCATGAAGGCTATGACCTGGATTGTTTTGCCGAGACCCATTTCATCAGCGAGAATGGCATTCTTCTGGTCGAACCATTTGTAGTAGAGCCAGTTGAGCCCTTCCAATTGATACTTCATCAACTCACCACCCACGAGATTTTCAGGCTGCTTTTCTCTCTCTAGCTTGGCGAACGGGGTACTACGGGCTTTGTCGAGACGAGCTTTGAGAGGTCCCTGTTTCGGGCACTTTACATAACGGCCCGCGACCCAATCGTTGTACGCAGTGACAAAGTCCAGCCATCTGTCGCCGTCTTCAGGCGTAGGCACGCTCTCCCATACAGCATCTTCGTATCCAAGGCCTTTATACTTGATTAGAGCCTTGTCGACCTCCTTGATGCGAGCTTTGTCAATCTCTTCGCTACGCACATCCACATAGCTGGTGTACTTGATTTCGAGCACAATGTCGATGCGGAGGAACTCCTCAGGAATGGCGTCTTCAGTGCGCATCTTCGGTCCATCTTCCCGCTTAAAGAAAGCTCTACGCTGGACTCCCGCAGTAACACCCCAAGTCCAGGCTCCAGAATGCCATGCTGCTCGGAAGTAGGACTCGTTTTCCCATTTGATTAAGTACTGTTTGTCGTCTTCGCAGACTAACTCACAAGGAGTACCTGGTCGATATGACTCCACATCTGACGGGCGCCAGGCAACGATCCCACCAACCTTGCGGTCGCTGGTTTCATCGCACTCTTTACAGAGCCACTTTCTAGAATACTCGCGGAACCGCTCTTCCGCTAGCTCCTCATCATCACGGTTGACTTCCATGGCGTATGGCGATAGCGGTGGCAGATGATGGTAATGCCACGCTCGAGAGCATTTTGTGCATCGGAACATGATATTATTAGGATTGTTAACCAGTTCAGACGGAACATCGACAACAGGATCGTACCCGTCATTTTCTTCACGCTCTTTCATTTCTTGCTGAGTGGTTTTGCGGGTCCTAAAAGGTCGACACGACGCGCCAGACACTGCACAGTCCTGGCACCTGGACAGGTCTGGTGCGGTCGCATCCTTCTTCTTGTAGATGTTAATGCACCGCTTGCACTGTAGAACAAAGTCGTCATCGCCAATCTTTGTGACAAGATGGTCGCGAGTAGATCGATTGCCAAGGCAGTTCTTGTGGTATGCACATGAACACCCTTGACAGTAGACCAAAGGCGCAACGTTGGGGCCATCAAAGCAGACTTCACAGCCCTCTGCGTGACGTGCACGGAAGGGATTGCTTCTGGGGAGTTTTGCGAACACCTCGCGAACAACTGAAACTTTTTGAGCAGCCACTTTTGGTGCAGAGTCTGATCGGTATATATCATCCATATCTGCTTCCTGCATGTTGTTTGTAGCTCGTGTCGCTCGATCAGACTGTCGCACGCCCATTCGACGGATCTTTTCGGGCTTTTCAGTACGCAATGACCGTCGTTTGCGCTTTCGACCAGGACCCAAATCCGAACGTAGAACATCCGAGGCGCTCGAGTTGTCTGTATCATCCTCCTCCTCGTCTTCGTCGTAGACCTGCACTGGCATTGACTGCCTCGCTGAACGGCGCGTAGGTTCCCGTGTTCCCTTGCGTTTCCGGCCTCTCCGCTTTGTCCCCGCCATGTCCGAATCTTCCTCGCTTGTGGACAGCTCAACCAAGTCGCGGGTCGACGAACGAGTCCTTGACGATCTGTTTGAGCGAGCATCACGCTTCAATGTACGTAGGCGATTACGTCGCTGGGCGCCCGAGGCCATTGTGAGTTCGTCTTGGCCATCATCGTCCGATGAAGAGAAGGCAATCGTCGAGATGTCTACAAAGTCGGTCTTCCTAGCCTTTGAAGACCTCTCCCGAAGTTTCATGTCGTCGTTGTCTTCGTCTGCGCTCGATGCTCCGCTAGGTTCGTCGTCGGGCTGGTATGCGTCCAGTGCTTCTGGGCCACCAGGAAGGTCGAGCAGTTCTTCGAAGGTAAGCTGTGTATGTTTAGTAAGATAGTAGGATGATGGTGTAAGAGACAAAGAACAAGACGAACAGGGGTGCTTTTACGTATTGTGACAGCTTTGACTGCCACCTTTACCTATGAGAGACTCTCAATTGATGTTGAACTTACCTGTTTAACTTGGCTCCCTATTAAGCGCACTTGGTACGACATGTCTCCATTTCTCTCCGAGAACTCTCGCATAATACATTGAACTTCATCTTTCGGTTCGTAGTATGTGTACTCGGCTCTGTTGATCTTTACTGGTGGTATGCGCACATACAGCAGCCTACGCCTTGTCGGCGGTGTCTGGATGTGTGTAATTGATTCATCACCAGAAGAGACCTGTTTGGGAGGCTGCGCTTCAGGTTGCACCCAGGAGGCATTGGACTTGGGCTTAGCAGCGCCATTCTTCTTGAAAGCGGCCATAAGCGCCGCAGTATCTTCGTCACTACTCATGATAACGTAAATTTTATCCTATAGACTGGACGGTGCGCATGTAGGACTGGAGGAGGAGAGTGCGCAATGATTCCGCGGAGGGACAAGTGCAATCGACGGGAGCGTGCGCGGGGTGCAAGTCGTGCGGTAGGTCGCTCGGACAGGGATTACGCGGCGCGCATTTTGGAGAAATGTAGAAAGTCAGTTGTGTGGCAGTTGTGTGGCGGAACCAAAAGAGCGCATAGGCGCAGCCGTGGTTGTGGAATGTCAGTGAACGATAAGACGCGGAGTTAGGCTAAACCCCCGACGCGTGATCACGCGTTGCGCGACAAGGCTTTCTCTGGCAGACGGAACACCCGCGAGCTGCAGGCAGACTACGCATCATCCTACTGCTCTATTATTATTATTTCTTAGTAGAAATGAATACTTAACATAATTAAGCTCTCTAGTATAACAGAGCTATTTAATTAGTTTATAAATGTGACTTCAATATTAGTATACGAGCACGATTAATACATTCTTACTATTTTAATATGTTATAGTTATATGAAAAATTTATATTTTATTGTTATTAACATTTTAGTTTACTTACTTAGTTGTATCTACTGTGTTATTATTGTACTAGACTAGAATCTTAACACTAGAGACTAAGTTTTATAGTATCTTAAAAATTATATTAGAAAGGAAAGTATTATACACGTAAGTTAGGCCTTAAATAATTCTTTATAGGATAGATACTTACTTCTCCACGTCTAGCCCTAGGTAATCTATTTCGTAGGTTCAGCAATCATACAAGTATATCTTATCTCGATCCATACTCCTATAGTTTTATGGGTATCTCCAGCTTACGCGCTGTAAGTATGCGCATTCTTTATCTGTGCTTACTAACTACCTGCTCCTTTTGGAAAGATGCGGGTACACCACCTTTATGCATATAATATTTTCAACAAAAACGGAAAGTCTCAAGGTAATGGGTAATATCGCTCCGGGTAATACTGCGGGTAATATTTTGGGCAAGTATAATTGGGGGATTCAGCGAAATCGTTTTTTCAATCGCTGCGGTCTTGCTTGCAGTGTTTTGATTTGAGGTCAGAGAAAGGACTGTTCTCGAAATTGATGTTTCTCAAGGATACGAGCAGTGATTACTGCACAGGGGTACTCACTTTTCTAACAGAGGTCTGCACTATGTCACGGGGTTGAGACAGCAAGAAGGATCCATCGGCATTGACCCTTGGTTAGAAACGCACGCTTAGGCTGTGTACAGGCATGCAGATATGTCAGCCTGGGTCTGGCCAGTTATGCGAATTACTGATTTGTAGTGCATATCATGTCTACAGGGTACCGAGGCCCCACACCACCATCATGGAGTGGAAGTATCATTTGTATGGCATGTTGAACAGGTACGCCGATTGAGGATAAAGGAAGTTTATCTTGAGTCAGTTTTCAGGCTGGATCAACTGATCTTCAAACTTGAACCTGCTTGCGACAGAAATGGACGCACCTATTCAGCAATACCTCTTCCCTAAATAGGAGATACAAGATTGTGAAGGATTCTCCCCATGGCAATATCTCACTGCAGAGAAAAAAAAATGGCGTGCATGTTGCCAAAGCAAGGCAGACAGCTTCATGTGTAGTGTGTTGAGCACTACGCTTCCTAATCCTACTATAAATACTAATGCGATAATCTACTAGATTTCACAGTCTTCGTACCAAACTCACATTTGACTTTCGGTAGGTATTTGAACTTCATCCTCCATATGAGGTACACGGCTATGATGAGGGCGTTTACTTGCCTTGGTTTCCTACTTCGGCCTCTGTTAGCTCTCAGGTTCGATGCAAGATACTCGGATTTCAACCTCAACCAAAATGAGTCTGCCACAGATCCCATGGACTATTGGGGTACATGGCCCGATCACGAATATTACCCATCCCCCAAAAATTGGCGCTTTCCATTCTATTCCTTGTCCCTTGATCGATTCGCAAACGGCGACGCCTCCAATGACAATGCTAATGGTACTGTCTACGAAAATGATGTCGCTAGTATGAACATGCGATTTGGTGGAGATATCCTTGGGCTTCTGGAAAGTCTGGACTATATTCAAGGCATAGGAATTCGAGGAATATACCTCGTGGGATCTATTTTTGTCAACCTACCGTGGGTGGCAGACTCATACTCACCTCTGGACCTCACTCTGCTCGACCCTCATTTTGGATCACTCTCAGATTGGAGGCGCGCTATTGATGAGATACACAAGAGAGGCATTTATGTCATTCTTGACAACACTTTCAATACGTAAGTCAATGTCGATATGATGGTACCTCGCATTGATATTTGATCACAGACTGGGAGATCTGCTGGAGTTTCCAGAAACTGCAAATACAAGTACATCCTTCAACCCATCAGAGTGGCCGATTCGATACAAAGGCGATCGCCATTATCATGATTTCGAAGTCTCGGACGAGTATATTGCGGATTGCCCATGGGATTTACCTAGGTTCTGGGATGAGGAGGGATCCCTCATTCCCACTGACCGAGTCCATGTAGACAAAGGATGCTACAACAGCGAATTCGACCAGTATGGAAACTCGGACGCGTTTGACCCTAAAGTCGAAATATATGAGCGACAACTCACCAAGTTTTCTTCCGCCCAAGACCGACTACGAGAATGGCATCCTGCCGTACTGCGCAAGATTGAACACTTCTCTTGCCTAGCCATCAGAATGCTAGATATTGATGGTTACAGAATAGACAAAGCTGTCCAGGTAACGGTGGATGCACAAGCCCATTTCTCAAAGGCCATCCGAAAGTGCGCTCGGAACCATGGTAAAGAGAACTTTCTCATTTCTGGAGAAGTTGTTAGTGAGATGGGGCTTTCCTCTGTATATTTCGGAAGGGGTCGTCAACCCAACATGGTTCCCGCCGATGCAGAGACTGCGCTGTCTCTTGTAACAAATCTAACAGAGAAACCAAACTTTCTTCGTGAAAGCGAAAGCTCGGCGTTAGACGGTGCTGTATTTCATTACGGATTATATCGCGCCATGGTTATCTTCTTGGGAATGGATGGGGAGCTTACCCTACCATCTGGAAGCCGTCAGTTCAACTTTGTAGACATGTGGCAAGGCCAGCGGGGATATTTACTCACGGATGACATGGTGAACGCCAACACTGGTTTGTTCGATCCCCGACACATGTGGGGTATCTCGAACCAGGATGTCTTTCGATGGTCCAGCGTTGTGAACGGCCAACAAAAGATGCTTCTTGGTTTCTTTATCTCAACCTTCCATTTTCCGGGTATTCCAATATTGTCGTGGGGAGATGAGCAGGCCCTTTACATCTTGGACAGCGTTGCCGAAAACTATCTTTTCGGGCGCCAACCTATGACGTCTTCCCTGGCATGGCAAATGCATGGGTGCTACAATACAGGTAGCACTGTCTATTACGAAATGCCCCTTGATCCAGCAAAGGATGGCTGTAATGATGATAAGGTTAGCCTCGACCATCGCGATCCATCACATCCAATTCGGAATATTCTCAAGATCATGAACAAGAGAAGAGAAGAATATCCTACGTTAAAAGATGGTTGGTTCCTTGAGCAGTTGTCAAATCACACTCGACATGTGGTTCTATCAGGCAGTTCAGGCTTACCGACAGAGTTTGGTTTGTGGAGCACAGTTCGGGACGAGTTCGCACCCTTCCAAAATCTCAGTACCTCACAGGGTAGTAATGAACCTGTATGGTTCATTTACCACAACGAAGCAAACGATAAAGAGTATTCCGAGGGATGCATAGCTTCGCCTTTTTCGCATGGTATCAGGGTTAAGAACCTGCTGTCCCCATATGACGAATTCACAGTGGACAAACTTCTCCAGGACGAGATCCTTGAAGTTTCTGAAAGAACCAAAGGCTGCATTCGACAACTGAAACTGCGGCCATATGAATTCAAAGCATTTGTCACTAAGAGTTCCTGGACGCCACCGCCGCCGGTAATCACTCGGTTCTTACCCGGACATGACGCGAGGATCGAAACCAAGGCTAGTCCTGGCAGTCCTGATACACTCGAAATCAGCCTCTCATTTTCGCAGCAAATGAACTGTACAGAGCTAAATTCTTTGATTACATTTTCGTCGCAAACAGACTACGGAGTTGTACCAAACATTAGATTGGACAGTACTCACTGCAATGCTGAGTCGGGCAGTGAGACTCCAAAGCACGTCAGCCAACCAGTTTCCATCTTCACATGGAAAGCGACGCTGGAAAATGTGTATCCAGGAGTTCATGCAATTACGGTTGGGAACGCCACTACGGAGGATGGTCGGCATTTCACAGACAGCAACGACCGATTCCTCTTCCGTGTTGGCGCCCAAAACAACCCAATCGTATTCCCTCAATCAGCCATGTTTCCAACAGATGTATTGAGTCGTAGTGAGAACGGCAAACTTGAGATTGACTTGCATGCGGCAGGAGCAAACAAGTGGAGGTACTCCTTGAACTGGGGTGCATCGTGGAGCGACTGGCAGACTTATTCAAGTGGTCGCCATGTCTTGGAATCTGAGACACAAAATTCAGCAGCCGCAGTGACCGGCAAGTCGTGGGATGGCGAACATATCATGGTGCAATATTGGAGCAAGATTGCCGGCAGCAGCAGTGCTGTACAACACGCCGACATTGAGACCTTCGATCCGGAACCACGCCTCTTTCCACACATGTTTGCTCATGGTGACTTCAATCTGCATGGACATGACAAAAGTCTGCCAAGTAGAGTGGAGTTCGACGGAGAATGGAAGTTTCATTTTATGGGCGAGTGGCCCGATAGCTTCTCGCTCAACGTCTGGGGAATGGATGCGAATGGTGAACAAGACCTCTCTTTCGTGTACGGAGACGTGAATCATGACAATATTCTGGATAGATGGATTCCATCCATGCTGTCCAAAGTCACGGTTCCGTTTGACCATCCTCCGAAGTATCCTTACCTAGCCTATGAGTTTGCACTTTCGAGAGACTCTTACCGATATGAGCTCAGGCCAAAAGGAAACCGGTGGCACCAAGTTCTTGTGTTGCTGGTCTTTATACTTTTGCCTTCAACGACTGGGCTTTTAGGGTTTCGGATATACCAGAGGCATTACTGTCATATCATCTGGAATCGTTTGGGCTCATCCGGCGATCCTAAATCTATACACCCTAACAACACGTCGTCCGTACGCTACCAGAAGCGGCGCATTCTCATTGCAACATTGGAATATGACATTCCAGATTGCAATATCGACATAAGATTGGGTGGATTGGGAACCATATCCACACTCATGGGTAAACACCTGACAGGGTACGACGTCATCTGGGTCATTCCTTGTTTGACCGGCGTCACGTATCCTTTTGCAAATCCTGAGAGCCCTATTCTGGTATGTGTGAGTGGCCGCAAGGTCGAGGTCCAAGTGTACTGCCATACACTGAATAATGTCAAATATGTAATGCTGGATTCGCCAGTCTTCAGAAGCCAAACAAAGGCACAGCCGTATCCGACCCGCATGGACGATATGCAAAGCGCAATCTTCTACTCTGTTTGGAACTCTTGCATTGCTGAGGCTATTCGACGGTTTTCTCCAGACGTCTATCACATCAACGACTATCATGGCGCACTGGCCCCGCTTCACCTACTTCCCAGCACCGTGCCATCCGTATTATCCCTCCACAACGCAGAATACCAAGGGCTGTGGTCTATTCGAACTCCGGAAGAAGAAGCACAAGTCTGTGCTGTATTCGACATCAGCACTACAGTCATGAAGCAGTACGTACAATTTGGCACGGTCTTCAATCTCCTCCATGCAGCTGCAAGCTACATTCGTATTCACCAGAATGGCGTCGGTGTGGTGGGTGTTTCCGATGTATACAGTGAGCGATGCATGGCGCGCTATCCCATTTTATGGAGCTTGAAATCAGTCGGCAGCCTACCAAACCCAGACCCATCGCAGCTGGAGCACATACAGGAGTCACCTGAACAACACGAGCCAAAGATCAAACTAAAGGTGCAAACTCAGGAATGGGCAAAGTTGAATCAAGACCCATCTGCAGAGTTGTTTATCTTTGTGGGGCGAATGAGCAAACAAAAGGGCACTGATCTCATCGCGGACGTCTTCCCGAACATTCTAAGAAATAATAGTAAAGTGCAGCTTCTATGCGTCGGGCCAGTCGTTGATATGTATGGGAAATTCACAGCTATCAAACTAAGAAGAATTGCTGAGCAGTTCCCGTCTCGCGTCTGCTGCATACCCGAGTTCACCCAGCTGCCGCCTTTCATATTTGGGGGTGCAGACTTCGTCTTGATCCCATCAAGAGACGAGCCATATGGATTGGTAGCCGCCCAGTTTGGCAGAAAGGGTGCTTTGGCAGTAGGTGCGCAAGTGGGTGGCTTGGGCAAAGTTCCTGGGTGGTGGTACACTGTGGAGTGTACTGCTACTCGACATCTTCTGGCACAATTTAAATCGGCTCTCCTACTCGCGCTACAGAGTAGCGACGAAGAAAGAGAGCAGATGAGGACTGCTGCTCTTCGACAGAGCTTTCCTATATCTCAATGGAAAGAGAGACTGGAGACGCTCTATGACGATGTATCGTCTAATCACGCCGCAATCTCTCCGCGGCGGACTTTCAAATCACCAAAAACCATGTTGCGTACCATCAAGGAAGCGGTAATAACTACTCAAGAGTTTGGTCTTGACAGTGATTTGGACGAAAAAGACGCATTCATCATCGATGAGAAATCGGTAACAGAACAACTATTGGGTAACGACGAGACGGCCTCACTAGACGAAATCCTTGACAACAAGAACCACTGTCTGAACAACGTTATGGCTACCTTTACGGACAATTATGGAGAAATCGCTGCTGAGTTCAAGAATATGCTGGACCGTTTGACGCCAGAGAACCCCGAAACAGAGCTATGCATTCAAGACTTCCTCATTAGCAGCGAGAGATTATGGTTTGAGAAGATTCGAAATTCCCAGCTTGGTTTACCTTCAACGCCTGTATCCCTCATTGAGTGGACAAGTAACAACTGGTGGCCTCAGAAGCAAGGGATGTCGACGGGTTATGCTGTGATCAAAGCAAGAGAGAGTGATGATCTGGAAAGAGGGGATCCAGACTTGCAAGTACTTTCCGACACTACTGATACAGTATCGAAGATGCAAAGGTAAGAGAGAACTATTTATGTTGAAGAGCGACACTGATTTACGACTTCAGATTCTTGGCCTTGAAATTCAACGGCTATCCGTTGTATACCTTCCTTCTCACGCTTGGGCAAATTTTGTCCATGAACTCCCTCCAGCTCGGTATCCTTGTAGGCACCGTATCCCAAGATGCAGGTACTCTTTACACCTTTGGCACGGTCTACGCCGCTACCTCTGCCCTCTGGTGGATTCTTTACCGACGACTGCAGACGGTGCATGTACTCTGCATTCCATTCTTACTATTTGGATCCTCGTTTTTGCTCCTTGCTGTGTTACTCCTGTGGAAGCCTAGCTCGACACCTGGACTTCTCTGGCAACTAGTCCAGATCTTGTACGTGTGTGGCTGCTCAAGCGGCTCCATCTACTTCGCCATGAACTTCGCCGAGGATGAAGCGCCGCCCATTGAGAGCTGGGTACATCGAGCAGCCTACATATCAGGGTTTCAGTATGCATACCAGGCTTTACTTTGGTACTCGGCCAGTAGGATCCTGAGGTCAATATCTTTGACCGGCAAGGGATCCACAGTCTATACTTCTTACTGGTTCGGTGGTCTCGCCTTGATTCTGGGACTCTGCATTCTATCTGTTTACGGCCTGCTCATGGCTGGACTGCCTTCTCTCTATCGCCGCACACCAGGACACATACCAAAGTTCTACAGATCGCTTCTTCGTCGTCCAGTCCCGATCCATTATCTCGTTTCGACTTTTGTTCAATCATGGTCATTCTCTGCACCCTTGATGGCGCAGTCATGGCTCTTCCTCTTCTCTTCGCGGCACACTCCGGACTTCGTCATCTGCATACTTGTCGTAGCTGCAATAATGGGGTTCATTCGTCTGGCGCGCATGGCAGCTGCTTATTCCGCCCTGCATGGGCATTGGGTTCTGCCAGTAATGTCTTTCACATCGTCCTGCATCATCCACCCACGTTGGGCACAGATTTTCTGGACTGTATCTCGCTTGGGATTCTCAATACCCTGGGTACAGATCCCTTGGTACCTGAAGCACCGGCTGCAAATAGTCTATTCGCCTCTTCTCTCCTCCATCCTTAGTCGCTCTCTCTGGCTATACCTTGGAATATTCGACTTGTTGATAGGCATCGGGAACGGCCTGGCGCTAATGCAGACACTTCCAAGGCAACACGCACTTTTTGTGTCGATGCTTGCACAGATTGTGGGGTCTGTGGGAATGATGACAGCGCGTGCTACTATCCTTGCACCGGAGAACGGACCTGCTGGTCTATTCGAGGGCTTGAAGACATTGCGCAAGGTTTTTCCGGATATTTCTAGAGATTCAACCTCTAATTGGATGTTCTGGGGGGTTCTCCTGTTGCAAACAGGTGTAGCACTAGGCTGGATGCGGTGGTTTCGAAGTGCGCAACTTCAAAAGCCATAGTTTGAGGATAATGCTACATGCGAAGCGTCTATAATTCTGTAACTGATCAAGGCTAGAATCTATTTAGAAACTTAGATAGTATATGTTATAGAAATAGCATCTAATTTGAAATATTGCACGGAAACCAAACCTGCTTCAAGTACCTTGATAGCTCGATGAAGTACATTCTTTCCACGCAAGACTGTCATTCAAGCGAGCTCCTTTTAACATTGGCTTAGTAATTAATAGGATCTGTTTTTCCATCAGTCATTCCTTGATATCGGAAGCAATCTTTGCCTAGAGCCCACTAAATTTGACTAGACCAATGCTAGTCAATGTATGACACAATCGGCACACAATAATTACAATGTGTCTGGTGAGTGAATTATACCTTCAAGAGCAAGTAAATTCGCTGGCGAACAGCCCATATGTAACGACTACTACATATGGAACTAAATACATAGTTCGTCTTTCATACAACTCATCAGTCTCTCTCTGATTTCCCTGACAGATCCCTGAGTGATTTTCTAAGAGCACTCTGCAACGTAGTGCAAAAGACTCATCCTGCACCTGTTCTGGTTACGCGTGCATGGGTGCGACTGTTTCTAATCAGCTACTCCCCTCACACCAACGTCGCTCAAAGGATAGATGTCAGAACTTACAGATTGGCATGGTATTTCACTAACTTCGACAGTGCCCTTTTCTCTACAGACTCCAAAGCCTCTTGCTTCGTTTGCGGGTTTAGGTACGCATCTCTGTATAGTTTGGTTAGTTGGAAGGTGAAAATCCGAGGTCGTAGAGTGGGAATAGAGAAGACATAGGTGAGGGCAATAGAAGATGATATAGCGCGAAATATTATACTTACAAAGTCGCCAGTGTTCCATGCTATTTGAGGAATAGCGGCAGAGCCAGAAATGAGTGTGAGGGCGGCAACGCAGAAGGAGAACTTCATGGTGTTGGATGAGTGACTGGTATGGCGTGTTGTTCAAGACGAAGTTGTTGGTTTGGCAACAATATGAACGTATTTTCCTACAATTTATATACACAGCACACTCCACCCGTCGGTACTAAGAAACTGGGTACAAGAGACCTTGGCGATACATACCATTCCGCGAGGTTCCGCATCCCTAGATGAGGCATCGAACCAGTAAACGACGTAGAGAAGTTGAGAGACGAGAATCTTACTGCAACCTGTAATACTTGGCTAGAAACCTAGAATACAAATCTTCCGGATGACGGTCTCGGTATACGGATCGTATGTACCCGCGACCTTGGCGCCACGCACCACTCCGCGACGTCCCGTGCCCCGCATGTGTTGTTGGGTTAGCGAAGGGAGTAGGTGGGCTACACTATAATATTTTGATGCGATCTATAATATCTGCCCAGATATAAGCCGCAGATCCTTTCCCGTCCCCGCGGCACGTCTCGCGAATCTCATATTAGCGTTGTTATTTTGAGACTGGTTTAATCACCGGATCTAGTCAGCATTGCAGGGGAGCTGGTTCCATGTTTTGGAATCCATACAATATCCAAAGGTTCCTACTCTTCTGCGGATGCAATCCGGTTTTGTTGGTGGTGTTGTAATATGTTGAGATCTTGGATAGATAATACAAGCGAAAAACGATCTGAGAAGTGTCTTTACATCATGATGTTAAATCCAGAGAACAAGACGATCTTATGCTGTCTCTCACGTTTTGTATTAGGGTTTGACAGAAATTTGGCAGTGTCATACTAAAGACTGCAACATATTATGCCTTGTTTGTTCACTAACATCATCAACGTAACTACCCATTTGCATAGATGTAATTGGACAGAAAAGTCCATCTTGATTCTGCATCTCATGTCGCTAGAATGCCAAAGTCAACTATGTAGAAGAAGACTGTAGACATGGCTCTGTACGCAAAAAAGAATTTTAACTGCACACCAAGTAAAAATCCGTCAGATTCAAGAGGATTTCAACTCAACTACGTGACTGACCAAGACGTGTGTGACGTTCCTTTTCTCCGTGAAAAGGCTGTAATCCGGCCCATTTGCAGCTCTAACATTAACCTTAACAAGCGGGTACGGGATCGGCGAGGTCAAAGAAGATTTGAGCCAAAGTATAATAGGTCTACGTGATACATGGCCTGGCTTGGATATAAGCACTAAACCATGTGCGTAGGCCTGGAGTATACGCGCCCATACACAGGCATTATGTTATACGCTGAGATCTAGATGCATCTACACAATGAACATTGTCAAACTTGCTCTCTACTTCCCTCTGATCAACAGAATTTTCATGACAGTGGTCTGGATATAGACATTGTGTTGTAGTAGAGCACACGTGACTACTTCAGGGCATGGAGATACCACAAGCTGATTGGACGCACTATACCATCACTATGCCATTAGATGAATGACCATCCACAACGCTTCCAAGGCCACGAAAATTCACTCCTCAAGCCAAAAAGGTATATTTCCAATCGCAACAGCTACGTACACAGTTCAATGGATCATTCAAACCCTAATGTATGCTTAGTGCTAGCCCAACCCACTCTCATCACATCACAGCACCTTCCCAGTCTAACCCAAAACAAAAAATTCCCCAAAATCGCCTCGCAAAAAAGTTCCCGACATCGTTAGAACTCCCGACACCGCAAACTTCGAACCACCCAACACAACCACGGCTGCCCACCTTACACTTTTCACAAGCAGCCTGATTTTCTTTTTACAATATCTGCATAGTGCATACAAATTCGCTTGTTATGCCCTTCCCCTCCCGCCTCAATGGCACCTTCCACGTCTCCCTGTTAACCTCACGGGTACTTTACAATCCCACGTGTGTAATTCAGCGACGCCACAAATCCATTACATCGGCAATTGAACGGGGCCGCCGCGACACAACGACTTCTTTCGGCGAGCGATCATTTCGAGGGGCGCCGCGGTCGCGAAACAATTGGGATGAAGAGAGGAGGAATAGTAGTAGGGACGAAGGAGGGTTCAGACGTGCAAGAGACTCAGGGTTTGGAAGGTTTGAGGAACGGAGACAAAGAGATGGGGAGGAAAGGTTTAGCAGGGGTGATAGAGAGGTGCGCTCGTCGCCTGTGGGGCGAGGAGGGTACGGTGATGGTGGAAGGGCGAATGCGCGCGGTGATATGAGGAGGGAGGGAAGGTTCTCGCGGGATGATAGAGGTGAAGCGCCGTACCCTGCGCGCAGGATGGACGCAAGAGAGGAGCGATTTGGTGAATCGCGGTTTTCTTCTAACCGCATGGATAGAAGAGGCGCACCACCGACACGGGAGCGATTCGGCAGAGATCGATTTGACAGAGAGCAGCCCAGCGGAGAGCAATCTAGCACTGCTCCGGCTATGACAAAAAGCACAACAGAGGCTCTGAAGAAAACAATCCGCGGACCAGACTCTCTTCCCTACAGCACCGCCGCCTCGGAATTCATCTACGGCCACTCGAGCGTACTCGCAGCGATAAAAGCCAACAGACGCAAATTCTACAAGCTCTATGTGCATTCACGCGGTGCGAGCAGAGACGGCCTCATGGCGCAGATTCGAGCGCACAAGCTTTTCCCCATCACACAAGAAGTAGGAGACGAGTATTTGCGGGCAATGGACAAGGCGAGCAGCGGACGGCCACACAACGGAATCATTCTGGAATCGTCGCCGCTTCCCGTGCCGCCGATCACTGAACTAAAGACACCGTCGATGGAGGAGCAAACGTTTAGTCTGGCGCTGGGAACGCAAAGTGCGGAGGACGTGGCGGTCAATGGCAGGCAGGAGGTGTATCCGTACAAGTCGGATGGCTGGAGACATCCCCTGATTCTCTACGTCGACGGCGTTGTGAGTTGCACTGGTCACTATGCGGATAGCAAAAACTAACAAATGCAGGTGGATGAAGGCAACCTCGGAGCCATTGCGCGCTCAGCGTACGTGCTAGGTGCGGATGCCATTGTGACTCCGACGCACCACACGGCCAACTGGAGTCAAATCGCAGTCAAAGCATCGGCAGGGGCCGCCGAGGCGCTGCCGCTGTTCAAGGTAGGCGAGCCCAACGATTTCCTCGGCAAAAGCTCCCGAGCAGGCTGGCGCATCTACGCGAGCGATGCAGTGCCCCGCGCGCCGCCTGGTGGTCTATCCAGTGCCGACGCGACCGACGCGGCATCTGCCAGGGTAGCATACACGATTGCGCGAAGCACCAAGCGGCTTTCCCCGGACCACAGCCCCGTCGCGGAGCACCCTACGATACTGATGATGGGCGCTGAAGGCACCGGATTGAAGAATAGCTTGTTGAATCTCGCGCACTACAAGGTGGGTATCCCGCATGGGCGGGGAGTCAACGAGGTTGGTGTTGACAGTCTGAACGTTAGCGTTGCGGCGTCTATCCTCTGCTACGAGATGTTGCAGAGGCCCATTGCGCAGCCCAAGCGAGACACGGAAGAAGCTCTCTTCTAACTGCCTCTTTTGTGCAAACAGACGAGAGTTGGCTTACACTAAGGTGTATACGTATAGACCAGGGTCCAAGCTATGGGCGGCTGGAAGCTAGAGTCTCGACTGCGACCTTCCCCAGCCGTGCTCAGGCTTGAGTACATAAAGGGTGCATTTGGGGCTCACCAATGGCCGGGGGCGATGTGCGTCGTTATCAAGTCGTCGAGATAATCAGTGCATGCACGACATGGCCCAATATAGCGCTGCATGTTGGTGCAGTGTGGGGTCATGCACGGCGAGATTTGATGCGCGCAGCAGCTTGAAGCAGATGGAAGGAATCGTCTTTTGGTAGCATCACCAGCAGCAGCACGGCTTTGGTCGGTCGCAATATCGACGAGAATCATGAGAGGGCCGCAGAGGCAGCAAGAGGGCCGATGCCACAGAAGCGCAGCGTCTGCCCCACGTGTTTGCGGGCATGTGGCGCGATGGTGATCGGCAGGCGAGCCTGTGTGCGTGACCGTCTCCTTATCTCTGTATCAGCGCCAAAAACCCTCAACACAAGTGCACCCCGTATAAGGGCAGTCAGCGCGTGATGTGCAGAGATTTCAAGTGAAGCTGACAAGAGGCGCGACAGGAGGAGTATGTACATAGAGTAGATGCATCCAAGGGGGGTGGTGCGAGGCGGCCATCGGCGATGGCATGGATGTGAGGACGCGAGAAGCGAGAGGACGCGACAGGATGGAATTTGACACCGCCATTTGACAATTCGATGCCGCGGGGCTAAGTCGACGCTGGGCCAGGGGGGTCAACAAGACGACGTCGGAGGTGAAGCGAAATGACGGTGGTGCAGGCGTCGCGTGACTGGCGGGCGTTGAGCAGCAGCAGCAGCAGCAGCAGCGGTGAAGTCCAAGTGCATGGGCGGGGGGTGGGCCGCGTCTGTCGTCATCGGCCGAAAGCGCGCGAAGAGCTCTCCTCAGCTGCAGCTGTCGCCTTGGAAAATGCTTCCCCCCCCCCTCGTTGGTCTTAGCGCGCCCGTCAACAACGACCAAGGCGGAGCCCTCGACACTACTGCTACCAGCAAGGGCTTGGAGGCCGCCTCGTTTCACCCTCCATCAACTCGCTCGCCGTATCGCTGCAATGCTCTGTTTCTAGCCCCCCCTGGCTGCACCCCCGCATCTTCTGCTGCACTCGTCACCTGTCAGTCCTGCCTTGGTGTGGCTGCTTTAGTATTTCGCGCGGTACCCACACCCTCCTCTCCTCATCTGGGTGGCGCCTCCGCACCACAACGCCTGCAACCTTCTGTGCCTCTGCCCAGCTCGTCTCTGGCCTGTGTCCTCAACATCGCTCTTCTAATTGCGCTCTTCCGTCTGACCTCAATCCTCTCCCCCCGCAACAAGCCCTCTTCCGCCAGCCTCGAGTCCCGCGGCGCTGCTTGTCTGCCTGGACTAAGTTTTTTGTCTCGATACTTTTGTCACCATGACGCGAAGAACCGTGTACGCCGCCGGCCTCGCCCTCACCCTGGCCTGTAAGCAACCCGCGACGTGACCTGCACCCAGGCTAACACCACCAGGCACCGTCATGACCATCGCCAGTATCTCGATGCCGCGCTGGGTCAGCTATAGCCCCAACGGCGAGCGCGAATACTCGTACGGCCTGCACACCCGCTGCTCCGCCGTCACGGGCACCTGTGTTCCCTTCCCCAAGTCGAGCGACTGCACAAAGGATCCCTCGTTTTGCAACATGTGGCGCACCGTCGGCTTCCTGACGTCGTTTGGCGTCGTCGTCGAGCTTTGCGCCATCGTCGCCTTTATCATCATCATCTCGGGCGGCGTGCAGCGCAGGGCTGCTGGATGGCAGGTCGCTGCTGGCGTCTTATCCTTTAGCGCTCTTGTCCAATGTGCTGCCATGGCCATTGTGGTATGTAGCTGTTTTCTCTCTCGACATCACACACTAACTCTTCAGGCCTTCCTCTTCGACCACGACGAGCGCTTCTGGAAGGGCTGGCACCTCGACCTCTCCTGGTCCCTCTGCACTGCCAGCTGGACCATGCTCATCCTCACATCCATTGGCATGGCCGCCTCCGCCTTTTACCTGCCCACCGAGGGCGAGTACGAGCTCATCCCCGAAGACCACTACGGTCCCCCAGACGATCGGTGAGCGCCCTCACTCCGATTGCCATCACACATGCGCATATGGGTTGTTGTTGTATACCAAGAACTGTTTTAATCGTGGGTTAGGCTTCTTTCGCGCATCTCGGCTTGGGACAACGGCTTCAAGGGCCCAGGCTCAGGCATGCAATATAGCTACCAGCGTGACCAGGACAGCATGAGCGATGTCGTCAGTGTTGCCGCCAGCAGCATTGCCCCGAGCAATAGGCGTGAAAGCGATGCTAGGAAATAATTTTGGATGACAAACAGCAAATGCACCTACGACGGACGCATACGATGACCGTGATATACGTAATGTGGATGGAATCGGTTTAGGCTGGGCGACAGGCATACCCATACTTGGCGGGGACTACATCTCATACTTGGCGTCAATTTGTTAGCATGGTGGGGTTTTGCAGCGTGGGTTGATATTTTTTGACGATACCCCTGCCATCCACTGGTGGTTGGGCAGCTTTGGTGTTGATATAATTAGGAATAGAATTGAGTTCTATTAGATATAGTAGTTTCTGGTTTAGTATCTGAAATGAACTGTATTAATCTAGTCTCATGTCGGAGACGATTGATAACAGTTCACATGTGCAGGTAAAGCGATTACATTGCGGGGATGGAAACACTAGCGCCACTTGTAGGGCTGACCTTAGCGAAGCGCTCGCACAGGTCCGACTGTGAAATCGCGACGCGACAAACATTACAATCAACTGTAAGTTCTTTTTCCTGCTACTGTTAGACGAGCCTCGTTCCAATTTTACGACTAGAATTCTAATTGCGATTTTCTCCCAGAATTCCTCAATTCTTCAATTGCAAACATGTCCGACCAAAAAGCATCCAAGTACTACCCTGCCGAGGAGGAGGCGCAAATGAAGAAGGTGCGTAAATATCAATATAAAATTCCCTATAAAGCTATCTGAAAAAGAGCGCATGGAATTGACTTGATAAAGGCGCGCAAGACCCCCCACGACACAAAATACCGCGATTCCCTCGAGCAACCAGGCACAGTCCTCATCATCCTCTCCGGTCGCTACCGCGGCAAGCGTGTCGTTCTCCTCCGCCACCTGTCCCAGGGTACTCTTCTCGTCACCGGTCCCTTCAAAATTAACGGTGTTCCCATGCGCCGCGTAAACCACCGCTACGTCATTGCCACCTCCACCGTAGTCGACATTTCCGCTCTCGAGGGCAATGCAGACGTCAAGGAGGTCCTGGACCGCGCGAGCGCAGACGAGTACTGGGCTCGGGAGAAGAAAGATGAGGATGAGGAGTTTTTCGAGGGCGAGGACAAGAAGGAGGTAGTGAAGAAGGAGGTGGATGTTAAGCGGGTTGAGGACCAGAAGAAGGTGGATAAGTTGGTTTTGGGGGCTGTCAAGGGAACAGAGGGGCTTGCGGATTATCTGGCGGCGAGCTTTAGCTTGAGGACTGGGGAGAGGCCGCATGAGATGGTTTTTTAAACGGACTTGGAAAAATTCATGTGGGGAAAGAGTGGAAAGAGTGGAATCATATGGGTATTCGAGGAAACGAAAAAGGACAAAGTGGAGGAGGAAAAAAAAGTTAAGATAGTGCTTTCATCTCTTCTTTGGCCTTTCTCCAGCTGAAAGTGAGAATATGCCAACAAGAGGAATAAAAGAGAAATGGCGCGTGAATGAAAAGCGCCGAGGTATGAATTTCATATGTAGATGAGATACCCATGAAACCAGAAATACAAAAACACAGAGTTACATGAACTGCTGGATTTCCATTCGAGCATGTGAGAAGAAGAAAAGTAAGATTGAAAGTTACATTACATGAATGATAAGCGCTGTGCTAATGCTGACATACATAGGAAGTAGTTAATCTCCCGCTCCAAAACGCCTCGCTGTTTTCATGTATAACTATCCTTCAAACTTCGAAAACCCAACACCTGTTCTTGTGTCATCCCGTCATCATCACCACACCAAACACCACGCCACAACGACAACTATCGAAACCAACAGACGCCCCAAACTCTTCTTGTCAAGACTACTAGCACCACTCAGCGCCTCCGGCCCACAGCACGACCCCTGATGATACCGCACGCCATTCGCCTCAGCCGCCACCTCAAACACACTGCCATTAAAATTCCCAAAATTGTAATAATCAACCAGAATCCAATTCGGGGGTCTATCCCACATCTTCGTACAATTCTTGACATTACCACCCACACTCGCATTGCCGCTTACGGCATTAACTTGGTCTAAGAGCGAGTATGCTGGAATGAGGATTTGCGAGAAGCCGGGCAGATTGACGGCAATGTTGAGGTTGTGGTTGAGCATGTACATGCGGTTTCGCGAAACGGCTTCGGGTTGATTTGGGGGACGCTGCTGGGTACAGGGAAAGGAAGGGTCCGTTGGGGAAAAGGGGGTTTGCCATTGGTAGTTGAATTGGTCGAGGAGCCAGGGGACTTGTGTTTGGTTGGCGTTGTAGTCGAGCATTACGACTACGCGTTTGTTTTTGAGAATCATTTCGCTGAGCGTGGGCCAGTCGCTGAGATTCATGGTTGGAGTGGGAGGGATCCACAAGTAGGGTGTTATGCCTGATTCGTCGTAGGCCGAGGCGTAGTCGCTGGGTAGGATGCGGAAGTCGTCGCCGTTGTTGTTGCCCATCATTATGGCGATTACTTCAAAGGGGTTGGCGTCGAGCCAGGATTTGACGGTGGCGAGGTATGTGGAGAGGAGGCCGACGTCGAGGAGGTCGCACGAGGTGTGGCAGAGGTGAATCTGAGAAGTCTCGTTGGGTTTGTGCGTCTCGAATTGCACTGTCAAATAACAGTCAGCTAATCGTTCCATATAGGTATTATTGGTGTCGTACACCCTCGAATCCCATCATGCAGCTGCGTAAGCACGGGGTACTCCTGATTACTGGCGGCGTTGTGTGGCTTCACAAACGGACTGTTATGAGCCACCACCATGGACACATTGGAAAACTTGCGGTCGCAGAACTCGACATAGCCGTTGCAGGGCTGCGTGTTGGCCGTCGGCCGGGGCGAGCTCGGCGTCGACGTTGCTGAAGCAGTTGCATTGGAAGAGGCTGTCGACGGCCCTTGGCCTACTATAACCGTTAACTTCTTGGACGTTGTCGATGACGAGGACGACGTCGCTGTGGCGTTTGATGTTCCGCTCGTGGTAGAGGTTAGAGGGGTACCTGGAAGGCCGCTGGAGGTCAACGCCGATGCATCACTGGTGGGTGCGATAGTATTGTCCGAGGTCAGAGTCGCCGAGGATAAAGACGAATCCTGCGAGTATACGCGTGGTGTTAGGAGAGCCAGGGGCAATAGGAGTACTGAAGGAATCATGGCGAAAAACAAGGACGCGAGCGAGTCAACTGCACACACACTCTCTCTACCTATTCCGTTAGCATATGTATCTCATTAGCATACGACACAGAATTTTGGCTGAACGTTTGTCTGTCGCACAAAGAGTCGCAGCCCGGCACTGGCGACGCAGCAGACATTGATTCATCTTAGCTGGCACGCTCGCCGGCTTCCATGACGACAACGCTGGCGAGACGCGTTATCCCCGGATCTGCACGGGGGGCCACTAGAAGCGACGGCCTACAAGCGTCTTCCCGCTTCTGGGCAAAGCTTGTCGTATTCTTATTGTCGCAAAGTGGGTCAGACTGGAGCCGCATCATGGGCTCGCCATCGTCTTGGACACCGAGGGTGGGGCCAAAACTCGCGCTTTGAGGGCTGGTAGCGGTCGAGACTCGGATGCCCCCGGGTTTATCCAGGGAATAGCGCATCGTGAGCACTTTAATGACATGGCGAGTCATGGTGTTGGTGGAGCGTAGCAAAGATGCTGGAGAGGATACCATGTTAATGTTGTCATTGTCAAGGGTAAAATCGTGGGGAAAAATCTTGCTTTCGGGAAGAAATCATCTAGACTTCCGACCCATGGCATATTGAAGTCGATATTGACAGCACTGCATTTTGCTTCAGGCTTTTGTTGTTGGCAATGCAGGTCGAAGAAATCAGCTTCCGCGCTTCTCCGACGTGCATTTGTTGCTGCAAATGACGCGGCGCCGGCTTTCATACCAACGCATACTATTTTTTGTCGGGTTTCCTATCGAATACCAGGATAGAGTCGACACAACAGGTTTGCGAAAAAAATGGCTTTATCTTGAACCTAGATCTTTACAGATAGAAACGTGATTTTGGTCGTTACAAACACTATTAATGATTTCCGCTCCAAGATAGACAATTCCTGGCGCAAGCCTCACGATCCAACAATGAGCGACTGAGAGGGATAAATATGCACAAAACGCTGATAGTTTCACGCAAGACTGATCCTAAAATGTTCATGCTATGCTAAAGATGCAGGGAGCTGTACGACCGACATAACTTATCGTACTCAGTGGTTGCCATGGGATACAGCATGCATGTGGCGCGTATCACAAAGGTAAAGATACCATTCTCAAGATAACAGACGGGAACTAGACGAACTTGCATAATTCGTACGAAGATTCCACAGCTTGTTCATCGAATTTTGCTATGTGTTCTCTTTTCCACCAATGGAATGTGAGACGCGTTTCTACCAAAGTGGAAGTCCATAGCCACTGCAGCTCGCCACAACGAACTACTTCGTCCCAAGTCCAACTACAACGAGCAATTCTGCCCCACGCTACAATCTAGTTACTATCCAGAAAGAAATGAGGGTACTGTACCCAGTATATCACCTGGCAATAATCCAATTGACAGGAGACCAAACTCTAGACGATTCACAAACTCATTGCCGACGCCCAAACCACGTCGAGACCGCAAAAGAAATATACGGAACAAGCTTTGCAAAAACAAAGAATGGAAGCGTTGAGGAAACACGGTAGGCACAGCACTGGGATGCTCGAAAAGGAAAGGATGGCGCAGTTAGCGTGGACCAAGACATCAGGGGAAGAAAAAGAGCGGTAACTTTTCCATGCTTTTTTTACTTTCTTTTTCCCAAACGCGCATTCACAGTGGTACCCTTTTTTTTTCTTCTCTTCACCGCAGATACTTGCAGATCCAGCTCAACACCAGTCGAGAGAGAGTCAAGAAATAACTTGTATATTTGTAATTAATTATCTACGCTTCAAACAACACAACAATTACTCGTGATAAAGGAATGAATATTACCCATTACCCATTAAAGCCACCTCATAAACACGTTATTTAATATTGACTAGGAGGCTTTGAGTAATCAAAGATCCTCGTCACGCTGACCTTGACACAGCTCTCGTTGTCGGGATCGTCCTTGCCCAGTCCCCAGGCGAGGTTGAAGTACTGGTAGCTGGCATATGTCGTGTTGCAAGCATACCAGCGGTCGTACTCCTCAAGAGTACCCTGCGCGCCGTCCTTGCCAGGTGTGTTGGCCTGGATCACCATGTGGTTCTTCTGGTCGAACGCAATTTGCTGAGGAGAAGTGCTTCCTGGGCTGATAATGGGCAGAGCAAGGTTACTGGTAACGTCGTAGTTGAAGGCCATGGACGACGGAACGTTGAGGTTGCTCGTTTGCAGCCACCACGTCAGAATTCCGGGAGGCGCCATCTTGAGCGAAGGTGCAGTGATGAACTGAGACGTGTTGAAGTGGAATGTTGCGCCAGAGAGCTTGCCATCGCTCGAGCCCGACGGGACATTGCTGAGGCAGAGGGATTCCAGGGCTGCGCCGACGTGGCAGGTGCTTACGGTCGAGTTTACGCTGCCGTCTTCGGATGCCACGACTAGGAAGAAAGGCATGGTGGTAATGTTGTAGTAGGGCTCAGAGGGCTCACAGCTTTGGGCGCTGGCAATAGCTGCCGCGGCCAAGGAGAAGAAGACGGAAGAGGCCTTCATGTTGGGTGTGTTGATTAGAGTTGTAGACAATGGATGCAAGAATGGATGTGCGAGGCTTTCTAGGAGAGGGGTATGCAGATTGCAGATGAGTGAGGTTTGTTTTTCGAGGAACCGATCGGCTTTATAGCAACCATGGCCCGTCGTGGCAGCCTCACGGTGAAGTCTCCTTGAGGTGCCACCTGCACCATGGTCAGGTGTGTGACGAAAGCGGCAGTCGACCAGCCCACGCAGTTCCGCTAGCCGGTGGTTTTCGCCACGCCCACAATTACCCCTCCTCCACTACAACGCCTGTTTGTTCGTATTCGGCCTACCGATGGAATTGATAAAAGACGCTTGCGCCGTATCTGGACATTCATAGCTGATCTGGTGCGCTAGCGAGAGAAACTTCTCCAGCCGTCTGGGGAAACTTTGCAGGGTGCCACCCGTGCAGGGCTGCAGGTGTGTCTACACCGTCAGATTACGAAATCGATATTTCAGCAAAACCAGCCTTGCATTGACGGCCATAAGCAATTACACGGCGATAAGAACACAGACCCGTTGAGGCTGCCCCGGGTGCAATATGCGTCGCGGCAGAGGTACCGTGTTGGAGATGATTCAGCGTAGCACAAGACGTACCGGTACGAGATGATTCAGCCAATGCATATCGTATTCATATGCATCGATTTTCTGTACATTATATCTCCAGGTTTAATGACGCAACAACAGGGAATGATCCAAAGGGTCACTTAGCGTGTCGCCTTATCGATCAGCATACCGTCTTTGTGATCCAGCCTCACACTAACACCAGCTAAAAATGTAAAGTTGACTTGGATCATGATGTTTTCCGGCTTTTCCGCTTGGCCGGTTTGTGCGCTATACAAGTAAGTTCCCGAGCGGCCCGTTACTTGGTCTACAACACTATCGTCTTACGTCAGGCTACTACAACTACCGGGCAATTCGAATTCAGAGTTGAAGTGTCTCATCCCGTCGGGTGCTACACGAAACTGAGTTGACAAATGTCAGTGCTGAAATGTTACTAGCGCTGAAACTTGATCCAATCCTCCCATGTGGAGCCATACACGGGTTCTCTTCCGCGCAGTGATTGTGACCCATTGGTACACTCGACCCAAGTACCAACCGTCCATCCAACTAGCGGCGTTTGGCGCTGACATCATGTCGACTGGTATTTAGGGCGACGGCCGGTCCATCCACAGCATTTTCCCGCTTTGTGCCACTCGTGTCCTGAGCAGGGCCCGACTGCGTCAGATACCAGCAGACCCAGGTGAGCCAGCAGAAGATGACATCGAAGCCCACACTGCTTACCGCTGGGTGCTCGAAAAGGGCATTCTGAATTCCCACCAGTCCACCGTAGTTGTACGCGGTCGCAGTTGTCCATGCTAACATCAGCGCAGCATTCCCCACGACCAATGCCCACATGTAGTCGTAAACCTTGTCGGTGAACTGAACATCTTCCTTCAGGTACCTGGCAGGGACAACCGCCCGTACGACTGGCAACAGCATCAGAGCCACGTGAGGAGCCATGAGCATAGGCATAAAATGCGTGGGATGATACCAGTAATACTCATCGGCCAATTGCATGGCAGGATACGCAGTTGCAAAAATAGAAAAAAGGTTCAAGAGCCAAGGGCCAATCCATTTCTGGCTGCCGGGCGCTGATTTGACCGCTGGTGCTGGGGGGCTGAAGAGCAAGGTGAGAAGAAAGAGGTTTGTAGCAAAACTAATGGCTACAATCTGGCCGAGCAGCATGTACGCCCAAGTGTAGTTGATGCCACGCCGTACACCTGGACCTGTTAGTGGACGTCATGTACTACATGCATCGTGCTCACCTTTCTGCTCCAGGTACAAGCCAAGACCCAAGGCGAAGAAGAAAATCTGATGCGACCACCAATACCGAGCATTTCCTATGATAACCGTCTCCCACGCTTCTCTAAACAGTGTCGTCTCCTTGAGCCACAAGCCCCAGTGCTTTTGGTGTGGCTCAAGCTCATAGTAGCTCCGCCACATGAGCCATGTCTGGTAGCTGACCTTGAAGTACCGGAACATGTGCGTCCATGTGGTGAGCAAGCTGCCTGCTGCCAGCACACCAAACAGCCAAACATGCTTTTTTGAGGGAGACTGGGATGTTTTGGACTTTTGGAGAGCCGCAGCTCGCTTGGTGAGCTTCCAGATGATGAAAACGGCAACGGACAGACACGCCAGCAAATAAGAGAAGAAGATGGCATACGGCCGGGTGTTAGTGTCGGACCCCTCAGGTGGAGGTCTGCGATGCATGTAACGCGGCGGGACAGCGTTTCCTGGCGGTCCGAATCTGGGCGGGGGAACCATGGTGAGACAATCTTCGAGGGTGTTGGGCAGCCATCACGTACTCTTCGCTCGCCATCCCGCTTTATCAATTGTCTCAGTAAGAATGAAACGTGTCCGATGCGGAAAAAGGGCTTTCTGCTGCTTTGCCGGCAGAGTGAGTTGATTAAGCCGCAGCCGTCGGTGTCAGGTCACCAGTATTGCCTGTGCACGGATGCAGGCGGACGGTCGCTTAGCACGCCAATGACTCTGTGGCGTATGCAGGGATGGCCACTCCCCAGGGCACGTGCTCGGCTGCCAAGGCGCCAACGAGATCGTCATGCCCTTCTCACGGCACTGACGCTGTTGTCGTCGAAGATTCTGGTTTTCCGTCTTGCTTCAACAAACAAACTCCATCCGCCTCTTAATCATCATCTCACCAGCGTCTTTGCTCGTACTCATCATTTGAAACTTACCTCTGCAGCAGCTGCGTCTTGCGAATCTGGTGATGTCACGCACACGTACCATTTGAGCTTCGAAACCTATCCAATTGGCTGCTGTTGTTGATTGAGCGCACCTCACCGCCACACCCAAAGCAACCGACTCTTCTTTCCCAGCTCTCCGAGCTCGACATCTCTCCTGATTTCGACCTTTTGTTTATTCCAGGTTTCCGGCCATGGCTGACACGCCGCAGACGACTGCCGGCGCCAACCCGCAAGAGGCAAAGGTGCTGGAGCGGCACTTGGATCCCAGTTACGACTTTTCAGAATTTGACCCAGCACCACCAGCCCCGGATGACGGCCAAGGAAGCTCGTCCAACTCTATCGACCGTCAGCAACCAGAGTCGTCTCTGCGCCTGCAGGGTGGCGACATTCACCGTGACCTGTACAAGATTGCCGCCCAAAACAGGCGCCAAAAGCTGCACCAGCGAGCAGCAACCTTTTCGGAAGCTGTCTACTATGGCGACCAGCGCCGGCCCTCAAACTCTACCGTTGATCACGATGAGCTTCCCGTTCGGGACCAACTTCTGCCAGGCGGACTAAGACGGCAGTACCTGCAGCGTCAAAGTAAGCGCGTCAGCTACATTTCTGAACCGGTCACGCGCAACTTCATTTCATTCCTGGCTCTCTATGGCCAATTTGCCGGTGAAGACCTCGAAGAGACAGACGATGAATCTGCCGTGACGGACGAGGAGGAGGAGGGCGAACGCAGACCGCTGCTGAGACGTCAGAGCACTAAGAGGCTGAAACCCCAGGGTGATGCTGACCAAGTCAAAACGTTCTTCACACTTCTCAAAGCCTTTATCGGTACCGGAATCATGTTTCTGCCCAAGGCGTTCAAGAATGGCGGAATGCTATTTTCGTCCATCACCATGATTATGGTATCGGCTATTACAGCACTCTGCTTTGAGCTGCTGCTGGCAACGAGGTCGCGCTACGGTGGGGGAGGTTATGGTGATCTCGGCCAAATTGTCGTTGGCCCGAAGTTCCGCTCCCTTATTCTAATCTCCATTACCCTCTCGCAAATTGGTTTCGTCTGCGCTGGTCTCATCTTTACGGCAGACAACCTGGCGTGGTTCCTTGATGCCGTCACTCATGCCAAGGCACCTCTGTCGACAAACCAACTCATCGGCATTCAAATTGCAGTCTTGATTCCCATGTCATTCATCCGGAACATCTCCAAGCTCGGACCTGCCGCTCTCCTTGCCGATGTCTTCATTCTCATTGGACTGACGTACATTTACTGGTACGACATTTCGTGGATCTCCAAGATGCATGGCTTCCACCCCTCGATCGAGCTCTTCAACCCCCGCGACTTCACCTTGACCATTGGCTCGGCCATCTTTACCTTTGAGGGCATCGGTCTCATCCTCCCCATCCAGTCGAGTATGAAGGAGCCGGAGCACTTTAGCAAGCTGCTTTACATTGTCATGATCATCATCACCATCATCTTCACATCCGTTGGTGTGCTCTGCTACGGTACCTTTGGTGAGAATGTCTCGGTCGAAGTCATCACCAACTTCCCGCAGAGCAGCAAGCTTGTCAATGCTGTTCAGTTCCTCTACTCCATGGCTGTCCTCGTTGGCACTCCTGTCCAACTCTTCCCTGCCATGCGTAACATCGAGCTCAAGATCTTCGGGCGCGCATCCGGCAAGCAGAGCACCCTGACCAAGTGGAAGAAGAACGCATTCAGGACGGTCCTCGTCATTGTCTGCGGTCTCATTTCCATTCTCGGAGCCAGCGACCTCGACAAGTTTGTGGCGCTCATTGGAAGCTTTGCCTGTGTGCCCTTGGTGTACATCTACCCTGCCTACCTGCATTACAAGGGTGTAGCCAACCGTCCTTGGGAGAAGTTTGGCGACATTACGATGATGGTTGTTGGACTCATTGCCATGGTCTACACTACCATCATTACCCTTGCGAGGTGGTCCGAGACTTAGATGAAGAGGAGGCAGATGGGAAAAAATACGATCGAGCGGACGACACTTCGTAGTTGCATAGTTTGTTCTTTTCAGGCGTGGCGTTTTGTTTTTCAGTGGGAAGGCGGCGACTTGTGCATTTGATGCGTGATGTTCAAGCGTGCATGTGAGATTTGGTCATAAAATTACGTTAATGTCATGTTACATGTGAGACGACGATGTCGCGTTGCTGTTCACTCATTCATACGAGAAAATGCTTAGATAAGTTTGGCTATTAAAAATCAATGTACATAGTCTAACGATACAATATGCTGCGCGCTCTAATAAGCTGATGATAAAGAAATGAAGAAATCTAATCTAGCGCATTGTAAAAATGGAAATGTGAGGTGCGCTGAGATGCGCGGTCGTAATTGTGGTTGTCGGTGCGATACATACTCCATCGTGACACTCCGGCGAGCATCAAGTACCCTGATGGCCACCATAACAACAACAACATCTCAGTTCAAACAAAGGGCCCGCTCTTTCTAAGGCGTCTTTGTCTTCTCCTCTTCCTCCTCCTCTTCATCATCATTGTAACCCTCGTCTTCATGTCCCTCCGCAAACATAACATCCATATGCACCGTCCTCCACACCTCGTCATCGTCCTCCCTCGCCCGTACACTGAACCCCTGCCTCTCCCAGAACGCAATTGCTCCCGGAAGAAAAGGATGCGTATGTAGATATAGGCGCTCAACGCGATCTTTCATCGCGCATTGCTTTAGTTCGCTGACTAGTGCAGACGCGAGACCGCAGCGCCGGTATGCAGGTATGACGTATAGACGCACGACTTCGACGGTATAACGTGTATCGTTGTTGTAAGGGAGATGTGGGAAGCGGTGGTTGTAAGGGACGTATCCGATTGTCGCAATGATGTTGTCTTTCTTTTCTCCTGCTGCTGCTGCTGCTGCTGCTGCTGCTTCTCCATGTTCTTCGTCCGATTGTTCGTCGTCCTGGGCCGCGTTGGTCGCGCACAAAAAGTGGCCCGATTGCACCCAGCGCGCTACGTCGGCGTCGAGCTGGGTGCACAGCGTCGGAAACATTTCGCGGCGGGCATTGCTGAGGAAGCGCACAACGGCATCGAGATTGGAGGGCGTGACGGGCTGGATGCGCCAGCTAAGTGGCTGTGGGGGCGTGGGCTGCGACATGGTGTTGCTAAGGTATGTAGGGCTGACCAACGGGCGTTCGAGAGGTAGTGCTGGGCTAGCACGGATGCGGTTAAATGACGTGATTGGGTGGGAGGAGAAGACCAAGTACACTCTTCTTGAGCGAGGGAAAGATGAGGTATAACAATTGAAAATGAGGGAGTTTTTGCTTTTATTTCGTTTCTTTTGGGTTTACATGGTTTACGGCAATTGTACAAGGGTCTGCTCGGCGTGTACGGCGGTGATAATGTTACGTCATACAGATTATAGATCCGCCAGATTGATTAGATATGCCTCTTCTGGACACGATAGACTAACAATCAGATTACGGATCCGCCAGATTGATTAGATGTGTCTCTTCTGGGAATGATACGCTGACACTCTGATCCCTCGAACCCATGTCTTGATGCACACCCGGTACAATTCCTCCTGATATGGCGTGAATTGGTACTGAATCAGCCGCATCGCCCACACATTCAATCATCTTCCCGCAAGTCCTCCTCATGAGAGGGGCCGATATCAATAAGCACACCAGGACGCGTACCCCATCTCTCTTCCCAACCCATAAGATCTTCTTGAATACCACAATCTTCGTTTGATCCTTCAGGAGTTCCCTTCGGTGCGATCCACTCGGCAACCTTGAGGTCAACTCCGTGGAACCCAGTAGGCATCTTACAGGGCTCGGATTTGCTGCTACACGCTTCGCGGTGACATAGATGGCCCCTGATGCAATCCAAATCGCGACATGCACCACCGTTACGGCATGTCCATGCTCTCATCGCATACCGGAGACAGTAACATTCATTGAGACTGATTGGTCTGTGGTCGTATCCACAGAATGAGCTACTGCACCCCTGGCCAATGTGGAACATAGTGCACAGCTTCCTTGTGCGAACGCAATTATGATACTCATTCCACTGGCCATGTGTAGGTGCTTTCATGTGGGTATTAATGCGGTGACCAGCCGAGTTTACGGGTAGCTTTCCTGAAGAGTCTGGTGTAGGCAGCGACACTGTCGGCGTCGGAATGGGAATGAACTGAGTTCTGGAAAATCCTTTTTGAGGGCTGTTGACAGTAGATTTCACCAAGCTGGTGCTCTTCCCCAGCTTAGTACCCTATATTGTCAGCGATATTTCTTGTTGTAAGCTAGACGCAGTGCAGCAACAGTGATACTAACATAGGGATTTGTTGAAGGTTTTCCCATGCTCTTAGGAATTGCATTGATGCCCGGAAATGACTCGAAAACTCGCTCAAAGATCGCAGTCCTCAGACCTGATCTCAAAAGGCTAGTGTCATGATCGCCTCTCTGAACCAGTGTAATCTTGTCGGCAAACTTAAGGTGTTCTCCCAGGATATTTCTATACTGGGGACTGCCGCTTGCCGCAAACAAGATGTGCTGACACTGTGGCTTTGTGATATGCATCTTGAATAAGCCTTCACTTTGTCAGTTATGAGTACTAGGGCGATCAAGGTACATACCACAGATTTTTTGCTCGACGACTTGTTCGCCAGCTACATCGACATAGTCGACTGCAATGTCGTTGCAGGAGAAGCCCGCTGCGAATCTACCCAAGGTTCTTGGGAGAGAAGATTTTGTGTAAGGCGGTTTCCCGACAACGCATTGTTCTGTTGTGTGAAATGGGATTGTCTTCAAGTTGGCGTATACACGTATCTCTATGCGATAACCTGTCGCGGACAGATGCGAGGAGAGGTGTTCGGTAGCCTCTTCTTTCAACACGGCGGCCGCTTTGGCACCACCGCTTTCGCCGCCTTGTACGTAATTCTCTTTCAACTTGAACATCGTTAGTAATTAAGCTATTGCTCTAGTAAGTGTACTTACATTGTGACTGTGCGCATCGACAAGCACAAGAACATATGGATCTGCCACAGCCTCATGCGCCGTGGGATCCTCGCCGAAGCTATTGTTCTTCGACACTTCATCTTTGGGGAGAGGCTGCTCATACTTGGTGTTGTTGCCCCCAAACGCCTCTCTGAATCCTGCCGTGACAGCCTGAGTTTTCTGCTAAGCAAAGTACTTCAATTTGGGAATGAGCATTGCAATTACCTCAAGATCTCGCAGCAGCTCTGTAGTATCGGGCTGTGCAGGTTTACAGTTATCATTAGGGTCAGTCATCTTGTCGTGTTCGCGCATCTCACTGGCGATCTTGGTGTTGCGTTGTATGAGAATGATGGAAGGGAGAGAAACTGAGAGTGGGTATTGTTTGGCCAAAACTAGTACGTTCAAGTACGGAAGGGGCGATTACAGGTGGCTCTCAGACCACGTGAGACTATTTATATCTACAGCTGCCTAATCACCAGTGAGTGTGAATACACCAGAACGCAAACAAAAAGATCCAGCTGATCCATTCTACATCCCGATTCACCGTCAGAACCGCAATTCTGAGACTGTTAATCGTGCTCAATTCCGTGAAAGCTGCGCTTTGAGGCGTCTTCTGCAGGGTTGTGAGGCTCTGAAGGAACGTTAAGCAAACATATTCTTGTGGTTGATAAACTGTAACCTGTCACGCGGAACCAAGGCATTTACTGAAGCTTTGCGATAGGTGAATCGCATGTCGGTCAGTGCCTGGATGCTGTTCTTTGGTTCAGGGTACAAACGGCCGTCAAAACACTCGAATAATAACTAGTTCTCGGTACCACTCAACGAATCACGTGCTTTTGTTGTTCAAAAGGGTATGTGGACCCAGAAGCTTATGCTCATATGACATGAATAGTGCATTGCGCCCCAGATCAAGTGTATGGCCCCAATGCATGGAATGCCGGTGGTTATTCGATTGGCCGAGGCACAAAGCCGTGACAAAGATAGCCTGGCGGTCAGTGTTGAACGGCTACAGGCGATCCCGCAACGGGCGTGAATACACAGAAGAGCTAAATATACGACCTCCACTTTCACTTTCAGTCGTAATCACTAGGTTACACAATGAAATTGATTGAGAAAAGGCCCGGAAAATTATTATCGTGTGCGATTCAGGCCAGCCAGGCGACCCGATGATGATGTAGGCGCCGTCTCAAAAGGGAGAGGCTGCTTGGCGATGCACGGGCCAGCGCGATGTGCGGCCCACTCCGATTGTTTGGACTCGTCCCGCGTCACAACATTGAACTTTGAAGGTTCACTCCTCCACGCCCTCACGACAACCATCCTCGACAGCTCTTTTTTGCCCTGTGCACAGCTGCAATTGACTGGACACACTTTGAATAGATATGTCCAGCTAACCTATAAAGCCCACCACCTTGCCCCGGAACGCGACTGCCACCACCGCGACGCGCTTGAACCCTGACACACTTTCACCTTGACATATATTCAACATGGCTGCACGCAGCAAAGCACCCACTATCGGGTCCGCTGGATGGATCCTGGAAGAGCGCCATCAGTCCAACACGCTCGTCGCGCAGGAGCTCGAGGATTTTGGCTTCTCCGTGCGTAACGAGCTGGAATGGCTCAACGAACACATGTTTGACATACTGTCGAGCGACAGGCAGTACGTCGCGTCCCCCATGCAAGAGCGCGCTCCATACTGACCTCGCCGTAGACCAAGCCTTGATGTTTTCAAAACACCAGGCAAGCTGCGCGGCAAGACGCCTCGCACAGCGCGCAAGAAGGCGGCGGATCGCCAGGTATGCTCCTTCCCGTGTTTTTTCGCTTCGCATACTGACATCCGACAGCCTCTCGCCAGCATTCACTCTACAAACTTGCAAATCATGAGCCCTGCTGAACAGAGCCTGAGAAACGTCAAGGCTAGGTTCCAGATTGCAGAAGACGCGCAACATTCGGTTCGACAGTCACCCATCACCCGCACGCCAATCGCACGTCAGCTCTTTACCAAGCCCGACAGCGCTGGCAAAGAGAACGTCAACAGCGGTTACCATGCTGATATCTTCGAAAAGCGCCAGGCACAGCCCGTCACAACCCTGCGCAGTCCTATTCAGTCAACACAAGACACTGCCATATCGTCGCAGGGCAGCGACGTCTTCTCACCCCCACAGTCACAAGAGACGCAACCCACACAGCCTACTCAGTCTTTCAGGCACTCGATAGACGACAAGCCGGACGCTGGCGATTCCTTTGTCTCGGCAAACGAAGGCTTTGCCAGCAAGAACGACTCAAAAGAGGACATGGATGCAGTCGACGCATCCGCCATGGAACTGGACGGAGAGGATGCGCGTTCTGACGCGCAGGACACCATGCTACACCACGACATTTCCGACGCCGAGGAGGAGGACGCCAGCATGCATGACATGTCCGAGTTCCCGGACCCACCACCACGCGTTGTTTCCGAACAGTACAGTATCTCCGCTGAGACCCATGAGGCGCTTGACACGGCGAACGAACGCGCGCTCGCGCCGGAGCCCAAGAACCTCGCCCTGGAGCAATCCACGACACCCGCTGGTCTTCCACCCGCCCATTTCGAAACTGAGGTTCACGATGATACGGTTCTTCACCACCAGATTGACGACCAAATGGCAATTGACGATGATGAGCGCTCCCCATCGGATAACTCAAGTCCCGTAAAGCCTCTTGTCAGGAAAAGCAGTCTTAACTTTGCCTCTCTTCCAGCACGCGAGCCACTGCTCCCAAAGAAGAGCATGGGCAACCGTGTATCGCGTACTAGCTACTTTGATCAAAACAATGCTCGTAACAGCCAAATGGCAAGGTTTACCGGAGGCAAGAGTTTGGGAGGATCACAGATTGCCTATCCTGCTGAGATGCATCATGAAGAGGACGATGACATGGACGTCGACAATGAGCGCCCAGAACTTGCCAAAGACGAGTCCGAGTCTACCAAAGCTCACAGCAAGACTTCGACCCAGCGTTTGTTCGAGCGCATCAACATGCTCAAGCAACAGAACGAAGCACCCAAACGAATCAGCCAGAACGTCATTTCCTCACGACTATCACAGCAGCAGAACTTTTCAACACAGCCAACCGAAGAAGTGGGACCTGCACACCATTCTCAGCCAACATACCCAACTCTCCCACCCCCAGAACCCACACAAGAAGAGGATGACGACGACGATTGGATATCACCGGTCCGGGCAACTGCACCTCTACCTAAATCAGCCAGACCCGGTGTTGGCAAGAGCCACACGGCTGAAGCCCGCCCATCTCCTCCCAAGCATGTGCCTGCATCGCTTGTCTCGGTCACAAACCCAGAACTCTTTGCCGATATCGAGTCAACTACCCCGCTTGGCTCTCCTTTGAATAGACGAATTATGGATGCTCCCCTTAGCGCGTCCAAATCCAAGTTGTATTCTGCATTCAGAGCAGCAAAGGACAAGCTCATCGGGTCAACTGCCGCAAGCGCCCAGGTTAAGATGGATTCACTCAAGGAGAGCCCAGCGAGGCCCAAGTTGCCCTCTCAGGATTCATCAGACGATGCATCGAGTCCCAAGCGTACCGAGAGGCCAATCTCCATTTTTGGCCATATGCGTTCGCCGTCAAAGGACTCTGATAACTCAAGCAAGGGCAGCGCAATGCCCAGCAGTCCCTTCAAGGCTGATCGTCAACGGACTGATAGCTCTGAAGAGCGGGAGAAGCAAAAGGACAAGGAAACAAGAGAGAAGGAAGTTCGAGAGGCCAAGCAGCAGCAGCGCAATGAGGACAAGCTCAGGCAGATGCGTGAAAAGGAGCAGAGCAAGGCTGCTGCACACGCTCAAAAGGCTAGGGCCATGGGCGTCAAGACGCCAACCGCAATGTCATCTCAATCAAGTCTTAGAATGCCTGCCGCTACAGCTAACACCAAGACTCCGGTTCAGGCAAGCCAGCCGGCCCAGCCAGCACCACAACAGTCGCTGTTCCGTCCTGGCATTCCCCGATCGAACACGGTGACTTCGAAAGACGATGTCGACTCCTCCGAGGACATGCCGCCACCACCTGCGCCAAAGAGCCTGCTACCGACTACCAAGGCTCCTCTTCGAGAGCCCAAGAAGCTACCGAAACCAACAAGCAAAGACACTCTGCCAAAGGCAAAGGCGCCTCAGAAGATCATGGTCAATCTCAAGAGCAGCCATTATGGCCAAGCACCTCCACCGGCTGCACGTCCAGGCCCAGCATCTGGAAAGCCTCTTCACTCAGCATCTGCAAGTGTGGGCAAGGCTACTGCTCCAGTATCAAGACCGACCCAAGCTGCTCGACCAGCTTCGGCTCTGTCTACGACCACCAAGTCCAGCTCTTCAAAGACCGTTCAACCCCTAGCCAAAGCCCCAGCTCCTCGAACAGCCCGTCCTCAGCCACAGACGGCCGAGAAGCCCAAGGCTTCAGCGCCACAACCTACACGTGCTGACCTTGGTGCTGCACGACCTGTATCACGAATGCAGACTGTCCAAGATGCTAACCGCATCAACATTCCTCCCGTCAACCCAGCTAAGCCACCTCCCAAGCGGCAATTCCCTGGTGAGGGTGAAGAGACGCTCCACCGCCCGGCTAAGCGTCCTTCGCAACAAGCAAGAAACCTGAACCCGATTACACCAGCTCATTCGCAGTTTGCAAAGGGCAAGATTCCATTTGCAGAGCCTCCGCAGTCCCAATCTCAATACCCCAACGGAGACGACATCAAGCTGCCTGAGATTATGACCGATTCTGAAGATGAAGACTCTGACAACGAATTCGAGCAGCCCAGCTGGGTCAACACACCCAACCTACGCGAGATGCTTAGCAACCAGCAGCTCATGGATCCAGAGCACATTTTCGGTCCCATTCCTCCGTTAGAAATGGAGAAGGTGTTCCCCAACAAGGAGCGCCACAAGCGGTTCCGCCAGCGCACCAGTAGCGCATACTGGGCCAATGACGAAGTCACGTCGGAGGAGAAGCGTAAAGAGCGAGAAGCGAGAGAACGTCTTGTACGTGATGGTGGGTGGACATACAACCCATCACCACTTCCCAAGCAATCTAGTTCTTCGCGGTCATGATGTGAATGAACGGTTGGATGAACTGCTTTTATTCTTCTCTTCTCCTCTTTTAGTTGCTCGCTCGACGTGGAGTCAGCCTTATGGATACGGATCACAGCATTGCATTGCATTCATGCGGGGTTACATACATAACTTACATACATGATTGGCGTTTTGTCGGTTTGTTTTGAATGAGCGACTGTTTGTGTGTTTTGCACTCTTCTACTTCTATTCTTCTTTCCATCCGTCTCGCCCTCTTCCCACAACAGGCAGTCTTTGCTTATTCCTGTTTGTTTATGTACATATTCCCATGGGCCTGTGTGTGGGATGAGAGGATGCAGGGGTATGTGTCTTTCAGCCGCACCCAACGATAGTTTCTTATGCTGCATCATCATATTTTATGGTTATGCACGCTCTTTTTTTCTTCCGGCTCCTCGGCTTTGTTTTGTTTTTCCAGGGGCTTGTTTCGACACGGCGTTTGTTGAGTTTAGGGTGTGTTTGTTTACAATGGCGTTTTGTGTATTTTGGATACTTGGGGTTTTAGGGTAAAGACGACGACCACCTGCAATCTGTTTGTTGATTGAGCGGTTATCCATGCGAAAACGCGGTGTATGCAGTTTTGCTTGCAACGAAAATGATTATTCGTCTTGATTTGTTATTTTTCTGCACATGCATGGTGGTGTGATTTTCATTGATCCTAGTTGTTTATTGTTTATTCACAATGACACGTCTGAACTCTAACATCATAACCCGCATGTGTGTGGTATTATTAGCTATGATATTCATTACGATAGCTTAGAAAGATCATTGTCATCGTCGTTCTGCAAACGCTTGTCGTGTTCGAAAAAGAAAAAAAAGGCATGTGTGCTGGTATCCTTGCAAAAACCCGAATAGTAATCCAAAAACGCATCTGCATCAAGCACAATGCTTCATCCATCATCATCATATCGTACAAATTCTGAGAGCAGGAGAGTCCTGAACGTAATTCGAGGTAGGCTCAAACGGTGCTTGCGTCTGACCGAGTATTCCAAGAAGCGTCAGAGTGAATCCGACAGGCATTCTAGACCTGGCTCATGGCGGGGCCACCACGACGAGCACCGCGCAGGTTAGCTCCACTGCCACGGCCGTTCATCATGTTGACGATGAGGGTAGCGACGAAGGCGGCCCATCCAAACCACAGGAAGGCAGTCGTAGCCTGAGCTTGACGGCAGTTCTGTTCCGTGTTGGCTGAGCTGTTGAGCACACTGTTGTGATGCGTGTACCACTATCTCCATTGTTAGCTTTTAACCATCCCATGTATCGATTGAAGGTATGTAGAGGGGTACTCACGCTGTTGGAGCAGCTGTGGGCTCCGATGTACGAGGGTAGTGCGACCGCAGCGCAGAACCCGAAAATCACACTGAGCGCATCGAGCGCAACGTCCACGACGGGAATGCTAAACTTGTCGATAAAGGACGTGGGGAGGAAGTAGAGCAGTGTGAAGAGCCACCATACGCCCACGAAGAGCGAGTAGTTAATGATGGAGTGGGTTCCGTGGTTGGCGCGGGCAATGTTGTTGCCCATGAGGGCTGTGACAATGATGGCGCAGATCAACTGTCACAACGTTAATAAAATTGTTTTCCTCGAGGAATCGAGAATACGTACCTGCCAGGCACGGAGGCCCATGGACAAAGCCCTTGACACCATGATGCGGGTATGTATGTATGGATTCGGAAAAGATGTAGTAGTAGTAGATGCAGGGCGTCCCGGGATGGAATCTAGCACGAGGATCAGGGATTGCGATATGCAGCTGTGCGGAGAAAAAAAAACAGAGGTGGCTGGAGAGCAAGATATAAATCCCGAGTGATTTCTGTCAAGCTTTTTGGTCGGTGGCAGCAAGTGGTGGGCTGATGAGCAAAAATATAATTCCCAGTCAGCGGAGCGGCGGCGGGAAGGAAGCGGGCGTGGCCAGCGTCATCGCAGGTCCCCTACGTCACACTAGGGTCCAGACATGTGCCCACACCCTTATTCGGAACCATCGGTACATTACTTACCTCACTACTCGTGTCGATCACAAAGCACTCTTATCTGCAGGGCCCGAGGAGGGGGGAGGGACAACGACAAAAAAGGGGCAGTGAGAGAAAATTGCGGCTTCAATTGTTGCATGCAACAAGGACAGAAATGCGATGAGCAGAGGATGCGTCCCATGGGCCCAACATATGGTATTTTATCTCTTTGTTGCGCGGCCTCTGTCTGCGTTGCTGCGCAACAGCTGGGAGCGTGATACGGCTATGGGCAGGGTTGGTGTATAAGCGCTGTCCTATCAGCCACTTGCTGACGGCCCCCCCAAAGGCCACTTCGCTGCTGCCAGTGACCGCACCGTTGTCCTAGCCCATCTTCTCTGACCAAGCTACTGTGTCTTCCTACGTAAATGGTTGACGCTATGACATGTGTTGTGCGTCCAGGCCCGCGACGATGCCCTTCTTTTCGTTGACGACATGGCTCATCTGGCGTGGCTTGCGCATCATTCCCCGGATCTACGTGATCGTCATAGTTACGCACCGTGGCGTCACGTGATGCGAATCCATTGTGTCTACACACTGCTGCCATTGAGACTTACTCGCCCGTCGGCGACACGTATCACCCGAAGGCATGACCGGCAAAAAAGAATGTTTCAGCAGACTTTATACCCTGCCTGGAGTGTGTTGCGAGATACTCGTACGGGGCCTAGACTACATTGAGAAACTAGCGGGTGGAATTTGCGGAAAATTCGGCCCTTGTACTATCTGTGGGCCATATACGATCCGTCTCTTTCCGCTGTAAACAAGTCAGATTATGCAGGTGCAGATTATTCTTTCGTGCAGTTCTGCATCGCTTGTCGTGCATCATGCAAATCTCTTATGCATGCATGCACCATCTCATCTACAAATTTCATGTACAACCCGTATCTGTATTGCAAAGACAAGAGTCTTGGTCTAGGCGACTTTTAAAGGCTGCTTGTCCAGAAACCCATCGTGTCTCGAGAGAAGGCCACGAGGGTGACATGGACGGGTTCATCTTCGACAGTTCCTGACAAACACCGCCAAGCAGTGTTGTCGACACCCTCTTATACCACTGAACAGGCTTCAAGAAAGTACCATCTTGTCGGCTTGAATTCTAACCGTATTGGGACCTAACGTGACGATCATATTGCTGGATTGAGCAAGGTCGACTCGGCCCAAAAGAGTGTTGACCAGGTTTCGAGTCCATGCACGTCTCTTGGCCCATACCGAGGTATAAGCACCACTGGTTCGTAGCCTGATTGTATTTGGATGCCTGAGCGCACAATGATACCTGAGCAGAAGCTTGGCTCCTCGTATTATACGTCTTCATGCCTTACCTGCTTTTGTCTATCACAATGAGCATGTTCTGGTAGTCACCATCCAAGCACAGTTGTGGTGATAAGCTGAGAAAGGGCGATCCTTTGCCTACCTTTCCATGCGTAGCTTTGTGTGCGTCTTTTATTGGATAAATATGTATTAGCCTCGTCTTCCATATTCTGGACTCGGACTCGGACTCGGACTCGGTATCAGTCGTACTCTTGACTCTGTTGTCAATATTTGGGCCAACAGACGCGGTTCCAATGGCAGTCGGGTATGCATCGAGCATGAAACCAAACTTCTTGTAGTAGGTCGTAGGATGGACCTACCCCGCTCGAGGAGATGTAAGAAAGATACGCGGCCGAGAGCGGTACTATCCGTAGCATGCTTATGAACATAGTCGACTTGAGCGCAGACGTTTTTTGGACGTGTAAAATGTTCGAAACTGCGAGTAAACAAAGATGAGAGAGCGATTGCGTGGTGAGTAGCGGGTCTGTATCGATTCCTGCGCGCAGTCAATGTGTCAAAGAGATGGACTCGGAGGCCGGTATCCCGAACAAGATAGCCATGTGCGAGCATCGGAGAGGTCAAAGTGGCAGGGGAAAGTTAACGTAGGGGTGGTCGAAAACAATAAAGGCAGACCCGGCAGGAAGGAAGCACTTTGCCAAAGCATTCAAGGGGCACTGACCTCAGCTACCGAATTCGTAGTAGTCTGTTTGCCCTCGTGAATGTCAAAGACAGGTGCATCGCCCTCTCAGTAACCGCAATGTTTTGCAGCTCTGCCTGCCAACTGTGGCGCTTGCCTCGACAAACCACCAACCCCCACCTCCGCCATTGTTGAACCCCACCTCTTCTGACCCTACAGTGTAGGACAAAGCAGACGCGATAGTGTGTACTCATCGCGAGTATCTCCGAGTCTACACCATCGCTAGTGGGACTCTGGCGCCTCCTTGGGCGCTCCTGTGTCTTTGATGATACATCAAAACCTGACCACAGACTCGCCCCACATCGGAGACGCCCACCCTCAACACAAAGAACAACAAGTAATCAAAGACCAGCAGTTCTCATCTTCTGGACAAGTTTGCCAATTCCTGCTCTTCATCCGATGCAAAAGCTTGCTGACCTCGGCCGATTGCCCTTTTCCAGGTGTAGCAGATACACTCCCCAGAGCCGCTTATCCAGCCCAGCCCATGGCTACAAGGACAAACAACGGACGCATGAACTATTGCGTTCTCCAAGAGAAAGGCTAGCCCGGGACCCGTCCGATGGTAAATCTTTCCTGTGTTCACCGTCCGCGCAATGTCTCCGCCACAGTAATCACAGACTTGCCGAAACCCCTCAGTACTCCACAACAACTCCACAAGTCTCCGCGGCGTTGGGACTGACAGTACTATGAGACACCCCGCGAGCACGGAAGACCGGCCTGATGAGTGATAGCGACAATGGACATCCTTGAACAAAATATTCATGGTCCAGCACATGCTCAATTCGCATCCATAGGCATCCGCCAACGCGGTCGGTGTTGGCGAGTCCGCAAGGCCGCCGCAATCTGTATTGCTCCGACCCACCGAATGCTAAGCGCTGAAGACACCTGTCGACAATGCTGGGGACATCCTAGATGAAGCTGCAAACGGGGGGTTTGTGTCAAATCTTGAGCCGTGACAAATTCCAAATTATTGGATGCAGCAACGGCTCTGCATAACCATTATCGACTTGACAGGTGGACTGACAAGAAAGACTGCTTGCGCCACTCACGTGCACCCGGCGCGTGGCAAACGTACCGAACGCAGAGCGAACACCCATCGGGCACCAAGGGCCAAGGCTGAAGAAGCCGGGAATGCTGGGATGGGCGGGACCGGGCAGAAAGTCAGCAGCAGGTATCGCCGTCTGACTACTATCGAGCATGCTCAGTATCGGCCCGGGAACTCGAGCAGCAGTGTTCGTACAAAAGAACGCACTCAAACGAGGATGAAACCACGCGCCGAGGAGTTTGTTGGTGGGCTCTCACGAGACATTTTGCTGGTTGACGCATTCCGTGGAAGCAGTCACAATTTTTGGAACAGACTTTTGCGTCATAACGGACGAGGATCGAAAGATGTCTTCTGACTCCGCCCAAGAGAGGGGTTCTCATAAGATCACGGCCATTTGAAGAGCGGGCGCAGGCGCGTCTTGGACTGGGGTAACTGACGGATCTTGGCCATCCATCATAACGCCAATGCGATGCGGGAAAATGCGGGGTTGACAGGATTTGTTGCAGCCAATATGCAAAGTGGACAAGAGGTCTGCTGTCGTCCAGGCTGTCGTGTTGCGTGAGCCCGGCACGAGCACGAGACGCATTGTAGCACCCTGTCGAGTTTGCAGCTGGGCAGCTCGCCGCCCACTGTCCAAGAGCCTCTGCAGCATCGTTGGCGACTAGCCTCAGGAACGGTTGCGGTGCAGCCGCCGACTGTGATACGTACATCAAACACGACGACGAATGGGAGACTGCCGAGAGGCTGCACAGAGGCGCCCACAGGATCATCGCATCGAGCGGGGCATGCCGCAGGTGCGTCAAGCAGCTAAGGAGCCTGGTGTCCAGAAGGTCGTTGAAGTCGTCGGGGCGCGTGACTCAGTTACACTCTAGGGCTGAAAGCATCGGTGGTGCTACGCATGGCCGGCCCAAGAGGCAGTAGGTGGGCGAGGGCGCGCTGTGATTGATGGCGCCTGAAGCGAGGCAGGATGGCGCGCAACAAGCATAACGCCCTCTCCGCGAAGATGGCATCAGAGTGCTTTGCGACGGGCCCAACCGAGTCCAGACGGAGCAAATGAGGGGTTTGTCGATATGACCCCTGGCCACGCATCGTCGATCAGCAGCTTGGCCGGGCGCAGTGGGAAAGAGGCTCGCTCGACGGCCTGGGGCGAAGGGCTGCTGATGGAGCCGGTGTTGGTGAAGGGTTGCCGCGAGAGGGGTTGACAGGGAGGAGGTATGCTTCTGATGAATCGGGCCCTGTCCGGCGAGCATTGCTACCCCCCAACAGCACAGCAATTTGCACCTGTTCGCCTGAAGCATGCACGGCTAGCCCTAGTTGGCCTGGCCGTCTCCGCATTTTCCTGCGCAACGACCCTTCAGAAGCCCCTGACCCTTGGCCAGGCGTGTGAGCTGCAGAAGCCTCAAAGGCGTTGCATGTCTGCGTGTCTCTACGTTTCCGTCGCCTTTCCTGTAATGACGGTCTTGCCTCCACCTGTCTATCCCGTCGTTCCACTGGCAGCAGCCCTCTCACATCATCCCAACGCCGCAGCAAGTTTGTCGCGCTCGTGCTGGCCGTGTTGCCCCCCCTGATCTGACAAGGCGCGCGCGCGGAACTGCAGGGTGTCTTGCCGCGTCTGCTCCCCAACGTTTCGAACGATCGCCAAGGCGAAACACTGCTGCCGTCAGTTCTGGCCTCTGTGGAAGCTGCCCTCCTCTTTCCATAACCTCATCCTCTGTCGTCCGGGACACAGGGCGACATGTGCTTGCTCTAGTAGTTGCGCATCCATCCTCCAAACATCTTGTCCTTGATTTGCGGGATAGCCTTGGGTTTAGCAGCGTGGCGCTTCCCCACCTTCTAAGGACCCGAAGCCCTTCTCGCCGATCCTAGGCGCGTATGATCTCATGCAACAACTGATGCCATAGCGTATCGTGTTCGTGTTCGATACTTTCAACAAGAAAGATTAGGGATAGACTGGTTCAAGAATTTGGCGCTTGGTTTGCGTACGTTTGGAGGTATGTTCTTCTTGCGCCGGCGCGACGCCTACCGCGACGCCTGCGGCATTGCCGGTTTCCAGGGATTGCTTACATCTGCTGTCAGTTCTCTTCCGAATCGGTTTGTTTCTATAGATTCATTGTGGGATAGAGCTTGCCCGGTACGTACTCGCTGTGTCTCGACCGCGCCCGCCATGCCGCGTCCGCGGTGGCCATGTCCGGCCCTCTTATCAGAGCCAGCATCTGCTCCGCCGTCTTACAGGCACGCTACGTTCTTGTATCGCTAACTCTCCACGATAGGATATACCGCTCTTCTTCTGTTAGATCTGCTTTGGGCATCGAGCTCCGCACCACGTAATCCTTGTAGACAATCCTGTTAACTAGGTAAGCACCGCTTCTTTCTTTGCTTTTTTTCTTTTTTCTTTCTCATCTGTCATTCTCCGACGACTTTCTTTTCAACGTCCTCTTCTCCGCGGCCTTTCCGTGCATGTTTCGTGATCAGGTGGTGGTGTGGAGAGGGTCGGGGCAAGGTGAAGTGGCGTGGCGGGGATGAGGCAGCGGATGAGCAGTCAAGACTGTCACTATCAATCGCTGCGCACATTCCCGCACACGCCATTGTGTCTGTCTCGAAAGGCATGTCGGCATCTTGGACCGGGACGCAAAGATGCATGTATCAATGTCTTGGGGACACCCAGACGCATGCATGGGAGAGCACGGCACGTGATGGCCACGTCTCGTGAAGCATCAACATGGGATACGGCAGCGTGTTCTCGTGGCCGCGGGGAGGATTATTGGGGGCAATGCGAGCTTCTTTCCATGCCTCTTTCGTCTTCTATTATTGTATCCGCTTTCGGCACCCCCTGATCATTGCTAAGATATACGTGGACAACAGTAATCTCTAAAGCCATCGTTGCAGAGAGCTCCTGCCTCCAGTACGCCAGCTCCTTCCCTAGAAAGACATCTGGGCGACAATCGAGTCACCCGGTTCATAAAAAATCAGCGCCGGCCACCAGCCCCTCGCTGCTGGCTTCGTTCCTTCCTTCTTCGTCTTCCGCTACACTCGGCCATTATCCCTCCTCACTCTACTCCCTTGAAATCGTCTTGTTTTTGCTTTTGTTTTCAAAGCTGCTTCAAAAAAGCTCGCACTGCCCTGGGCGCCTCGTATCCTTACGGACGTGAGCCGGCAGCCAAACAGCCAAAAGTGCATTTGCCTGCCAAGTCTCCCGTGTCCTTCGGGGTCGGCCCGCGTTTGCCAGCTACTCACACCCCAACACACAACTCCTATACAGCGGCAAAACAACATTGAGCTACCCCGCTAGACTACATTGCAACAAGCATACTTTTTTGCCAGCAACCACAGGTAAGTCTCGAACAGGAGGCGCAAACATGAGCTGCGACTGATACTGACACATGTTTAGAGGCTTTGACAGCATCTGCTCCAGAGCTTAAACCTCCGCGGCTGTCAAACTTGTCTACCACGCACCTAGAACCCACATCCTTGAGACTCGTGGTCCAGGTATGTATCACGTGTTTACTTCATCGCCCCTGTTTCCCAGGTCTCACCTCTGCCCGTCCCGCCTCTGATGCTTCGACATTCCCATTTTCCTCCTTTGAATGTCCATGCTGATAGCTAAGACGTTTACCTTTACAGGTGACTACGGCTTTCTAGACACACCTCTTACCTAGACGACATTTCGGCATCCATAGCCTGTCACACGGTGCAAACATACACAGCGTGCTCTGTGCATCTTGCCTGTCAGGACAGCGTGCAGCTAGATATCTACCTAGCCATCCACCTACACTAGACTTCAAGGTACGCTCACCTCTTCCCGCAAGCTTTGGGCAATAGCTAACATGCCCTAGACAAAGACACATCAACATGAGTTCCAACACGTACAAAGGCGGTTTGGCCGTTGGCGGTTCCGCTCTCGACAAGTCCAAGTTGCAGCTGCGTCGTCCTACGCCAGACAGTGATGTCTTGGCGTCCAGTGACGATGACCGTGAGCACGTGGCTCCCGTCGTTCGTCAAGCGTACCCTGGCGTGCGACGCCCCTCTTCTGGTTGGCTTCAAGATATCCAACCGAACCGGAAATTTTCATTGCCCTCGGTGTCGTTTGCCGGATCGCAGCCGACGACGCCGTCGCTCGAGTTGCCGCAGCAAACACGACCCAGCACCTCTGCATTCCCTTGGAACACGCCTAGCTTCACCTCAAGTTCAAACAGCCGCTTGAAGGAGGTCGCCCCTTCCCCCACCTCTGCATACCCGCCTGGTGAAAAGCCTCTTCCCTCACCTACCACACTTGAAGGAGACGACGGCATTGGCTTTCTACTTAATCAACAGGTCCCAAACCCATTCCGCAAGGCCGTCCGGTCGCAGTCCTATAGTATCGGACAGGGCGACATTGAGCACCATCCTGTCAGCCGTTTCTCGCGCCAGCCCACCGGAGTGAATCTTCGCCACCGGCCTTCTAAGCCAAGCCTTCTAGGTGAGTCCGCTGTCGGTCTTTCGCAGCTGCGCGAAGACGACGTTGACGACATTGAGTCGTCCAACGGATCAGAGCACGGAGTGCGTCTGCCTGCCGGATATTGGGAGCGTGAGCAGAAGCAAGCTTTGTTGAAGCAAGCTGCTATGGAAAATGCGCGCGCCCGCAACCGAGCTACCTCGACTGGCTCTCCGGTTTCGCAGCTGCAACAACAACGTCGTAAGACCACCGCTGGCCTGCGCAACACCTCATACAACAACGCAGCGGAGTATGCCATTGAGGAGCTCGAGGACAGCGATCCATCACTGAATCTCCCCACACCAGGACTGACTCGTCGATTCAGCGAGCACGTCTCAGTTCTCAAGCGAGACCACGAGGTTGAGATTGTTGACAGTCCACAGAAGCCGCAGTGGACGACTGGCAACATTTCCCCGGCAGAAATGGACCCTCTTGGCCGCCGCCACTCGTTTGCGCACTACGGCAGCTACAACTCAACCATGCCACTTTCAACCTTGAGTAACACACAGGAAGAAGAGGAGGAGTACATGTCACCTCGCCAGACTTCTCCCAACGAGGACGAGCCATTTGATGCTGCAGCCTACTTCACTGGTTACGGCCCCGCATCTCGTGCGATCAACTCCTCTGCCATCTCCGCAGCTCATCCGGATCCGATTGTGCCCAACACGGCCATGTCCGCAAGCAACCCTTACGCCGTACCTCCTGTCCTCGGACGTCCTACTCGTCGCTTGTTCGTTGTAACGTTCAAGTGCTCCAGAGCTGACATCTACTACCTCTACGAGAACACCGGTCTTGAGATCCGCCGTGGTGATCTTGTCATTGTCGAGGGCGACCGTGGCTGTGATCTTGGACAAGTTACTCATGCCGACGTGACGATGGAGGAGGCTAAGAAGTTTAAAGCCGAGGCCAATGACGAGCATTTCCGCTGGCTTGTCATGTTCTCCCAGTATTCCCTGGCTGGTACCCAGAATGACTCTGGAATGCTTGGTGCTCTCGCGCGCGCCAACGGATTCCCCAATCCCATGAGCCGTACCGGAATGGCAGGTCAGCAAGAAGCAGAGACTTTGAAGCCAAAGATGATCAAGCGTCTCGCCCAGCAACATGAGATTATGGGACTGCGTGAGAAGGAGGGTGGCGAGGCAAAGGCCAAGCGTCTCGGAGCACAAAAGGCTGCCGACCACAAGCTGCCCATGGAGATCTTGGACGCCGAGTATCAAGCGTAAGTGCAATTTGCTCAAGTCCATCTCGCCTACTAACACACGCTAGTGACTACCACAAGCTCACATACTTCTACTATGCCGAGTCTTATGTCAACTTCAACGAGCTCGTTACCGACTTGTTCAAGCAGTACAAGGTTCGCATTTGGATGTCGGCTGTCAACCCAGCATCTGTCGTCAACCCAGCCGGCATGTCTCAGATCCCGCCACCCTCAGCTATCGGCCCCGGAGCAATCCTTACCTCCAACACGAATGCTCCTCTCTCGGTCGGTCCTGGCTTTGGCTCCAACACGAATCGCCCTGCCCAGCAGTACGGTAAGTCTATCGTTCCATTCCCTAGCTTATGCATTTACTGATTGTCAATAGGCCAAACTCGCAACCATGGCGCATATGGTAACTATGAGGACGGATTTCACGCCTTCTCACACCAGATCCCTGCCTATCCCGCACAGGCTCAGTATGGCATGCAGCCCTGGGCCCATGGCCAACAGATGGCACCTCACATGTACCGCAACTACTACCCCAATGTGAGCGGTAGTGGCAGCCCGATGAACTATGCAGCTGCTGGCTACTATCCGCCTACAACCTATCCTTCCTCGTATGGTGGAAGCTATGGACCAAACACAACCACGGCTGGATACGCTGCCTCTCGCAACTACACCTCAAACGCTGGCGCCACTTTCGGTCCCACATCTTATGGCGGCAACGTTCCTTACACCTCGGCGCCTGGTCAGTCCAACAGTGGTAGCTACTACGGTACCTCTGCCGGCCAAACCAATGGCACCTCGGGCACTTATGCCGGTAGTGGCGGTCATACGGCTACTAGTGGCGCTCAGTCCAACACCAACTACGACCCAGGCTTGATGAATGCCATGCAGAGCATGTCTCTTGGCAACTAGGCAGACTGAAGGCTCCCACGAGCTCTCGGACTGATCTATTGATCTGATCTTCTTGGCTGTCATATCCTCCAGGCGATATGCTGCATTTCTTTCCATGATTGAACGTGCGACAAGCTAACGTCGATACACTTCAAGAGCTTCTTCATACTATGCTTTTTTTTTCAGTGCCTTGTTTCAGTTTTTTTTTCAGGCGAACCATGGTTGCTTAGTGATGGATGTTAAACTTCTTTGCGTTTCACGGCCTCTGAAATCACGGCAGTACCCACGACAACTACCGTCGGATTCGGGACGGTGATGGATACTTTCTTTTTTACATGCGTTTCATTTCCCCTTACAAAAATTCCCTTAATTTGTTTTCTTTCGCCCGACAGATGCTGTCTTTACAAGCTACATCCGTTGAGAGCATACGGCCAGTCGAATATTACCTCGTACATGTCTTGTTCAGCGTATGCACATGTAGCGAAAATGAGAAAAGCTTTTTTGCACCAAATGTGTTTCTATCTTGCTGTGAACGGTCGTGTGTAGTATTGTGTAGATACTAACATGTGATTTTTGACGTCTAGTGTTAGGTTGTGCCTTCCCTTCAAGTTTTGTCTTGTTTATTTCGCCCCTCACCACCTCAACCCTGTGCTGATGCATGATCGCAAATGGCACGACAAGGTGCTTCCTTACCACAAAACAAGAAGAGGGTACGCATAAAGACTACGGAGCTCTGTAATGATGATGACTCTGAAAATTGTGGAAGTCGGTGAGTATTAACATAATAATTTGGATATCTCCGGGCTCATACTACTCAGACAGGCACTCAAAGTTCGTCATCTTCTCAAAAAGCCCAAGACGGAAGATAATGAACTGGAACAATTACGTGCAACGATAGCAGCCGACCAGAAGGAGCTCAAGGAGTTGATTGCACGACGGAGCGAAAATATGTGAGTCTTGGGTTCAATTTAACGTGTGGAAGGTAAACCACTAGAGTGAGTTGCTGACAAGTCTCCAGTGAAGCGGAACAGAAGTGCCATCGTGATGAACTGACTGTTAATATTCTCGAAGCTCTCCGGACTCCAAATCGTCGTACAGAAGTCGCGACAACTACCTTTTTTGGTACAAATATTGCAAGCAACACAGTGCATACATCCATCACCAATGTCTTGACTGCTTCTGAGGGCTTGGTCAACGAATACCGGCGTCTTGACGGTATCATCTCAGATCTCCGAAAAGAACAAATATATCCAAATACACAAACCTGGAAGCAAGACTTGGAGGAGACCGACAAAAAACTCAGATTGGGGGCAAGAGTAGCAATGAGGAATGTGAGAAAGGTATTGGGAGCTGAAGAGGACAGCACCCAGGAATGACGAATGAGAACGAGGATGTGAGAACATTCAGAGGCGAAGATTTCACTGAGTTTTGTACTTATTAAGAGCCTGGGATATGCAGATAGAGACGTGAAGCGGATGACAAAAGTGCTTCCTGTAGATGAGGACAGTTGAATGTATTTGATCTAGATCGCTGCACTGAGTAGATGAGACTACCAGCAGACGAGGACATGGAATATTGAAATATCCAATAACCTCAACAGACCCTTTTCAAAGAACCACAGTGCATTCATTGTGAACATAACCTGATTGGACAAGACCGTGGTCATGGTTTTCTTGCCTGCCCCAGTGTTCTGCCGACCAGCGTCCACCAGCGCCAGCCGCGATAGGACTAGCGCAGGGCACTGACCACCCCACACAATACGCGAAATATCGGCGGTCTATCTCTTTTCCAACACCAGCACGACAGCGTCGACAACCTACTAACCAACAGCCAAGGTACGTTTGCACGGTATTGCTAGATTTTCGAGGCCGTATACTAACATTGCGACAGATGGGTGCCCTCAAGTGTAAGCACACGCCGAAAAGCGCAATGCCACGGTCGCAGCTAATTTGCGGTAGATGTCGAAGAACTTCAGAAGAAGAAGCAGTCGGACATGATGCGCTTCTTGATGCGCGTTCGCGTATGTATAGACGATTGAGCTGGACAACGAACTCTGCTAACATTTGACAGTGCTGGGAGGTATGATTATAATTCTCCGAGACTTGCCGTCTCAAATTGGTGTACTCGTTGAACTTTGCTGAGAGTGCATCGATAGCTTCGCCAACTTAAGGTCATCCACCGTGCCAGCCGTCCCTCGCGCCCCGACAAGGCCCGCCGCCTCGGATACAAGGCCAAGCAGGGTTACGTTATCTACCGCATCCGCGTCCGCCGTGGAGGTCGCAAGAGGCCCGCTCCCAAGTACGTACAACTGGCGACGATGCATTGAGTGAGAGCATAGCTAACAGTTTTTTTCTAGGGGTGCCACCTACGGTATGCTTTGACCAGCAGACTTTTCACGCAGCAAGCAACTAACAACTTTGCAGGCAAGCCCACCAACCAGGGTATCAACCAGCTCAAGTACCAGCGCTCTCTCAAGTCCACCGCTGAGGAGCGTGTCGGTCGCCGCTGCGCTAACCTGCGCGTCCTCAACTCCTACTGGATCAACCAGGACTCGACCTACAAGTACTACGAGGTCATCCTCGTCGACCCCCAGCACAAGGCCATCCGCCGCGACCCTCGCATCAACTGGATCGTCAAGCCCGTCCACAAGCACCGCGAGAGCCGTGGTCTCACTGCCACCGGCAAGAAGAGCCGTGGTCTTGGCCGTGGACACAAGTTCAACAACACCTCTGCCGGCAGGAGGAAGACCTGGAAGAGGCACAACACCCTCTCTCTCTGGCGCTACCGCTAAATGCGCTGAGAGCGTGGTGTGCTTTGTGGGACGTCTGGTCGATTGTTTCAAGCGTATGGGCTGGCGTGAATGGCATAGGGTGTCCTGGGCTATGTAGCTTCCGAACAGCGTCAAGGCTGGACAGGACTTTCAAAATTAAATACCATGGATTCATGATCTTACGACGGACAGCATTTGACCGGTTCCCCTTGCGTTGTGATGTTGCCGACAGCTATCTATCAAGTGAGGAGGATGGAGTGCCTAGTGCTGGGTCTGACCTGGCGGGCGCAGGCGGTTCTTGGTTAGGCATAGTCACGGCGACGTATATGGCCTTCACATGAGCTGACGGGCTGGTAAGCTAGGCTGCACCGACGACGTCAGAGGTAGACCCAAATCAAGAAGCAGGCGTGCTCGGTGTCCTTTTCAGTGTTTTTTTGCCCAGCCTGCATGATGGTGAATGTGCCCTGTTTTGCGAGGCATGGCTGGCGGAGGCAGAGTTTGCTTTTGGGTGATTTCCGTGTATGCACTAGGGTATGCCTGTAGGCTGCAGCAAGCGTTGCCGGAGGCCCCTCTCAGCCAAAACATCTCAGCCCAACCCACAACACATGCAGCACCTCGACGCCAGCGCAGCAAGCGACCCAGGCTCCAATAGACGCATACGGTACTCCTGCCCGCCCTGCCACTCTGACGACATGCGGCTGACGACGTGATTCACCCAGACTCCTGCTGCCACTGCGCTTCACCTTGCGAAACACAATGTTCCGACGTTCACGCGCGCGGCCAACCATTATCATCTGAGCAGCACTGCCCGGCGCCGGCACGAGGCTGTGAAACGGGAAACACCTGCAGCCTGCAGCGTGGCCACGCCTGCGCACACACGCCTGCCGTGCTATATCGCCATCTTTTTTTCCGCCTCGCCAGACGACTGCCACCGCAACCATGGTCAAGGCCGACCCCACGCGCAACTACTACGCCGACCTGAAGGTGTCTGCCACGGCCAGCGAAAACGAGATCCGCAAGGCCTTTCGCACGCTTGCGCTGCAGTACCACCCAGACCGCAATCCCGGGCGCGAGGCCGAGGTTGTTGTCAAATTCCAGGAGATCCAGGCCGCACACGAGGTGCTATGCGACCCTGCCCAACGAGCAAAGTATGACGCCGAGAGGAGAAAATACCGGAATGCGTCTATTCCCGCAAACACGCCCAATACCCCGCGGGCAAGGCCGCCGCCGCCTTCACGCAACGCATACACGACCACTACCCCCAGCGGGTCCTACTATCGTGCTCCTCCCCCGAAACCGCAGCCACAGCAGCGCCCGCCCCCGCCACAGCCACAACACTCGTACAGCACAGGCGCGGACAGGTTCACCAACAAGAACTTTCGCCCGCCGCCAACAGCGCAAAAATCAGATGCGAGGGCGCGGGATGCTGAGGCTAGGGCCAATGTTTTTACGGCATGGCAGAAGATGAAGCAGCCGCGGGGCGAGGAGGCTCGACAGCATAACCCAAATGCGTACAGCAGCGCCTACACCAACCCCCAGGCCAATCCCAACGGCACCCCCTTTGGACGAAGCCAGAGTACAAGAGCGCCACCCAAGCAGGGCTTCGACCCTTCAATACCGGGTATGGACGAGGGCCAGGCGCGGTCGGCGTATAGAAATTATGCTCGCGCGGCTCCAACACCTCCCCGCTCTGCCACGCCTCCCAAAGAAAGCCCGGCCGACAACATCCCCTACTCCGAAGGCAACCGCGTTCGCACGCCATACTATTCTCATGTTGGAGGAGAGCGAACGTCGGTGTTTGAAAACATGGGCAGATCGGCTAGCGTGCGCAATTCACCAACCTACCACCACCGGGCCAGCTCGTCGCATGATGCAGGCGCATACTCCGACTCGGGTCGTAAGGCACAGTCAAGTAAGCCTGCAAACAAGGGCTTTGCGCATGGCTACCCTGATTCGAGCGACGAAGACTCTGATTCGGATGGTGATATGATTAATGGCAAGAATCAATATGATACTCCACCCCCGCCCCCGCAGCAATCCGCAAGACCCCCTCCGCCGACTTGGGCTCAGAGTGGCTTTGCGACCCCTGATCCAAAACGACAGACCTACCATGGAGCGGGGCACATGCCAAACAGTTTCAAAAGCAGGAGTGAGGAGAGCATCAACATGAAGTTCTCGCCATCGGACTGGCATGGCAAGTTCGAAGGCAGCAGTAGTTACTTTGCTCCTGACCCGCCAAAAGGTGCCAGCACAAAAGGCCGAAGCTCTCCGACGCGCGGCAGAGCCTCGCAACGCAGTACAAGAGATCGCAACCCATTCAGCACCCAAAACAACCCATTTGCACAGGTTCCACTCGATCACATACCCCCACCCCCTCCTGGTCCTCCTCCTGGTGTCAACTTTCCTCCACCGCCGGTAGCCCCACACGCGACAAAGTTCAGTCCCCAGGATTGGCAAGAGACGTTTAAAGATCCAAACTGGGTCTACAACGATACTAAAGACACATCACCTCGCCGACCGTCCGAGACCACCAAACGACCAAAGGGCCCCCGGAAGGCCTCTGTGCAAAAGAATGGAGATTCCAAGACCCAAGAGCAGTCGGATGCATCGCGGCCAAAGTACCAGGCTTTTGCTGAGGAAGCGTCCAATGGCGACGCGGACGCAATGGACATTGACCCTGGGCCACCATCGACTGAGGCCAAGAAGGGCGCAACTCCGGGGCCTGCGGCGCCAAAGCTCAACACGGCTGCAGCAGGTTCAATGCCGAATGGCTTTGCTAGTGCACCACCTTCGGCCACAACTGCAAAGCCGCCTGCTGCGGGACTGAATGGCCTGGGTCCGGACTTTATCAAGCCGCTTGTGGAACCACAGAAGAATGGACTTGGCGGAATGTCATCCGTTGGTGATGCACTTCCCTTTTCTTCTGAGGCTTCCAACTCACATCCCATCAAGGCAAACGCCGCCAGAAGTCTCAAGTACCCTGAAGTACCCCATGCACCTCCTGTACCAGCCAAGCTGGATTTGGCTTCGATTGATCAATACTTTGAGCGCATGGGGTCGTATGTCAAATCGTACCGGAACTACTGTAAAGTCCTGACTGGTCATTTTGCTGCGCGTAATATGGAAATGGACGACCTAGACGATCACTTTATTCGCAACCGTGGCGAGACAACCAAGAAACTAGGCTTTGTAAGCTACCTGGCTAAGATGGAGGAAGACGAGAGCGTCATGGAGACATGGAAGGTTGCACAGGAACGGCACATTGTTGCGCTGCAGCAGTGTGCAGATGTGCGCACCAAGGCTTTGAAGTTGTACCAGACCCTTCAGGCCTAAGTCGGCGCAGTCACTTGCTATGAGTGCGCGCTGACATGTCTCTAGTGTTGGTCAACACATGAGGAAGTATAGGAAAGGTGTTGAGATGGAGGCGAGTGTTGATGAATTGCTCTTCGCAGCACAAACGGCCGAGCAGCATTGGGTGCCGGGCTCGATGTTTGCCGTCCGTACCGCCACGTACTCGAATAGCAAGAGCGTGCCGAAGCCACATCCGCTGTTGCTGAGAAAGAAGAAGCGTCCTGTTCTTGGGTAGCGATGGCGTTTGGACTTGATCACAAATACCCCGATTGAAGCTGGGATTGATTGAATTACGATGCAGATGTAGATGCGCAAGACGACCGTGTAATAGCATATGATAGACTACAGAATACGTATGACTATTTTGAGAGATGGTTGCATATGAAGAATGGTACGAGTGCAACGCTGTGGCATTGTGGCCTGATGCTGTTCATGTAGCATTTGCCTTTGTATACATGGCGTAGCCAAGCCAGGGCTATTTTACGTCTCGCGCCGCTGGTGGCTGGTTGCCACTGTCTGCCAAACTTAACGGCGGACGCCCCGTGCAGCGTCTAGATGGTGGTCCGACTTAGCTGCAGGTGATATCAGATCTAGAGCACACAGCAAGAAGGAACATGCCTGCACGCAGGGGTTGTTTCGGCACCTCATCCCCCCTTTGACAGCTGACACTTGCGTTTCAGCGTGTATGATAGCTGATGCTCGGCTCGCTACCGCTGTTCCAAATCCACAGGCGGGGACTGCTGCGAGTTATCGCAAGACGAACTGTAAGCACACGCTGCACGGAAGAAGGCTTGCCGCCATGCCCAGCCCGGCCTAGCGACGGCGCGACAACCACCCGCCGCCAAAAAAAGCGCGCCATGCCCGTATCCAGACATTGACTCTATTAGCACATCCAACAATTCATGTCACCCAGCTCATCTCTCGCCCCTTCCGCCCGCTCGCTGGCGGACATGCTATTGATACTCCTTGGCGAAACAGAGGGCCGACAGGGAAACACTGCCGCCCGCAATGACAGCGTCGGCGGTGGAGCGTACGCGCGTTCTTGGTCGGCCCGTGACGTAAGACGGCTGCTACCACAGATGTGTGACCCTGGCGTACCGCTGATGCACACGGCCATGGGCGGAGCACCAAGACCACACGGTGGATCAATCCGCGGTGACGCCCTGTACCTTGCAGACTGATCGACTGCGTACCCATCATTTAATCCCCGTTTCCCCTTGGATGGCATATTGGGAACAGAAACACTTTGTTCCCTGCGTTTTTGTATCCTGACTTGGGCCCCGGAGCCCTTTTTTTCCTCAGTTTCTTTTTCTTTTCCAAGCAGCTTCGGCAAAGTTTCACGAAACAGCATGGCGGGAGATATGAAATCCTTGTCTCCGACTCGGTCGCCAAAGGAGGTTGGCGGCGCAGCGATACAATGGGTTTGTACTAGGAGAGGGCGGATGATGGTGCTGACTGTGATTCTGTGTACCGTTTTGATGGTACTGGTGGGAATGAGAAACCAAGAAGTTTGTTTGACCGTCCCCTGCTCAATGATATGCTAACGTCATGATTAGGCCCTGTCGTCAAAATACCACAACATATCTTCGTACTACCCATGGACACCGCATCTCCCAAGTCTGCCAGATGTTATTTACTCGCCGTTCAAGACGCCCTCGGATTTGACGCTGCAGATTGAAAACGGCGAGGTCGACCATGTGCCGGCCAAACTCAAAAAGACGACACCCAACTTCCATCTCGTTATGCCCGCTGAGCGCGATACCCTCGACTTTTGCAAAACGACAATGTCGTCCATGTTGCTGAATTATCCGCCACCCACTACAGTAGGGCTGCATGCGGAATACGAATCGGAAGAACAACGGCAAGAAGCGATTCTGAATAATACGCTGCGATATCTGAGTAATCAAAAGGTGGTCAAGGACGACGATCTGATACTCATTGTAGATGGCCAGCAGACTTGGTTCCAACTGCCCAGCGACGTGATTGTCGCACAGTACAAGCGCTTACTTGTGGACGCCAATGTGCGACTACTGAAGAGATATGGCAGAAACAAGGCGGGATACCAAAGGTATAACCAGACAATCGTGTTTGGTGCCAAGAAAATGTGCGAGGGCGGTGGGAAGATGTGCGGATACGCGCCGCATTCCATTTTCTCGGATGACTTGTACACGACGGCGACCGCTCGGCGCATATCACAGATGCCGGCAAAGTTTCTCAACACGAAGATGGTCATGGGTCCGGCCAGCGACTTGAGGACCTTGTACCAGGCCGCGCATGAGAAATTTCGAGCCCACCAAAGCGAGTCGCAGACGGTCCAGTCCGTGCTCGCTACCCTTTTTGCGGAGCAGCAGCTGAGCAGGGATGCGGTTGAGCTAAAAACAAAGGCCGTAAGCACAAAGATGAAGGACTTGATGTCTGTCAAGAAGAGCAAAACAGCGGCAAAGCTCAGGTTAGAGCATGCAAAAGCCGAGTTTTCCAACTGCACCAAGCAGGAGTTTTCGGTTGGCTTGGACTATGCGCATATTCTCTTCCAGCCCCTGGCCTTTAGCACCAAAGATGAGCTTATGCCGCTTGTACACGACAATTCGACCGATCTCTCTCAGTACAGTCATACCGGCTCTATCGACAAAAATCTCACCCTCCCAGCTGGACTCTGCGATACCAAGCCTCCTTTCTCGCGTCCCGATCCCGCCAAGGTTAATCCTTCACCCAACGAGCACCCAGCATACATATCGCAACTAGAGTATAACCCGGATCTAGACACCCTTCCCGAGCGCAAACTACCTTGGAGTTCGATTCCCTTGATCCAGAACACATACACTGGCGCTATTCCCGCAATCATTGACGCGTCCCGTCCATCCAAGGAACATGAACAGGGTCCGGATTTGAGTCGGGATAGCATGTGGTACTCGAAATATAAACGCGCAATGCTGCGGAGCTATCTGCGCACGCCCCAGTCGCCTAGCGGCTATCATGATTCCCTCGTAGGCGGCGATCGGCACTGGGATATGCGTGGCGGCCGCGGCGGCATATGGACTGCAGTGGAGCAGACGTGGCTGCCCTGGGGAGAGGTCGATGGCGTATGCGGCAGACTAGAGCAATTGACGGAAGTTTTTGCCGACGGCAAGGGTGTGTGGCTGCACGAATGGGAAGAAAACAATGAGGATAAGCGAATCATGGCTCAGCAGAAGTACTCGGAAGACATGGCGAAGAAAAAGGAGAAGGAGATGTTGGCTGCCAACGGATGGAAGGCTCAGAGGCGGAAGAAGAGGTGGAACACTGAGCCTGAGTGTGTGCGGTATTGTTGAGCACGAAATTTCCTTTTGTATACCCGGGCATCTACAGCATGGCGTTTTGGCATTCGAAGGCGTTGAGCATTGGATATCCCTTGTGCATATAGCTAGACTCTTCATTTGTATATAGCGGTGATCATCATCATCGATTCATGTGAATAAGCCTAAAATTTTCTTCTTATCTTGATCTTCATTCTTACATATCACCCCCTAAACCTTTGGCTGACTCTCGGCGAGCTTAATCTTACCCTGGTCGTCATACACAATCTCCCTAATCTTGACACACCGCAGGTGGTTGACGCCCTTGCTCAGACTCGAATCATGGTAGAACAGGTACCACTTGCCCTTGAACTCTGCAATACTGTGGTGCGTCGTCCAGCCAATGACGGGCTCGAGAATGCGGCCTCCGTAGGTAAACGGGCCGAGCGGACTATCGCCAATCGCATAGCACAGGTAGTGCGTGTCGCCGGTCGAGTACGAAAAGTAATACTTGCCGTTGTACTTGTGCATCCACGCGGCCTCGAAGAAGCGACGATCATGATCGCTGGCCGCAATCTGCTTGCCCTCCTCGTCCAGAATCACCACGTCGGTTACGTCTGAAGCAAAGCTCTTCATGTCGTCTGAAAGACGCGCCACTTTTGCGCACAGCGCGGGTCCCTCTGACGCCTCCATCTTCTCGTAGTCGGAACGCACAAATTCACCCGTTGTCCAGCATTGCAGCTGTCCACCCCAGATTCCACCAAAGTACAGGTACGCTTGTCCGTCGTCATCGACAAATGACGCGGGATCGATGCTGAAGCTGCCCTTGATGGGTTCGGGCTCTGGGGTAAATGGGCCCTCGGGCTTGTCGCCGGACGCAACACCAACGCGGAAGATGCCCTCCTTGTCGCGCGCAGGGAAGAAGAGGTAGTATTTTCCGTCTTTTGTTGCGGCGTCGGGCGCCCATAGTTGCTTGCTTACCCAGGGAATGTCTTCTTGGCGGAGGGCCACGCCGTGGTCTGTTACGGGGCCGCCGACAGACTCCATACTGAAGACGTGGTAGTCGTTCATGTCGTATTGGTCGCCATTGTCGTTGTCGGCAATGTCGGTTTCGCGGTCGTGCGAGGGGTAGACGTAGAGTTTGCCATTGAAGACGTGGGCGGAGGGGTCCGCAGTGTAGATGTGAGTGACGATGGGCTCTTTGTCCGCCATGGTGTATGAAATGGGTTGATGTTTCGCAGTAGTTACTCTTGCTCTTCTAGTCTCTCGTATATGTTATGTATGGTCTTGAAGATAGTTGATTGGAGGAGCGAGGAAAGGTATGAATTGGCAAAAAGCAAATATGGAATGGGTATTATATCAATTGACCTTTTACCTGCTACGCCCCTCCATCCTTCTTATGAACGAATGGAGGGGTACTCCAAGCTGCCCCACGATGGGCCTACCTTACCACCGGACAAGCTCACAACCCCCCCTATTTACCCGCCGGCACGGCTATCCCCTCCAGCCAAGCTCTCTTCACCTGGATCACCCAAGACGCCCATAACCACATGCCCAGCCCACACTGCTCAATGGGCCGCCCGCTATGTGTTGCCCGTTGCCGGAGTACCCAGAAAAATCTCGATGCCCATAATCGTTAGGCGCGTGTTGCTCGTGTTTAACCGTGTATTCTTCCGCCCACCCGCCCCTCGGTTTTTGGAGGGGCACGCAGAGTAGATACTGCAGATATGAAGCGGCGGTACTAATACAGTAATTTGCCTCGGGTCGCCGGTCCTCGTGCGCTTTACCCGCGCGCCCGCCAGTATCCTGCGCGTAGAGTGCCGCTTTGGGGAGGCGCAGTAAGGTTGCGTGAAGAATGTGGGCTCACACGTGTCCTTTGCAGGTGTAGTGGTTACGCAATCTTTCGGTAGGACGGCATTCTCATGTTGGTACTTGTGGATATGCTATTTTCGGCAGGCATGGGTTAATGTACTTGCTGTGTAGGTAGGGTTGCCTATGGCAATCCTGTTCTTTCCCGTAGATTGGGTCTAGGCGCTATATTGTTTACGGATAGCGTTTGTAGGATCAGACATTACAGCCTTCAAGGTAGAGCAGAAAGCGTGATGTTACGTCTGGGGTTTCATACATGCAGTCTAGTCCCAGTGCTGTGAATCATACATAGTCAGCATCGAGCGAGCGCACATCTTGGCCTCCACCAACACACTTGTCCCAGCTTGGCTTCTATGATTCCGAATTGATCCTTTTAATCAATCACGGGTCATGTCTTGACAGAAACACCCGTTGGCATTTCAGCAAGCCTAGATTGGAACGGCTTCGATAAAAAAACGCGTCTCATACACCACTGTACTGACTGTAAACAAGACAGGCCCAATGGAGCCAAGAAAGTCTTCTCGACCCCGCCCCGCTGGCGGCACATCATTGTGATTACGACATTTAGTCTTTATCAGACCCTGTCTTGGCCGTCTCGGCGGCGGTTCTGGAGATATCACGTGTTGAGCAGCTGACCATGGAAGACATACACTTGGCAAAAAAAAGGCAAAAATATAAAAACATACAACAGCGGGGATTCGCTAGTGGTCACCCACCTAACTACTAATCCGCCGGTATTCCGCTTAAGTACCGCTGAGCGAACGGGAAGCGCTGATCTCGAAATCCGGTGGTCGTATGTACTAGATATCATAGTTCCAAATCATATATACTAAAGAAAATTTGTTGTGGGTACTAAATCTGTCTTCAGCCAGCTGCTGGTAGCAGACTGACAACAAAGCAGAGGCTGCTTTAGCTAATCGATAGACTTCTATTCAGATCTACCGAGGGTAGAGCTACTAGAGAATTAAAGAAATACCAATAAATTCCATGATAGTTCCGTTCATAGCAGTAGTCACATGTAGTAGTGGTAGGCTACCAAAGTAGACTAGCGCATATGGTCATGTGATCCACCATGGTAACTTAGTAGATACAGAAGTGTGTACAACACGCGGAATTGTGACTTCTCATTAAGATCCTGATTGCAAGTTGAAAATGTGAACAAGATATGGTATTGTTTATCACTCTGGTCTTCAAGGGTCTGTTTGGACATAATAGCACAGGTTTAGATCATGTTACTTAAGGCAAGAACAAAAATATGAAAAGGTCATTGAAACATGCTAGAATATCTTTTGTGCCTCACTAGCTACAATGAGTCCCCTCCTAATGTAGATAGAAAGAAATGTAATACGTTTACAGGTGGAGGATGCTATCCACATCCACTTAAGCATATAGCATTAACAAAAGAACAAAAGCTTCACAAAGGATCACAAAGTATCACTTCCAAGAGACTGAATATACATAGCCCTAGCAAGGAGTAGACACAGCGGCTTTCTTAAAAATAAAACACTTCGTATACAGAGTGAGTTGATGTTGTTCAACACCAACATGACATCAATTGACATCAAGTCTGGCTGCCGACTGCAAATGCCGTCTCCAAACTCAAACTATATACACATACGATACGGTTTATCAATCTGCAAATCGTATATTTTTCTGTGTCAACTTTTAATACCTCATTCAACTTCCAAACTATGTACGCAGAAGATACGGTCCATACACACGAATCGCATCGCTTTACCAAACCACGTTCTACGTCTTAGCTAACTCTCAAACTATATACATTCAAGATACAGTTTGGAAATGTACGAATCGAATCCCTGTGTTTGTCCACGTTTTACGTCTTTGGCGATCGCTAAATTACAACATCGAGGTCTGATAGTGATTTCTCCCAGCCGCGCATTCGATTCCTTTACCCTATCTATGAAAACAACACAATGCCTATAATTTCTCTACAAAACATTAATAAATGGGTACATTATTTCAATTCGCCATCTCTACCATGAAAATTCCACCAGCAATGGTGATATCCACCTCAGTAGCCGGTCGTTTTCCGGGCAATGAGTCAGCACTAACTTGTACACGCCGAAACTCTCTGGCAAACACTGAACATCATCGACGGTCTCTCTGTAGATACATAAGCGCTCTTCTTCTTTCTCTCGATGTTCACGAAGCAATTCAACACTGCTCTGGCTGTTCCGACTTGTTCTCAAAGACCCAGTCCTACAAACCCCACTCTTACCGCCATGAACTACCACTGGCTTATTATTGCGTCGCTACTATGCTTAGTTAGTGCTTCGGACCTCGGTGGTCTTTACATATGCAAGGATAGACCCAAGTGCACGAAATCCAACAAGGGGCATCGCTGCGTACAGTATTGTCCAGATGCCGTATGTACATCCAAGTACCAGCGATAAAACAATATACTAATGCAATTTAGCCCCAGATTCCCAGACAAGGCGTGTGCGACGTAGACAGCGATGCTGATGATGGCTCTTATAAGTGTGTGACTGGTAAGGACACATTCACCCAAACGATGATCCTTATTTACCGTAAACGTCACAGGGCACTGAATCCATAACGATTGGCGGTCTGAGGCAATTAGTGGGCACTCGTATTCAGGAGAATGTGTCAGCACTAGCATATAAATGGGTGGTATATAAGGCGAACCTAGAGTACCTCTACTACTTTTTGCTTATTAAATTCCAAGTTTCTTGTACCAGCACTCGTTTGCAGTATTCCAATTTCAGGGCCTCATCATGCACTATCTTGGATTCATCACTGCATCGCTACTTTGCTTAGTCGGTTTTTCGACTGCAACCTGCCATGATACCCCAGTCTGCACTTCAGGTAATATTGGAGTTGCTTGTGTTTCTACGTGTACTGTAAGTATTTTGACCCAGCTTTAGACAAATTACTAATTTTTGTAGGACGGCGCCGGCGACACACCTGGAACATGCGAAGCAAATGACACCAAAGAAAACTCGTACTATTGCGCAGCACCTTAAAAGAATCAGTCCCAAATTGTTGTTAACTGCTGGGTTCAGCCAATGGAGCGGTCGACCTTCCTACAGGGCGTTGGATAAGCACAGAGTATGCTGTAGCGTTACTATGTTCATCTAATCCTATAGACAGGCTGCAGGGTTCTTAAGACAGGGTTGACCGCTTCATCGTCATATGCCAATTGAACTCTATCTAACACAAAGCTTACTGTGCCATGAGAACATCATGTTGGTGAGATCAAAAGCTTGACGCACAGCCCTTCCCGCACAACACGTCAGCAAAGCGTGACTTTGAACGCTTTAGCCGGTTGCAAAACCTTAAAGTCCTCTGCATGTGCACAATCTCGAAGATTTATTCAGCGCTTTGCCCCTCGCCGTCTCACATCAACCATTTCAGCTTTATTCCTCCAGAAACCACCTTGCCTACTCAACTCTCGTCACACCATGCACTATTTCATGTTTACTGCTTCACTACTATGCCTTGCCAAGTTATCTGCCGCGGGGTGCTATGATAACCCCGCATGCGCTGAATCCAATAATGGCACTAGATGTGTTCGCAAATGCGATGTAGGTGTTGCCAAGTAACTTTCAGCAAGCTACTTATGCATATATAGGACGCTAGCAGAACCTATTTTGGACATTGCGGAACAGATCCACGTCATCCGGACGTATGGTATTGCCGAAACTAGTTGAGAGTCACAAAGGGACAGTGTCAACTTGGTGTGTGCCAAACAAGGACGCACTGGAATGCATGATTTCAACGTATAGGCCTACTGCAAAGTATAATTTATCGTATATGAAATCGACATATAGCTAATGCGTGAGTTGTTTCAATCCGAATAAGACTGTTGGCCAGAATCGTCCTTCTGGTAGTACACATAACCTTTCTTCCCTTGCACTATGGTCTAGAAGCCAGCAATGTATCGATGCTTATCAGTCACTTCGGTCACCTCAAACTTCATACCCACGCTTACTTCGCCGACCGTCTTGGGAACAGCCAACATACCATAGCACGGTTTGTAGTTAATACCCTCGTCAATCCTCCGGTACTTCATCAATGCGTCCCATGGCTGTGTCTTGTGCTTCTCGGCCGTGTCGGGGTTTACATTAGGCACTTGACAGCGTGCACAGCGCTGGGTAATGTCCATGACAATGGGCTTATCGCCAGTCTTGGGAGTGATTTTAATCGTCTTCCAGCGGTCTTCGTCCCATGGTGCGTTGGCATCACCTTGAACGAGAATGTTTGGCCGGAAGCGGCGGACATCAATGGTAAGGTCTTCGGCTGCCTTGAGACGCGTGTTGAGCTCGTCGATACTGCTCTTGTTACCGATGAGAATGGGCATGAGATCTGGAAAACAGGTCGATGCATCTCTTCCTAGTACGTTTGGCGCGCCGTTCGAGACGAGTGGTCGGGATCATCGGAGAAGGGCGGTTTATACACCAGTCGCACCTCTTTACCGAAAAAGTCGTTGAATGGAGCCGTCAGTTCGGTAGAGTACACGCGGGTCCCTGTTGTGGTACTCCAGATCTTGGCCGAGTGGTCTTCAGTGTTCTCATCAAGCCACTCTTTTGATGGATGAGCTGGAATGGAAAACTCGAGCTTCTCATCAATCGAATTTGGTGCTGGCGCAGTGACAGTAAGGGTATCGGTATTTTCATTATAGGCAGTTCGAATCAGGGTCATCTTGGAGTTTTGGCGAATGGTGAGAAACTCGTAGTCCGGGTAACTCACCCACATCCATTGGCGATCTAAACCCTTAGTATAGGCCCCCGATTCGATATCTTCAGAGCGATACATACCTAGATCAAGGCCTGTGGGTAGCAGTTTTGCTGACTGCACTGAGATACCGTGACATGACTTGATTGGATGAATAAAGAGAGCAGTAACCTCCGTCGGTGGTGGCAGAGGTCCAGCTGTGTTCTTTGGTTGTTGACTCCTTGTGAAATAGAGATATGTAAGGATGGGAAGGATGAAAATAGACAACAAAACCCCTGCTTGGGTAGTGGCCGGAGGCGCCATTTTGTCTGTCAACCAGAGAGTTGAAATGAAAAGAATCCTGAAATGTCGAAAAGGAGGAGATTGTTTTCGACAATCCTTTTTTATACGAGGCTCTAACCCTCTTGTAACGATATCTATCGGTTGTAGCCGAAAGGGCGTGGTTCTACCAGCATCCAATTAATAATGTACAAGCCGATATTTTCAGTAAGAGTAATCTCACCGATCCAGACCGCGTCTCAAAGCATTTATAGCCCAAATGACGGTACACGAAGATGACGCAGAGAGCGGGGAGATAATCGTGCTAAAATTGGACTAGCGCTGCCGAACTTTCCCTGCGGCAACTCCGCGGCAGCTGTCCATGGCTCTTTGAACATCTCAGATCTATCAACCCAGCATCTACCCTTGTATCTCACCCCTCGCTATCCAACAAACTTGATGACCGCATCATCTTGCTCAACCTAACACCCTCCATCAAATCCTCATCGGAATCCACGTCAATTACTCGACTTCGTTTCCCTGGGCGCCTGCTCTTCAATACTACAATGTCTGCCTCTAGCTGAGTGCAGTACGCCTCCAGTTCTTCAGAGCGAGCAACCCTACTTTCTAGATCTTTTATACGCTCCATCAACTCAATACTGTTTTTCTTTCGGAGTATGCATTCCTTCTCGGCTGTATCTGCGCGTTGCTTCTCCTTTTCAAGTTCATATTCGGCATTGCTCACTGCATTGCGCCTCCAGCTTTCGGTTACCTGGTACTCTTTGAGCTCATGCTGCGAGCTTATGAGCTGGCTTTCCCTGTCGAATAGCTGACCTCTTAGCCTCGCAGCTTCGCGTTTAAGCTCAATGCATTTCCGATTCGCACAGCACTCGTGATTTGAGACCATGTTCCTTCTGGCAATGGATGTCCTCTCCCGCCGTGGTCGCGGTAACTCATGGTCTTCTTCATCTCCCATATCCAATGCGAACTCGTTTAATATATCCAAAGCGACTTCTTCGGGCTCGACTTCCATATATCTCTCATATTCCTCGGTGGATATTTCAACCTCATCCTTTAGCTTATCGTCTTCGTTGTAGTTGAAAGGATATCTCTTGTGAAAGGATCCATTCAATGAAACAATTTGTTTGCGATCTTCCGCCGAGTACATGTCTTCGTATCGTTCCAGTATTGATCGGTGGTAGGCAACACCTGCGGGAGATCTGGATAGCCTTGGTACGGACGATGTCTTTCGATGGTTGCCAGTGTTATATACGGCCATGTTTCCGGGTCTTTCTCATCGTAGTTGGGCATAACGCTTCTGATGTTGTCGTACAGTCGGCTCGACACAAAGCTGAACGTGCCATCGTACTCTTTTATCGGCAGCATGGTGGGTCTGCGAGAAGTCAGTAACCTTGCCCCTATTTAAGGATATGATATGTACCTGAAGAGTGATAGGAGTCGACGAAGAGGGTATCTCAACGCTGCAATTGGATATATCAAGATCTAGGTCACTCTACTCTGGTGATAGGCTTTGGAACAGAAAAATCGGCATTGAATAAAATGATAGGCGTCGTCGAGTTGGGGCGCTACGTTCACATCTCGCTTTCACCGCAAGTCGTCTTCACCATTCATCAGTGTCGTGCCCTTGGAGCCTGTAGAAAAAGAAGATTCTAGCTTCCCCCAAATGGCAATCATTCGAAGACTATGAGTAGAGTGTGCGACAAAACGGGAAATCGAGAGTCTCCAGCAGACTTTCAACCATGGCTGTGCAGAGTTTTGGTCGGATACATAGGCATACGCAGCGGACCAATATCTTTCTAGCGAGCCTAGAACTCAACTGGATACCACAAGATACCGGTTTGTGTAATTTCACTGCTCACGACGCAACAAGCAAATACGTTTCCCATCTTTCCATTTCAACTACCGAAGCATTTGGATACCAGTGCATATCATCCATCCTTCGACCCTGTAGATCCAGACTACACACATCCAAGCCAGCGCCCAGAAAGGACGCCCCCAGATGTCTAATCCCAAATAAAACATGAAAAAATTGAAATCATAAGAAAACAAAAAGGCTATTCAGAGAAACTTACATGTGTATATGTACCATACGAACAGTCTTGCTCTTGCATTAGAATGCGAGGTAGTGCGTGTTCGCGTGTAACGCGGAGAAGACAGTCGTCATGGTACGGAATAGTTGCATCGAGAATGAAAGACAAGGAAAGATCGTGACTGCTTCCAAGGAATCGTGTATGACTTTAGCGACGTCGATGTGTCGCAGGAGTGGAAAAGACTAGTCGAGAAAAGTGATGGTCGTGAGCATATCCATAGCCATTACTGGTAAGAAGCGCAGTGTCATCTAAGCGTCCCGGCTCGTCTTCTTGACAGCGCCCTTGTCGGAGACCCGCGAAGGGGTTTGGGCGACTTTGGCGACTTTGCGGTACGAGCCTTGACGGGTGTCTTCGTAGGCGTAGCATACTTGGCAGGGAGCTGAGGCAGAAACTCAATCGAAGGGACCTGTTCACACTCGTGCGCCTCAAGCATCTGGAGGATGACATCGACAATCTCCTTGACCTCTTCATAGCTCTTGCTGCGGCCAAGGCACTGGTCCAGCTCGCGTAACACATCGATGGGCGCCTCAAAGTTCTTGCCAGCCACAGGCGCAACACGCTGCTCAGCTTCCTCGTTGGACATTCCTGCGGCGACGTAGCGCGAGTACTGGTTCAGGCGCGCCTCTTCAGACTTCTTGAACGCAATGTCGTAGGTGGTGCCGGGGAACTGCTTCTCAATGACGTCGAGCTGGCGGAAGATGAGCTGAATCTTGCGAATCTGCCACTTTGCCTTGCTGTAGGTTGCGCGCTGGTAGTGCTTGCGGCAGAAGAGAGGCCAATCGGTGATGTCGCGCGTGCAGGCTTTGTTGCGGCCAAAGTGATCGGAGATGACTTTGCGTGAGAGGTCTTTGGTGTACTGACCTGTCTGGCAGCGCGAGTGCTCGTCGTTCATGCAGATAAACTCGCGCTGGGAGTCGGGTACATCCTCACCATCTTCAAGGAATTCCTCTGGAATAGTATCAAGCTCGGCCTGTTGCACAAGGTTAGCACTGCTTCAAGTGGATGTTCAAGTGTGTTGCAGAAGCTGTAGCGTGAGTGAAGCGGTGCAGCTACAAACCGGTTCAGTCATGGCAATGTCTGAGGGTGCAACAGGGAAGAAGCCTCCTCATTGAGGGACTTGGGTGGAGTAGAGGGTGCGTCTAGCATAGGTGCCTCGGTCATCTCCAGAGTAGTGGTAGGTTGGACGAGGATCTTGTCGAAGCTCATGGCGCTGCGAATGGACTCAGCCTGAGTGGGCTTAGTTGTACTGGAAGCGCCCGCAAGGTCAATCTTGGAGTTAGCGGACATGTTTGGCGAGTTGCAGAGAGGCTTCGAGACAAGAAAGTGCTGGTAAGAGATAGTGGGTGCTGGAATTGATTGCGGTTGAGTTGCGGGGGAGATCTCGAAGGAGGTGGGCGGGCGCGCTTAAAACTATAGAGGGTGGGCGGCGGTGCGACTGCGCCAGGCTGAAGTGCAGTGAAGTCAACCCGAGTCGCGGAGGCCCCGCCGTTTGAGCCACAACCTGATCAGAAGAACAGTAATCAGCTCGCCCGTCTACCTTTCAATTTTCTATTCACAGCCACAACACCGAAGCTGACAATGTACCAATCAAGTTTAACATGCGCTGTAAACAATCACACCCAACTGTCACTATGGCAGATACGTGATGGCCTTCCAGATGACCGCCAAGCACTGCGTTTGCATCTGCCCACGTCCTTGGGTCTCGAACAATGCCCCGTGCAAGGCAGACGCTCGTTAATATCCACGCGTGTATCCACATGGAATGATAACAAGACTTGAAGGAATTGTCACCATCGCAAACTATTCAAAGTACTCTGTGAATCTGGAAGCATTCGTTGACATGATCACGAAAGACGCACGCATGACATGGAAAGTGATTGAAATTAATCAAAGAATGGAATACAAGGAAATGACACATGTGATTTAAAAGCCCAGATAGGCTAGGTGCTGATATGCGTTGTAGAGTCAGTCCAGTCAAGGATCGATCATGGACGCTGACAGTTTGCAGTAGTCATAAAGCGGAGGTAAACAAAGATCCACCCTGTGTTATTTGACTGATTGATTTGAGTCTTGTGACAGAGCCAGCTGTGTGAATTTGATGTCTATTCCTCATGATAGATTTCAGAGATCGCTTGATGGTCGCTCGATGGTCGTAAGTGAATGCAACAGTGGTCGTCCACGGGAATTCATGGAGGTTGGTTGAAGCCGTACATACAATACCTGGAGTCACCAATACTTCCAAAGTCAAAAAAGTAGATTATAGATGTTCAATGAAAAACAAATCATATCGAGGTGAAAGACTGAAGGAGAGGAAGAGCAGGCGAGGTCGAACTGGCTTAGTCATCTATCGGGGGAGCTAGCGCCGATAACGCAACACGTGCGCGCAGAGGCTCAATTCCGTCAACAGCCTTGCGTCTTTTCGCGCTTGTCGACGGGTAGTGAGGAGCTCCTGGTCAACGCTGCCTCACGCTACTCACGCAAGCAACTCGCTGGGCACTCCAGCATACCCTTCCGTATCGCTTGAGATGCGCTCATACGTCATTTCTATCACCCAACTTGATTCCAAGCACCCTGTTCTGGGCTGAGCGCGTTCGCGGCCTCTTCCCACGCCATCCACCCGACCGAGCGCTCTGCAAGCCACGATGCCGCCCACGACAGGCACACGAACGTCGACGAGACAGGGCCGGGCAACTGTCCGTCCTACGAATTACATGCGCGCACCTTTGCCGGGCGACTGGCTGCGAGCGGCATGGAGCAGACACCCGAAGCCTCCAGCAGCGCGCCCGCTTCCTGCCAGCGCTGACCCATTTCACCGCTGCCGTTGATGCGTTTCCCAAGGAAATTATCAAGCACTTTTCCATGTTCAAGGAAGTCGAGGCGAAACTCCACGACCCGGAACACTTGCTCAAGGAGCTGCTCGACGAGATTGCCCAGCAGCCCGTCACAACAAAGGCCCAAGCAGCAGCGGCAGAGCACTACACCGCAGGGCTCGAGAACGGGGCTAGTGTAAGTCCATCATTACTGCGATAGTCGTAAGAGACTGACCACGAACAGCTCCCGCAGAACCCGCAGAACCTCTCCCCAGAAGAGCAGGCCGCAATCCAGAAGCGCCAGCTTTTCTATCGCCTCCGCATGCTGATCGCGAACATGCTCCCTACGCTCGACGAGAACTGGTTGTACTCCAGGGCGCAAAGACGACCAAAGACAAAGGCCTCATGCGCATGAACCACTCGTACTCGCAGCTTGACGGCGAGATCAGCGACGAAGCGCGATACGGCAGCCTTACGCATTGGGCCTACGCGGACAAGGAGGAGAAGAAAAAGGGTGGCGCGTCCCACGAACGACAGCGCCGTGAGGTTGTCGCGGCCAACAAACTCGCAGCGGCCGCCCAACACGTGCACGACGTCGACTCCATCGCGGCGAAAAGCGAGGCTCGACGGGAGGCAATGCACGCGAATAAGCGCAATCGGCACCACCAGGTGGACTCCGACTTTGACGACCGACCCGCGAAGAAGCCCCAGAAGAGGAAACCAGTACCAACGGAGGCGGCGGCGCCTGACAACAGGAACATTGGCCTGGGTATATCGAACAATGGCGCAGGACCTCACAGCAAGCGAAAGAAGACTGAAAAGGCCCTCGCTGCAGCCGCGCCAACTGCCCCCGCCTATGGAGCGATCCACGAGCAACGCCTTGAAAGTTGCTAGCAAGCTGGCGCATCAGATCGGCCATTATCGGCGCGAGCACGCAAGAACTCGACAGCGACCTCTGTTACATCCGTCAAAGATCAAGAAACTCAGCAAAGCCATGCTGGCGCATCAGATCGGCCATTATCGCGCGAGCACGCAAGAACTCGACAGCGACCTCTGTTACATCCGTCAAAGATCAAGAAACTCAAGCGACACGCCGTCCATCTACATCACACTCGGTACAACAAGCTACAAATAACAATGTGGTTCTAGAGGCCGAGCAGATTACTAGTGCTGCGCGGGACAATTCCTCCACAAAGGGAGCGTCAACCCCAAAGGAATCTGCAGACGCGCAGCCGCCGTTTGAACCACCCAATATGAAAGTGGAAGATCTGGGGCAGCCAGAGCCAGAGAGCATGGAGATTGATACTCCAGCGCCGGCCTCGGCTGCAGCCCGCCCGGTCGGACATCAAAGACCGCGACGCCCGTTGCCGGCGCTTTTCCCGAGATACCAATGTCACGCAGCCGCAGCAGCCGCAATGCGAACAATGGCAACTCTAACAGCTCATCTGAGAACAACAGCACAACAACAGGCACCGTATCTAAACGGGGCCAAAAGAAGAACGCACAGCAGAATAATGCAACTGCTTCTCCAGCCTTGAAGCCTACATCAAACGTAAAGTCTAACCCGCCCTCCTCCGCAGCAAGCTCCGTTGCGCAAGAACAAGACTACCAAGAGGCGGAGCCCGAAGCCGAGCCCGAAGCCGAATCCGAAGAAGATGGAGATGAACCCGATACTGCTACTGTAACGAAGTATCTTATGGCAACATGATTGCCTGTGACAACGATGACTGCCCTCGCGAATGGTTCCACCTTGGCTGTGTGCACCTCGAAAAGCCACCCACCGGCAGGGCAAAATGGTTCTGCAGTGACGAGTGCAAAGAAACGCATGCCAAGGCCAAGGCCAAGGGAGGGCGTCCGGAAGTAGTAGACAATAGGAATTAGGAAGGAGTTCAAGGCGTTCTGGGACGGGTCTGGCGACAGCTGGGTCTAGGCAAGGCCCAAAGGGTAAGGGCAAGGCTAGGTTAAATCTCTGGGATGGCTGGAATGCCCTTTGAGGGCTTCCGGTCGGGTCTGATTTTCTTTGACTTTTTGTGGGATTTTGTGGCGCTTCTTCTTTTTCTGGGAAAGGGCATATGATCTGCGGCGCATGCTTCTCTTACACGACAATGGTACTTGGGATGTGCGATATCCATTGTGGCCAGAGCAGACTCTTTGGGCATTTTTCATCGCTCGATTGGGATTGAAGGTCTGAGCATTTTGTATAAAACTATCATCATAGCCCTTTTGTATAGCATCCTCGAATAATCATATTGGATATTCATCCGAATACTGTTACAGGCGAACAATGGTGTTGAATTGACTCTACTGTTTAGATCTCCTCATGGTTCTATACTTGTTACAGAATTCAGGTGAGTTATTCAGCTATCATGATACAACGTGTATCTATCAAGTTAGTCTTTTTGTAGAAAATGAGATACCTTCGACCTATCTATTTATGTAGATGATTGTATCAATTCTATTTCAGTATCCAAGCGTATCTATGCCTGATCGATCTGTCGTTCGATCGCGTGATTAGTCCGTTGAATTCAAGCTCTGACGCGTACTTCACTTTGCCCTGCGCAACGGCACGGCCCCACCATACCCCTGCATATCATGGGGTGTCGTGAAACTGGCGTGCTGTTATTGGTTGCCACACGGTACCCATGGGAGCTGGACCCTGGGCACTATTCCGCCAACCATCATGTACCATGTCTTCACCGCTCGAACACACGATCTAATACCTCAATGCCATAAATTGTTGGACCCTGATTCATTTCCTCTTCATTTTGTACCATAAACTTACAATGTCATCCACAGAAACTCCTTCGGCCGAGGAACAGCTCATTTGCGAGCCTCAGGGTGGGGCTCCAAGTGCCCCGCCAGACCTCCGTTTCCTACACTACAATGATGTCTACCATGTTGAGGCTGGTTCCAGAGAGCCAGTTGGAGGCTATGCGAGGTTCAAGACTTTGATCAATTACTATAGGAACGACGAGAGGTTCCAGGGACAGCCGGAGGTCTTGACATTCTTCTCGGGAGACGCGTTCAACCCGAGCATTGAAAGCAGCGTTACCAAAGGTCGAGCTGGGCGCCTCGCAAGCTACGTACACGTGCTGACGGACTCAATTAGGCAGCCACATGGTCCCAGTTCTCAACAACATTGGTACAGATGTCTCTTGCGTTGGTGTACGTACAATACATCTCTCCTGCTGGCTGTGCTGACTGTACCAGAACCACGACCTTGATTTTGGCGTCAAGCAGTACCGCTACCTCACAGGCAAATGCAAATTTCCATGGCTCCTCGCAAACGTTCTCGACCCAGCCCTCGGCGACGGCGTACCACTCGGAAACGCAAAGAAGACGGTGATGCTCACAGCGTCCAATGGCATCAAAGTGGGTGTCATTGGACTTGCTGAACGAGAGTGGCTCGACACGATCAACGCTCTACCTCCAGACATTATATACAAGAGTGCATCTGAAACTGCAAAGGAGTTGATCCCAGGACTGAGAGAGCAGGGCGCGGAGATAATCGTTTGCGTGTCACACCAGCGAGAGCCAAACGACAACAAACTGGCAAAGCAATGTGGAGGAGAGCTGATTGACATAATTCTCGGAGGCCACGACCACTACTACTCGTACAACCTCATCAACGGGACACAAGTGCTGAGGTCTGGCACAGACTTTAAGCAGCTCTCGCATGTCGAGGCATGGCGGAAGCCCGAAGGCAAGGGCTGGGACTTTAAGATTGTGCGACGGGACGTCGTCAGCAGCATACCGCAGGACCCGGAAGCCATGGAATTGGTCGAAGAGCAGACACGTGAGATTAGGAAGCGACTAGACAAGCCGGTCGGATACACTGCCGCACCGCTCGATGCTCGATTCACCACCGTCAGAACAAGAGAGTCAAACATTGGCAACTTTGTATGCGATCTCATGCGATACTACTACTCGGCCGACTGCTGCATAATGGCGGCTGGAACGATACGTGGAGATCAGATTTATCCGCCTGGTCTGCTGAAGCTTAGGGATATCATCAACTGCTTTCCATTCGAGGACCCTGTTGTTGTGCTCAAGGTCACTGGCAAAGCGATTCGAGAGGCACTAGAGAATGGCGTCAGCAACTACCCAGCGCTGGAAGGTCGATTTCCTCAAGTGTCAAACATTACTTTCGAAGCAGACTATTCGCAGCCACCACACTCGCGAGTTAAGAGCGTGATGATTGGAAACGAGCCGGTAGATGAGGCGAGGGAATACGTTCTGGCTACAAGAGGGTACATGGGCAGAGGAAAAGGTACGTTGCAGTCTGCTACATTGAAACCACCACTGACATTTCTAGATGGCTACACATCGCTGTTGATTGAAGGAGAAGGCGGCGTCGCCAAAGAAATAGTGTCCGAGGAAAACGGTGTTCTTATTTCCACCATTTTACGCCAATACTTCATGTCGCTCAAGGTGCTCGGAAAGTGGAAGCGTTGGGGCACATCCATGCACAACAAATTCCATTCTATCCAAACAAACCTGCAGACAAACCATGGCCACGCCTTCCACGAGCCTTCACCCATCTCTCCCAACAGCTCTGCCGACAACACACTCAAGCACCCGAGCATAAGCCGCGTGGTGCACCAGTCTCAGCAGCCCAGCCCAAGCGAGTCTGAATCCGAAGACCCAGACATGGATGATGACGAAGACGACGGACCTCTATACGATCACAGCAAGCCCATCAAGTTCACGGACAAGCAGGTTGAGGTGATTCGCAAGGTGATGCGCAAATGGTGGCGTCTGGCTGGGCTCAAGGGCAGCCCCAACACGTGTGACGAGCTGGGCGACGGCGAGTTCCAGGTTAACTGGACCAAGGCGATTGCGCCGAGGCTGGAAGGCAGGATCAAGGAGGTTGGGCCTGGAGTCAAGATTGAGGTGTAAATGTGGACGCGTAGTCAAGTGAATGACAAAGCATGCAAGGTCAAGAATCTAGGCTGATTTCAGTGAAAAGTCCGTATGGATTGATTACTACAACGGGGATAGATGAATGACTAGCGAGTAGCATACATATGCAAGGGTACTACCTCACGTGCCTCATTCCTGTACGCCGTTCTTGACTGTAGTAGTCGCGACAGGTCCGTTAGTCTAACCACAGTCTTCCACGGCTGTTAGAATACCACTTGCCTAATACGGCAATATACAGACTAGTCTACACCTGGGAGTATATCAGACACCATCTATTGGCTGTGCCCTCTATCATTCAGACAAGGGAAAGGCAGTTACATAAGCATATTTCTATCCCCTTCCTATACACCAGAAAAAAAAACCGGATGGGATAATTGGTAGATGGACGTGTATACATTATGTATGTTTCTCTCTATAGATATCGCAGACGGGGCAAGTTACAAAACACACATAATGATACACATGCGTATGCTCTTCCTCTCTCTTAGTTTCCCTTCTCTATAGTGCGTGCGATATACAAATTTCCCTCCACAAGAAAAAAAAACGCCATTCCCACGCCGCATCAGACCATGGTTACATAGCTGAGCGCGAAAAAATCGATGTATCGATGTGGAAAAAAAAAGGGGGTATATAAAAATACAAGTCATGTTTGACGATGAAGAAAAGAAGTTGTTGTTGTTGATGTTAAAAGAAATAGAAATGTGGAAAAACGTAGTAGCGTCGTGGCTATCGTTTGGAAAATGTGAGAAAAGATGAAAAAGTAGAGGTCATGCGTAATGCGGGACAGTTAAGAGCAAATACCAAAAAAGCGCGTACGTGTCAGATGAAAATCAAGAGATTATGATATTTCAGTGCGGCGTCGTCATTGTTCTCGAGAGGTTTGAGCGTTGCTGTTGACCCGGGGGTGCCAGAGCTTCCTTGCGGAGTTGACGGACGAGTGCTTCTAGTTTGCGGCGTTCTTCTTGTTCAGCCTAGTACAAGTTAGTTAATCGTACTTTGGTAGTGTTTTGGTGGATGAATACATACCCTCAATGCCTTTAGGCCTTCGGCCGTCCGGTCTCTCATCATCTTTCTAAAGTCTTCTCTCAACATGCGGATACTGGTTGCACCCATGTCGAACTGAGCGGCTCCACCATTGGGCATGCCGGGGCTGCGGACGCCAAGCCATTTGACCTTTTCGTCGCTGAGCTCGCGTTCCAGAGCCTCCTTTTCGTCGCGCAGCTTATCAATCTGCGACTCGAGTGCGTCACGGTCCTTTTCGTTTTGAATCGCGTCGCGGGTGAGTGCCTCATACTCTGCGGCCATGCCGGAAAGTTCCGCCTTGAGATTGCGTTCAGACTGGCGGGCTTCAGCCTCGGATTGCGAGGCAACGTCCTGCAACTTGCGGAGCGCTTCAAGCTCGCCTCGGAGAATCTGGTTCTGCTCGCTCAATTCATCCAGCTCCTTCTTAATCGCTGGGTTGGCGGCAGAATCCGCGGCACGTTGGGCACGTGTACCATACGCGCCGTCAAGCTCCGCCTTGGCAAACGTAAGCTCAGTGGTGAGACGCACAATCTCGCCTTCGAGGTTGCGGAATTCTTCCTCCTTGGCGTTGAGGTTGTTGGTAGCGTCCAGGGAGCGTGCCTCAGCAGCCTGCTTCTGCTCAATCACGGCGTCCAGTTCAGCTGTGATTTGCGCAATCTTCTTGGTGGCCTCTGCAAGCTCAGTCTTGATGGTTTCCCCTTCAACACGAGCCTGTTCCTGGGCTTCCCTCAGCTTGGTCTCGAGCATGAGAGCGCGTTCCTGGGCATCTCGCACTTGAGCCTCGTAGCCAGCAGTGCGTTGTTGTGCTTCTTGTGAAGAGACATTGTACGCGACATTGCGTTCTTGGTGGTCCTTGAGCTCTTCCTCGAATGTAGCAGCGCGCTTCTCGGCCTCTTGAAGCTTGGTGTGATAGTTTACAGCCTGCTCCTGGACCTCCTTGAGCTGGTTCTCGTAAGCAGTAGTACGCTGCCTGGCCTCCTTGAGTTCTGTCTCAAACGCAATTACACGCTCCTGCACATTGATGAGCTGAGCTTCGAGACCGGCGTTGCGTTCTTGAGTCTCGCGCAGAGCATCAGCATCGACTGCGCTCTTTTGTCCATCGTACTGCTGCAATTCTCTCAAAGCCCGGTCGAGCTCATCTTCCATGGACCTCTTTTCTGATCTGGCGCTAAGGATTTGGGTGTTGAGCCGCTCAAACTCTTCCTCCTTTTGCGCATCAGATTTGCTGTTTAGCTCACGTTGCTGTTTAATCTGCCGCAGGAGGACCGATTGCTTCTCCTTGAGACCTGTTGCGCGCCTAAATAGCATTTGAATCTTGGAGGTGAATGCTAGAAGCGAATAAGTTTCGGCACCGTAATCTTCGTCAGGAGAGAGCTGCTCTTCGTTGTCCGGGTCTTCGGCGAGCAGTCGGCGTCGCTCGCGCTTTCGCTCCAGTGCTTCCTCCTCGCCCTTGCGGATCATGTCCCATAGACCCTTGATTGCGCTCTCGTACTTTTCAACCATCTCAGCCTCTTCACCCACGGGAGCAGCGGAACGGAGTTCGTTAATCTTCTCGTTCATGGCATACTGGATCTGCTCCAGGTTGTAGAACGAGTCCTCCATGTAGTTGAGCTGCTCCTGAGAGCCACTGCCGGTAATGGCAGGCGGCGGAACAATCTTGCCAGCCTGCTCGTCTGCTGATCGGCTGAGGACTCCGTATAGCTGGTTGTTGATACCCTCCAGTCGGCCTTCCACCTCGCTTAGCGTATGTCTGGTGTTTGAGCGAATGTTGGCTTGTTCTACGCTAATGCTGCGAATGCTCTTGTCGAGAAAGTCGAGCTGGCGATCAATGGTTGAAGCATCTACGGTTCTTTCGAGCGCGAGCGGCGGGAGAGAGTAATCGTTGTCTCGTTCGGGGTTGGTTTCGATGATGAGATTGCGCAGCCGCTCGTTCATCTCCTGTAAGCGCGTGGCTACAGTGGTGAATGTTTGAGCTGCGCGCTCAGACGAGTGGTGTGTTCCGTTCTGCAGCACGTCCATGAGGTTGTCGAGGTTCTCTGGTGTTCTGTAGAGGCTTCGTTCGTCGAAAAAGGCGGCGGCTGCGCCATTGAGGCGAGCCTCGTCGTACGTGTCCAGGCTCGCAGGGCTATCTGGTCTTCCGAAGCGGTCGTTTGTTTGTTGGGCGGCTTCGTCGCGCTGTTTGGGTCCTTTGTGCGTGAATTGGAGCACCGCGGCGGTGTGCATCAGCAGCTGCATGTCAATCATGCGCATGCGCGACTCAATCTCCAGACACTCGCGAATAAATTCCTCCACTTTCTTGTTGCTCGACTCGAGGCCTTCCTGCTCCTTGGCGTTGTAGTCCTGCACTGCATTGCTGCCCTTGCTGCCGATGCCGCGCTTGTGGGCGTTCCCCTTGCTGCCAGCCAGACGGCCGAGCGAGCGAGTGGCATCGCGAATCTTGGTCTCGGACTCGAGCTTGCGGCGGACTGTGCTGAGCCGCGTGTCGAGCGCCTTTTGCTCCTGCTTGAGCGCATCCACCTCCTCGACGGTCAGAATGTCAAAGTTCTGGCTGTCGCCGATGGCTGTCTCGACGAGCAGGTGCATGGCGACTGGGTCGGTGTTGAGGGCGTCAAAGGCCCGCTTACCCGAATTGCGCGGCGTGTAGACGCCATTCTCGCGCACCGTCTCGCGGCGGCCGTCTACAAAGACGTCGGGGGGCGGTATGAAGGCGCTGGTGCCAAAGCGTGGGGATATCTGGTAGGCCATGGGGAAGAAGCTGGGCGAGGGGGCGTCGATGCCAGAGGGATAGTTGGACGTGGGCGAGGGAAAACCATACTGGGGGCGTGGGCTAAGCGTGTCGGTGGCGTAGGGGTACTGCGTACGCAGGGTGGTATTGTTACTCATGGTTGAAACTCTTAGCAGAGGGCGCCGCGTCGACGGGGGTGCAGCAAAGGGCGAGTCGAGGCGCTGGGGAGCAGCAATGGAGCGGACAGAGAGCGCGACGGGGGCGCTGAGGAACAGGACCCGCGCAGCCAGCGAGAGAGAGTTTGGGCCTCACGGGGCGCGAGGCATACCAGCGACTTTTTTTTGGCGTGAAGCTTCAGGAGAAAGGGTTGGTTGGGGGAGGATGCTGGCGCTACCCTTAGTACAGGCACTCGAGCAAGGCCGGGGGGGCCACAGGCTGGGACGGCGGGAGATTCGCTGCTTCATGCGCTTGGCAGGCACCCGTCCAGCAACCCCCCCGCGCTATGCCGCCCTGCCGCCCTGTTCAGTGCGCGCATGTGCCGGGCCCCTGTTTCTTTTGCATTGACGCCATGGACGGCCGTTCAGCCCCGCGTTGCGCCCGGCGTTTCTCTGCGGCTATTGCTGATGCTGATGCCGACGCTGGTGGTGCGAGCATTTCCTCTCTCCAAAGGCGCCGCTGACTGCCGACGAGACGCGTACGTACTTTTTGTCCACGCAATAGTCGCTGCACGGCCGTGATTATCCATATCTTCCTCAGCACACCATGACCGCACACGCAATCCTCACCCCGGAGCAGGTAGCCCGCTACTTTGATAGGCTGGGCCTGGCAAAGGAGCTGCGCCGGTATAGCGTGGCTGGCCTGAATGCACGCGAAACGCTCGACTATCTGGCGCTGCTGCAGAAGCTGCATCTGGCTACCATCCCCTTTGAGAACCTCAACCTGCACTACTCGGCCCATGGCACCGTGTCTGTGCATCCCGACCAGCTGTTCAACAAGATCATTGCCGACAACAAGGGCCGTGGCGGCTACTGTATGGAAAACAACCGCCTCTTTGGTATGCTGTTGAAGTCGCTCGGATTCACCCAGTATCCCGGCGGCGGCCGCGTCTACGAGCCTACGGGCTGGGCCGGCTGGGGGCACCTGATGAACTTTGTCACCATTGGTGACACCAAATATCAGGTCGACGTTGGCTTTGGCGGTGATGGTCCGACTGCTCCCATGCCACTGGATCGCACAGGCGCCGCGCAGCAGCAGATTAAACCTGCGCAGACACGACTCCAGTGGCGCAACATTCCCGGCAACACCGATCCGGGCCAGCGTCTTTGGGTGTACGAGTACCGCAGGAACGACGAGAGCGAGTGGGACATCAAGTACTGCTTTACCGAGGTTGAGTTTCTGCCAAACGACTACATATCCATGAACTACTTTAGCAGCACCAGCCCGCGCACCTTTTTCACCAGCGTGATTATAGTGGACAAGAAGATTATGGACGACAACGGTGAATTGGTGGGCAAGATGAGTATGTCCGGTGCGAAGCTCAGGTGGCACATGGGCGGGGAAAAGACCAAGGAAATCGAGTTCAAGAGCGAGGCAGAAAGAATAGAGGCACTGGAACAGTACTTTGGCATCAGGCTCGACCAGGTAGAGCGCGACGGCATTGCCGGCCTGCCGTCGGAGATCAAGTAGAGAAGAATTGATTCTTAAGTCTAGGCAGCTGGTATCTTTGCACAGCAATGGCCGCTGCTGGGCATGCCGTGTTTGTGACGCCCCGATGCTCCTGCTTACAAGAATCGTTGCTCGCACTGGCGTCGTTAGTATCAACTGCGGCATGTCCGCTCGCTTCTGTACGTACCCTCCATGGGTTGTTGAGCTCGAAGCCGGCCGGGGCATAGGGCTTGTCCGTCTGGCCGCGCATGAAGCCCGTCAGGCGGCGGTCGCGTTCCATCACTGCGTCGTGTGTGAGCAAGGCATGAATGAATAGGGCATGAGGTCATTGGCGAGTGGTCATACTTTGCTGTCGCCTGTTAGCAGCCGCTTCAACATGTCCCAACACCGCAACTCACCCTGTCCCATGCATCAATTCCACGGCGCGTCCGCTTGCCGCCGTTCTGAATCTCCTTGAGCTTTCCGACAGACACGGCGCTGAAGGCGAAGAACTGCAGGCCCGGTTAGTGTGCTTGATATCCCGCCGCGGCCCCGGGCCATTGACTCACGCCGGTCATGATGGCATAGGGCAGCAGAGCCTCAAAGGGGACGCCCATGGTTGCGGTCGTGTGGATCAGTCGCTGCAATCGTCGTGGTGTGGGGGTGGTGGTGGTGGTTATCGTCAACCGCGAGCTAGCCAGAGGTGTCGTCGGCGTCCAGTGAGAGGAGCGGCCGTGCGTGTGTCTTGGCTCCCCCGACCTACGCAAAGGGTGTCATTTCAGACGACGAGAGTGCATCGCCCACGCCGTTTCCGGGCGAGCTACAATTATTCCCAGTGTCGCCCCGACTCACTCTTTCAGACGAACCGCGAATCCCGACATCCTCGCCTCGCTGCTCCGCGGAATAATTGCGCCCGTTGCCATTGCGCTCCTCCGCCTTCCCCACAGCCACCGACAACGCGCCTACGAGCCCGCCGCATCTCGCTGGGACTGCTCGCCGCCTGGGAAATCGATATACAGACAGTTCACAGGCAAAGAAACGCGGTTGAGCCTCGCCCACGCCCAGCCCAACGCGCTGCACCCGGCACGACGCGCTCCGACTCGCTGCATGAAGCAGCCACTGCGACTGCCATCGCCCGCTCAACCCATGTGCTAGGCCTCACGCTACATCCGCACTGCGACAGTGGCTTATTTTGCCTCAAAGGTGGCCTCTGCCGTCAACTTCGCCATGGCGGAGCTCCTGGGCCAGGCCGCCCCCAACACCGACTTGGACGACATTGACGCCGATGGCGAGTACGAGATGGACGACATAGAGTACGGCCAGCCGCCCGTCACCCCGGCCGTCCCCGACACCCAGCTCCACGACACCGACGCCGAGGGCTCAGACGTGGACGCCGAGGGCGAGGAGGTCGACGACGACGAAGACGATGCCGAGCCCGTGGGCGACGTCAAGATAGCGCGTCGGGCGCCCGTTTCGGACGAGGACGAGGACGACTACGACGTGGACGACGCCGTAAAGGAATCTTCCGACGCCAAGTCGAGCGACAGCGACGACTCCACTAACGCCGACTCGGAAGAAGAAAACCAATGGCAGGCGAGCGACGACGGCGAGGAGGAGGACGAGCTCGTCAAGTCGTCCAACCCCAATGTGTGCATGTCAGTACTGTGCAGACGACCTACAATGCAACACGCTGACACGGGCTAGATACTGCAAACAAGACGAGGACAATGATCCCAGCCCAGAGTTTGAAGAGTACCTCTCGTGCGCCGTGTGCGGAGACAATGGTGAGTATTCATTATGCTGTTTGGCATGTTTCGGTCGCTGACATGTTGTTCCTGCAGCACATCGGCAATGCGCCCGTGGCGCTAACACGCTTAGTCCCGATGACGGTATGTTCTCTTGTCACGGCCGACAGAACTCCACTAACCCTGCTAGATGCAAAGCGTTGGCGCTGCGATGACTGCCTGGACAATTTTCCAACAGAGGAAGAGGAAGAGCCGCCGCAGCCATCGTCTGCTCGGCGCAGGCATTCTTCCAATAAGCTCACCAAAGAGTTGCTTCCTTCACTGCGTGGTGTTGATCCAGCAGGCCATTCCATCTTCAAGGACCTGATTCTTCCAGACGAACAGCCAGATGGACTCCGTTCTCTGCGCAAGCGCAAGACGTCGCACGGCGATGAGGTGCCTTCGCTGGCACCGTCCAGGCAAACCAGGAAAAAGCGGAGACCCTCCGAGGCAACCCACTCGGATGCGGCCCCGTCATTACCTGCAACCTCACCCCGGCCACCATCGAGAAGCGTTCGAAGTGCTCGCAGCGCCATAGGTGATGGTCATGAAAGTGGTGCTGACGCAGAGCACACGGGCTCAGACCGTGAAACCACTCGTCTGCGCCCAGCACGTGCACGGCGTGGACAGCCAAAGAGGAACGACAAGAGACCGCTTGCGTGGATTGAGGAGCAGGCGCACCAAAGTCTGATTATTGCGTTCCATCTCAACAACGAAAAGGTCCAAAAGATTGTTACCTCTAAGCCTAAGAAGAAGGCGCCCACCATTGAACAAGAGCGACAAGAGAGGCGACGCGAGAGGGATCGAGAACGGCGTGAGAGGAATCGTCGTGCTGCACAGGCAGCTCGAGAGTCACCAGATATCCCGCACTACCCATCCATACATCTCCAGTACCCCACGGCCTTTGCGGGCTTTATGGACAAGGAGCAGGATGAGTCCAAGAGCAAGCCATATGGCGGCATACTTTCCGAGGCAGATGCAGACACGTCCAAGACGTATCCCACGCAAGCTGACCGGAAACGCTTCGACGATGCTCGCATCAAGGCCGAGGAGGACTGGAAGGCAAAGCAGGCTGCCCTCTACCCGCCTGAGCCGGTGCGATCGCACAAGCAAGCAGCGACTGCAAGCAAGATTAAATGCATCAACTTTGGCGGCTGGGAAATCGACACTTGGCACGCTGCCCCCTATCCTGAGGAGTATAGCAAGAACCGGGTGCTTTACATTTGCGAGTTTTGTCTCAAGTACATGAACTCGGACTACGTCGCGTGGCGGCACAAGGTGTGTATTGTACCCTTTTCGTTTGTACGTTACTAACAGTTCTAGCTCAAATGTCCAGCAAAGCACCCTCCTGGTGACGAGATCTACCGCGATGGCAAGTACTCCTTTTTCGAGGTTGACGGCAGGAAGAACCCCGTCTACTGCCAGAACCTCTGTCTTCTTGCCAAGCTTTTCCTCGGCTCCAAAACGCTCTACTACGACGTTGAGCCGTTTTTGTTCTATGTCATGACGGAGAACGACCAGTTTGGATGCCATTTTGTTGGCTACTTTTCCAAGGAAAAACGGCCGAGCTCCCTCAACAACGTCTCGTGTATTCTTGTGCTGCCCATACACATGCGCAAAGGTTACGGACAGTATCTGATGGAGTTTTCCTATCTGCTGACCCGTGTCGAGCGGAAGACTGGCAGTCCTGAAAAGCCGTTGAGTGACATGGGTCTGGTGAGTTATCGCAAGTACTGGCGGCTTGTCTTGTGCCAAGAGCTCTTAAATCAAAAAGGGCCAATCAGTATATCAGCGATATCAGACCGTACCGGCATGACTGCAGACGATATAATATCCACGCTCGAAGGGTTGCGTGCGCTCGTGCGCGATCCAGTCACGAAAAAGTATGCGCTGCGGCTGGATCTGGAGTACTTCAAGTCGTATATCGAAAAATGTAACGCAGCGGGCAATCCCAAGATCAACCCCGACTGTCTGGTCTGGACGCCGTATGTCATGGGTCGGCTCGGCCAGTATGAAGACGGTCCAGCGTTGCAGACGGTCCAACAACGGGACGAAGGCGAGGAGAAGCCTGAGGCCGAGGACGGAGTGCAGACGGAAACCGCAAAAGCCAACGGCAACGGTGAAACTGATCCATTTACTCCTGCACCTACCATTGCACTGCCCGCCGAGGATTCCGTCAATGGTGGTTCCCCAGCACCCGGAACACCCCTCGCCAACGGCTCCACCATAGCACTTGCAGGCTCACACATGGAAGAGCCCGCAATTCCCCAACACGCTACGAAATCTTCCCTCCCATCCCCGGCCAACCAGCCCAAAAGCGCCGTCCAGGCCGACCATTCGGCTCGCGACGGCGCACAAGCACACCCAACCGCATCCGCAACACCCCCATGACCATCCACACCGCGCCTGTATCAAAAATCCAGCTCTCTCCCAGCCGCAATGCAAAAGCTCAAATGTCACCCTCTGCCAATGGCGCCCTCACACCAGGCACCGCGTCCCTCCGGCGCACCCGCAGCCGCCTCGGCGAAAGCGTCACAAACGGCGACGACGTGGAAGATGGCGGTGCCGTCAAAGCTGTCATCACCAATGGTCGCAGAAGTACGCGCTCCTCGGGCAGTTCCCGCGGCAGCCTTGACCTCAAAGGTAAGGGCAAAGCCCTGCCGATTGAAGAGGAGCATGAAGAGGAGGAGGAAGATGAGGAAGAAGAAGAGGAAGAGGAGGTGCATCAGCAGCAAGAGCAAGAGCAGCAGCAGGAACAGGAAGAGCATCATGAGCATGAGGAAGAGGAGGAGGAAGATATCGATGCTGATGGCGATTACGATGACGAGGGGCTTATGGATATTGATGCTGAGGGAGAGGATGACGATGATATCATCATGGCGGATGCATAGTAGTCGTCTCCTTCCCCTTTTTTTCTTCTATATACGGTCTGTGGCCTTTTCTTCCTTCTTCTCTACCACCCCTTTTCTACATTCGCATGCGGATCATGGTATGCTTTCACGTTTTTTTTTATTTCCTGGCCACGACTTGAACTCTTTCCATCGATTGTACTACTACCCTATCTTTGCTGCTGCTACTGTTTTTATTATCACTTTTGCATTTCGAAATGGAAGGATTGCTTAGATACCTTGAGGATTTTTCTCTTTTTTTGGTTTTTATTGCATTATTGGGAGGAGTGACGGAGGCATGGGAAGGAGTAGGTTTGTTTGACACGGAGGTTGTAAAGAAGGTGGGTTGGGTTAGGTTGATGTGGTAGGGAGTGGGGAGGTAGAGATGCGGCGATGAGAATGCAATGGAATGCAGTATTTTATTCAAATTATGTGGCTTTGCTGTGAGGTGTTAGTAAAGTGTATTGCTGAGTGATGCGTGAGATTGGAGATCTTGTTGAGATCTGTCAGTATTAAATACTCAAAATTGAGTCATTGTACAGCGTAGACAGTGAATGTAGCCACTGCGCTTGGAATGCAAGAAAATCATATCGCAGCGTCATCGTTACGCAAATAAAGGTGACTGCCATATCTTATGCAGGGTAGCAGACTTATGGAGCAGAGGAGGCGGCGGGGCAAAATCACGGTGAACACATACATCCAAGGTTGACCGCAGCATGATAGCCCCAGTCACGTGCGCCACGAGATTAGGTAATTGTCAGTGCTCCGGGCGACTTGTATCCGCTCTTTCCAAACTAGAAACAACTTGAGTACTATTTTCTCTTATCTCGCTACAGATTTTTGTCTCTCTACAACTCCATTCCTTATACCAGTATCGGCTCTTTCCTCAGTTATGTCGTACTCTGCTGGACAGGGGTATGGTCCCAAAATCCTGGAGCAAGTTCGAAGGTTGGTAGAGCTGCCGGAGCCGGACGATGATGATGAATACCACGACCTGGAGCTTGAAGAGAAGGAAAGGATCCACAAAGCCTTGTTAAAAGAAATAGAGGACTTAGAGGATGAGCTCAAGCAAGATAAGGCGTTGAAAGAGAAATGTAAAGAGTTAACTCGTAAAATGAAGTCTCTTAAATCACTGTTAAGTATGTTTTCCTACTGCTTGCTTATAGTAAACAAACGTTGACTGCATGTGGAGAGTGGTACCAAGTCTGGTAACTAGAAAGAGACATGTAATGATGCATGTACACAGCTAGACGTCATGAACATGACTTTGATTTTGATTTTAGAATTTGACGAATGAAAAAGTGAGCCTTTAGCTAGTACTCAGGAATAATAGGGAGTGATTTTGAATGCTTAATAATGTACTTGGTGGAAATCACACCGACAGGTGAATGCAAAAGTGAATGGCGGGCCTGGTCACGTGTGCAGAAAGACTAGGCAGCCTAGGTAGTGGTCAGAGCTCAGCGCGACTAGTAGTGTTTGTATGCACTCTCCCCAAACCAGAAATAACAAGAACACTGCTCGCTTCTGCCCCACCACAACTACCTCCCCCTCTTCATATCAACTACCACAACAACTTTTCTTAATATCCGTCTTTCCCCCGACTGTAGCTATTCTCAGATCGTTCGGCCTTATTAGAGCGCTGATGATGCGAATATTCTACAAGTCTTTTCTATATCATAGTATCCTTGCCTCAGCCATGGCGCACTATTATGACCCAGGGATATACGGCTTCACAAGCTTGCGCTCACGAGGGGGAACTATATACCTGTCGGATTTGGACGACGATGAGTACCGAAATCCGGGGACCGATGCGGAAGAGAACCTCAATAAGGCCTTGTTGAATAAAGAACGGCAAAAAAAAAAAAAAAAGGGAGACTACGCTAGAGCAAAGGCAGTCGATGTGCTTGGCGGTTTGCAGGGCTGCATACCTTCCATATATATGAAATCATGTATGTTCTTGTTGTTATGATGACGCTTGCGCTAACACTTACAAGACAACATGCAGGCTTTACAACGGAAAGAAGCATGCGAAGTAGAATTGCGCAATGTATATCAGCTCAATGAGTATTCCGAGAAAGAGAAGGCTTTCATAGCTGAAAAGACCATATGGGCAGAGGAGAAGATCGCATGGGTGACTGAGAAGGCCCGTGTTCAAGCGGATGCATACAAAAATGCCTTACAGTATAGCCAACAAGAATTGACATGGCAACAAGAGAAAAATAAGCTGCAGCGTCGCCTCAACGAGCAGAAGGACGAACAAGAGCGACAACAGTCAGCTTGGGCAGCCACCCAGAAACAGCTTGAGACAGGAAAATCAGAGGAGCGCGAGCAACGTTTGCAAGATAAGTTTCGTTAGCAGACAGAGAGAGCTGAATTCGAGCGCCAACTCAGGGCGAAAACTGAGGAGTATCAAGGCGAGAAGTCTCATTAGGAGACCAAAAGACTCAATCGCCAGACGCAACCCCATAACACGCGCATGGACATGGAGCAAATGAAATCGGATAAGGACATGGAGATTGCTCGTCTCAACGAACGCGTTAAAGAAGTTCAGAGCAAACTCACTCTCCGCCAGGAGTCATGGTCAGCACGAAATGAACTACACAACCAGAAACTCGCCGACACAAAAGATACTGCAACATCTCTGGCAACCGAGAAGGCCAACTTGGATTCGGCACTGGATGTTTTTAAAAAATCATCACCAGGAGCTTGGAATCGACATCCAGACTCTGAATAATGAGAAGGCGGATTTGGAGTCAACGCTGGAAACGACTAGACTTCGTCATCAAGAGCTTACTTCCAACACACATGATCTTGAGAATGAAAGGGCGGATCTGCAATCGGCACTGGACGAAGCTGGGCGTTGCGAGCAAGAGCTAAGTTCCAACCTCCAAAATCTTACGAAAGAGAAGGTGGGCCTGCAGTCAACATTGGATGATACTAGATGTCGCAAACAAGAGCTCGATTCCGAGATTCAGACTATCATAATATAAAGAAAAAGGCGGTTTGCCACCAAGGGCTGGTAGAAACCTGTTGGCGCTCAGGAAGAGGAGAAAAGCTTCAACCCGAAGTTCAGTATTTAAGGCGATGAAATCGCGGACGAGCGGTCAGCACTTGGATAGTTTTCGGAGTATTAGAATGTATTATTAGTGATGATACGATCTACTTAATTATACTTCTATCAAATCGGAATCTTTTGACATCTTTTTTTTTGAACATTGAAACTTCGTCGAATGCTTGCGTTCTTGAAACGTGCACTTTGGTAGTCTTAAGCAGTGACTGGAATACGTATATAACGAAATCTAATGCGTGTTAATGTTGCATGGCTAAAACTTGCCACAAGATAGGTATATGGCACGCGAGAAGCAGTGGACATCAGACGTGCATATAGGAGAAGTCACTGCTTTGGAGTAAAGACTGCATTTGAGATAGATTATGTACATAGTATCGAATATTAGTCACATAAGAGTTAAGCCATGTGCTGAAATGACGAAATCGAAAGAGGAAAATAAGCGCATCTGGCGTTATGGAAAATGCAGTGTGACTATGAGCCGTTATTTGAGATCATCCTTACCATCTGACTGGTTGCCTTTGATCTCTTCAGCCAACTTCCTGACTTCTTCACGTGCTTGCTCTAACTTTTCTTTACTCGCAAGCAATCTTTCTCCGTAGCGAAGCTCAGTGATGTCTGCAGTCAGCTCACTGACAGGCCTCATTGACTAACGAGCTTTTCTGCGCCTCTCTATGACATCGTTTACTCTTGCCCTGTCTTCGGGAGTAACCTGAAGTCGATCAGGAAGATCTGCACATCTTTGAATGTGAGCCCGTTGACGCTCTGAGAGTTCCTTTAGTTGTCGGATGAGATCCCTCGTGCTCGGTTTGTTCGTAGATGTATCAGACGTTGGTGGGAAGGGCGAATAAAGATGTTGCTCCGAGTGGTGTAGCTGACTGAGTGGCTGGCTGCGTGGCTGTGTGATAGGCAGTACCTGCCCGGTACTTGGGTAATTTCGAGGGATTGGAGTTTGTAGTGCTTGCATGCTCTGAGAAGATGGGCTGTCTTTGCTTTGCGAGCCTTGTACTTCAGGAGATACGAGTTGATTTGTGTCTATCTCCTGGTCTTCTACTGTCAGTTTCGTCAATCACATGTGGTGATAAAACTAACTGGTTGACTCTTGGCTTAAACCATCATGACGATCGTTCGGTAAGGGAAGAGGTGGACTCTGGTTGGACTCGTGATCCGCCATCTTCTGTGGGGAAGCAGCTGCGCAAGTAATACCGTTATACACGTACGAATTGTGTAGAAAATCAGCGGGAGGAGCTTGGTGAATTGTAGCATGGGGAGAGTCGCAAACAATAGTGTAGCCTGCTCGCGCTAGTCTAGGTGCTCGCGCTAGCGCCAACACCCCTACCACAAACGGTGAAGGGAAAGGCAAATTTGATTGGAAATGTATAAAATAGGCAAAAACAATGAATTAATTTTATAATGCTAACACTGGTCGCTGAGAAACTGGACCTAAAAGGGCATCTCCCAGATGCAACGCCACAACGCCCTATGCTGATGTACACTCATCCAATAAACGGATCGTAAGGGTTCCAGTTATACGTATGGTCCTGCCTGGCAGGGGGCTGCATGTAGTTCGTCTGGACATATGGAGAAACGTTGTAGGGAAAAGGATTCATGAGGTTGGTGTTTGCGCTCTCGACGCTGTCTTCCCGCCTCTTCTTCGCAATGGGCGGTTGCTCTTGCTCACTGATAGACCGCTTGTTGCCCATCATGCCTCGTGCTTCTTTGCGCAGCCTAAGTCGTACGCCCTGATCTGAAAAGGCGCGCGACAGGTATGTTGACTCTTCTAGACCCTTGAAGTCCTTGGGGAGGACGACGTTGAACTTGTCGCTCATGACGTGGCCGAGACACTGATAGGTCCCAAACAGGTCGGTGCCGTCTACCCCCTGGTACTGCGGCAGCTCTTGTAATGTGATGAATGTGGGTTGCAATTCGTACAGCGTGAACCGTAGCCTGTAGCAGCCCTGCACCTTGATGGAAATGTCGCCAAAGATGAAAAAGGCGCCGTCCTTGTTGTCAATATCCTTAAGGCGGTGCAGCGATGAGACCAAGGTACCTGCCAAGGTGTCGCTCGGTGTGCTATCGATGGGCTCGTCCTTGTCGTGCTTGTACAGCGATACGCTGACAAAGAGGTATGGGTTTTGTAGAAACTGTTGAGACGGATCGGTCTCGGAGCTCACTTTGAGCTGTAACATCGGCGGTGGATCAACGGGCTTTCTGAACTTTTCCTTGCCCTTGACTGTGACAAGAGCCTCTTTGGGCTGTTGGCGGACAGACAAGAGACATGATGAAGCAGTCAGCGCACCGGCGGTGGGAGTAGTTGAGATGGGAAGCGAGTATATCGTCGGCGTCGTAGGGACGGTGGACTGGTATGGCACATAGTTGCGCTGTGGTGCATACGGTCCTGACAGCGAGTAGTTATAGGAGAACGCCATCGGGGCGTTTGTGTTCTAGAACCGTTTGGTCTATGGTTGTGTAGAGAGTCGCGGTTATGGTAGTGTGCTGGTGGTAGTGTTCTGATGGTTGTGGTAGTGGTAGCCGCAGTTGTAGTGTAGGTGCCGTGCAGTGGTTGATGGGAACAGCCAGATTTATAGTGCCCCAGAATATCGAGAAGAGAATTTGTCGGAGGATGCTGTTGTGCACATTTGGGTGCGGTAGCGAGCGTCGAAATAACCCAACGTGGCGGGCCTATTGAACAAAGGCCAAAGTAAATGCGGTCGTGAGGTATTGGCTACGTATTGGCGATGACACACGGGGTCAGAGCAGAAGACTGCAATACACACTGTGCCTGTGACTCGGTTTTTTTACGCAACAGTATAGCACGAGCGATGCTGCCTGATGAAGAGGCGAATCCAAGGGGCACTGCCGCTCTATGATAAGCCTCGATATGGAAATGGCTTGCGCTGTAGTGGGGACAGGGCTCGCTGTGTTCAGTGGGACCCAACTAGAGGCCCGCTGGCGGCTGAGGGGTCACTCCACACCCAACGGTGATGTCCACGTTGGAAATGGCGCAAGTTTGGGGGGGTAGCAGCAGGATATATTCCGCCTCTGGTTAGTGGAACCACAAGTGCACACCTCAAAATCGGTGTTGACAGTGCCTTCTCCCACAACACATAGTACCTGCCCAGGTACAAGGCGTAGAAGGTGCGAGGGTCCTGAGAGGCGACGAACCGTGGTAGAGTGTTGATGTAATCCGGGTGCGGTGACAAAGACGGCCGTTTCCACGGAGAGTAGAGCTTCACTGGTTGACCAATGCAGGACGATGACGAGCCGGAGAGGAAGGGGCAATGAGTCTGGAGTTGTAAGGTGAGAAGTCAAGGCCAAAATAAAGAGAGCCGGGAGTACCTGAGCGTGGTAGCTCCAGAAGAAGTAACGTACAAGAGATATGCACGCGGTCGAGGAGTAGGCAAGCGTACTTTGAAGCGTCCGTCACAATCGGGGCTCCTGTACCGTCTTCGTATGGGTCCGCGGCGGCTTTGCAGGTGATTCGCTGCTTTGCCTCTAGTCTGAAGAGCAGCTTGTGCCGAGCGCGGCCGATCAAGATTGTAGGGTCCTTGACTAACGTGTGGGCTAAGAAGATGAACGAAGGCGGCGTGGATCATGCGAACAAGCTATAGTGTAGCCAATGGCGAGACCTTTGGGCGTTTTACTTCTTTTGTAGCCACGGTTACATCCAAGGCTAGTATCTCTCGCTTGAGGGGGGACAGGAGCTGGATCTGGGTGCCCTGAAAGCGTCCGAAATAGCAGTGTGATGCGTCGAGGAAGAGAAATGAAAAGGGTAGTGTGCTGCAGCGAATTGGAGCTGAGGCCGTGGGTCGGTTGGAAGCGGAGAAGTAGGGCGCGGCAGAAGGAGCGACGACCAGACGACGACAACGACGACGAAGACGACGACGACGACAACAATGGCAAGACGACAAGAAGGACCGGCCGCGACAGCTGTCACGAATTGCTGCAGCAGCAGCGCCGGCCGTCGACAAGCACTTTTGAATCAAAGTCGACAACTCAGCAGGTGTTGTTTTGCGGGTAGGTTGCAGTCTGTGCCATGAATCCCGAGCGAGGGTGCTCCATGCAGCCGAAAAGACGAAGCCTAGCACTGCACAGACTGGGCAGCGGCAGGACCAGGGTAGCAAGGAAGTCCTGGTTGTGCGTGAGCTCAACGGTCTTCCCAGGTTTGGCTATGGCAGGGCACTGTCCACGGGCATGCGGCGGGAGAGCCCCACGCACGCATGTAAGCTTTTGCAAACATCCAGACAAGCCGTGGGATTTAGCCAGTAAGTGGGCGTACTCTACTTGGGCGGCCACATATAAATCTGCGTCGACGGCCAATATCTGAGCGGCAGTCGCCATTGCGGCCGTGGCATGGCCGACGACACAGCAGCTCGACGCCGGCTCGACATGGCGCCCTACCTCGATGCACCCGCTCGAGTGACGCCAGCACAGCCGTCGGGGCCGCCTTCAGGCGTAAACAGTCGTACGGAACACGTCCAGGCACATGGTGGCTAGCATGCACAGCGTCTGGCGGGGCCTAATGGCGGCTCCGGGACGTGCCTCGAGGCTTCAGAGGGCCAGCAAGGCGGAGAGGCTAGGGCACCGACATCACGTTCGAGTTTCACAGCAGATGACGGCACGCTGCTCTTGTCAATGGACGAACCTGGAACGCGGCGAGAGCTGTGCGGGAGCTGTGCAGGAGCTGTGCCTATTGGGCGGCGCAGACGCTTGGCCAGCAGCAATGGGCGTGGATGACGCACGGCGGCTGCACGCAAGCAGCGGCCAGACGGCAAAGACAGACGCGAGAGAGAGAGGGCTGAGAGGGCGTGGTGGGAGAGTTGTCTCGAGGCCCATCAACGATGCATGTGGGGAGGCATGATCGGCGGCGGTGGCTGGGGGGGGGATGTGAATTGTTGCAGGGATGGCAGAGGTTGCAGGGGGGTGCAGATGGGATGGTTGCAGGGATCATGACGTTGCAGGGATCTGCCGCCAAGCGCTCGCGAGCACCGCCAGTCGCGCGCGCCCTTGGTCGTGATCGAGGACGGAAATTCTACGACGTTGCACTGCGTGGGCTGCACCCCCGTTCGCCCTCCCTTTAGCCACCACAGCAGCCGGCGAGTGAGCGTCCGCCAGCCCTGGGGCGAGACCGCTGGCCCGGCAGCCTCCCCTCTGACAGCAGCGCTATATCTCGCCATGCCCTTAGCTGCCCTTTTGCCGGGACACCATGGCCCCATGCCATGCCCAGCCTGGCCATTGTCCCCCAGCATCGCATCGCCAAATCGCACATCGTCAACCACCCCGTCAAGGCTCATCGAGTCACCGCCTGCGTGGCCAACTCAGACAGCCAGACCTCACGTGCTCATGCTCGTGCTCGATGCATTCTTGGGCCGCCCTGGGGCTGGTCCTCTAGCACATGACCACCTTGCGCTATTGCCGCCCTCCATATTTTGCAAATATTATCCCAACATCGGCCTTGTATGCGCTTAATTTACTTTTTCGCTCCTACTATGACCCATACTCGCTCTCCGCACAACACGACTCATCGCCTACCATCACGCTCCTGAAGCCCATCGACACTGCCATAGCTTTTCAAACACGCTACCCGCTCATCACCACAGCCTCCAGCCAGTTCAACTCGCACATGCAGCTTACACCGTTAGCCCATTCAATTCGCACATGCCTCACAACGTTAGCCACCTCACTCTCGTGTTAGCCAATTCAATTCACGCATGGACATTCCCCGCTTTGGCATATACGGCTTGATTCAGGCGCCACAATCTGCACTTCACCGGCGCACTCCCATAGTCAAAGCCGAAAACTTTACGCCTGCGTAAAACCAATCTGGACCTTGCTCGGCTTGTTGGAGCGGCTTCAGTCCTGCTGGTCCCTTGATGCATGTGGGGCTTGCTGCTACACAGCTCTCGAGGCCTCTTCCCCTGCATTGCATCTAATCGCATACTAGCAGTCTCCACTCCCCACATTCTCATGGCTCCACGATGAAACATACGACTACTGCAGCTCCGTCTTCCGCTACGCCGTACATGTGAAATGGGTTGATGGTCGGACGCCTATGCCATGCTCAAGGGACATGGACACACGGACGGCATCCACCAAAAGCGCGCACTAGCGATCCTAGCACCACCGCATGACCGACATGTTACGCAGCTTACTGCAGCTACCTTTGTCGTGCGTTTGGACTAACTGGACAGTGACATCAGTCAGTCTCCGTGACTTGGTATCGTATGTACAGACGCTGCCCAGCTGCATGATTCAGCTATCGATTTGGCAGCAACATGTACCTGGATGTACTTTTTCCGACTATCAAGTATTGCAGCAATACATTGTTTCAAAGGTAGAGTAACTGCTAGCGTTGCCATCGCTCGTGTTGGAACAAGCTGAAGGGTGACCATGGCAATACTTCAGCCGACAATTCCTCCATGGCCACCGCCACAAGATCCCCGTTACGGGGGTTCGCCACAGCAATGACATAGGAGTAATAGGCAGCTTTCTCAGCCTGCCTAGGTGGGCCGCGGGACACGCCAAGAGACTCGTCATGTGTACACGTACAGTGTAACTGGTTACGCAGAGGTACATAGTGCCGGGACAAAGAGGAGACGCAGAACCGGCCTTAGGCCGGCCCAAACGACGACGACTCGATTGGTTGTCGACATCTCCGACCGAACCCATGGTCATTTCCTCGGGGCTACTAAGACTACACTAGCTGGGCCTGAACAGCTGAAGAACAAAATTGGCCTGGCAAAGTCTACGCACAAGCCCAGTGGCATCACGGGACTGCAAGAAGCAAGGGGCATGCGAAACATCTCTACAGTTGCTCGACTGACTCTTGTACTGTCATCATCTCCTTTGCCAGAGCCCCGCCGGATACAAGGCATGATTGGCTTGCTAGTGCAGAGCTGATACGGCTCTACCATGGTTCACGCTTGCAACGGCGTGAACCGGCCCCGGGGGCGCCGTGCCCGGAGTCCGGTGACTCGCTTACTACTCTACCTGTTCGTAACTTCCCGCCGATCGACTGCCTGCACGTGCAGCGGGGCAGCCACTTCCTTCTTTGCTTCAGGCTGGAGATCAGGGTCCAAACATGTTTGCGTCTTCTACGTCAGCTTCTCCAGTCTCACCTTCAGCTTGTCGCTCTTGGGCGGTGCCGTGTACGAGTCAGACTGCTCAATCCCTGCATCATCGACAATGCTCGTCGTGTAGTTAGAGTAGAGCGCAGCAACAATGTACTTCATCTCTGCGGCAAGTCAGGATCTACGACATGTGTCGGGTCACAGAGATCAGCACTTACGGTACACTGCGAGGTGACTTCCAACGCACATACGGCCTCCACTGTGCATGGTAAGTAGCAGATTACTTACGTCAACAGTGCAACTAACCTTCCAAAGGCCCAAAACCACCGGCTCTCCATATCTCTCCGTTTCTCCTCGCCCAGTTTTTCCAGGTCCAACCACCGGTCTGGCCTCCACTCATCCGCACGTTCATACACTTCTTCATTCAAATGCAGCAAACCTGCGCTTGCACACACCCTTACCCCTCCTGGAATATGGTACGCTGCTTCTTCAGGGCCAAGACGGCAGCCTTGCGGTGGTGTAAAGCGCGGTTGCGGGCCGGGAATAGCAGAGTGAAGACGCAGGGTTTCCCATACCACTGAATGCAGCAAGGGCAGCCCATCGACAGTCTTGGGGTCGGGCAAGTTTGGTGCGGACGATTGTGCAACGTGTGGGGAAATGCCGAGTAGCTCGTGCTGAAGGCGTGCCTGAACTTCCGGATGCTTTGAAAGTTCATGGACGACGTAGGCGAGCGTGATCCCAGACGTATCAAAGCCTGCCGCAAGATGGTCCAAAACCTCGCTTGCAACCTCGGTCGCTTGCGGCACATTGCTTCCGCTCTTCTTTGCCTCTTTGGCCATGCTGTTCTGGAGCTGCTGATAGACAACAGGCCGGTTCTCGACCCCTGCATTACCCGCATTCAATACACGACCGGCCTTATCGCACATATTGGCTGTCCATCTCTCGATCTCCCCATTTGCTTCATCGACCCATCTTGGCGTGAATCGGTAGCCTAGCCATTTCTCTGCGAGATGCGTCAATGTCGGAAACTCTTGTGGCCAAAAGTTGAATGATCGGCGCGAGTTGTACAAGTCCAGGAACCAAGAGAGCTGCTCACGGTTGTCGATAAGGTTCGACCCGGCCTCGAGGCCAAAAATATAGCACGTCACAATGTCCATGGTTGTCGCACTCAGTAGTGCATAGATGTTCAAGACTCCTTGTTCCGACTGGGCAAAGGCCGACTCGAGGTAAGGCAGAAAGCGCTTGTAAATGATGACAGACACTTGCGCCATCAGAGCATCACTCGAAAGAATGTGCGACTTGCTGTAGATGTTACTCAGCATCCGTTTCCTCTGCGAATGCGGCTTGTTGCTCCCAGTCGAGAACATATTGTCAACCCTTCCAACGAGTCAATAACCGCACGTCCACACTGACAAACTCCGCTTACCCGCCATAGTTTGAAAAGAAGGAATACCAGTTGTATCCATCCTTGGCGTTGACCTTTTCAAAGCCGGCACCATAGACGTCGCGGATGCCTCCCTTGACGCAGTTTACACTGATGTCGTTGGGACCCAAGCATACAATCGGGCCGAGGCGCTCGTGCGCAGCTTTGAGCGTCGCATTCTCGATACCCCGCCAGCGTACCGAGGCTATCCATAGCGACGTCAAGGGCGCAAGGGGATGTGCAGCGGGTATCTTGCGTAGTGGATTCTGCACATATCGCACGAGCTCGTGGATGGCGAGGAGAATGGGGACAAGGATGCCAAGTGTCAAGAGCGATGGCGCAAACATTGTCGGTGCAACGAGCCACAAGTCTGAAGAAAAAGGAACAAAGCTAGGGGGCTGGAAGATGCAGGAACCAAATGGTTGCTCAGAAAAAGCATGTGCTATGCTGGATGTGAAGGAGTTCGCGGCCCAAGCGGAGGCGGCGGCGGCTGTTGGCGGCGTTTATTTCCTGTTTCCACCACAAAGCACCAATGGCATCATTATGCCTGTCGCTGGTCGGTAGGTCTTGGTCAAGGTCTTGTCGTCTTGTCCGCTCGTTTCCCCCGCATACCGGCCCTCTCCCTTATCTTATCGCACATATACCGCGCGCCGCCGTCAATAAACCGGGCCGGTATCGCTGATCCCTTTGTTACTAACGCTTTGAGGTTTCTAACCGTATTGGGTATGGTGCGCCCCGCCACGTTCAGCCTCACCCGCCTGGCATGGCTTCGTGGTATGTGCTTGTGCGGCCATGATGGTCTGAACGCTGTGCTCAACGCGTTCAACAGGTCTCGCGCATTGTAGCATTTGCTCAAATTGGGACATATGGGTATGTACAGTGACGTATCTGTCTCTTGAGATCGCGATGGAGTATATATGGGCTCTGCATCTTGTTCACATCGTGATGATATAGGGGTAGCGAGATGGCTTGTGTATGCAGACGTAGAATTGCTGCAGACGATAGATATTCTCCGTGCTTGAATCAAGGTCAATCAAATCTCCGAATTGTCTACGAGTATCGTTATCGAAGAGTAGACTTGTTGAAAGACTGGTAGAAATCTGGTGTTGCTATGACTATCCTATACCGCTTAATTGAATGGCTGGATGATATTAGAGAACGTGAGATCCGTTGTTATTTCTCATCTCTCGTGAAGAAAAGAATTGTAGAAATCAGATACTTCTGTGTACAATGCAACGGTAGAAAGAAAGCAATTAGCTGATTCTGCAAGAACACAACTAGAAACTCTTCTTCTTGATATTTCAGGCATATGTTGTTATTGAATTTCAAAGTTAAAGTCAACAAGCTTTGATAATAATACTTGCAAGATAACCTAAGAGTAATATAGATAATACACTATCATTCACAACTTTCAGCTGTACAGATCAAGACTAGGTGATGCAAAGTCCTGCGAAGTAAGAGAAAGAGAATGTGGGTTTGGATTTCATGTTCTATGAAGAAAATGGTTGTAATGCAATTAAGATATGTTATCAAGCTGTTATATGAAGTAGCATTTGTTGTAAAAGGTGCTCAGAGGTATCACATGCCCATATGCATCGTACTTGTAATTGAAATACATCGCTATTTATTAAAAGGACTTCACCACAGCATTGATTCTCACGATGTAATATCTCGGCGCAGTAAAACCGACACAATTCACCACTCACTCGCAAGCGCTCGGGACCCACCGCTTAGCAGCAAACAAACAAACAGCTCCCCGCTTCATAAAATTTTTGAATCTTTGCTCTTTCTTTCTCCTGCAGATACACAGCATGGCGTTCTTTCAGGGACAAAATGCATCTTATTATCATACATCCGGTCACACAAACTGGCCACCATACACAGGCCCATCAATGGGTTTTAATTCGGCACTTTACAATTCAACTTCGTTTGATTATGCTCCACCCAATTCGTCACCTTTTGAATCCGCTCCACCTAATCCGACGCCCTCTAATTCGGCACCTGTCAATCTGATGTTATCTAACAACGCGAACCGCTCGAATCCGTTTACCTGTTGCTGCGGCACGACATGCTTTAAATGCTGGTTCAACATGCCTGCACCAGAGCAATCAGACGGCCGATTCTCTCCACAGACATTCGAATTTGAGACTCAGGAAGAACTGCATAACTTTGTCAATTGGCGGGAACCCAGAAGGACTTCGCATGAAACTGCGTTGGATGCGGACGCAGATCTGTGCAATGTGCCAGAGCAAAGTGATTTTGCACGGGATGCAGCTGGTACGCAGCCAGTCAGTAAGAAGAAGAGGGGAAAGAAGAAGTCTAAGAGGAAAGGTGGGAGGGAGAATGCGCAAGGCAATAGTGTGCAAGATGGATGGGGGCAGAGTGAATTGGCAAGTAAGTAATTCTCTAATGCTATGGGAAAAGCCTCAACCATCGTCGTAATGCAAAACTAACGCTATAATCAGAACCTTTTACTACGCCTCCTACCAAGCTTGCCCCCGACGAATGCGTGCCCTGGTCCCGCTCCATCTCGCAGCGCCTCTACGACAAGACCACCCAGGACCCTGCTTCCTTGACCCCAGACGATATCTCAGAACTCGAAGCACAGAAACTCCGCCACCGAAATGAGCAGTTTGTCGAACCAGAAACACTACCATGCGGCATGGACGAAATCGAGAAGTGTTTCTGGGACGAAGCTAGGATTCCGCGTAATTCATCTACCAGCTTTATCTCTTCCGGCTGGATGTGGAGCGGAATCCGAAAGAAGCGCTAGAGAATATGGTGCAACATTCAGGGTTGGCTAATGGCCAGAAGGATTCTAAAGAGCTAAAGGATAGAGTGGATGGGTTAAGGAGCTATGCGAAGAGTGCTTGTGAGAAGAGTGTTTGGGATGGGTATGATGAGTGGGATATGCGGCGGTATGAGCATTGATAGTGATACTGACCTTGTTGTTGGTTCTTGATATCAGGCTTGTTCCTGGTGCTCGACACTAGCCTTGTGCTGGTAAATTTATGATCAAAACGTGATATAATGTATATATGAATGAATGGAATAATGTAATTCGTCTCTGAGATATTGAAGAACTGCTGTGACGAGTCTCCAATCGTGATGGATAGGGACCATGATAGTTTGAAGAGGTGGTTTCCTACGCAGTCACTCACACCATTTTGTTCGCTAAAGAAAGCGACTAACCAACGACCCTTGATGTGTGCTTATCGGGCTTAACATGCTCAAATTCATAAGCTTCTCAGTTATGCTCTCACAGTGAAGTGTTTGAGTCTCCTTGTGGATCGATGGGGATATAGACTCTCACTGAGAGTGGTCAGAGGCTTGTTCTAACCGTGATATACCCCTAAAGGTCACAGTGGATCTTGACATACAGTCATGCCGTGTTTGTGGCAGGATCAGGATCAGGATCAGAGGCAGAGGCAGATGTAGATTTAGAAGAAGAAGAAGAAGAAGAAGAAGGCCCCTGTTGTGCAAGATATTCCCTGCGAGTGCCAAGCAATAGTGAATATCAGACGAGGCAGTCGCGCACCCACCTCACTGACATAACCTGTCCCTTTGAACCAATCAAATCCACTATAATCAATCCATAAACTAATAGGCACGTGCTTTAGGAACATCAGTGATTGAATGAAATCTTTGTATCGTGAAATACCTGAATTTAGCCTTACAGGATGACTGGCGTTGCATGGATAACATAGTATCGCTACCCTGCGAGTGAAAAAGACGATGAGACCAGCTCAAGACTGATATCGTAAGTGAGAGCATGTTCGATATCGTAGACTAACACAGGGACGCCGTCATGGACCATAATCAAATAGTATCTTTGTACCAGAACTAATCCTGATATCATAGGTCAACACATGAATGATATCAAAAATTAGCGAAAAGCTAATAGGAGATACCAAGCTCATCGAAAGCAAAAGAAAGCGGATACGAAACAACAAAGTTGGTTTCAGTAGCCACGGCCACAGCCACGACCACGACCCCGACCAACATGCCAGCGTTGATCTCGATGTTGATCTTGACTGCGACGAGGGTCGAGATACGTATTGGCAGAATTGCCGCCCCCTCTGCCATGCGGCTGGTGTGTTTGCCCAGTGTGCGGCGGACAGCCGGTGGCGCCCATACTGGCCATGTCGTTCCACGTCGCATTGAGACTGCCTTGGATCTGCCCCTCATAGGGAGAGGGGTGTGTTCATGATGTTTCTCGCTGAGCAGCTTGAATCTCGCTACCTACGAGCTGAGGCGTTGCGTATTGATTTTGAAGTGCTGATAGCAGTTCAGATTGTTTTGTTGCCCGCTGATTGCTTTGCAGCGCATTGCCTGAGTTCTGCGGTCTGTACAGTTGGGCTTGTTGATATCCCGTGGGCTGAAGACCTAATTGCGCAGCTTGATGGTGAGCGGCTCTGAGAAGATTCAGAACCAGAGCCGCTTCGTACGCGTTGTTAAGTCCATGTACCTGTTGACGCTGCGTAGACCATGGTTCGAGTTGTTCAATTTGCTGACCAGCCGATGTATACGGGTCGTCATAGAACTGGGCTTGTTCATGATGTGTATGCATCCGCTGGCTTGATCGAGAAGCTGTCTGATTTTCTCGATTGAAGTCATTGCATCCAGCGTATCCCGAACTCATGCCCGGTTAGAAAGCTCTCGGTGCTGGTTGCGAGCCGGCAAATTCTTGATGAGTGACTGGAAATGCATCTCTCGGTACTGCAAATTTTTGGGAGTCATCTTCACAATATTGCTTTAGTGCTGGTTCGTGAGGCAGCGTTGTGTGAGTAGTGAGTTGCGCATTGCTGTAAGTGCGCTTCGTCCCTGGCATCAGGACGGTTACTGGTTGTGTTGCCACATCAGTGTTCCGAGGAGCAGGGCCGCGGTGGGCATTCTGATTCAGATTCAGCCTAGTATTCCTCCAGCCATTTGCTTTCGCAATTTTGCCAGATGTCTCTTGTGTTGGCTCTGGTTCATCGGTCCAAAGTCGACCACTCGTAGTCTGGGTTGCCGTGGAGGGTATAACCACTCGAAATTCAGCCTTTTCTGGTTCAAATGATTCCGATATTCGCTGATTCTTAGGAATCCTTGAGACTCCAAGCACCTCGCCTCTTGTTCGTTTGGCTTGATTTGTACATTGTTTGGACGACCGGTCCGGAGGTCCCAATTTACGTATCTCACCAGGAACGCAGTCGAGGCCCAGTATGTCGGACAGATCTGCAGTGCATTAGCTTGTATATCATGCGTATGAGATATTGTGTACTTACTGCTTGATCCTCCGAGTGTGTTCTGAAAGGCTGAGTACAAGCGACGCAAATTGCACTCGGGGGGCAATTTGGAAAGCCAGGGCAGATTGTTTTAGGTCGACTATACTCGAAGTAGTTTGCCTTGTCTCCGCCCACGCCTGCATCGCTGACCAAGGAGGACATGCCACTATCGAAATATGTCTCCGGGGGAATATATCTATCGAATTCATAACGTAACACCCCGTTGCTAGGTGGGGAAGGCGGCGGCGGAGGCGGCGGAGGGGTTGCTGAAGACGGATTATGACGGTAGGCGTTGTCTTATTGTGCGTGAGGCGGATGAGAATAGTAGTCATCTTCGTGTTCCCGTTTGAAAGTATGGTCAGAACTTCTTCCAGATTGGGAAGCCTCGTCCCTACGTCCAGATGGACTGAATTTGGTGCAGTCAGATTGGTCGAATTCGGATTTGATTCTGGGTTCTGTTAGATGATCCATGTTGTCAGGATCAGGTTTGATAAAAGGTGCAGCATTGCTGCGGTTTGATTCGGCCATGGTTAGATAACTGGAGACTGAAAGCGTCGAGAGGCTCGAAAGATTTTTGTTGCGGCGAGCAAACATTCATCGCGCTAGTGGGTGGTTGCCAAATCCCACTTCTCACCATTGGCCACGAAAAAACCCTAGTCTTTCTTGTTTCAAAGCAGCTACCATTCTCAGAGGGGCAACATCGTAGTAAACGTACGTGTATATGAGTAAGACGGCCGATTTTTGAGCACATTTGATTGCAATCTCAGGTCATGCATTCGGTCTGCACGCCAATTGGATTAATTTTGTCTCGAAAAAACATCCTCTATGCTTTCAAGAAGACTATGAGCTCAAAGCGTAACATTTGTCAGCAAATCTTGTCATCATCACATCTTAAAGCAAGTAACCGGAAAGGGTCCATCGCGAAAGGTTGAGGCGGCACTTCATCCACTACTAGAAGAATCAAATTTTGAACTCGATGCAAGCCAAATACTAAGTAAATACCCATGCATGTGGGAACTTCAATATTCCCAAAGTGAACTTCTCGTTAGCACTCCGCTGTCCAAGAGCAGATGCGGCAAAGCCAATAAGACCCCCCCCCCCCCTCTTGTGCAGTTCTTCGCAATCAATTCTGCTTTTCTCCATCATATCCGTATAGTTCAGTCTTATTAGTGATTTTTTCCTCTTTTCTCCTACTAGCGCAAAAGACTTGCAGTAATGGTCTCGAGACCTTTGTCTTTTCGCAAAAGGCAGCCAAGAACTATGTTTCAGCGCAATACAAATCGCTGAGACCTAATCGTAGTTCACCGTCAAGGATCCAAACTTCTTGCCTTTGACTGTAACAAAGAACTCTAGAGTGGACTGCAGAGATATGTGGACCACACAATCGACAGAGCAGTACTGGCGACCGGATGGACTGGTTTCCAAGACCATCTCATCCTTAGGCAAGTCTCTCAGATCTACAGTCAATAATGCTACACGGTAAACCGACTGTTTTGGTGTTAGCTATGTTTGTTTCGGGAGTGTTATATTTACCTTCTCTGTACATCGGGAAGGAGCGATATCTGCATCGCATGCCAGAAGTTCCCAATCAGAAATTCGTTCCTCTCCAACCCAGAAGTCTTCTTCGATGTCTTCCATTGCGTGACTAGATTTCGCAACATCCATATCTTGTCCTTTATTAATCATCCACTTCATTTGGTTATTTGCCCTCTTCTTGCCAGTGAATTCGTCAGTGAACATGTCGGTCTTGTCGTGAATTCGTTTGTTGAAAAGGCTTGCATATGATGTACCATAATGCCTACGGCTCTTTCGCTTCAAAACCGCACCAGTACCTTGCTCAAGACCTTTGGTTGTGGCACCTCGAACGACCGCTGACCAACTGAAGCAAGAGTCAGTTTACATCCTGTCAGAAGAATGATCTTACTGACGCATAGAGAGGCCGAATTGCTAGTATCTCTTGCTTCTCTACGAAGTTTTTGATCTTGTCAAGCATGTATGGAGACTCTGAGAAGCCACCGACCAGGAAGACATACTAGAGAAATCAGTATATGTAAGTCGGAAGCTCCATCATCATACGATCGCTAGTTAGGCGATCTTTTACCCAATAGATATCATACCTTGATCTTCACATTGCTTTCGCGAGCCCGCTTGATTTGCTCTTGGATCAGCTCGTATGTTTGGAAAATTGATGAATCAAACATCGCTCGGGTGTCATCGCTGAGGTTGTTAGATTAAAGTTGCGGATCTGAGTTTTGGAGCTTATGCCGTGATCTTTAATTCTCCGTCGCTGATGCCTCTCTTGTCGTCATCATCGATGGCACTCAGCGGGTTTGGCAACAGTAAATAATTCGTCTGAGTTCCCGAGAAGCCACTCTTGACCTCCATAGTGAAGTCTTGGAGAAGTTTGGCAGCCTTTTTGGAGAGCGAAGTACGAGGTATCTCCTCACTTCGACAGCCAGCAATCTTGATGAAGTCTTCAGTACCCAATCGGCGTTCGAGCCACTGAAGGAATGCACGGTCGACAAAGCTTCCGCCACACTGAGCACCATTTCCAACAGTTACTTCCTCGATGACTGTAGGTTGGATGCCTGCAATTCGATACGCGATAAGGTCAACAGTGCCTCCTCCCATATCGCAGACAATGAAGCCGTCGCCAACAGCGAAATTGGTATCCTGTGCTGTACCACGGAGGGATTTGATCGTGTAAAGAGCTGCGGCTTCTGGCTCTGTAGTGACAACGATGGGCATTCTCAACTGCTGAAATTCAAGGGAGTTGAAACCGGCTTTCTCAATAGCCTGCATCGTTCGGTGTTTAGCCACGTCTGGCCATACAGCTGGGACTGTCACCACCAATGTGATAGGGAGCGTTCTCCACAATTCCTTGCCATATTTGTCGTCCAGGTTTTTCAGCAAATGGGCTTTAACTTGCGCGAGGAAGTCGGCAATGATTTCTACAGGCGGTTTGTGTCTCTCGAACGAAGACACACTCTCTCCAATGACTTTAGCAGCCTCGCCATCTGCACGGTTATCCAGTTGCAGCTTCGTCCACATATGTCGCTTCTCATATGGCGGGATGTCAGAGCCCCATCGTAGCCCTTCTTTCAAGTAGGCGACCTCACTTGGTACCTTCTCTCTTGTACCAACCTTCCCATGACGTGAGGGCCAATCGTGTACGACTTCGATATGTTGACGTTCTAAAGTGGAATCGGATATCTCGCAGAATGCAACGCCTGGAACTTCAATCAGAATTACTCAAGAAACCAGAGTATGAGACTTACCAGTGTAGGTCGTGCCATAATCAAGCCCTTCCACTAGTCGACTGTTCGTCATTCTGACTCGTTTGTCGTAGCTTTGGCTCTGTACCGGTGTCGTAGTCTTCGGGAAAGGTCTGCGTTTTGTCAAATTACGGTGCAAGTAAGATTTCCCGCCAAGGTGGCTAATGTAAGTGAGGCTAAGAAACAAAGTAGTCGAGGTGAAGGTGAGAGTGGGTCAGAGCGCCTGCACCTGGGACGCAAACGAGATGATAAATCACTGTATTTTGATGAACACCCACAAAGCAACTTCTGATCCTCACTACTAGCTGAAAGAGCTAGGCGTCTTGTAGAGCGACTGCAAACATGAGCTTCAACAGCCAGAATCACCCAGAACCGATTGTAAGTCTAGTTATGGCTTCTCATTTTGTTTGCTCACTATAAGTATAGGCCCCACTTGCTATCATGGAAGGCCCCGGATACCCTGTTACACCTACCAAGCATCATGATGGCTACAGCCATCAAAGCTTGCTCGAGAGCCCTATAAATACCCCGCAGAGTGATGCAGGTTCTGCGCTGTCCATTGACAACAGCGGTGGAAGTGCAGAGGAACAACTTTCATACTTAAGAAAGATTGCCTCAGTGCGAAAGAAAGAGAAAAACAGACCGTCCCGGATGAACAGAAGCCTCCGCCAAGAAAACAAGGCTCTGAAAGAAAGGATTGATCGGTTGGCAGCGGTTCATGATAATCTGAAATTGAAGAGCTACGATGGTGAGAGATGGAATCATATGAAGAGAATGCTCGCCCCGTATACCTAGAAAGAAGATTTAGATGATCTTGCGGTGGAATCTGATGAAGCCATGATCAGCACTATTCGCCATAAACTGGAAGCATTTAAAGACTTGACAAAGAAAGTCGGCTATCTCCGAGCAAGACTACATGAGCTAGGAGACAAACTCACAACTTCACGCGCAGAGTGTCAATTATTGGAGGATCAGCTTCACGCTTCAGATGCTAAGCCCCAGAAATTGCTTCAAGATCTGGCAACCTCCCAAAGTCAAGCCAAGGTCCTGCGAAACCAGGTCCAAGCATTACAAAAAGAGATGCTTGCCCAAGTACCCAAAGTTGAAGTCGTTTCTGACGAGACATTCTCTCGTGACTTCCGCACTCTTGCTTCCTCGGTAAAATCTCTCAGCCGCTCAGTTCAGCCAGCATACGACTCGGACATATTGAGTGTCCTTGGAACTGGCACACTCCTTTCTGGTGTCGCTAAGTGTCATTGGAATACTCGCGCACGCAAAAAAACCTATGTTGAGGCATGGGTATGGTCTATCCTGATCTCCACGGTTTTCGACAACCCTTTCGGCTTCTGTGAAAAGCTGAGCGACTATAGCGAAGACTGGAAATTCATCTTCGGCAAGGCTCACGAAAACAACTGGCCGGCTCCAAGTCCGGAATCTGAGAACTGGCGATTCATCACATTGGAGAAATTGGTGGAACAGATAGGTCGTGCAACCGCAACTTCGGGACAAGTTGATGAAGAGCATTTGCAGCTTGGAAAAAAGGCTCGCTGTCTGCAGAAATTGGTGCTTGAGACGAGGGAAGACATTGCCAATGTCATCGGAGCGAATGTTACCGTGCTCAACACGAAAACCGATCTTTCCCATGTTTCAGATATTGTCAATCAAGAGTTCGCACTTGCTTTGAACATGGCAATGCAACGTTCCCGTATCCAAGTCACTTGGCCTAGAGTTGGAGACAAATTTGAAGCAAGCCAGATGTCCTCGGTCCCCGATCGCAACGGTGAAATCATCGACAGAGGTGTTGTCGCCTTCATTGTCAATCCTGGACTCACTAGATGGGGCAATGCACATGGACAGCATTTCGAAGAATTTCACGAAATCGTACCGTCTCTGGTCCAGCTTGAACCCGCGCCGATTAAGCGTGAAGCTTCCAGTAGCCATGTCGTTGTCAAACAGGAGCCGAAAAAGACTTTCAGCTGATTTGAGGCTGTAGAAGATGACCGAATCGACTTCACCTCCTTAAAGCATCGATGGAAAATGGAAATGGGCGAGCATGACTGAATTGACAACAGTGGCAGTATGCAAAAGGGAGGCTTGGCAACAGCCGAGTGTGGAGTCTAGGAGATAGGAGTTGGTGTTTGCAACATGTTTTCTGCTTTTGACACACCGAGGTTCTTTGTCAGGTTACTGGATGAGGTGGTAGTTTCTACCTATGGGTAGCATCGAGAGTTCTGATATTCTGCGCTCACTTCTCTATTCAGCGTGGCTGTTTTGGTGGGGTCTGCTTTGGGAAGGCGAATGCGAAAGAGAAAGTGCAGCATGAGCTAATAGGAGAGTCCATAGATCGATGACGATATGTGTGGAGTGTAATAAGCGTATGTGCCGCCCCTGATGCGTGTCATGGATGTTTGTCCAGGATCGGAATCGAGATGGGGACAAAGTGAATATTCACGTCACAGGCGCGTCGACGCGATGACATTTCCCGGACTAGCGCCGAACGCGTCGGTCGTATCCTCGATAATACCACGACAAGCCGTACAAGCACCCGCACCCACGCATACGAATTGCCCTTCTCCCACACTCTATATATTAATCACACTTTTTGTTATTTCACTGCCCGATGCTGAGCACGCCGTAACGTTCAATCTACCCCGCCAGCCCCCTGGAAACTCGCCGCACGCGTCTTTCTGCGTGTTTCTCTGCGCCTGCACGCGGGCTGGATCGACACATTCACTGCCGCCATGTATCTCCCGCGGAATCTGATTGCACATCTATACCAAAACCTCGTAAAACGAACACACGCCGCCGCACCGCCTGTCCTGCTCCTTGTTGCCCTGGAACCAGACGCGCTATGCGCATGTCGAATCCTTACCGCGCTGCTAAAGCGTGACTACATACCCCACAAGATACAGCCGATTGCCGGATATGGAGACCTTTCCAGGGCGGCAGACGAGCTGGTGCGGCCCATGCGTACAACCGAGGGCGGAAGCGGAGGTGTTGTGGTATGTTTGGGCGTAGGAGGCATGGTAGACATGGAAGAGATGCTGGCCCTGGATGTGGATGAGAACGGCGAGGGCGGAACTGGCGATGTCGAAGTCTGGCTCCTGGACGCGAGACGACCGTGGAATCTGACCAATGTTTTTGCCGCCCCCTTCAGCCAGGACCCCGCTACGGGAGAATTGGTGCGGAGACAGGCTGGCGTAGACAAAGGCAAGATCCTGCAGTCGTACCAGTCTTCAAGAGGCGGAATTATCGTCTTTGATGACGGCGATATTGAGGAAGAAATGCAGGCTGAGCGGGAGGCGTATGTGGGGCTCGAAGAAATGCCCGAGGTGGGGGAGGAGGACGACTTGAGCGACTCGGAGCCAGAAGACGAGGAGCCGCCGTCTGGACAGGCGCCGAAAAAGAGGAAGTCATGGGGTGAGGGGGATGATTCGGAGGATGAAATGACAGACGATGAGCGGCCGGCCCAAAGACGGAGGAGCAATTCTGTATGTTTGGCTTTTACATACAAAGGGAGATATACTGACAATTTACAGGGCGCATCAATACCATCCTCACCTGAGCCCCGACGGCGACGAGGCCTACTTGTAGCAAATCAACTAGGCGGATCTTCCGACTTTTCGCGTTCAGGCTCCCGCAGCCGTTCCGTTTCCCCATCAATAGCCGCTCCAAAAGAGCAGTCCGTCAAGAGTCTACGAAGACAGCTCATCAAGAAGCGTGACAAGTATGCGCAGGTTCTCGACAAATACTACGAGCATGGCACGTCCTACTCAGATCCAGTCTCCTCACTCGTGTACAATCTGGCGTCCGAGCTCGGTCGCGAAGACAATGACCTGTTGTGGAACGCCATTGTGGGTGTTAGCAGTCTAGAACTGTACGGTCGAACAGGCAGTGGTGTTGGGCTGAACCCTCTCTCAGCACAGGGTGGCTCAGCAGGCTGGAATGGCAATCGCGGAGAGAACATACGTTCAGTACTGCGAGACGAAGTACGGCGGTTGAACCCCGTCACAGATGCCACAGGCGTGTCCCGCGAGGCAACAATGGGCGAAACGTGGGGAGTCATTCCTACAAGTGCTCGTTCAGCAACAGACAAGGCCATCCGCCTTTCACCAGAACCTCGTTTCCTTCTCCTTCGACACTGGTCTCTATATGAGAGCATGCTGCATTCTCCTTACCTTTCTGCAAAACTACACATCTGGAGCGATGCGGGGCAAAAGCGACTTGCCAAGCTTCTCGCGAAAATGGGTGTTTCTTTGACCGAATGCAAACAAAGGTATACACATATGGACATGGAGTTGAAGCGGGGACTGCGAGAGCGTCTCTTGAAGTTCGCCCCACAATACGGTCTGGACGGCCTGGTTCCACCAAAGTCAAGTACAGGTGATCCTAAAGACGGGTGGGGTTTCGTTCGTTGCTGGGGCTGGAAAGCATGTCTCTCCGCCATTGATGCTGGTGTCGTGCTAGGTGCCATCCTCGAAGTCGGCGACGTCAAAAACCTCAACCAATCTGCACTGGACAGTTCGAACTTTGTCGGCACAAACGACCACACGGAAATCCAAACAGCTACTCAAGAACAGCAAGATCTCGCTCAAGAACACATCACAAGCCGGTTCTGGACAGCCTATGACGCTCTCGGGAACATTGACCTGCTGGTTGAGCACATCAGCACAGCACAGCACCTCCACCGCGCTATTCTCCGCACCGGCACCGCACTCATTGAAAAGCGCCAAATCCGACATCTCCGCGCCTTCCGCATGGCAGTCGTAAAAGAAGGCCCCGACGTGCAGCTCTTCACGCACCCTGGTGCCCTCACTAAGCTCGCCCTCTGGATTGCCGAAGCCATTGTCGAACTCAACGGCACAAAAGGCAAATCCAAAGGCAGCGAGCTCGTCATGGCGGGTCTCGACGACTCCCGCGGCCTCTACGTCGTCGTCGGTCTCGGCGGCGGAGGCGGCGCAACACAATCGGCCAAATCGCGCCTTCAAAAACGCGAGGCCCGTCTCGCCGCCAAACAAGCCAAGCAAGCGCAAAAAGAAAAAGAAAGGGCGCTCCGCCGCGAAGCCCGCATCGCACGCAATCTCGCTGCGGGCCTCGAAGAAGACGAAGTCGCAGATGACACTGAATCCGAAGCTTCGGAGTCCGACTCTTCAGATAACGATTCCTCAGATTCCGAAGATGACGACGACGATGTAAGGAAAGGAGCGGGTAAGAATCGCTTCGGCAATGCGTTCCAAGAAGTCGTTAGAGAAACGGGCGCCAGAGTCCGCATGGACAGCTTCGAGGCGTGTGTTATTGAGATTAAAAAGGAGGACCTGAGTGGCTTTTTGGAGAAACTGAGTCAGAAGGCAGTGGTGGGGTAAAGGAGAGTATGTCATGTTCTTTAATGCTGTGGCTTCTTTTTCATCTTTTTTTTTCATCTACTTATCTTTTTTTTTTTCTTCTGTCCTTTTGTTTATTAGGGGGGTTTGTACTAGGCTGTTACAATAGTAGGGTTCGGCACAACGTGATTGGTATCTGGATATGCCTTGGGGGGTCGGTACGTTGATACCCGTTGGTCTCTTCTTTGTATTCCCCCTTTTCTGATCGTCACGCCCAGGTTTGATGCGACAAGCGAATGAAATGGTAAGGTGAGTTTATTCTATTAGCACAGCACAGCATAGCATAGCGTCGTAGAGCCAAAAACCCAGCAATGTTCAAATCAAATGGAAGCATTTCAATTACATGCCCAACCCAAAGGGAGAATACGAAAAGTGGTATCTTCTGTATGAATGCGCAACAAAACACCGATACATCTCCCTTCCCTGCTTTTACCAGTTCCTGCCTTACCCTTTCCTACCATCACACTCTGTGCCTTACTTTGTGTACGAGCGGTCCTTCCGACTCATGGTCAACCCTTCATCTTCACCATCATCAAAGCTTCCCTCTCCACTGCTGCGCCTCTTCCTCGTCCTGACACCATCCGTCAACCTCCTCTTGACCTCGTCAATGTTTCCATCAATAGTGCTAAAAGGCTTGAGCTGGAAGCCGCTCAGGTTCATGCTGCTATTGCTCCTGCTATGACTCTTCTTGGGCGTCTGCGGCCTGCTAGAGAAGAAGTCCTGGTTGGCAAGGTCGTGGAATGATTCGTTGCGCGGGATTTCGTTCATGGAACCAGGCGAGGTTGGATATTCGTATGGCTCAATATCCTGGCCAGCTTCAATACGAGGAACATCGTCAGACTTGTTCCGTGGGGTTTGAGGACGCTCTTTCTTGTCTCTGATGAAGGGGTCTTCAACAATGCGCTTGGAGTGGAAGTCTTCATACATCTCCGGGCCAAGTTCATTGATAATGTCGTTGACGCGTTGGGCCAGATTCTCGCGGCGTTCCTGGAGTTTGACAAGTTCGGTGTTCGAAAAGGGGTTCATCATCTTCCAGAGTGGTCCAAGAGACTTGAGAATGTCCATGGCAACCTCACCGAAGCGAAGAGCACCGTAAGTGATTGTGATGTATACAATAAGTTGTGGAAGAATGAGCCACCGCTTCTTGAGACCGGGAGGAAGGTATCCGTTGCAGTTGTTGTACGAGTACCAGTAGAGTCCGAGACATACATACCATGCGTAAGCTGCAGGTGCAGCAGCCATGGCAACGAGAAGCTTCCACGTCGCCATAACATCGCGGGCCTGGATCTTGACATTGGATGCAGCAAGAGCCTCTTTGGCTTTCTTTTTCGAGACAACCTTGGTGACGATAAATACTAGACTAAAAAGGAGTGTTCCAGGGAGAACGAGCAGACTCAGGATGATGAGCTTTCCAAGGCGATAGAAGAAAAGACCGGCGGCTGTGATGGGGTGCATCTTGGCATATTGCACTTGATGATCCCGGAGACCAAGGGCTTTGAGTTTGCTGTTGTAAGTCGTAACCTCTTTCTTGAGCTCAATGATGCGGGGATCATCCTTGTAGCGTTCGTACCCTTGCACAAGACGGCGGTTTAACTCCACAATCCTAGGCAGTGGAAGTTTGGTACCCTTGGAGTTGTAAAGGCGACGGACAGCTTGGATGACCTACTCCTGTTAGCGACGAATTTACTATCAGAGCATGTACGTACCATTAGTGTGTCGTAGTCAGGAGTAGTAACTGTGACACCAATTAGACCTTGTCGAATAGTCTCGAGCATCTCGCCAATCGCCTCTCGTCGTCCAGGACCGTCGAACTTCTTGGCCAGCTCTGGCGGCACGTGGATCGGTGTTCCAAATTCAATCACAGCCCTGGAGCGAAACTTGTGCGCATGGAAGTAGTTCATGCCGACCGGGATGATGTTCAGATTGCAGTCAGGCTTCGTTGCAACGGTACCAAGCGCCATGATAGCGACACCAGCTGGTGCTGTTAGTTACTACAAAATCACAGATATGAGTCGCTTACCTTTGAGGGGCAGGAGGTCGGTACGGTCATGGCTGCCACCCTCCGGGAAGATACCTATGCTGCCGCCGTGGTGCAGAACCGCGTGCACAGCATCGTAAACCTCTGTTTGGTCGAGTTTAGGGGCAACCTGAAACGGGGTTCCTTCGTAGCCATCGGCAATGCCCTTCTTTGCGTCCGCGCCATCAATGAAAGTGCCGTCCTTGGTCATGTCGTTGCGTCCGGTCAACTGCTGCATTGCGACACCTCCCTTAAAGGGGCGCTTGAGCCTAATTTCTTCTGGGCCCTTGATTTCGAGAATCTCTGCGGTGGCTGCCTTGTTGTCTACTTTTGGGAGTACGATTGAGCCACCAACTTGGAACAAGCTGTCTTCAAAGTTGGTGTCTACACCTCGAACGAGTGTGGGGTCATTGATAGGATCTGGGAGATAGATTTTGCCTTTTGCTGGCTTGGTCATGTCCATGGCTCTTCCCACAGGCACGACACCCGTCAAACCGGCCATTGCGCCCACAAACTTGCGCTTCATGGATTTTTCGGCGATCAAAAACTGGATGCGACGGTCCGACTCTTTTTTTACGACACGCATCAACATAAGAGGGTCGACAAACTGCCATCTGTCAGTTTTCGCCTTCCACTCACACTGACATGGCAGCCTACCTGGTTCGCGTGCGGGGCGCACACAAAGATGACGGGGCCCTCCTTTGGTACCTTCCAGCTACTCCTAGGATGCACTTCACGGAAGAAAAGCTCAACCAGAATAGAGAATGTCCACAGAAAGGCATCGTAGACATATTTGTTCATAACGGCAAGCTTTTTGCCCCTGGCATCTCGTTTTTGGGTCGCCATGATGGCGGACTAGACCAGTTTGATGCAGCAGCCCAAGGCGAAGAGAGCGATGAACCGCGCCGTAGCGAAGGCGAATTCAGTGAGGCCACCTATGGCTGGCAATGTGTAGTAGTAATACGGAGACTCGGGGGTGAGTAGCGATAGCGATCGAGGGGTGACGGCAGTAGGCGGAGAGCGCTCTTACTGCGGCGCGGGGTCGCTGACAGTGCAGGAGAGTGGGAAGCTATGGCCTTTGCATGGTTCAGCATGGGGAAGCGGACTTGGGCATGGTGTTGTGGAGGGCTTTTTACCTTCTAGCAGTTTCTCTCAGGGTCGCTTGTCGCGTGCGAGAGAACATCAGGCCACAGTTGAGCCCTGGCCGTGAGCGGATCCTCTGATAGCCGACTGCCGAGCGTCAAGAGATATGGGCGGAGAAGGATACGAGAGCTCAACAATGGCATCGGCCGGCACGCTATTCTCGTTGTTGAGGCCGGAGATATGGAGGGATGCAGCAGGGCCGGGGTCGGGGCATGCCTGGCTCGCTATGTCATTGCAGGTGCGCAGTGGCGGCCCTACTAATCTTGGTGGGGTAGTGGCGCCAACGCCGCGGGAGCAACGCCCAGCGCGACCACGGCATGCGCTACCGTCCAGGCCTAGACTGCGTCGACTAACATGAGACATGGCCACCACCAAGACATCCTCCAAGACACTTCATAATCACGGCACTCAGGGCAGGCGGACGACGCAAATGACCCACTATATGCTTTTGTATTGCAGGGTTCTACGGAGAGACGCGAGCCCCACTACATGGTGCTCTGCGAATCGAGAAGGGTATAAATAATATGTACACACTAAAGAAGCGAATAGAATAAAGAAATGGGGGTTATGTATATGTCGATGCCTAGGCAAGGGCAAAGACTGCCGCAGCCACAAACATTGCCAAGGGAGTGATGCTGGCTGCATTGATGGAACCTGCTCCAGTGAACTCTGGCACAGGCGGGCCCGTCCTGGTGCTGTTGCCAGAAGGCAGTGGGACCGCGCTGGGCGTCGAGACGAGGGAAGTTGCTCCCGCGGGCACTGTTGGCACGGGTGGAACAGTGACAGTGACGGTCACGCTGGGTGTGCAGCTAGTGGTTGGAGACGCCTTGGTAACAGTGACGGTCCTGGTCACGTTGGGAGTGCAAGATAGGCTGGCAGAAGAGGGCTTGTTTTCATGGAATTGGCCGCCAGCGTTGCCGGGAGAAGCGGGAGATGGGCTTGCAGCTGGTGGGCTCGCGGCTGGTGGGCTCGCGGCTGGTGCACCTGAGGCTGATGTGCTGGGAGTCACGGTGGGCGAAGAGTCGGCCGGCGTCGTAGCAGGACCCTGGGCATCTTGAGGCTTCTCAGACGTCAAGGCTTCAGGGACCTTGCTAGCCGGGGCCTCGCTCGACGGAATCTTGCTTGGCGAGGGGGCCGGGACGCTTGCCGGCGCGCTTGCTGGCGCGCTCGACGCCGCTGGAACGGAAGCCGAGGTTGGCGCCGGCGATGGGCTCGGGGTCGGGGTCGGGGTCGGGGTTGGGCTGGACTCTGGCGTAGGGCTGTTTGAAGGCTTCGGGACGTTTGAACCGCTGTTCTTCGCAGGGAGCGTGTTCTTCTTAATCATGAGAAGCGCCTGAGTAACCTCGAGCGCCGACATCTGCTGGCCAACACCAGACATACCATCCCAACCTCCAGTGTACCACTTGCTACCGCACGTAGTTCCGTCAGTGCCACCAGAGCAGGACTTTGCAGCACCAATTGCCGAGGCTGTGAGGCGCTTCACAATCGTGTCCCTTGTGAAAGGAGCCAGCATGGCAGTCTTGGCCATAAAGCGGGAGAGGTAGGCCTTGAAAGACTGCTGATCAAGGTTGCAGTGCCTTCCAGACTCGCCAGTTTCACAGGCCCACTCATACATGATATCGGTGGCGTTCTCGAAAGGCCTGAAAAAGAGCAGGTCGGCGTGCTTGAGGAAGCCAGAAGTGCGGTCCTTCCAGACCTGGGCGCCGTTGGTGAAGTCGTACATGAAAGCCGATCCGTGAAGGAACATGGCGTTGTTGTATGACCATTGGGTCTCGTCGGCCACCTTTGAGCAGTTGGTCTTGTCGTCGGTTCCGTCAAACACCTCGAATCCGTCGCTGATAAGTCCGATTGCCTTTGTCCAGTCGTAGGTCTTGACGGCCCAGTCGGCGTACTTCTTGTCGCCAGTGTAACGAGCGAGGCGCGCACCAAGGGCGAAAGCGCAACCGTTCGAGATGGCGTTCTTGTAATTGTATCCATACGAGTTCTCGGGGTAAATCTGCCACTTCAGACCTCCGCCACAGGTGGCGGTGTCCCAGCGCCCAACAATGTTCTCGAATGCGTTGGTGACGACTTCGAGGTAGTCCGCAGGTGCCGTTGAGGGGTCCGGGAAACTGTATTCAAGTGCGCTCATGGCGGCGAGCGCCCAGAAACATTGGTCGTCGTTGCCCTGAAATCTATAGTCAGCATTGGCTTGTGAGGGACCTCTGGGATTTCCCGCACCGTCTGGTCCTTGCGGTAGGACAGGATAAAGTCGTTGTTCGGCCCATAGTTGGAAGTCAGGGCTTGCTGGAGATCCTTGACGTACGAGCCATCGCCGGTGAACTGGGTGTATTCGATCATAGCTCCCCACGCAGCACCGGCCTCCCACCAGTAGTAAGGCCGCGGGAAGATGCCAACATCTTCCTTGGGGGCATCTGGACGATTGCCCGAGTAGAACGACATCAGGCCGCGCGCATACTGCTTGGTGGCGCTAAGCAGAGAGGCTGATAAAGTTAGTCTGGGAAACCTAGAAGACATGCGGGAGCGTCAGATTCCTACCTTCGCTCTGCGGGTCGAGTTCAATACCGCTCGCGGTGCTTGCCGCGAAAGCAGTCAGGAGCGCAGCTCCGGTGGTTGAGAAGAACTTCATGCTTGCTCAGAAACGAATGTAAAGGGTGGGAAGAAGAGAAACGAGTGTAGAAAGGAAAAGAGAGAGTGAAGGTAAACAGAATGTAAAGACGGTGTAAGACGTAAGCACGTCGGTGAATAACAAGACCAGGGGGACATGGTGAAGGCATTACATATTCATTTGCGGATGCGGCCTGACTCGGGCGTGAGCATTCAATGCTGGGGGAGGAGCGCGCGGGTGGAGGCCAGGGCTGGCCAGGCGGGCGTTTCGAAACTCAGGAACACGCCGCGCCCCAGCCAATCGCCGGCTTGGCCGCCTGTTTCAGCTCCGGGGCCCCTCTGCTTTTGCAACCACTCATCGCGTCGGCGCCTCGTCCACTCTTGTTTGAAACATTTAATCCTACTTGGTACCGGTTGCGTCCGCGGCTGCTGTCGTGCTCTGCTGCCCTACTATCCCTTTACTATAGTCGCCGGTGTCTGACTGCTGACATGAGCCTCTCCGCCTGCAAAAGTACCCTGCACACCTCGTGCGGGGGCGGCTGCCATGGTTATAGTCTTCCTATTCCAGACGCGCGCATGAACGGCACGTACGCATACGCACTGCATATGTGGCGGAGCTGCTAAGGCGCCGGGGGTTGTGAAGATCGTCACAAGCAAAAAAAAGCAACCGTCGAGATTGGATCAAGCTGCAAAGAACGCTCCAAATTACCATCCGAAGATCCTTCCTTCATTACACGGGGCTTGGCCAGGCTCCCCCAAGCCTGCCTCGGACCATCTCGCCCTCACCCCACCTAGGCGTCTAGTCCCATGTCTATCCAGAACGCCTGGCAAATGCAAACATGTGATTAGCCACACCCGCCTCAGTTCACTCCCGCCAATCTCTTTTCCTTCTTGGCCTTCTCCTCCTCTTGGATCGCCGCCATCTCCTCCCTGGTCATGTTGTATGTTCCTGTGACTTGGTTGAACGGATTGCTTTCATGAGTCTTGAACTCCTTTTTGATTATTTCAATCTTCTGTTGTCGTCGTAGGCCCTTTTCATCCTTCATCTCGCCAAGTCTTTTCTCCTCGTAGACTGTGTATGCCGCATTGTATCGCCTTTCGGGATGGCGGTCCACTTTGTCTTGCTTATTGCCGGTGATGTCCAAAGCATCCAGCGCATTGTCGATACCAGAGGCGTTGAGCGCAGGGTTCGCGTCGAAAGAGCCGAGCGCTGAGTCGATGCCACGAGTCTTCTTTTCAGCTTTTGGTGCTTTTCCCTTGGGCTTCGACGGCAGAGAGGCTTCTTCTTCACGGAGCAACGCCTCTTTCTCGGCCTTTTTACGTGCTGCCTCTGCGGCTTTTTCTGCAGCGGCCTCACTGCCATCTGTCAGTTTTTTATTTGCGCAAACATGCGGTGCAACTTACGCTTTTGCATTTGACTTAGCGCCCTTCTTCCATTCCTCGGCTTCTTCTCTCTCCGCCTGCTGGTTCTTCGCCGCTTGTTTGGACGCTGCCGCCTCTGCTTTGCGGGCCTGGCCTTGCGCCTTCTTTGAGTTGTCGCCGCCGCTGGCGCCACCCTTCTTTGCCATAGTGATTTGTTGCTAGTGCTTTGCTAGCGGACTGTGAAAGTTTGGTATGAGATGAGCTGAAAGGACTGGGCGTCTGGTGTGTGTTGGGATGTGACTCAAAAAGTTTGGTAGGAAGCAGCTGCCTGCGGGCATCTTTGCGGGGCAGTGGCGTCACTCACCACCGGCACGCGTGCATGACTAAGCTGAGGAAAGCTCTTTCCTTTCGAGACACTGCATATTCACGACGTCTCTTATCCTTGTCTCGATAAAGAATTGTTCCAGTCGGCACACACTTCTCGAGACATATAATCCAGACATCTTATACGATTCCTTCCTGCTTCTCCCTCCTCAAGTGCTCTCTTCTTGCCCGCATCGCATTCTCTGGCATGAGCTGCTTCAAGCCTAGCCAGGGCGAGTTGATGGGACTGGGCCCTGTGTAGATGAAGACATCGTACAAGAGACCCCCGAATGCGCAACCAAGAAACGGTGCTACCATGGGGATCTGATCCGTCATTAGCAATTTCACATGAATGGGTTTCAAGAAACACTGACCCAAAAATAGTATCCACCTGCTGACCAAACCTCGTGGCCGTACCCGACAGCATAAGACATCAGTCTTGGACTAAAGTCACGCGCAATATTAATCGCATAGCCTGTCTGCCAACCGAAGCAAGAGCCTAGACCAAAGATGAGAAAGAACAAACACAGCGGGAACCACTTGTCGCTCTGCGCATTCGGTTAGCAGCTTCTATTAGCATTGATCGGATACACCTACCTTGGGAACACCATTGTTACTCGGATCTTTGAGTGCAAATATTACGAACATGAGCAGCGTGCTTGCAATGAACTCTGAAAAGAACTGACTCGTTTTGGTCAAGAAAGGCTGCGGATACGTGCAGAAGATGGCCGCAGTGGCCTTTTCAGTAGGAGGAACCGTTCGCATCGCACCACCTTCGAACCAGTCAATGGCACTGATGTAGTTCGCATACACGATACCCGATCCGACGAATCCTCCAAGCATCTGCGCGGCAAAGTACACGGGAAATCGCCGCCATGGCAACTGGCGGTAGATGCAGTTGCTGAGTGTAATCGCAGGGTTCAGATATGCGCCAGAATCGCCCGCCACATACAGTCCGAGCATCACCCCTAGACCCCAGCTGCTGCATGTTAGCAATATACGTGAGCCAGTACAGTTTTCCAACTTGCCCCCAATTTATCGATTGATACTCTCCGAAACCATTGCCTCCTGGAGCAGTCTGTTGCCCGGCCGAAAGGAGAACCTGGGCAACCGAGCCATTACCAAACATTACCATAACAGCAGTACCCCAAAACTCTGCAAACGGCTCTCTCATTACGATTCTTATCCGCGACCATAGCAGTTCTGATTGCGGGGCTTCTTCATGATCTTCGTCAATCGGTGCTTGAGGATGTAAACCAAGTACTGATCGCTTTCTTTGTGCGCTTGATGATGTCCGATGGGGCGAGAGTCCTGAATCCGCCGAATGCGCAGACTGTTGAGTACGAGCTCTAGTCAAAGGGGTAGCACCTGGAGATGAGCATCGGAAGTAAGTGTTTGGTTTATGCAATCGCAAACGAAGACCACTCACTGTTCCCGGAAGTGATACTATCCAGACGGTTATTTGAATGGTTTCCTGCCCAGTCATGGGTAATTGAAGGCCCCGGGGCCATAGGTCCTTGGGTGGTCATATGGAAGAAGTAGAACAACACCGGATGCTATTCATTGAAAGCAGTAGAACAAGGGAAGAAGTGTCGAAGGGCAGAATGCTTGCCCAGCACGCAACTGCATAGCAACTGCAGCTATCCAAGGAGACATCTTTGTTTAAGTATTGCTAACCTATACCCTCGGCTCGTCATCCAGACGACGTCATAACATACGTTCATTGGAGGATAAAGCGATCGGATGAAGCGTATTACATCCCTTTGCGAATCCGTCAGATCTGCCAATCCGGAAGAGAATGCCGTGTGCGCCATCAGCCTTGGGTGTGACCGTTGCACGCCAAAAATGACGTCTGTAGTTCCCGCAGGAGGTCTTATCCCCGCATTCCTCCAGGACAGTGAGATGTCCGGACTGAACTTTAGACATGAACATGAATATTTCACGGCTCTCTAAGGGTAACCTGTATGATATACAAGGTACTCTAGAGAACCACTCCAGGTTTGATATCTCGCTATTCCCGCCGTTAAAGTGTGGGGCGTTTTTATGGGTTTCCTGGGGCACGCCGAACTGCGCTGATCCGTCTAGCGCCAACTAAGACTATATTTTGACGTACTTCATTGGTTGTTGTGCAACTGTGGATACATTTTCTTGTACTACTTGTAAGTTAATTACTTGTCTTTTCACAAAATCAACTTCTAAATTACTTTCACTACTTCCTCCGATACGGCGATGCTAGTCCTCCGCTCAATCTCCCACCCTGCACATTCCACTCCGCTGCGCTCGCCGCCCCAGCCCTATCCTCTGATAAATCGTAGGCACCGAAATTTCTTTCTTTGAAATCATTCCAGCGCTCGCGAAGCGTCTTGTTCTTGCGGTCGGCTCGCCGCTGAGCATCCAAATCGACATTTTCTGAACCGAGGACGGCCGCGATGGTACTTGCGGGTGCACCAGAGACCTGTTTATTTGTAGGCTTAGGTTGCGATGAGGGCGAATTGGATTGGCCGTTAGGGTATTTTGGTGGCTGCGCTGATGGCTCAGAGTCGAAGTAGATTGGTGGTGTGTCGTCGGAATCGACTTTGTTTGTGGTAAGGTTGGTATTGACCTTAGTTGTATCTGACTTTTCGACTACGTGGTCGTAATCTGATTTGGTGCCCATCATGTGCTTCGAGATGAATGTCGCAAAATGGTTGTCAAATTTGCAGTCTTGTAGATATATTGGCAATAGCTTTGTGTATGATGATCGCGGCTACATGAAGTCCAAGGGGTGGATTCGATAGTGCCAATTCTTAGAGTTCCTTGGAAAAAAAGAGCTGACGTGGGCCAAGGTAATTTCTTGAATACAAATGCCCACATGCATGCGCCTAAGTGGCGCAGCAGGGTCTCTCCATCCTACCAACACACAAATAATCCTCAAACTTCACTTTGCGTACGTTCGAACTATGATATGACGGAGCAGGCCCTCTTCATCAACATAGGTCCTTTAGGTTTCCACACCGAAGAAGAATGCCGAATGACAGTTCTGCGCGGTCATACACAATTCTCTGTTAAGGTCGAGACCGCACGGGTCAAGGACACAAGCTTTGGGGAAGAGCTTCAACAGCGGATAGAGCTGTGTCGAGGGTGCCAATTTGGCAGATACGGGTCACTTAGGGATCCAGTCCACCTGATGTATCAGTACTGTCTGCCCCTGCTGGAAAGATTGGCGCCACAGACGTTACTCCAGAACCTCACTCTGGAGTATTTTCTCCACTCCCCTACCTACAACCTAGAGCTCGTTGCTACTGGTATCAACAAAGACATACACATTGAAGGGGAGAATCATTGCTCATACACGCCAGCTTTCGCTATCTCACCTATGCGGACTAAGGACTTGCCTGTATCATGCAAAGAAATCACTCACTTCCGGGCATGCAAGACGTGGATAGCTACCACTACGAGAGATAAGGAAAAGTCTCTCGATACAGTTCAGGGAAAAGTCATAACGGCGGATGGGAGTGCAATGTACTTTAAACCACGGATTGATGGGCGTGAGCGAGAATTTGCGCGTGAGCTCCGAATCATGACACGTATTAAAGAAGCTGGTCTAGGAGCTTTGATCAGAGTCCCCACGCTAGAAGGCGTTGTGGTGGCGGGAGAGAATGGAGAAACAACCATGGGCATGCTAATGACTCTGATTAACTCACCTGAGATGGGAACCCACCTGCAAAGCCCAGGCTTTCAAAGGCAACCTGAGTTACACAAAAAGTGGGAGAAGCAAGTTACAGCTATTTTGCAGGAACTACATGCTAATGATATCGTTTGGGGAGATGTCAATCCCATGAATGTAGTTATTGACGAAGCATTGGACGCCTGGGTTATCGATTTTGGCGGGAACAACAATGTGCAGTTTGTAGACGATGAGAAACGTGAGACTTTTGAGGGTGACAAGCAGGGTATAACGAGGCTGTTTCAGGAATGGTTGCCGAGTCGTTTTATAGAGCTCTAGAGATACATGGTCAACTAAACTTGACCTTGACTGTAGTCAATCACGCTCATTGTGTTCGCTGCCTGCCCAATGTATCATTGTTGTAAAGAAAAGCTTTAGAGTATTCGCATCGTCAACTATTTGATGAGACCGAACCGACAGAGAGCAGCCAGTGCCTGATGTATCTTGGATTTTCATATCTACCGCGGCCGTTCATTCTCTCAAGTTTCAGTTTCCGCATTATGGATCCTTTGTATCGATTTTTGTCTGTTTAGATTTCATGAGCCTCCTAAACTGCGTAGCTCAACATTCTGGGGTCGTACGAGATATTAGCCGCCTGTCCAGACCAGGATAAGGCCCACCACAGCGGCTCCACAGACATATTCACCAATCCTATCATCCAGATCAGCGGCCTACATCATGCGACATCCAATCGGCATGTTCACAACTAAAAATTGTACCATACCTATTCTTAGATTCCTGGGCATTTACGAATCATGCAGGCATGATTTTGCAACCTGTCATGCAGAGCTACGCACTTGTGATTCAGACCAGAGCAATCATCACATATTTTCAAAAAGTAAACACAAAAATATTTTGCAGCAAGATTTCGCTATCGAATACATTTTGATTGTAACTCGTAACCATAAGAAGCAACAATCGAAGACGCATTGTTCCTCACTTTCTACTTGGTTTCTGATTAATTCGCAAGGCTACGCAGTGATATCTTGAAGGATTGCGCGTGTCATGTGCTGCAGCTGCCTGACCGTGGCACAGCCTACATAGATGCCATTTGATCGTTTTTCTCTCTTATTCACACAATCCATTCTTTTGCAATTTAAACCTCCCTGATCGGACAGTTCTCGACAAACCCCTCGACCGAAATCCTGAATGATTTACCTCGACCCGAGCTTAAGGAGCTGGGCATACTCAGTTACGACTGAGACATTCGACATTCACCACGCGCTGTATGACAGTCTAATTTGTAACACCACTGCAGGATGGTGCGGTGTAGATTTTGTGCCTCGATCGCAAAAGCCATTAAAGAAGTGTCTGAGGATCGTGAGGAGTATGTATGGGAGTATGACGAGGTTAAACAAAACCGGAGGTGCGCTACGTGCCAGAAACTGGTAAAACATTTCAACTTTGAAGCACCAAACGTTGTTTTGCATCAAAAGCTGGGCTATATAACGTACTACGCCTACACCGATAATTGGATGCTGCGCCTCCGAGACCGCGAGAATGGTTATGCCTGGGGAAAACCTAGCATTGGCATAGAGATGATAGCGGATTGTGGTACACCGAATGCACTAGGATTTTCCGTCCTTAGACGTAAGATTAATATCGGGGGTATCAGGCGATGGATTGACCAATGTGATCAGCACCATGTTGGAAAATGCCACACCATTGCAGATTCGGTCGGGAAAATTCCGGATGCTACTGGACTGTACTTCATCGATGTTGAAAGATACTGCTTGGTGGCGCAATCCCAATCCATAAGCCCATGTCGGTATGTTGCTCTAAGCTATGTGTGGGGCAAAAGTACCAGCAAACCTTTCCAAACATTGAAGGAGAATTTTGGTTCATTAAGCAAGACGAATGCATTCAGGCTACCAGAGAACTATGGGCGTCTTCCCAACACGATAAAAGATAGCATCCTCCTCACTCGTACTCTCGGTATACCATACTTATGGGTCGATCGATTCTGCATAGTGCAGGATGATGAGATTGCAAAGCCCTTCCAGTTGGCTGCCATGGCCTCCATATACACCAATTCGTACGTCACCATCGCAGCCACGGAGGGGTTAGACAGCAGTTACGGGCTTCGCGGGATAGAAAAGTCACGCCCGAGGAACTCACCGTTTGAGGTTTTCGATTTCGGTCCTGGTTGCCGCATGCTTTCATCTTTGCCGCCTCGAAAAAGCACTCGCGAAATCTATCACTCCCGTGGCTGGACTTTCCAAGAATGGACCTTTTCGCGCCGCATGATAGTGTTCCATGATCAGACTATCACATGGGCGTGTCAGAAGTACCGGCAGCAAGAAAATGGATGCGTTTCGCTCAGAATCCCAACAATAACGCCCTTGACCTTGTGGACAGAAAAACCCTATCCGGAAGACTATTGTGCTAAGGTGGACCAGTACAGCAAGAGGGATTTGTCAGACCCAGCAGATGTTCTGGCGGCTTTTGACGCATTCATCACGGTACAAGGCCGCGCCATGAAGGACGGGATGCTATACGGTCTGCCAGAACTCTTCTTCAATACCACGCTATGCTGGCACCATGACGTTAACTCGCTTCAGAAAAGGCGAAGAGACTCCAAAGGCAATATCTTGAAGCAGTTCCCCTCTTGGTCATGGGCCGGCTGGATAGGACCAACCGATATGATACTAGCCATTGAAGCATGTTGTATTGCAAAGTCAGCCTCTGGTGTTGCTTACCCTCACATTGTAGACTTTTACAAGCGTCATAACAATGCCCGTGGTGGACAGAGAGAGCAGATTAAGGATATGTTCTACTATGAATCTCGAGGTCTGACACGTATCATTGAAGATCCAGAGCCACATCCAGAAGACAAGGGTCCATCATACAAACACCCTGTGGTGGAAGACGACGAAATCAGCCATCATGGCCCCAAAGAGCTCTTCTCCACAATCATTGAATTCCGTACTCGCCGGCTCTTCGCACATATAGCAGAGCAGGACTGCCATGGTTTCACCAACGACAGCATGGCTCTTATAATCGGATCCAAAGGAGAAATGATTGGTGGTCTGGATCTTGGTCAGTCTTTCTATTCCCTGAATCTGCCTATCAAAAACATCGAGCTCATTTGCATCGGCATGAGTGGCGTTGCCTGCGCAAAACATGCCCACGTACGAAGTCCCGGTGTGCAATACATCGATGGGGATGGCTGCACTAGAGAATGTTTCGAGGATGAGAATCACTACTACAGCCGTATCTTCGAGCCCGCGTCAAATTGGCAATTTAGATGCTACGATGTTCTGTGGATTGAGCGGGATGATGGAATTGCATATCGGAGAGCAATAGGGCAGATTTGGAAAGAGGACTGGGAAGCTGCTGATACAGAGGAGGTTGACATTCAACTTGGGTAGACTGAAAAAGGGGTAGAAATTTGGCGATACGTCGCCACTGTTAAATATACTTAACTCATCATGCTATGTCACTTGCAAAAATCTCCTTTTCGCCGTTGCATCACAGCGGGCTTGCGGCAGGTACCAGAGCGACAGCTGTAATCGATTGGTCTCAGGAGATGAACGCTCTATTTCCAAGGCCGAACCAGTACGAAAACAAAATCAGTTTATATGAAACGTCTGGGTAGCGCAAACAAACGAAAGACAAGTAAGAGATTCGGTTGTCGGTACAATCGCTTGATACTGAGATGATGCCAAAACATGAATCAAACCAGTATCCAAAAGCCAATCTAATGCTGACCATTTCCACAAGTGGCTTCTTTCTAATGATCATCTCTCAGGTCTCCAAAACCAAACAGTCTTCTTCCTATCTTTTTGCACCGTTCTCTATATATATCACCGCATTCTTACTATGTAAAACCTCATTACTATCTTCCATCATGTACCCTACCCCGTTGTGCAATCCGCTGCATCAACGCGGTGAAAATCCGCCATCGAGCATGGGTTCTTCTCCACGATTCTTCCATGTGTCGCTTGGAAAAAGACTTCACAAGCGTCATCTTCGTCTGCCAGGGCCGTGGATTACATCCGTGAGAGTGTGCACTCACGCCAGAACTTTGCAAAATCGTTTGTGAGTCCCTCCATCACGTTCTTCCTCTCTTCCTGTCTGACGGCTTTCATCCTTGTTATAATGATTTCATGAAGTTCCATATCCAGTTTTTCATGCTTCTTATTCGCCAGTTCGATACCATCTTTCTTTCCGCATTCATACGCTGCGTCGAGCTGGAGCACCATGGAGCGTTTGCTGCGATTCGAAACATCGTTTTACAGTGTCTCCAAGGCAGCCTTTGACTCTGCAGCCTCTTTTCGAACACATTCGAGGAGCTCGATTAGGCGCATGCGCTCTTTCGTCATGATGTCAAGCTCCATCTCGAGGGCTTTTTGGCGCACAGTAACGGAATCTTCTGGCTTGTGGAGTGTGTAGTCCGCCTCTGTGCGAAGTTCTGCGTGTATGTTGGTCTGATCGCTGTTGTTGCTGTCCGCCATGTCTCGATTGTGTATATATCGCAGCCAAGTTGCTGGCTCTGACTTATATATCTAGATAGATAGAATATACTTTCTTAGAACAACGATAATATCTCAAGATCTGGCAGTCATTGTGGGAAAGAGCAAGTATTTGTAGAAACTAGCGGGCTTGGCGCAAACAGAAGAGTTTGCAGGTGGCAGTGAAGTAACGTGAAAGGATTCCAATACCAGGCATCTGTAGTGTATAGAGCAAGCTATGATACGACATCTTCGCCATTTCCCCATGCTAAAAAAGTTACCACCCACCCCCTTTCCCATTCATTCTCTCCCATCTATCTTCCACCACTCCACCCACTTACACAATCCTTATTCTCACACCACACCATACCCATAATTCACACCCAAACACACTATTAAACCTACTTAGACACCACCTACCAGTAATAAATCCTCGTCTCAACACCTCCTCCCCCCCTGAGACCTACATACATATAAACTCCCTCTGCAGCGGCTGGGGAGTGGTATGATCAATATATAATAATCACGCCATTAGATTAGCGAGTCATGCCACTATTTGTTTTCTTTCGTATTCGGTTCTATCTTGCGGCTGGAAAATTTCCAATGATTTTTTGGCGAAAAACGATACTGGTTTAACGAATCCTCTTTACCTCAGGGGTATGTTGAATATAATTTCACTGGCGCATAAGGTGTCTAATGTCCCTGGTCCAGCTGATATGGGAACAAAAGCTATGCACTTTTGATATAACGATCTCTATTGTTACAAGGCCATTTCTATGTTTGTCATGCACTGATATGCATGCATATATATCGCTAAAACGAGCAGTCTGGCAAAAAAGTATCTAATAAAACATGGGCGAGGAAATGCGAAATCATATGTCCCCGTATCGACAAACTCTGTTCTAGGTAGGCGCTTCAACAGGTCTCTCCCTCGCTTCCACTTCCACTGGACCCCCATTCCCACTCTCCGGGCCATTAGGATGCCACTGACCCTCTGTCCCTGCCTGCTGTTGTCCCCAGCCCTTTTGCCCCCCCTTGTACGTGCTCGTTGTCGCCGTCGCCGAACTGCTACATTCCCTATACGTTCCCGTAGAAGAATCATAATACGTGTGCAGCTGCGTGGGCGGTCCCTCTCTTTTACTCCCACGCCAGAGCATCATGCCAGCAGCTATGAGACCACCGATGAAGACACATGCGCCGATTACGCCGCCTATTATTGCGCCGAGATTTGGTCCTGGTTTTTCGGAAGCCTCGAAGTCGGTAGGTGTGGCTACGGGTTCCTTGGGTACAGTTGGGGCAGCGGTTTCTATACCCCCAGATCGGCTGCTGGACATGGCCATACCGAGGGAGTGGTATGCGGTACTTGTAAAGGCGGTTTCTGCGCAGCCGTACTGCGTGAATGTGAGGCGGGAGTAGATGAAGTGCCATTCGTAGCATGCGGGTGCGGTGCTGGCTGTGCATTTTGCAATGGCGGCGTCGGACGAGCATGCGGAGTCGGTGCAGGAGGCTGGTAGTGCGGTCGATGCAATACAGGATGTCGCGAGGGTACAGGCAGAGCTGGAGGGGTCGCAGCATCCATGAGCGCCATAGTATGTGTTTGTTGCGCAGGTTTGCGTAGGGTTTGGGCAGGTTATCGGGCTTGCTGGGTCACATTAATATAGTCTAGTATAAACTTGGAGTAGAAGCCTACCTGAAGACCCCGATACATAGCCACATGTGTATTCATTTCCACCGCTTTGACGCTTGAACAGACCAAGAGGAAGCTGCGCTGCTGCTGTAGGCGCAGGACCCCAGACGTCGGTTGATGAGGCGAAAGGCGTCGGTTCAGGTATTGTTCTCGCAAAAGCTGCTGCGCTTGCTATTGCTGGTGCTAGAAAGGCGAGGAGAGCAAGGCTGGTCGTCATTGTGTTTCCATGTGCGCGGTGTGCCCTTGATGAATGGTCAAGGTAGTCAAAGGACGATGGGAATTTAGAATCCGGGCGCGTCAGCGGGAAGACTAGTTAAAGGCTCCTCCTACGTAATCTGGTGGATTATAAGGCCCCAACTGACGCGGCTGTGTGTAGTGGGAGAGGGAGACGCCCGAGCAACACGCTGCGGCTGGGTAAGCTCCAAGCTACCCTGGCACTAGCTGTAGGCATCGGGCCACGTCCCTGGCGATCCAATTGAAAAGAGTATGGCGGTCGAGGTCATGCCACTCAGTCAGCGATGGATGGGGAAAGGCCACCCTTGAGCTTCTCCATGTTGGCCCAATCACCCCTGGATCATCTCGCCTTGCATGAGATGGCCGATTAGCGAGCCACTCATGGGCCGACGGCTCGCAAGTATAGGCCGGATCAAGGCAAGCGTGGGGATCAGTCGAACGAGTGGCGGAGCGTGCGCTAGCAACAGAAGTGATGGGGTGTAGAGTGAGAGGGTCTGAGCGTGCATGTGGCTTGGAAAAGGCCATAAATATAGCCAAGTCAGCATGTTGGCCAGCAAAGACAGCATAATTATGCGCAAGGACAAACAGAGGATTACTGGTAAGCCCTTGGCACTGGGGTGATGCGGCTGAGACATACAGAGACATGTTTGGAAGCGTGGAGAGGCTGGGGTAATTGCATCACCCCAGGTCTAGTACAGGACGTCATGATTCGCAGAATGAGCATGGCTAGGTTGATTGGCGTTGTGGAGCAGCGTTAGTTCAAGGCGATCCGGAGCGGGAGACGAGCTGAAACCGCGAACCAGCAAAAGCAAACAAAGGTAAATGCCGTCGTGAACGGAGGGCGGTCCTTGGGTTATGTTGGATTAAACTTCAACCTAGCATGTGCATTCCGCCACGATGGGAAGCGACGGGCGCGGAGACGGCTCTCGTCCGGGATCTTCCAGAACCACCAGCCCGGATGGTCCGATGTGGCTTGCACCCTCGCACACTTTACACACAGGGCTCGCATTCAATACGAACTTTTGCCTGATAATTCCAAGTAGAGATTGGTCAAGATGCAATGTCGCCGAACATGTGAAATTTCCCACTCTTTCAGCATGACCTATATACAGCCATGGTTGTAATAACGCCAACCGATGAACGAAAGCGATACAACTCCTCCTGATGCTGTTTCGTGGCCGTCGTGGGTATATGTATTGTACAAAAAGAATGAAACGAGTGGTTTATTTGCGCTTGTGAGGGCCGACAATCTTGGGGTACATTCTCGAGAGGTGGTAGTTGATGTTGTTCTTCTTCTGGTTGGGGTCTCGCTACAAGGTTGTCAGATATGTCTGTAGACGTCGGATGGGTATACATACAGGCGCATCCATGCACTGGCGCAATTTCTGCTCAAGCGCCGCACAGCCCTGAACGCTGTATCCAGACGATGCCCAGCATCCTAATCAGACGTTAGTCTGTGTTGTGATTGCTTCTTGCCAACATTATCTCTGCATCCAATTGAAGTCCTCCAGGTGCCCAATTCTCTTTGATCTCATACAAGCCACCTATTTCACGTACCTAGAACTGATGACATTGCGCCCAGGCATGGGTTCGTCTCTGGCTTGTTCGGTTGTCGGACGCGGAGCTTGGGGAGAGGTGGGAGCGGGCGGTGCGTGGCCGACTGGACGGCGTTGGCTTTTGGTTTTGGGACCATGATGCGAATGGCCCGTAGATGCGTGTGGTGAATTGACCAGATGCGATGCGTGATTCGGGCGGTCGGCGTCGTCGTCGTCTTGGGGTTGAAGGCAGGCAAAAGTTTCCCATTCCGCCGCGGCAGTGTGCTTGGCGCGTGCGGAGCAGCCCCATGGCAATCCCTGCATGGCGGCGCTACTTGGCTTTGTTTACCTACGCCATCAACCTAGCGACCGTCACAACACCCGCCCACCCCCATGCCACGATACTAACGACCCTCACGATACAGCTTCCCATGTTTGCGCGTCCTTGATTCCCTTGTCCGTAGCATTCTTTCGTCCCTTTACAGCCATGGCCCCCTCGCCGCGCAAACGCGCCGCTCCTACCGCCCCAACAACAATGTTCAACACCACCTGGAACGAGGCCGATGCCGCATATCTCGACCCCAGCACCCTTCCCGTCGCAAAGATCCCCCGCGCATGGGAGCGCAAGCCCGAAGTCAAGCGGATTGGCCAAGGAAAGGAGAAGAAGATTTGGCGGCGATTCAACCTGCGCTCGCGTGCCGACACGACACAAGACGACACCGACGACGACGAGCAGGATGCGCGCTCACGGCCTGTAAAGAGGCTTCAGCAAATGAGCCCCAAGGCTATGGAGAAGACAAAGCTCGGCGGCAAGAAGCGCGCCTTCAAGGCCACGCGCTGGGACCGCAGGAAGAGCGTGCTGCCAAGTAGGCTTTCGCCATGGGACATTCACCATGCATGTACTGACGCGCTTTAGGGAAGCGAGCTGTTGGTTTTTCTGAATCAGCCGAACTTGGTGATGACGAGGGCGACAGCTGTGACATTACCGAAGGCGATAGCGCAAGTTTCAACGACTTAGACGAGACGATGCAGGGGCAAGACGAGGTTGAAGGTGCTCCTGCGGATGCACCCAACTTTACTTTCTCTCCTGTTTCCAAGCATGAGAGTTTGGAGCCCCAAGACATGGAAGACATTGACTCTCGGCCTGCCGAGGACGCGACTCTTGCCAACCTATTTCGCTCGCCCGTCAAGCCAGCCGCAACCTCACCCGCCAAGGTCGACTATCCCGAGCTTCCAGGCGTGCATGAAGAAGGAGAATCTGAGACAATTGAAGAAACTACAGAGCAGACTGAAGAGACGGCGAACAAGAGCGAGGTAGAAACTGAGAACATCGAGACTGAGGACGCGGAGATTCAATACCCCACATTACCACTGGACGTCAAATCTCCTTCGCCATCTCGTGAAACACATTCGAGCGAGCCAGATATCAAGGATGCAGACAAGGACGATAAGTCGAACTCCACTGAAGCACAGGACTCGGATGAAGAGTTTACGGAAGCCTCTCTGCAGCTAGACATTCTACGCGACTATCAAAAGTCTCTGCAACCAACACCGACGGCAGGGGAAAATGACAAGACTGAAGAGGTGGAGCAGCCTCAGGTCGCAGAGATTGTGTCCGAAAACCCCACAGACGATGAAGTCGCAACAGAAACTCCTGTGGAAACTGAGCTGGTTGACACCTCAAACGCTGAGACGACTCAAGACCATGACATGACTGAAGCACCCGAAGACATCACAGATGGACTGGTCCTCTCGCTGACTCCAACAAAATCCACCTCAACCCCACGGAAGCTTCATTCGCCTCCACCCCCCCTTGCAACTGGCACCGAGGACACAGCAATGACAATCTCTTTCGACGATGACACGGCCATGCTCAAAGACTTTCTCAATCGCGCGGCCGCTAGCAAAGCCGAAAAAGCTGCCCTCAGCACACACCGAAGGGAATCGTTGCAGAACCGTCGTGATTCCGATGTCATTCGTCATGCTTTGGCTTCTCCTCGCAAGGCTCTTGAAGAAAAGGATCCCAATTCGCCATCCAAACACACGACCGAGTTGACACTGGAGCTCTCACAAGCACTGACACTACCCGCGCCTTCTGAGACTCTTTCATCACCTACACCGGAGGCAACAGAGCCTGAAACTACGGAAGAAGCAAACAAGGGCACAAGACGCTCATCGAGAGCGAAAAAGTCACGACTCCCCGCGCCAGCATCAGTCGGCCCAGCGCCAGCTCCCAAGATTGCCATTCGCCGCAACGATGGAAATGAAGTGGTTGTGCTGAAGAAGGATGATGCAAAGGTTTTGGCAGACTTGACTCGCGCCAACACACGCAAGAACAAGCAGGGTGCTTTCTGCGTTACCGTTCGCCTGATGAAGGCTCAGATGGACGCAATCAGCCTACCCCCTATTGATGACTCAACCAAGGAGATTGTCGTTGGCAAAAACGTACGCTGGGACGAGCAACTGGCATACTACCAGGAAAACCCCGACACCGTTGCCAACGCCCTGGCAGAAGCAGAATCACTAGCCACCCCCGATGAACTTGGTTTCTCAGACAGCGGCTCTGAGCCGAAGAAGAAAAAGACTAGCAAGACATCTACCCCCAAAGTACGAAGAGTAAAGGGGTTGGGTACTGCCAACGGAACCCCAGCAAAGGGTCTCACAGCGCCTGCATCCCTCCTTCCTGAGGCTGTCCAGCAAGAAAAGGAATCCAAGGAGTCCAAGAAGGAGAAGCCAGCAACATCGCAGCCAAAACAACAACAGGAAATTCCCAAGCCAAAGGTGGCAAAGGCGAAGAAGATGCCCGTTGCTTCTACAACCGAAAGCACCGCATCCCCTAAGCTTTCTTCTCTCGACATCGCTCCCGTCGGCATTTCCTCTTCAGCATCAGCACCAGCCCAACGCAAAAGCCGTCTCGCAGCCCCAAGAAAAGTAGTCCTTCCCTCTGCCTCCTCAACAACATCAACAACACTAGGAGACGGAAAAGAAAACTCAACATCCCTTCGCACAGGTTTCGGTCTTGGCCTCGGACTAAGCGATGCTACGCCTAAAAAGGGTATTCCCGTGCCGAAAGTCGTTATTCCTACTTCTACTACGTCTACTTCTTCGACGCCGACTTTAACAGGGGAGTCTGGTTTGCCTAGGAGAAGAGGGCGGAAGTACTAAATTCTCCTTTGCTGCTGCTGACTGTTGTTGATTTATCTTCTTCTTGTCTATCCATTTTTTTGGCATCATGGCGTTGCAACGTTCGCTTTATACCACTTTCCTTGCCTCCTTTCTCTGTTTGATTATTTACAGGGATTTTGCATCTTTTGTTGCAAGGCGTTTTAGATCAAGGGTTGCATTTGTGGGGTGTTGATGTAGGCGTTTGATTGCATGAGATTTTTCATCTGGAGTTCAACTTGGGGTACAGGGCAGGGTAACGGCAACAGGGAGAGAGTAATGAAATCTTGAACATTCTTCATTTCTTGTTGACTTTTTTGCATTGCCTTGTAGCTTCACTCGCTTTTTTTTTCTCTATCATTCATGTGATCCATATGGTAAAGTCCACAACGCACAACGCCCTTTTTGGAATAACCCTAAACACCTTTTACTTCCTCAGGAGCCTACACGCTCAACTCACTAACCTTTGCCTCCTGGATATAACTCGCGTACTTCTCCAGCCTCTTATCCAGAATACCGCCCTTTCCACAGAACTTCTCTACAATTTCCTGGCTACGGCCAGTGTACAACTTGCTATCCAGCATGTTGTCAAGCTCACTCCAAATAGGCTTGAAGAACTCTGTGTTGCGGATACGGTCGACGAGGTCGTTGGGCTTACCCTCGTTCTTGACCTGTGCGCCCGCCTGGTGGGACAAGACGCGAATTTGCTCGTGAGCTTCCTGGCGGGACTCGCCCTTTGCAACGAGGCGCATGATGATGGACTCTGTAATCATAAAGGGGAGTTCTTCTTGCACACGTGCGTCGACGCGCTTGGGGTACACGACAAGGCCAGAAGTGACATTGTCGAGGGAGAGGAGGATGGCGTCTGCGAGGAGGAACATCTCGGGGATGTCGATACGGCGGATGGCTGAGTCGTCGAGACTGCGCTCCATCCATTGGTCGGATAGTGTGTTGGCGAACGAAGCAGGCTTGGACATGAGTTCCCGCGACAGGGCGTAGATGCGTTCCGAACGCATGGGGTTGCGCTTGTAGGCCATGGCGGAAGAACCAATCTGGTCCTTTTCAAAGGGCTCCTCGAGCTCTTTCCACGCGGCGAGGTGGCGGATATCACCGGTGATCTTTTGTGCGCTGGCTCCAAGGCCGCAAATGGCGTTTGAAATCATGAGATCGACCTTGCGGGTGTAGGTCTGTGTGGAAACGGCATAGCACGAGGGAAATCCAGTCTTCTTGCACAGGAGCTCGTTAAGCTGGTCGCACTTTTGGCTGTCGCCGTTGAAGATCTCCAGAAAAGAGGCTTGCGTTCCAGTGGTTCCCTGGGCGCCGCGGAACTGCAGGCTCTCACGGACGCTCTCAATCGCCTCGAGGTCAAACAGAAGGTCCTGCGCCCATTGTGCCGCGCGCTTTCCAACAGTGATGAGCTGGGCGGGCTGCAGATGCGTGTAGGCAAGGGTAGGCTCCGACTTCCATTTCAGGGCAAAGGCAGAGAGGTTGGAAATTACTTTTGCGAGTTTGGGGAGCAGGAGGTCCAAACCATCGCGCATGAGCAGAAGCTCAGCATTGTCTGTGACGTAGCAGCTGGTTGCCTGCATTTGTTAGCCCTGCTCTTCAAAATAATATTAAAAACTTACTCCGTAGTGAATGATTCCTGCCGCGGCCGGCGCAACCTGTCCGTAGGCGTGGACATGGGCCATAACGTCGTGTCTCCTCTTCTTCTCCTCGACCTTTGCAACGCCAAAGTCCTCGTCGGTAACAGTCAGGTGTTCCCGCATCTGACTCAGCGCCTCATCCGTGATGCTCTCAATGCCGAGCTCCTTCTCCGACTCTGCCAGGAACAGCCACAGCTTGCGCCATGTCGAGTGGCGGCTTCGCTGCGAGAAGAGTTGGGACATCTCAGCGGAGCAGTAGCGCCCCGTCAGAGATGTCTGGTAAGTGTCAAAGATTGTGGCACCGGCTTGCTGCTTCATGGTGGATATGCGGCTCTGGATGTCGAGAGCGGCGTCTGTGGTGTTGGCCATGACTGTGTGCGGGGTGGGTTATCAGACTACTCGTAATCTGATAGTCTTCCAAGTTTGGCAAGTATGGCAAATTGGCAGCAATTAGCAACTGGTGTGCCTATGATGCTGGGATGAACTTGAGAGAAACAAAATTATGGAGAGATCAGCCAGCACAGTCAATGGTCGTGGCTTCCTTTTCTACCCGTTGGGCAATGACGTCTCACGTGTAGTCAAAAACTTTTGGAGCCTCGCTAAACCCCACATTTAGTATCGCACCTTTGGGAACGCACGTCAGTGGTCGGTTCTGGCGAATCTCGTCCTAATATCGGAATGTCAACCACTTCGATTCGTGGTATCAGGCCGGCTAGCCAGTCAGAGATTTCCGCAGTTTGTTGGGCGCTGGGCGCGCTCTACGGGCGTCTATTCGTGAAAAGGCGATTACTATGGAGACTTCAATCCTTCACCCCATACAGCGTCTGCTTGTAAGCTTTTGGCAGGTCATGAGATAAAAGTCAGATAAAAGTCACTGCATCCCGTGCGGGACAGTGGGATTGCAAAAGGTCTCGTAACCTAATAACAGCACTCCCCACGCGGTTCATGCATGCGTCAATAGTACGGCACAGCCTAGACCTTGGTATCTCGTCCTACTCCACAATGCTCTGGCCACCCGCCGTTCATGCGGCTCTGCCCAACTCCACATTTCCGTTCCGCGGACTCACAATGCTGGACCCCGCCACACGTCGCGGTTGATTTTGAACAGGTTGCTCTGCTTGTGCGGAAGACTAATCTCGCGCTCCTTGTAGAACCCTGCTTCTTGCAGATAGTGCGCAAGTCTACACCCGTTAGCAGAGTTTTCAACAATCGCCGTGGCAAGACCTACTTTTCATTGTCCACCCTCGGCTCCAGCATGACTCTTTCCGTCCGGTTGTCCGCCAGCCAGCAATAGTGCACCAGCGCGCTTAGCCAGATTCGAATTCTGTGGGGGCCCCGGAATTCCTGCTCACCCACCAGACAGTGGAAGCCTCGGTCGTAATCGCCAACCATGGGCAGGTACTTGCCCAGGTTGTCTTCTTTGACCCAGTAGATCTCAAAATAGCCAAACGGCTTGCCATCCCAGCATCCTATGACCGGGAAGGAGTTCTTCGACCGCAGTCCGTTCTTCAAGAATTCTTCTTGATGCGATTGAGGGCCCGCTTCGCCCCAGAAATGCGCCACGCGGGGATCATTCATCCACTTGTGCAAGTATTCCACATCTGACATGCCATTGCCCGTGCTGGTTGTAGACAGGGGCGAATCGGGTGGGGCAGTGCCGCTGCTTCGATGCGGGTTGGGTGGATGCGACACGGGACCCTGGTAGCGGAGCGCTTTGGAAGAGATGGATGCCACACGGAACGAGAGATATTGCCCAACGCTGGGAATGTATCTTGTGTACAGAATCTCGCCCTGTCGCGGTGGCTTCGGGCGTATCGGGTGTCGGATGTTGTTTGTAAAGACGTACTGCGCTGGCGGCGGGGGGTAGTAGGTCGGTAGGTGCGAGCTCGAGTGGAAGGGGCCTGGCGCCGTAGGTGACCATAGGCCTTGCGAGACCTGTTCAACCTCCTTCTTGGGCTCAATTCCAGCGACGGGTGATGACGACCTCGAGGGGTACGGCGAAGCTGACGGATAGGGTGAGTTGTTGTTAGCTAACGGCGAGAGCGTGAAGAGATAGATTCTGGGATCAAGCTGCCAAAAGGTGCGCCGACTGACAAACATGCGCGACCAGCCTTCAGGAGACGATTCCTCTTGGGCGCATCCCACGCTCGAATCCTCAGTCGCAATCAGACCCATGCGCTCGAGCTTAGGCAACACCACCTTGCCCTTGAAGACGCCCTCTCGATTGATATTGATCCTCCACTCACCCTTGGGCTTTCCTGCATCAGCCGTGTTCTTGGACATGGCATTGGTGACCTGGAGCGTTGGCTCGGGCTGGTGAAAGTACCAGTACAGGGTAGCCCACAGCATCATGGCGATTTGGCGCGTGGGCGACGCCGCGGGCCTAAACTCGCTGCTGCTGGGATTGGAGATGGACGAGATGTAGAGGTGGTCGCCATTCAGCGTCGGGCGCTTGAAGCGATGCACGCGGCGCGGGGGGAAGAGGTCCTCCTCGCCCTCTTGCGGCTGCAGCTGTTGCTCGTGCTTCTCTGTGTCGACTTCATCTTCGGAATTGAGCACGACAGTCCAGCCCGGCGGAAAAGGCGAGTGGGTGTGGATGTCGCTGGACTTGAAAAAGAGGCCGCCAAACACGGGCGTTACCGTAAGGTTTTGGCCGTTGGGGAGGTGGACGACGTTGACGGGCGCCATGATGACGTTGGCGGGGTAGCTGGGGTCTGGAAGAAGAAGAATGGATGCCGAATAGGGCGACTTGTCCAGGAAGATGCAGGAGAAATACACTCACACTACATGGCGTGAGCGGGTACGCAGGGCCTAAAGACGGTATTAGCGGAAGTACGCGCCCTGGACAAGCACACGACTATGACTTCTTTGCGCGCACGCGACGGTCAAAAAATGAGTGGCTTTGCATCCACATGCTCCTTCGTCGCCAGGCTAAATTGCCCGAGAACGCCCGCGCGGCTGGAGTCATTGGAGGCATGGTCAGCAACCGATGCAACAGAATTCTGTCTGGAAATATAGACAATTAAGCACGTAGAATTGCTCAGTTCATGTCATGAATGCCGTGCATCATACCCACGTAACGCTGGAGCAGACGGCCGTTATTGGCGGGGGCCGCAGGGCCGTTGCGGACGAGGGGAGAGAGCTCCAGAAGAAGCTCGGCCGTTTGCGTATGACGAAATGGTCGGCGATAAATCCGCAGCTCCCCCAAGCTCGCGCATCGTCTTCTCCCCCCATAGCACCACCGCAGCACCACTGTAACACCACCGGACCATCCAATTGACCCGATCCCCCTCAATTGCGCCCATCATGAACACGGCTCTCCTCCGCACTTCGGCCCTGCGCTCCGCTGCCCGCGCGGCTGCTCCCGTCTCCGCTCGCGCTGGCCTGGCCGGCACCTCGTTTGTTCGCGGCAAGGCCACTCTGCCCGACCTCCCATGTACGTTTGGATTGTTCAAGTAGACAATATCTCTCTCTAACACGACCAGACGACTATGGCGCGCTCGAGCCCTCCATCTCCGGCAAGATCATGGAGCTGCACCACAAGAACCACCACAACACATACGTGACGTCGTTCAACAACTTCAGCGAGCAAATCGCAGAGGCCAAGCAAAAGAACGACATCCAGGCCCAGATTGCCCTGCAGCCCCTCATCAACTTCCACGGCGGTGGCCACATCAACCACAGCCTCTTCTGGGAGAACCTGGCCCCCGCCAACCAGGGCGGTGGTGAGCCCCCATCCGGCGCTCTTGCTGCCGCCATCAACAACAACTACGGCAGTCTGGATGCTTTCAAGGAGAAGTTCAACACTGCCCTCGCTGGTATCCAGGGCAGCGGATGGGCCTGGCTCGTGCAGGACACGCAGACTGGCGGAATCCAGATCAAGACATATGCCAACCAGGACCCTGTAGTCGGCCAGTTCCGTCCCATCCTCGGTGTTGATGCCTGGGAGCAGTAAGTTTTGGAACATCCGAGTAGTGAAACACCTGCTAACCCCACCAGTGCCTACTACCTCGACTACCAGAACCGCAAGGCCGAGTACTTCAAGGCCATCTGGAACGTCATCAACTGGAAGGCGGCTGAGAAGCGCTTCAAGTAAGCGTTTAACGACAATAATAATGACACGGCAGGACGCTAGCTCCTAACTCGCCGGCCTTTTTTTGATATAGCATGTTAGTCTTAGTAATATACCAGCAGCCATGTCAATATCATGTGTCCATGTGTGTTGTACAAGTAACTCATTGCTCCAATGATTAAAAACTATATCTGCTTGATAAAGCAGTCAAAAAAGGATACAAAGAATAGAACCCAAGCCCTTTTTGTGTACGCAAAGTAAATGTGCAAAAAAAAAAAAAAAACTCGTATCGTATCCTCTAAAACGCCCTTTTTATAAAACGCTGATTTTCAAAGGAGTAGGCTAGGTAACAAAACAGACAAACGATGTGCTTGATAACAAATGCTACAGTGAAGAGGAAGAAAAAGACTACGCTATAAGATGGCCATTACAGTAAGCCTCCATGTCCCCATCCTGTTCCTATTCCTATTCCATTGCAGCCTTGCCTTGCCTTGAGAGAGCGAAAAAGTCCAGTAACAAACAACAGGCATACTGTAGGTAAAAACACCGACCTTGCATCCTTGCAAAAACGCAGACATGAATGATACTACGCCCCAGTCCTACAAAAGGGAAAACGGGAGGGATAGAAGAAAGCAAGAAAGAGAGAGAGAGAGAGGACTAATTCCTAATCCCCTGCATCCACCGATCAATCTGATCCCTCTGCCTCGGATCCATCGGCGGACCCATCATACCCATACCATTGGGCATCATTCCCATGCCCGGCATACCAGGCATACCAGGCATGCCCATGCCCATGTTCATACCACCTCCCATTCCCATGTTCATGCCATTGTTCATTCCGCCCATGCCCATGCCCATGCCAGGCATAACGCCCATACCAGGCATACCACCGCCCATACCCATACCCATGGGATTGGGTTGCTGACCGGGCATGCCCATGCCGGGCATACCGACAATGGTGTTGGGACGCATCATGGGGTTCATTCCCATGCCCATTGGCATACCCATGTTCATGCCCATCATGGGTTGGGGTTGGGGTGTGGGCTGCGGCATGGCCATACTGTTGAAGCTAGGAGTGGACATCATGCCCATGTTGTTGGACATGCCGAGCATGCTTGGGGGATGAGGCTGAGGCTGAGGTCGGGGTCGGGGTCGAGGCTGCGATAGGGGTTGTGGTTGCGGTGGTGCTTCTTGTTGTTGGGGTTGTGATGGAGATCCCACGAGGCTGAGTCGGTGGACGGATGCACTGGTTGGTTTAGGCTTCATCAACCGGGGATCGTAGTTCTCCTTGTAGGCTTGGATCTTCTGGCCAAGAGGAATGTCGTCGTCGTCTTTCTCCTTGTCGCCAATGCCGGGAACCAATGGGTCCAGGGGACCGTAGCTCGAGGCTCGTCGGGTGGCGGCGTTCAGACGTTGCTGTTTCCTGCGCTCTTCTTCAACGACATTCTTGTGGAGCAGACTGCCCTGTGGGAGAGTCGATAAAAGTGCTTCGTTGGATACTTTACGTGTCTGGTTGTAAGGATCAAGAGGGTTGGCCGAGAGAATGTCTGCAAGCGAAGACGATCCATGCAAGATAGGACGCTGGGTGATATTCTCACCACGAGCCGCTGCTTCGGCTTGCAGACGGGCGCGGCGTTGACCAAGAGTCTCTTCCTCTTCCTCCCCAGCGTCTGGGATAGCCAGACCCTTGGCCGGGTCCTGAGCCCCTTCTGGACCACCGAATTTGCTCATCATCTCGGCCGCAAAATCACCACTAACTGCACTCTTGCGAATGTCGTCGCCCAAGGCAGAGTCGAGCTGTTGCTTCTCCCTCAGTCGACGCATGCGATCCGCCAGAGTCTCACCCTCCTCTTCATCTGAGGCTGCATCGGCTTCTGGAACAGCAGGATTCGGCTGCATGGGAGGTGGTGCTGGTCGCGGAGGGTCGCGATGGTTCGGAGGAAGACCGCGCAGCCTATTTCGCCGCTTGCTCAGTGGCTCATGGTCCTCCAGTTCACGTTGCTCGATAAGTCCCATGGGCTTGCGCACGAGATGTTGTAGTTGAGGCGCGGCCTCCTTGTAGAGGACACCAAGTGGCACGTCGTCCTCAGAGTCATCATCCTCGGCTTCCCAAGCAAGATTGACCTTCTTGCGAAGTCTCCGTTGCTTCTCCGCCTCTGCCACATCGTTCAGCTGGAGCAACGTCTTTCGACCATCAATCAAACCCTGCTCCATAAGCGTGACGTAGTTCATATTCCTGCCCTTTTGTTTTGCCTGACGCAGCTGGAGCTCGGCTAGGAGAGTGGTCGGTGCACCGTATTGCGGTTCTGGTTCTCCTTCTTCTTCTTCCTCCGATTCCTCTTCCTCTTCTTCGTGTTCTTCTTCACTGTGCTCCCTTTCTTCGTCGTGTTCCGGCTCCTCCTTGAGCTCATCTACTTCACCATGCTCCAGGTGCACAGACTGGTAATAACGTCGATTGGCAGGCTTCTTCTGCTCTGTATGAGGACCTCGATCGTCCTCTCCAGGATGGTCCAATTCATCAGTCAGGCTCATTCGGTTTTCGCTTGCCTTGACCAGTAGCAGATTCATGTCAGCCGAACTGTTCCGTTTCTTCAGCTTCTTCAGCCGTTCACCATTTGCGTTATGGTTAGTGTCCAGGATATTGAAAGAGCTCCGCCTTCTGACCTCCTGCAGCCCAGTCGGGACCTCTGGCATTTTGGAGCTCTTGCGCTTGTGCTCGGATTTATACACGTCCTTGCTGACATCACCAGCAAAGGGATGGTCAGTGAATGCAGAGACTGGAGCGCGTGCAGACGCATCCAAGATGCTCTCAAGGGTAACCTCGGCAGATTCACCCTTGACTGCGAATTCTTGCGAGGGCGCTGCTCGGTTGTCGAAATAAGCACTTGCTCGCAATTGAGGGGGAAGATTCATCTGGCTCTTTCTTTTGTTGCCTGCATTAGGGTCTCCACCCAAAGGCATCGACTTTCTGTTTTCTGATTGCATCGACTCCAGAACCTGCGTCCGGCGCCGGGTTCGTGTATCGCTCGGAGGAAGATTGGATAGGCGCTGGGGAAGATTGAGCATTTTTGGTACAGGAGCAGGATAAAAGACCATGCCGTCTTCGGGCGGTGGTGCGCCCATTGAATGGTGGCCTGAGTGGTTATCCATCATAAAGGACTGGCTGTACGAAGATGGCCGGCTGTGTCCGCGATGGCTACCGTACATTGATTCCGACTCCTCCTGCACGGTATCTGGGCAGTGCGTGCCGTCAAAGTCCTGCCATAGTGTGCGTGCTTGATGGGTGGTATCGGTCGAGGCGGCCGTGGGCGGACGGTCGGGAAGATTGCGGTGGTCTGGGTACTCGTCGTCGACATCTTGGTGGTGGTGCTGGTGCTCTTCCACATGCCTGGGCGGCGTGCCCGTTATGATACTATTCCGCAACTCTTCTGGCAGTCCGTTTGCGACGTCGTCGAATATCCTGGTAAAGGACGAAACCTTGCGCAGCGGGGGTTGTGAAGAGTCCCGCTCTTCGATGACGGGTGCGGATTGGGGCGACGTGAGCGAGCGATCCTTTTTGGTGTCTTCTTCCTCTTCTGCATGTACAATTTGTCCCAAGCGGGACGCCTTAGACTCGGAGCGTTGGCGCTGGATTGACGTCGATGGCTTGGCAAAGGTTCCCGAGCGCAAAGAGCCGGCGGGCGAGGTGACGTAGCCGCCTGGAGAGTAACCGCCCCATCGTGCGTTTCCGTTCAAGTCTACAATGGAGTTGGCGTGGGAACTGATTGAGAGGCCACGGCTCCGCGTGCTCAGGCGTCGTGTCAGCTCGTCGCCCGTCTGGAGCGAGTGCAGCGACGAACGGCGGCTGTCGGTCAGCTTCAATTCCGAGTACGTCTTGCGGATTTCTTCCTGGAGGTCTGAGCCCGACTCGCTCATGCGCTCGGCATGTTCCTCCAGTCGCTCGATATTGCCGACATATGCCCCTTGTAGCGATTGGAGATCGGGCACTGGGTGACGGAGGTCGACGTTGGGCTTGCCGGGAGAGCGCACCGGAGCGGGCTGCGACAGCGGAGGCGTCGAGGCCATGGTGGAGCCGGCAGCAGGGAGACTGCTGCTCAATGATGCCAGGTATTTCAACCTGGAGTCCGTAAAGGGGATTCTAGCAGTGTTTGTTGCACCGACACAAGCATGGATGGGGCGGTGATCCCTCAACCAAACCCTTTCCAATAATAGCACGCGTAACGGCAAGGGGGCTTATGACGCGACGCTAGCCATTGGCTTGGCGCGGTAACCTTGAGCGCCGCCTCAACTCCGCAATCCGCAATTTTATCCACTGCGGATGCGACCGTTGTCCAAATCTGCCTGTGCATGCACACAAAAAGACCACGATCGCGTGACTCGCCGCATAGACTGCACCCGCGTGCTGTACCCGCCAAACAATACACGACTGCGTTGCGCGCGCCTTCACGAGCCACCACCGAGCGTCGATAGTTTCCCTGGTATACGAAAAGCTGAAACAACCCTATATCTGCGGCCACCATGGACGCCGAGGGGGGCAAGCGGAAGCACAGCTTCAGGCAACAGCCCAACAAGCGCGCAAAGGCAGAAGATGGCAGCGCGCTCAAGACGGGCTTTGGTGCGAAGATGCTCGCCAAGATGGGCTACAAGGGCGAGGGAGGTCTTGGAAAAGAAGGTTCCGGTATCGCGGAGCCCATCCAGGTGGTGAATCGCGGCACCAAGGGAGGAATTGGCTCCGTGGCTGAGAAGAGCGAGCAGCAAAAGCGCGAGGAGCGACGCAAGGCCGAGGAGAGGGGCGACAAGTATGTCGACACGTCCGAGGAAGAGCGTGAAGAGAGGAAGAAGAGAAAGGCAAAGGCCAAGGGAGAGGCGCGCACCGCAGCACCGCGGCCAAAGAAGACGTTGTACGAGTTGGAGGCAGCTGGCATGCATGTACCGCCTGTGCTGCAGTCCATCATCGACGCGACGACGGGCACATCTACTCCTACGTCAGGTGTATCGCTGCGCGGACCCGACATTGTGCCGTTCGAAAACTCGCTACAAGCCCGCGTGCGGAGAGACCTGAACAGCTTCTCGGAAGCCTTTGAGCAACTGCAGATTGAGTCGCAGTCGATCCCGCCCCAAGAGTATGCGCTGCAAAAGGAACTAGAGGCTCTGGAGCGACAAATGGACGAGCTGGAGGACTTGCACGCACGAATTCAGTCACTGCGTACTGTTTCGTTTGAAGACGTCTGCAAAGGACTGAAGAGTATTCGCGCTGCGTATCCCTCAAAGCCACTCCATCGCGAATCCATTGCCCTCATACACCCGCACTTTGCCAAGGCCGTCACGTCATGGGATCCACTCGAAGACGCGCTTGAAGACATGGCAGCCGCCTTTTCGGAAATGGCCGACATTATACAGCCTCGCAGCAGGAGAATCGTGTCTCAGGCCTACACCCATCCTTCGGAAGCCTTGGTTAGTCGCAACACAGTCGAAGAGGAGGAAACGATCAAACGTGGGACCACATCGGCATACGAATCCATGATGCTGAAGCTGTGGCTCCCTGCCATAAGCTCAGCCATAACACAATGGGACGTTAAACATCCGCGGCCCATGGTGCATCTGGTGGAGGTTTGGATGCCAGTTCTACCGCCCTTTATCAGCAAAAGGGTGCTTGAACAAGTGACACGGAAGCTTTCTACGTCTATTCATGAATGGAACCCTCGAAAGTTTAAGAGGAGTCCGCACACGTGGGTCATGGAATGGCTTCCGTTCCTCAAGCCTGCCGACCTGGACCCCAAGGGATCAGGACTCGTTGCAGAGATTAAGCGCAAGATCCGCCATGCCTTACAGTCTATGGATATTTCCAAAGGCCCACTGCCAGGAATGGACCAGTGGCGCAAGCTTTTTGGCAAGGGCGAGTTTGACCACATGCTTACGTCGCATCTAGTACCGCGCTTAGCCGCCCATCTGCGAGACAACTTTGAGATTAACCCTGCTGAGCAAGACCTGGCGCCACTCGAGGCCGTGTTTGCATGGAAGGGGCTGATATCGAACGAGGCTATTGGAGAGCTGCTCAAGGCGCAGTTCTTTCCCAAGTTCCTCGAGATTGTGCACCAGTGGCTGTCGAGTGAGGAGGTGGTATTCAAGGAGGTTGAAACGTGGCTTGCGTGGTGGAAGAATGATATCCTGCAGGATGAGATCAATGACTTGCCGTCTGTTGCTTCGGGCTGGAATGAGGCATACGCTCTCATCAACCAAGCGCTGGATCTTGGTGAGGCGAGGTTGACTGATCTGCCTGCGCCTCAGATAGAGAGCGCGGCAGAGACTGCAGAGACTGCTCGACTCTCCAAGTCAACCACCAAAGAACCACCACGTCCTGCACCGCAAGTGGAAGAGGCGACGTTCAAGGACGTGGTCGAAGAGTTTTGCGCAGAGGAGAATCTACTCATGATTCCACTCCGCGAAGCACACGACCAGACTGGGCTGCCGCTGTTCCGCATCACGGCAAGTGCTACAGGGCGCGGAGGTGCAGTGGCCTACCTCAAGGGCGATGTCCTATGGGTGCAGAACAAGAAAGACAAGAGCGTGTGGGAGCCTACGGGCCTGGACGAAGCACTTATTGCCAAGGCCGAGGGCAAGTGAAGATGATGACACTACCGGTGTGACAGTGGTGCAGGTCGGAGCTCGGAATCTGGCAGGGTAAGCTCTCACGCCTCTGATGGGCAGATATGTGTGCTAGCATTCGCTAATCCAGCATCGGCGTGATGCATGCGTAGGTAGTGATAGTGATATGTCGACACGCGGCCGGCGTGAGCGGCTCGAAAGGGGAAATGAAAGCGGCCGTCAGGTCTTAAGGCGAGCATGCTCTGGCCTGATAAGTTGCTAGTGACCTACCATGGTGAAGTCGACGCGCGTAGGGCGTTTTTTGGTGAAATGCCGAAGCGTGCATGAGTCGGAGAGATATGGCTGGGCAGCCAATGCGGCGGGCAATGCCAGGAACGGGCGGTGATGGAGCAGGGCAGACGTGCGAATGCGGCACATGATTGCATGAAAACGTGGGAGAGGATGCTGGCGATCGCGGAGAATTTGCGCCCCACGAGGCCCAGAAGCGTGTGCGTGGGTAAGCATTTTGGTCGAGTGTGAGAGATGGACATGTGCCGTCTGGGTGTAGTGGCTGGTGTGATTGCTAGCGTCGAGGCCGGCGGGCGCGCTGATTGGCCAGGCCCGGCGCTTAGAAAGGGCTGGCGGCAGCCAATGGACGGGCGCAGCTGCAGGTGCATTTTTGGACGCTGCACGCGACGGTTCATGCAGGCGGTCCGTCTCTTCCCGCCGACTGTGCCTCGAGTTGGCAGCAGATCTGCCTGGGCCCGTTTGGGAGCGACTGGTGGTGCGGAGAAACATGTTTCTACAGACGATTCATCGCAAGCACTCTCGCCAGCGCCCGTCACGCAGCTCCAGCTCCGCAAACTCGTTGCTGTAAGTACCTGCCCGCCACCCTATTTTAAGTCTGCCCTGTATCGCTGTCGCTTCATATCGGCCTGTCCCGGGTGGTGCTAGCCCGCGTTGAAGCGACCCCGCCCCAGCGGCTGATTGAGGGCATCCACTGGACGCCCGCTCGCCGCTCAGCACCCCGCTCAGCCAATCACGTCACCCATGTCCATCCCCAAGCCATCACACCCACTCGTCCGCTCTTTGCATTCGACCACTTGCAGACCGCCAATCACGCCTACTTACCCGCTGCCCATCCCTCTTCATATCAACATGTCGCCTGCTGTTACACTCTGCATTTCACCCGGTTCCTCACTGTCGGGAAGTGGGCTCCTGGATCGTCGCCCTATGCCCGGAGTGTGTGAAAAGATACACGTCCTCTCCACCGCCCGTCTCCCGTTTATATTTCCTTGATTGATCCGAAACCATGCCACAGAGCGGCCTCCCTTTGCCACTCCTGTCGCTCCTCTTTGTTGCAACGCGTGTTTCTGCTGGCCCCCTCAACTTTATAGAGAACTATCGCAACCCCACCACCCCTTCGCCAGAAGACGGCCCGCCTGGTGCGCAACACGCTACCCGAGACAAGAGTGTTTTGCCCTACGAGATTTGTGGCATTGTCGGCGGCTACCTCTTTACAGTACTTATCTGGGGGGTATTACTCCTCACTGTCGGCAGAAGAATGAGACGCAGAGCACTCGAACCGCCAAGAGAATTGGAGCTGGAACTCCAGAACAAGCCCACAAGACCGACCATCAAGACGCCCAGCATGACTTCCCCGCCCCTCTCGGCACGGTCTTGGTTGAAAAAGTTCAAGAAGAACGACTCTGGCCAGACCAGCCCACAGAGTCCCGTCGTCCAGTCGCCCAGCTCCTTTGACCAAAAGGTCATTGACGCCCACCGCGACCAGGCCCAAGCCGACATGGAGCGCCTCTATGCCGCCGTCATGGAGTACGACGCCAAGAAGCATTCGTCCAGAGTCAGCATTGAAGAGGAGGACGAGCCCGTCGCAGAGGCTGCTGCGCCCTCAGCGCCTACCGAACGGAGAAGGCCGTCTGCCATTAGTGTCGCACGCCCCCAGGACACCATTGAAGTCGCTCCATCGCCTGTGCGAGCCATCTATCCTCCAGGCCAAGAGAGACCGTCCACCGCATCCAATGCTCGTGACCGTCTCCGTGCAGAACAGCCAGCCCCATCAAGTCCACGCAGCATCCTCTCCAAGCGCTCGCAAACGTCAAACGCCACTACAGGCAGCAAGAGTGCACGCTTCAACCTCAAGAACCTCCGCATATCGGGCCCCATTACAAAGTACCCCGGCGACACCGACGATGAAGCACGGAGACCCCTATCACCGCGCTTCTACGCTCCCGGACCCCCACCCTCGCCACCATCCCAAACAAACTCTCCAACCTCACCTTACCAAGACGAAAGCCTCGACCAGGTCCAGCCCCTTCCTCGCCCGGCGCCCCAGCGCTCAACCCCCAACAACCCGGGCCTCACCATCTCAACCTCATCTCCCTCAGCATCATCTCCCAAAACCGCATCCTCAACAAACCAGTCCCTGCCCCTCCGCTCTTTCGCATCTCCCTTGGCCTCGCCTGGAATCCAAACCACCGTCATCGACCGTCGTGTTGACAAACTGGCCCTCGGTACTCCAAAGACTGGCGTTCCATTTACCCCGTACAGTCCCTACATGCCATTCACTCCCGTCACCCCCGTGACACCGCATCTGACGACTCGCCGGGATCGAAAGATGGAGAAGAAGATGGAGGGACGAAGGGGCCACCGCCAAGTCAAGGAGGAGATGGTTCAAACTCCAAAGGAGATTTTCGGTGATGCTTATTAGATGGTTCATCTATAGGTGGTCATTTTTTGTGTGCATATTAGCGACTTGAAGATTTCTTGGCTGTATCTTTTTCTAGCATTTTTTCTTTCCTTTTTCTGTGTGACTATGTAAGTCAGCGACCGAGTAAAGAGAAAAATGGGTGTATTGCCGCTGGTCTGGCTAGACTGGTTGATGAGTCTCTTACTTATTTCTCATACATGTATATCCTGTTCGTGTGGTGGGTTTTTCTAGGCTTCAAAGTGTTTATATTATAACTATGCTTATATGCATAGCCCAAAGAGACTGGTGTAGCTCTCTATGACAATGAATGAAATCAATTACAATCATATCATATCAAACACATAAAATTGCTGTGAGAGAAATGGATTCGTGCGAGGTTTGTCATGGTATTGCAGTCAAGTCACGTGAGTTTAGCAAAGAGAGGAACAATACCATAATAGAGTAGATAGTATAATTATTACGACTATCGGTCTTTGATTTCTCTGCATTTACTTTCTATACATTTCACTACTTCTACTTTCTTCCCGAGATGAACGTTTTAATGCTCGTGTTTGATGATCAAAGATAAGAGGGAATTCGAATCATTTTCTAAGTTGTATTCTTTTTTCCAGGTCTTTCATATGTATGTGATTACGAGTCATACCCCTAGCGCCAGAATCTTGCTGTCAATACCAAGATCACAGCTATTGAATTGGGTGTCTATCGATGTTAGCTCAACATTCCACGTGCTTGAAAATTAAAGATCCAGTCACTGTAATAATAGAGACCGTTATAGAGGGGATCTGAAAGCGGTTTTCTTTGGCGGCAAGAAGCAGGTTAAAGCTTGATCAGTGGTCCCATGGGCCTGTCAGTTTCTATATGAAACTTTACCTCATCCTTTTTTTTTTAATTTAAGCGCCCAGGTCACATGGTATACAGCACCTCTTATTTCTTAGACATGTGATTCCAACGCGCTCACTAAAGCTACTTATCTATTGTGTATAAAGGTATTGGATATAGTGCCTTGCTGTGTCTAATATTGTGTACTCTATTGCGTTGTGGAAAAAAGCTGCGTTAGCGCATCGAAATTACATGACCAAGTAATTCCAACGCGCAGACGCAGTGGATTCCACAACGCCTCTTAAGTTACGGATTTTGAAGGTTGCATTAGTGCTGTGACAGGACATGCAGGATTCTTTTCAACCAGATAGGCCTATAAATAGCAATGGCGTTGCAAGCGCTGGGTGCCCGATCATGAGGATCATTGGCGTGTCCCATTGGTTGATGGACAGGCGTCGCATAGCTAAGCTGTCTATAGCTAATTTCTTTTAAACTGTGGATGGTCAATCGAAATAGTTTTTTTGGAATTATTTGCGATTATCTTCTTCACATATGCCAAGATGGACGTCCGAGAACAACCGCCTCAATCTGCTTATGAAGTTGCTATCTTTTGCGCGATTGAGGTTGAGTATACAGCGATAGTACGGACGATACACAGATTCGACGAGCATCCAAACTTCCGCCAGTACCCGCGTCAAGAGTTCGACGAAAATTACTACACACCCGGTAGATTGGGGGATCACAACGTGCTCGTCATCCGTCTGTACCAGACTGGCAAGATTGCAGCAGCAAGTGCTGCGTCAACCTTGAGGAACAGTTTCCCAGCTATCAGATTATGTATCCTGATGGGCGTCTGTGGCGGCGCACCCAAGAATTTGCAAGGTGAACAAATCATCCTTGGGGACGTCATCATCAGCACTCGCATTTACAACTCAGATCGTGGTCGAAGGTACGACAAGGATTTTGAGAGATACAACGACGACGATGATCTGCCTGACAAGTTGCGCAAGTCGATCAAAGGCTTGGTCGACGCCTGTAGCTCTGAAGCAAACAAGCCAGCCATTGAGAGAGAAATAAATGATTTGATGGATTCTCACCAGCGCGAATTAGAAAGCTTGAAGGGTTTTGATGATGAGGAGGAGCAGGACACCAGGCGGAGCATGAAATATCACTACCCAGGAAAGTCGAAGGACCAGCTATTCGAGAACGATTTTATCCATCGCCATCAGCCGAAAGGCATCTGCGGAAGCTGTGACAAAGGTGATGTTGAGGATCGCTGCAGGGATATGTCTTGTGGCGACCTGGGCTGCGATACATTCACGGACAAGCTGGTATCCAGGAAACGACTACAACGCGGAGAAAGACCCCGAGTGAGATTGCACTTTGGCCCTTACGCATGTGCTGATCATGTGTTGATGAATGCTCGGATAAGGGACAATCACACTGAAAGAGATAATGCAATCGCCTTCGAGATGGAGGCCGCTGGAATCTGGGACAATCTCCCCACGCTTGTTGTCAAGGGTGTGTCGAATTACGCAGATAGCCACAGGAACAAAGACTTTCAGGGTTATGCAGCTACGTCCTCAGCGAAAGCTGTGAAGGTCATATTGAGGCGTTGGGCTCCATTGATAAAATCCAATGTAAACGACGTCTCCCCGATAGTTCCTGGTATATATTTGCTTCACTAAAAGACCTTGAGGATATTCAACTGATGAATTATATTTGTAGGTAATCCTGCATTCAGTAAAGTTCCATTAAATCGAATATTCGACGCTCATTCTGTCCATCGATACAGGTTCCAAGATCATGAAGAGCCTTTGGACAAACTCTCAGCATTTTATATTCGGGAAGACGCGTCGAACGTATCTGGTGAGATGGCTCTACTGCACAGAGCGCCTGGTATCTGGAAGACTTCCGTGTGCGACAAATCTTACGAGCATGCGAAAGATTAATAAGGGTCCTAGAAGCTTTTGGTAGCGCGCAGCGTTCTGGCAAGACCTGACCGCCTTGGGCCAAACCATGAGGAAGTCCTGGCCTTGACAGAAAGGATTGAGTCGCTAGATGATCTGCCTTCGGCGGAAAGATCCCGAATCGAGGGCTGGGGTGATGACATCGTGGATGATAATGCGGTACAATCGCTGGAAATGCAGGCGGTCAGTGACAAAAGTCACGATATAACTCCTTGCAAGGAGATGGAAGATTAAAAAAGGCATCACAACTTTGCGAGTGGCATCTTTCAGAAATCTATTCATTGCGCACAAGACGCGATCGTACATATCCATCACATAAAATACATTCATCTCCGGACCAGTTTATCGTAAATCTGTGTTAAAGTAAAGGCTAACTGTAGTCGAGACGGTTGGCGAGGCTGCGGCTAAGAACCTAACTGTTCAGGAGTGATAGCGCTCGCCGGGAACGCCGAGCCCGCATTACCGTGTTGGGAAAACCACGATAAATTCCCCCTGTGGCGCTCCCTAGCCGCCGCCAGCGGCACATGGCACAACGAGGGCCGCTTTGGATGGTGTCATGGCCCGTGCATTGGCCGAACATTGAACTTCACTATCGAGTAGAAACGTAAGTCGGTGTAAATTACTTCTACCTGTAGATTGAGTGAAACTAGGATTGTTGAGATATCACGCATCGTATCGGACAGTCTGTTTTGCTGCGCTAGATATTGAAGATACCTTGATTCAACCAGTACAAGCGTTTTAGTGGCTTAAGGCTATTCTCTCTACGCCTAGCTTATGTGGAGAGAACGGCAGATGAGCACTGGAGCACATGGACTGTGGATCCTAGGTCGCTGATTTTGTAATTGCGATTACAGTGCCACAATAAACTTGGGGCTGCGCACCGTCTTATACAGTACCATGCCAGTCGCTAACTAACACTATTTCCGCTAGTGTTACCAAAAAGCAAAGGCTTGGCTTGCGGTTACAGCCTTGCTATGTGTAGATCAGGTTAGATCCCGGCCTCCACAGGAGTCGCTGTTCGCACTACAGCTAGTGTCGGCCAAAACGAGAGTCAGTGAATAGCCATCGCTAACGCTTCGCGTACAGAACATAGGAGTCCAGATGCATCCAGATGGGTGAACTTCATTCTCTTAAAGAGCGTCTTTGTCTCTCGTTCTGCTTTCTCAGCCTCGTCCTTCTTTTTCGCAGGTAGACATCATGGAACTAATCGTCTTTTTATCCGTCTTCTTGCTGGCGCGTGGCTCCCAGGCGACTGATGCTATCGAATGCGCACCACTCGATCCCGTCATCTCTGCTCTTGCGGTCGACCAGATTGCCTCGCAAATATGCCCGAACTTCGTCCATACCGCGACTAGCACCGTTGGTGTTACAGCAACCTCGGAATCCGTTGCGTTCTCGACTTGTAAGGCACTGCGACTACGTGAAAGAATTCTTGGCTTCAATTATCTAACCAGAGTGCAGCTACATCGACCGTCAGTGCCGACGTTACGGGAGAAGTTACTACAATTACGGCACCAGTAGAGACAGCAACATTCACTAGTGTCTCGTAAGTATTCTACTGCAAAGGCAATTGATGGAAAGATTTGTTTCTAACAAACAGATAGTACCACCACTCTCCTCCAATGTAACCCCATTGTAGTAAAGAGAAGAAGCAACGCATGCCAACGTCGTATCTCGAGCTCAGTTGCTGCGAGCAGCAGTCAAGCGGGTTACGCTTACGGAGCCTATCCGGCGAACAACCCTCGCCCAAGTGTCTATGGGGCCTATCCGACAAACAGCGGTCACCCAACTAACTACTATGGAGTCTATCCCACGAATGGCGGTCACCCAAGTAACTCTTACGGAAACTATCCTACAAACAACACTCGCCTCAGTATCTCTTACGGAATCTATCCTACAAACAGCACGATGTCGGCGACTCCTTCGCCAACACCGACTCATTCAAACACGACAACCATGTCGTCGACAACATCACACATTGAGTCTTGCTCAGGCCTGCCGTACGCCTGCTCTCTCGTTTCCAGCGCCTGCTCATGCCTGGGTGCCCCCACAGCCGTTGAGACTGTCACCGTGGCTACCGTTGCGTCGGTTACAGAATCTATCGTGGTTGTGACGACGACATCTACCAATACCATCACGCCCACTGCATTCGTCACTCCTACGACTACCACTACAGTGACATCTACTACGACCGCGACTTCATGCCGTAAGTACTTTCTCAAAACTAGAATACTCAGTAGCTAACGATTTCTCAGCATGCACAACCGCGCCATTGACATCCCTGTGCGGCTCGACCTGCGTCGACTTTTCTTCAGACAAGAACAACTGTGGTTCTTGCGGCAACACTGTAAGTTAAATATCCCATCCATTGTACGCTTCTCTATCAATACTAACATCTACCCTTTCAGTGCGACGCAGATTCCACCTGCAACAGCGGCGTATGCACTTTTGTCTGCAAGACGAACCAGCAAACCTGCACCAGCAACACGAGCTGCTGTGGCGGCGGCTCAACTGCACTCTGCCAGAAGTCCTTCTTCACAAGCGATAACGTGTGCTGCAATGTGACACGCCAGCCTTGCGATATCATGCACCCGGAACAGTGCTGCAGTGGAACGTGTGGTGTTCAGCCAGCGCTGGGTAAGGGCTTTTTCTGCTACTAGAGCGGTGTTGTTGTACACAATTAGTATATTTAATATTTAATGTATTATTAGTAATTTGACTATGTCCACCTGTAAGACGTTTGTTGGTATTTGATTCAACTTTCACCAAACTGATATCGCTGTACCTGATCTCTGCATCTCTCTAGAGAATGAGTTGAGGAAGAATTGAATACATAGCACGTAGCTCAAGGTTCAGATTCTCTGTTTTCAGTCTTACTGAGTACCATTCAACAACTGATTGAGGAGTCCTATAATTTTCATGCAATATGGCTTTCAGACGTCACCAAGATCTACACCGCACTCATGCCACTAAAGCATACCACAACCACGTGGTACGCCAGCGAACAAACCAAGCCAATACCGGGATAATTACTCGGAGATGCCGAAGACGTGGAGAAAAAAAGAGTGATCTACATATGGAATAAGCGAGCCCTCGAAAGCCTAGATTCTTTTACCCCAGCGAAATCAATAACCACACGGACCAAGTAACGTGGCTGGACTCTCTTGACAGATCGGCGGCTAGCATTCAGGCCTCCCTTGCACGTGAGCTTTGATGGGCAGACGATCACTTTGGATTCACCCGTATCGAACTCAAAGTAGTCCAAAAGACAGACCCAAATATCTTTCCTTCAGCAAAAGAAGCCCAACATGTCACTCTTGGACATTTACAGTTTCCATTCATTACACTTTCAAACACAATGATAAAACAATAATAACTAGTTAGACATTATCCTCGTAACATTCAAGCATTACCCCATTCCCCTCATAGACCATACCTCACTCCAATACACACGCCGCTCAAAACGAAGCACAAACCGGAAAGTTATTCGTATTCCCTAGCACACCCGCCGCCACACACACCTGACCACAGCACAGGTCCGGCCGATCAAAACTGCACGGTGCGAGGTTAGGCGCACACGTCTGACATACCGTTGTTGTAGTCGTTGTAGCTGTACTAATTGTCTAGTAATTATTCAGTATGCAGCCATTATTAGAAAAGAGAAAAGAGAAAGAAGGATGGTAGGGGGAAGAGGGGGGAATAGGAGACGTACAGGCGTAGCCAGTGTAGTAGTAGAAGTAACAGTCGCTTGATGGAGCCCAAGACACGAGCATCCAGCACTTAATTCTTTTGCGGCAAAGGCAGATAGAGCTGGGATGTTATGTCTTTTTTCGACAATTGCTCGTGGAGCAGTGGGAATGGGACTGCGTTGACCGAATATCTTGGCTACTCTTTTCACATTGGTATTTGCCGTGGGGCCACATGCAGTCGTTGTTGTTGTTGTGAGGACTGTAGATGTAGTCGTGTATACCGTTCTTTTATCAAATACATAGAAATTAGCTCTTCATCCACTTTCTTGCCAGGAGAAAGAGAGATTGAACTAACACTGTAGTTGACGGTGTCACGGTACTGACTGCCGTTGTAGGACCAGGGATATGGAGGTAGAAAGAGCAGAAGGAAGTCGCTGGTTTTCCAAGGACTTTGAGGATTCCTAGAGCGCCTGTTACGGCGGCACAATTGACGCCTCGTTCTTGAATTTCTGGGGCGGTGGAGGCCAGGACATTGGCTGTGTGGAAGAGTGGTAGGAGGAAGAGTTGCTTGTGCATTTTGTAGATTAATGGAAAGTTGTAGTATTGGAATGTATTCACCTTCAGATACAAGATTACTATGTGCTTGACTACTCTGCTTCTTATACTTTTCGACTTCAATCCAAGCCAGCTCGTCTGGGCTAGACGCAGAAGATTGACAAGTCACTCGGTCTAGAGAGTCATGAAGAATCGTCACCAATCAATACCGCAGATCCTGTGCATCTAGATCTACACAATCCGCTTAGGTGGAGCACATCACACGCTACGTCTATATTGGAGACGATCAATGTGCCGTGCCAACACGAATCGTCACTTGGACATGCTGTAGTCGTGATGAGTTTGCATAGCACAGGTTGAATTTTCGCCACACAATGGCCGACTACAATTAACATATACCCCCTCCACTTCCCCAAAGTGCTGCCAAACTAATCCTTCTTACTCTATGTCCCTTGCCTCCACCACACCCCACTACTCATGCCCACCAACTCCCCTTTTCCCACTTGCACAAACCTAACAAACTACAAGTATAAATTCGTCTTCTTCTCTCCATACTACCCCCACAGAAGACGACGTTGAAGAAGAAGATGAAAAGAAAAAGAGAAGAAAGAACCCCCGTGATGCCTACATTCATCTTGACAAAACTGCGGAGAGAATCTTGTGTGATGCGCCAAGCGGAATTTATCTGAAGAGCAAAAGAAGAAGAAGAGGTCGCCGCGCAGAAAGCCGAAGCCGCTAAATGCCAAAACAAAAAAAGGAGTTTGAGCAAACGAATATCGCCTTGATTGCAGATCAAATGTTGTAATGCCGTACCTTGAGTAGAATGGGAAACAAAAGAGATTTTGATGATGGTGATGATTGATCAGATCAGTTTGAGAGTGCTAGACAGTGGGAAAAAGGACGCCAGAAACGCCATGCGCTGTATCGAGGGGGTTGGATGAGCCTTGTGTTGCACTGGTGTCTCAAAAATCTTTTACCAGTCGCTTTCTTTACACAGTAAAATGTTTTCAGTGGCAGTGAGATGGTCATTGGTGTATGACATTGCGAGTAAAGCACCCGGAAGCGGAATATCTGCATACCCACAAAGGTCCGAGCTGTGTTTGCTTTCCGCTCTCAAAAATTGGCCAATCCGTTCTTTGAATGGCGTTTGCTAAAGCGCTTCCTACCCTTGATCGAGTCAGTATCGCCTTGATCTTTGCGAAGGTGGCCATGCCGCGAGGCGGGAATGTTCACGCCGTCGAGGGCCGAATCTGCTCCCAACGTACTGGTGGGAGTGGTGTGATTGGAGACGAGCTCGTTGAGACCTGCGTCGCCAGAGTATGAGTTGGTCATTGTTTGGGCAAAGGCATAGTCCCGGGCTTGTTCGATACTGTCGAGCCACTCTTGGCTCGAGTATTTGCTGCCTTCGGGGTCGCTCGTGGTACTCTTGGAATCTTCAAACACGTACTGCTTGTCTCTCTGTGACATGTTAGTGGTATTCGATATATTGAGGACTTTGACGTACTGTTTCTACGAGCCAAGCAGTAAGGCCTTTGGAGTCCTGGAACGATCTCCACGCGCAGCCTGCCGAAAGTAAGGACACTTCTTCTTTTAGCTTCTTGTCGTTTGTGCCTGCTGCGCACATCAGCACGCGTGCGTTTGATGTTATCATGACGAGTCGCTGCCGCTTCTTGACAGTGTTGCCGCCAAAAAAGCGCGAAAACTTCTTCGGGGGCTCCGGGTTGTCGTCCTTTCCGCCCACGGGGTGGCCAGCAGGATGCTGGGTGACAAACATGTTGCCAAGCTTCAATATTCGCTCGTCCCGCTTTGTGAGGACCGGAGACCAGTCAATGTCGAGCTGGGATGGGGGTGGTAATTCGGTAATGAGCCGTGGCTTCGGTCGTGCCTGGGGTTGGCTGGGCGTTGATGCTGCGACTGAAGAGGGACCTGGATGGGTGTTACTTACTTCCCTGTCGTGCCACGAGGGAGCATATGTACCATTTAGTTTGATGGGTTCTTGTGGAGGCGGGCTATAAGCTTTTAGGCGCGGGGCCTTTTGCTTCCACAGCCCTTTGCCCCACTGGATCCCGTCAAAGAAGGGATGGTTCTTGATGTGCTCCATGGGCAAGCGCGTCAGTGGGTCCAATACCAGCAGCCGCTCAACCAGGTCTTTTGCGAGTGGAGGAAACCCGTCTGGAAATGAATATTCGAGGCCTACAATTTTCTGGAATGTCATGTATTCGTTGGCAGCCTTGAACGGGGGCCGCCCGGCGAGCAATTGGTAGATGATGCAGCCAAAAGCCCAGAGGTCGCTCGCCTTGCATGCGTTCTTGTCGGTCAGCAATTCCGGAGAGACGTACTCTGCAGTTCCAACAAACGATTGCGCGCGGTCCGACTCTGCACCTTCAAGAGGGTCGCCGCTTGTGGATCCTACGCCATTCGACCGCTTCTGGTCCAGTATCTTTGCGGTGCCAAAGTCGGTAATCTTGACATGCATCGCGTCGTCGAGCAAAACGTTCTCCGGCTTCAAGTCTCGGTGTATTACGCCCTTGTTGTGCATGTAGTCGATTGCGTCGAGTATCTGCGCGCCGTAGAACCGTGTGCATTCGACGTCAAACGTGCCCATCTTCTTGAGGAAACCGAGCAATTCACCGCCCGACGCCAGATCGAGGACAAAGTACAGCGAACGCTCGTCCTGGAAGGTGTAGTAGAGGCGGACAATGCCGGGGTGCTCGGTGAGGCGGTTGAGCGTGTCCTTTTCAATGTTTACGTATTTGACCTTTTTCTCCTTGATTATGTGGCGCTTGTCGAGCACCTTGATCGCGTACTCGCGCAGTGTCTGGCGGTCCGTGGCAGCCAGGACGGTGCTGTACGAGCCCTCGCCCAGGGTGCGGCCAAAGTTGAAGTCCTTGACGCCCTTCTTCACCACGCGGGTGATTGGCCTGCCGTTCTGGTCCACATCCTGTCTGGTGCTCACAGCGGCGCCACGCTCCTTCCACTCCTCGCTGCTCGAGAGGGGGCCGCCCTCGGTGCTGTACGGCGAGCTCGACAATTGGGCAGCTCCGGGGTGGGAAGCGTCCATGGGCAGCCGCCGCGAGCTCCCACGGGGCGGCAGCGGGCGGTTCATGCCGGCCATCTGGGCAGACTGGCGGTACGGGTCCCGCCTGCTGGCCTCTCTGGTGGGCATGGCGCCCGGGGCGACTCGCGAGCTGGCTGTGCGGCGGATGTCGGTAGCCATTGCGTCGTCGTTGTAGCGATAGGTGCCGGGGGCCGTCGTCGACGACGTCGAGAGGTTGGGGTGCTGGTACATGCTCGTCGACAAGGGGCGCTCCCGCATGGGCTGCTGCGTCGGGGGCGCCTGGCTGCGCTGCTGCTGCTGCAGCAGGGGAGCGGCGGCATACGAGGGATACGATGCCTGATGCTGGGCAAAGGGCATTGACTGGCGGTGCGAGAGGCGCGGCGAGTGCGACGAGGCCGACGACGAGTCGGCTAGGGGCGAAGGGAAGCCGGCTGGGGAGCCTGAGGGTGAGGTGCCGTGGGCATTTGAGGCGACGGCGAGCGAGTCGGCGGCGGCGGGCGGCGGGTGGTCGTCGAGCGAGGCGTAGGAATGGGCGTGGGCGGGGTCCTGGGGCGGCGGCTGTGGTGGCCGCTCAGTCACGGCACTCGACGACGAGGCGCGCGACCGTGATGGGGATGACGCGGATTGCGGCGGCGGAGCATCTGGTCGTGGTGATGATGCTGCTGTCGAGGCTGGGGGGGCCTCGCCGGCGTCGTGGTGCTGCGTGTGCTGCGTCTGCGTCTGCTGTTGCTGCGGCGGTGGAGACGGGGCCTCGTCGTCCTCGTCTGGGTTCGCGATGCGCAGGCCGCCGAGCGTCTGCGACAGGCTCAAGTCGCCATTCATCGTGGCAGCCACTGGGCACCAGCACTGGCGGTAAACGGGCAAAGGGTGGCAGGTAGCGAAGGCACCACCCGCGGCGCGTCAAAGTAGCCTCGATTAGCGTGCGGGATACGAGCGTGCAACGGAGGCATGGCAGGGGCCCCAGAGGCCAGTGAATGGGGGCAGAGGAGACTAATGCCGGGAGGTGAAGATAATGGCGCTGCTGCCCGTGATGCTCGAGACGCTCGGTGATGCCATGTCTCGGCAAATGGCTGACGGACCCTCCTCTCTCCAGCCCACCTCCGCGACCACCACCACTACCACGACACGCCAGCCTCTGTGCTATTTACGGCCACGGCCCTGCACTCCCACGCGGCCTTGACGTCTCTTTTATTTTTTTTTTGTGCTGCGCCTTGTTCGTGCATCTGCTGCCTCGTCCCCGCTGCCTCTGCCCCCTCGGACATGATGGCCACGATCAAGGCCGACGGAAGGCACTGCTCAACCATCGCTGCTAACACCATCCATGACGGTGAAGCTTCCCAGGGTGCGGGTGGAGAGACAGGAAACGACAATGGCTCAAGCTAGGCGTGCACCATGTCGTTGGGCGGTACAGTCCACGACGCCTGCATCTTGGTACACTCCGCTTTTGGACCCTAGTATATCCCTTTACCAGACCCCTTAGGCAGCAGTAGATTGCTGGGCCCGACTTGGTACAGCATGTTGCGTTTACGACCATCCGAACTGACTCTGACGCCGGACGATGTCGACGAGACGTTTCGCCGCGTAGCGCTTAGGCAGACGTCAGGAGCACGCGAACACTGGACAGTGCAGCCTCGCCAACACCCCAGTCGGCCTATTCTGCGACGCGGACCACAGAGAGCTGTTCGAGACGCCATTACTGTTCTTGGAAACATACCTATACTGCAGCCCCAGCAAGCCGTCTTGGTGTCAGTGAACGATGATGATCACGTGTCCGACCAGGAGGTGGCTCAGTCAGCTGTCCATGACATCAGCTCCGCAGCCTCAAATTCCTCACCCCACGATAGAGATGACGAATCAATAGCCCCACCAGTCTTCCCAGTGTCTTCGGAGTCCGGTACGGTACAGCTGCCATTCCGCCCCAGACCAGACAGTCTTGAGCTGAGTGCACCCATCACTGAGGATGAGCAAGCTGAGGATGCATCACATACCCCTCGCAATCGGTCGAGTGAACCTACAAGACCTACCCCAACCAGAATTGTCGACACCGAACCTGTACAGTCGCCTTCAGTAGACTCTATAGAAAGGGCGCCAGGACTGCGAGGCGGCGGGCATTCAACCAATACTCATCATGACATTACACAAGACGCTACCCGCGCATCTTTACCTATGCATCAAATACAAACACTCAGTTCACCCGCTCAGCGAACACCTTTGGGTGACCCTACCAAATCACCAAGCAGCTCCACTGACCAACCCACGCTGTACTTGAAAGGTTATTTCGCCCAAACGCCGCGTAGAGCACGGTATCGTTTCCGCGAGCGCCTGCCGCACACCGAGCCACGGCGCAGCAGTAGTCGTCAGGCAGCTGTTGCACGGAGTCTGTCATCTGGAGCAGCACCGGCTGGCGTCACACGTTCAAGCAAGTCACCTGATAATCCATCTGACGATGTTTTTGGGACACATTCAATACCAGAATCCTCACACGGAAGTCGCCGAGATTCCTACAATGTATTCGATCCGGGTCATTGTGCTGCTAACGTGTCGAACCTCCCTAGCATTTCCGGAAGCAAGCAGCAAGCAGATCAATCAGGTGCAAGGCCGAGACAGTCGAGCAGCGAAGCTACCAGTGCCAGTGCAGTGTACTCGTGGTATGGGTCACTTCCATCCGAGACGCGATTTCCGAGTAGTGAGCATTCTGCACACCATGAGACGTCTTCGCATGCACCCACCTCAGATAGCTCAACGTACTCTTCCAATGTAGTTGGATCCAGCCCACATGGCCTTTCTCCTCTTCCGTCGATGCCGTATACACGTATCCATGAACCCGCTTCTTCATCAGCACCTGGCTACGTAGGCGGTGTTTCAGAAGGCTACGTCGAAGCCGCTACTGCTGCTGCACATGACTTACAATCGCCTCTTGATCCGTATGCCGAGCACTACCAACGGCAGTTGCAGGCCCAGCATGCTCTGCCGTACTTTCGTGCTCATGGAAATCCCACGGTATCCAGTGTTGGAGGCGCGCAGATGCATCCACCTAGCCATGGCCAGAACATCCGGCCTGATAATCCTTCGGTGTTTCGTCAAGCTCCGCAGCGCTCTTCCGAATACCCTACATACTCTGCCACGTATGGCTCGCACGTATTTGCTAGGACGGAACAACGGTCGAGTGAAAATGCTCCCGTCGTGGGGTCATTCCACCACGGCGATGTACCTCGTCACGGTCGAGTGCAGACGCAAAGAGCGGCGTATGAGCGCATGCAGAATCCTGGCCGAACCACTTACACCACTACACGCGGTGTCGAGATGGCACCTTCCCGTCACAGTGCACCGCAATCCATCAGCCCATACGACATGTCGAACCGACCTCGTGACTATACATCTCATCACACAGGACGCACGGGACTCGAGCAGTACCATCGCTCGAGTACGCCATTTCCGTTGCACCAGCCACGTCAGGCGTCGCAGAGCCAGCCTCAGGACGTACCGCACACAGAGTCGCTGAACCCGTCAGCTAACCGCTCGCTGCCGCCCAGCACAGACACCCCACGCTACGCCGCACCGCCACGTGTCTACCGCACTACACGGGGCGCCTTTGGCTTGCACCCCACGCGCGACAGTCCCGTGACGGGTGTAGCGTTTGCGCAGGGAAGCGGGACGACGAGCAGACGCTCCGACTCGCCTTTTCTGCGGCCTAGCACCACCTCGACTACTTCTTCTACTACTGTTTCAACTACTGCACGTACACGTAGGCGGGTGCCCCCTGCGCAGCGGGACCAAGAGAATGATGACGAGGCGGGCGTGATGCGGCGGGAGGAGGGCAATGTGCGAGCACGGTATGGCGAGGATGCTCAGAGGGCCATGTGGATGAATGAGACGCCGCCGCGGGTGGGACGTGTTGAGAGGAGGATGGTTTGAGATTGTTCAATTGATGGATGAGTTGATTATGGGTTGATAGCGGTTAATAGTGTATTCTAGATATTGTATTGAATACTGTATTCGATTCCTCTTCAATTACATGATATTTAAATGTGTTGTTGTTTTGTTGAAATAAAATAGAAAATAAGAGTATATGGCATGAAGTTGAGAAAACCACACTAGAATAGGAGTCACGATATTTGATTCGCTGTTGCATATCGTGTATTCTACTTTGCATCTACAGTACCATTGTTCCTTTTTGAAATATTCCATTCCACAACTACATTTTATCTCTAGAATACAACGATAAACTTTGCAAACTCCGTACATTGTTCCTTTCAGTCTACACGATAAACCGATCACGTGCAATGAACATTTCCTATATCCAGATACTGAAACAAACGTCTCTTTCCCAAGACAACATCTGAAAAACGCACTATTGCGTCATTAGGCACGGTACCGTCAGCCCCAAGACACGATGAAAAAGCTCTCCCCATATCATACGTCTCCACATGAGTCATCGTTGTAAACAGGGCAAGCGCCAGCCTTGTTCTGTTTCCGTTTCAACTCTTTTCCGAATGTGAAGGTGATGAAGTCACTCTACATACGTCTAGACCTCAGATACTCCGCATCTAGTAATACACGCGATGCGATACGATGGGATACGATACGAGGCAATGCGAGAAAAATCTCATCTTATCAACATCTACCTAACAAACCAACAACCAACACCAACCCCCTGCGCTAAATTCTCTCTTTACCCAAGCGTCGAGTTAGCCTAGTGCCGGAAACACGACTGATAAATCAGCGGATACATGCAGCTACAGTAGAAAGAGGCGGGTGTGAACAATTCCCGAAAGGCCCAAAGGAGGGAAAACTCAATGTACACGGTGGCGTGCATGAGGAATATCAAAAAGCGGTTTAGCCTGGGGGGTTTGTGCGTTTGGTAGGTGAGGTTTGGTTGGGGGAGTTAACTAGTCCTTCTGAGTCAGAGTCACGCGAACGTGAACACGTCGATGGGCTGATGGCGCGAAGGAAGAACGAGAACGAGAACAAGAACAAAAACACGGCAAGAACGGAAACAAGGCAAGAACAAGGCTAGGAGTGAAGCGAGCGGAGCGCGGAGATGTTTGAATTGGAGAAGAAAAGATTGCTGCATATGCAACCTCTAGTAAGTGAGTAGCTCTTTGTTTGTAATCAGCAAACCACTACTAGCACGCCCCGAACATCGGTAGTTGCCTTGATACTAGCATGTGTTGAAGCACGAGATTTTCCTTTACCTGCATATAGTATGTACGGCTTTTGTCCGCTCGCTCGCCACTCCTGCATCGTACATTAGCTAGCGGGCTAGACTAGCAGAGGTTCGAGAACGGGCTTGGGTTCGCAGGCCCGGTGGGCTGAAATGTCGGGCGGAATGCGAATTGGCGCGTGGGCGCGTTGCCAAGAAGGCGCGAGTGGGTGGGTGCCTGTGCCTGGATTGGACGGGCGGGCGGCAGTGGCCAGTAACGGTACCCTATGGGATGCGCGTGGTCTGGACTGGATGAAACGTGTGGTACCGGTGGGTCACTCACGGTTAGTAGTGTATAGTGTATAGTCATAGTAGTAGCTGAGTAGCTACCAGCTACAATGCGGGGTCGGGTCGGCACTGGCACCGTCGGAGCAAAACAAAGAGACTGACTGCACCGAGTGACACACGATCAACACGCCAGACGCTTTCTTGTGGCCAGGTGAATGATGCGTGTGCGTGGCCACACAGGGCTGAAACCTCTTGCAAGCGCTCACCAAGCAGCAACCGCCAGTAGTAACACGCCAACCAACAATCTTCGCTACATACACCAAAGAAAATCCAGGCAGACGTTCTAGCTCTTCTGCAAAGCCTATGGCGTAATGGGCGGCCGTGTTGCCGGCCCTGCGCGCCCGTTCAGAGGCCGTTCCGGGAGCAGCGCCATCCGAAAGTTGCCATATTTGGGTGCGACGAGCGCTTCGTCGTGGGCGCCTGCCTCTCTCGATATAGCAGGCGCGCGCGGGGCGGGGATATTTTGGCGACTAGTACAGAGCCTCATCTGCCGCCCTCGGCTTGGCCCCCTCCACCGCGACTAGAATTTGACAGCGACTAGAAACTGTGCACAACAAACAAGCAATGTAATTTTGAATGATGATGGCGATGATGTAGTAGGTACCACGTTGAAATGCAACAAAAAAGGCTAGAATTCCAACCTCATGCAGGGATGCACTGGCCGGTGTGGACTCGGGGGGGCTGGTACATAGAAAGGAAAGCCAACGCGCAGGCAGGCTGGGCTTTCCAAGCAACAAAAGAGAGCCAGGCCGGCAGCTTGTTTGGCAGTTGTCGAGTGCGAGTCTCCGTTGGCTCCGAGCTTCGAGAAGGAAAGGAAGCAGCGACGGTGGATGGGCGGCTCTGATTGGCTGGCGGACCTGAGGCGGTGCAGCGGCTGTTGAGGGGACCCCCTGGTGGCGGTTTGATTGGGCAGGGCGCACGACCACGACGACGACAAGCCAAAAAAGCATCCTCTCTCGTCGATGCGATGCGATGCGATGTGATGCGTGGACATGACAGCAACAAGAGAAGTTGAAACACACAACTCAGTGTTTGCAATACGCATGAGCCAATGGCGCAGCCGTGAATGGGCGTGGCAGACGTCGCGCATGACAAGCTTTGGGGATGGCCCGCCGTGGACACGCTGTCATGCGACGGGCCTTGCCAGATGGCAGAAACACACTGATCGGCGGCCGGCCCTTGGCACACACACCTTAAGGCCGTATGCGTATGCCGTGGTTATGCCTTTTTGCATTTGCTTGCCTGTCTGTGAGCCTGCTGAGCCATGATGTGCCTAGTTACCTGTTCGGCCCAATTTGAAAATGCTAGACCCCTGCCCCTGCCCTGCGCCTGGCTTAGAGTATGCTATGGCAAGGGAAATGATGATGGCATGCCATGCCATGGGCATTGGCATAGTAGTCTACTATGTACTGCTGCGCCCAGCGTGATGTGTGTGATACGCTTCAAGCCGGCCGGGTGGCGACGAATGCTTTTTTTTTCTCCGCCCTCTCTCTCTGTCGTGGCGAGCGTCGCCAGTCTATCCCAGCTCATCATCGCTTTGCTTTCCCTACTTTACCTGCTTGGGCACCCGCAGTGCGTCACGACGGTACTTGTCGACAAGCGTGCTGCTACTGCGTGGTCGCATGCCATTCATCCACCACCGCCATTCCGGGTCCACTCTACACGACTCACCGCCTCAGTAAACGTCTCCCGGCCGGCCAACGTGACCCAAGCCAGCTGCCAACAGACGCCTCTAGTCTCGCCGGGGCTGCCCATAGCACCATCCACGCATACATATCGCCCTCTCGCTCGCCTGCCGGCCCAAAGCTTGACCTTTCTGTGGCCCGTCTCCCCCATCTCAGTTCTGCAGCGACCAGCAAATCCGTCGCCGCGCACCCACTCACTCAATCTCCAACACGCCCACACGCGCGCTGCTACACGCCCTTACACGCTTCTTGTGCAACTCTCTGCTCCTCGCTGCACAACCACCACACACCCCCCCAACACCTCTCAAACAATCTCACCCGCCTTCGAAACGCGACTCGCTGCACCCCTTGATTGGCTCTCGCCGCCCCTCGCCTACAGCGCCCTGCCCTGCCCGCAAACCATTGGCTTGCACTTGAAACACAGCTATTCCTGGGGTCCTGCGTCCTCACCACTCGCAATCTACCGCCCCCTCCCAAACGGGCCATACAGCCGCTGACAAGAGTCTGGCGTGGCGCGCTACGTAGCTGTTGCGCCGCCGTACCCGCTATCCATTGGCTGCCACTTGCAGCCGCCGAACCACCATCCCGTAGGATTGCTCGCTCAACTTAGCATCCCACAAGTACCCGCTTCTCAAGGGGGTCCATTCATAAGTATCACGCTGCTCGGCCGTCGATACTCGAACCCTCTCACACTGTCAGTGCAAGCCTTCACTTCTTCCGCCCTCTCTTTTCTTTTTATCCACCCCTCCCTCCCCCCTCTCTCTCCCCCTGCCATCCTAGCGGTGCAGGTCCCTTTTTTTCCACTCCGGCAGTGTTCCTTTGCCCAACACCACCCACCCATCCGACCTTCCATATTGGCAGAGCCATCCACCCTCACACACCCTCTCTTCAAACAACAAAAAAATCTTTGCCCTTCCGACTGGACTCGGATTCGTCTTTTCGCTCTAATAATTTTCTTGCCTCGTCACCACCAACACCAACCGCTTGCGACTTGGACACAACCTCGGACTCGCCGCTTACCATTATCCAGTCTTCATTCGCTTCAAGACTCTTAACCACAACAACAACCACACACACACACATCATCATCATCATGCCTTACTCACCAAATCTCGCCGCCGAGAACCAGGCTGCCCTGGACCACTTCATCCAGCTTCCAGTGTCAAGTGACATGATCTCATATCTCGCACAAAAGGCCACACAAGTCATCCGCTGCGAGCCTTCCATCAACAAGAACCTGCCACCCACACCACCAGCCTCGCCTCAGCACGTTGCCTCGCACTCCCGCGAGCCTGCCCTCCCATCTGTCGAAGAGTTCATCACCTCGATTGTCGAGAGGTCACATGTCCAGACTGCCACCCTCATGTCTTCGCTCATCTACCTCAGCCGGTTACGGTCCCGCCTCCCTCCTGTTGCCAAGGGCATGCGCTGCACTGTCCACCGCATCTTCCTCGCCTCGCTCATCCTTGCGGCTAAGAACCTTAACGACTCATCGCCCAAGAACAAGCACTGGGCCAGGTACAGCTCGGTCCGCGGCTACGACAACTTTGGCTTCTCCATCACCGAGGTCAACCTCATGGAGAAGCAGCTGCTCTTCCTGCTCGACTGGGACCTCCGCATCACCAATGACGACCTCTACTACCACCTTGAGCCCTTTCTTGCGCCCATTCGTGTGTGGCAATCACGCCAGGCCGAGAAGGCCCGTCTTGCCGAGAAGGAGAGGGAGCTTGCCCGTAAGCAGTACCAGCGCTCCACTGAGAGCCTTTCCCGCTCGGTCCACCCTTACGCATCAAACACGTCCATGTCTTCATACGCATCCCGTTCCCAAAGACATCGTATGCAATACATGCCGTCTGCCCGCGCCCCCTCGCGCACCCCATCACTATCTCCCCCTACACGGAGCTCTTCGGCCTCCGTCTCATCCACATCACCAGCCAGTTTCCATGACGAGCCGTCCGAAGCTGTAATGCACCGCTACGACGCGGACCAGGGCGCCAATGTTGTATATATCAATGGCCCGATCCCGTACGCCCAGCCCAAGCAGCAGCACGCACTCCCGCTATACGAGCACCAGCCCTCGAAAAAGGCCAAGACGTCAGCGGGCGGCATCTTTAGCAGGATGTTTGGCCAGACCGGCGGATATGCCGGTCGCCAAACTGGCTATTAATTTCATTCGCTCACCTTTGATCTACTACTGTCGCTTATCAAAACAACCTCAATTCTTTCTTTTTCTTTTTGTTCAAAGATGACACGATCTGATGAAGAATGCTCACTGGATGGGACACCGAATTCTTCCCCAAACCGTCACACAAGCTTTTTTTCCTCTTCTATTGCATGGAAACGGCGTTTGAAAAGGCGTTGATTTTTCTTGAGGGTATTTGCATAGCAGCAGCAGAAAGCAGAAAGTGCACGCAGCGGCACGCACACACACAGAAGCATTGAATCGGCGTTTGGGAAACTAGCATCATCATCATCGTATCATCGATTTGTTCTTTTTTTGATTGTTTCGCCCGTGTTGGCGCGTGGCCGACCTATCCATGGTCAGTTTAGCTGGTTTAGTTTAGTTTTTTTTAAAACATATATATTAACTATGGAAAGCTTGACTCTCGCTCACTCTCACTATGACTTCCCCCCTGCTTCTCTATTCGTTTCTTCTTCCGTCGTGCATGCTTGGCAAAGTGAGTGAGTGGGTCCTCCCAAAGGAAAAAACAATACTTGAAAAAGGAAAGAAGCCGCGAGCGAGTAATGGAAGCGCGATATTGAAAAATGTCATTCCATTTCCATCTCGACTCGTGTCGACTCTTGAAGTTATTCCTTTTTCTGGCATTGACACTCGTTTTTTCTTTTGCTTTTAACTAACTAACTAGCAATGATGCACACATTTCCGGTGTCTTTGGTCTGTCTCCCACCTTCCTCGGATCCCTTTAACTACATGTGTACTATCTGTCATCTATATCGTGGCTGTGCAGGTACAAGGCGGACGCTAGTCCCAAACTCAGACTATTAAATCTATATTGCGGAAAGAGAAAATGAGAGTGCAGTGCAGATGTGGATGTGGATGTGGATTAATACGGGTGTGGTTCCCGAAGTGAGACTATGGTGTATCCGCATCTGCATCATCGGTGCGCATGGCAGCGAGTAGATGGGCATGGTTGGAGAGGACTACAGTACAGTGGTTTAATCTAAATCTCGGATACCTTGAGATAGATTACTTTGCTTACTTTGCATTTGCATCTGCATTGCATGAATCCGCACCGCTTGCAGAAAAGGACAGAGAGACAGAGACAGAGGTGCGCACATGTTCATGAGGTCTGACCTGTTTGCGCCCTTGTCCGTTGTCCGCCGTCCGCCGCGGGAAGGATGCAAAATGAGATGACGGGAGCAAGGGCCCAAGGGGCGCTAGTAATGCTAATGCTAGGTCCCCTCCTCATCACGGCTTGTATGCATGCAAATGGAAATGCAAATGGGCCAAGTTGTTGAAGGATTGCGTCAAGGAATGGGAGGAATTAGCGCGAACAGGTGATTTGTGATGCATTAGTCTTAGTCTTAGTTAGCAAAGTCAAAGTGTGTGTCTGTGGTGTGTCGGAGGATTTATTGAACATGGCATGACTCTGTGACATTTCCGCTTTCTCTCTTTCCCTTTCTCTTCCGCTCAATCCTCCTGATGCCCATTTGGGCACCACGATTTTCGCGGCATGCGACTGTGCTGTGCTGTGATGGACATGAATGTAGATCAGCTGACTCCTTATCGGCACATCACTATATACACACACACACACACACACACACACACACACAACAATGACGACGAACAAGAAAGAAGGAAAGATAGTGGATAGATAAATTAGCTATGACGCACATTGATCATCGGAGCACACAGAGAGTCGGGCATGCGTCATGGTCAATCATGGTCAGGGTCCTAGCCACACGACTCGGAATCACGGTCCTTCTCGTATATATTTTTCTTTTCGGGTCTTCATCTCCCCTCCCTCTATTGGGGGGCTGTGTTTGACGCACGAAGCTTTTCAACATATGTCATATGTTCATATGTTCATATGGTCCACATGTCATGTTGAACCCGGCACATACGGCAGTTGGGCTGTTACGTCCAGACCCAAACGAATGTTTTGGCGTCCCTGGTGCGGGTGTTTGAGCAAAAGGGCTTACTTACATGGATTATTACTCTAGCTTGTCGATCATGAACTATGACGCTTCTGGTTTTCGGGCACGATTAACTTATGATTGTGCAAGAAGATGCGCACATACATAGACGCGGTACGGCACGATACGATATGATGCGCATTGTACACGATAATGATAATGATAATGATGATGATGAATATGGATATTTCCCGCGGTAAGCACGGCTGATGATTTACACGTCCGTCTCTATCTTACTTACCGGCGGGCCCTTGGCACGGCTCCCGCCCATAAATCCAACAAACGATCCTGTTCAAATTTCCGTGTGGGGGGCGAGCGACAAAATGGTGTTGCATACAAGGCATCACCATCCTCATCTTGATTCTCCCACCGGATCAAATAAGCCCCCCTACCAATCTGACCGTGTATCCGTAATCGTATGTACCCAAGACTGAGGCGCGCGCGACTGTAGATCAAACGTCTTTTGCCCCAAGACACTCAAGTTTTTCCTTTCCTCCTGTCAAGCACGCGCACGCGCACGCACGCACCTTTGCGACAACGGTGTTACTAGTTAACTAACTAGCTATCCGCTTCAACGGCGCCCGCCATCATGGGACAAGAAAAAAAAACGGCCGCAAGTACGGGCTCGGTGGGGGGTGGGACAAGATGGCAAAGAAGCTTAGCAGCAAACGATGCGTGTTTCAGATATCCAACATTGGGGGCTCCGCTGCTGAGCGGTACTAACTAGTGTCGGAGTGACTGGGGGGGAGCCACCGGCGATTGGTGGAATTGCGGTTTAGTGGAGCTGCTGGGCTGGGTCACACAAGGGTTATTGATTGGCATTATTGGCCCGAGAAAAGTAGATTGCTTAGGTTGCGGAATCCGAGGCCAAATGGCGACGTGATGCGCCGATGGATGGATGGATGGATGGATGGATGGATAGATGGGCAAGGGGAGACGGACGTTGTTTCATGGTTTCACAAGGTGGAGTTTTGCCGGTGTGAGATGGTGCTGGGTTTTGCTGTGGACAGGGGGATGAGGAACGATAGTATGGATGCTTGTGCCGTTAAGCCTTGGGCTGTTCTGTTGCGTGTGCACGGACAGGATACGAGGGCAAAAGTGGTAGTGTCGTGATCTTCGGCCTTGTACTGCAAGTAGAGAAACAAAGATATATACTTTTATCACGTGTAAGCGGTATACGAATGGGATTACAACGTCGCCATGTCAGACGTTTGTTCTGCAACACCTTGGCATATATCTGCGCAACTAAGACCGGTGAACTTCCCGTCAAAAAGAAGAAAAACCCTGATGAACCTTATTTCCTTGAACCAGGTACGTGGTAAGGTTTGCATCTAGACGCCGTCGCGCTGTCAAGTGTACCAGAATACAGTTTACGTGAGAAACGTACAGTGTGTCGATTCGATAGGACGAGAGTGATGCCAGGAATTTGCGGTGAAGGCTGAGCTGTGGGATACGACGCCTAGATTGCGTAATGCCATCTGGTCTGACAGCAGCAATGAATGTGCTTGATGCGCCCAGGCTAGTGTAATGTCTTGGGAGTGACATGTGAGAGTTGTTGCAGCACGTGAGTAAGTAACCCGTGAGGGTCATGTGATGAGCGGACCAAAGCCCGTATTTCCGATGGCTAGATTACTCCATGTTACAAGAACGCAGCCACATGATATGATTGGTGCGTCGTCGAACATCAACTTGGAAGTTCGGATAGCCTTTGCGACTCCAAGACGCATGTACGATCGAAAACAGGAACCCAGCGAGCCTATGCTGGGCTATCGACTTTGCCCATACACCACTCATGTTTCCACCATGCATCTAGACCAAAAGCTTACAAAGCTAGACTTGTGGAAAGGTTGTATTGATTCTACTCTAAACTATGTACACTGCATGTAGATGCCATCACTAGCCACCATGACCTCAAAACCATTCGTACTCACAACCTCAACACCGCATTCCTTCTTAGTTATGGTGCTCACTGTCCAGCGACAGCCTGAATCTCTCTCAACAGCTTGGCAAGAAGGTCAGGCAAGCTCTGCAGACCATCGCAGTCGATGAGATTTTCCAGATGCATGGAGATATCCTTGATGCAAGTCTCTTGTTGGCTTGTCCCGGACGAACAATGTTGTGGATCCTCGGTGATGAACTTTTCATATTTCAGACCGAAATGTTCGAGGGCTCGTCGAGTAAAGGACGCAAGCTTAACACAGGAAATGCCGGGAATAAGGGGTGCGCAAAAGCAGGATAGACAGACTCGGTGGTGGGAAGAGCGTTGAGACAAATCTTGAATGTCTTCACGGGTCCCCATGGTGTCAGCGCAGAAGCACTCAGACCACTCGTCCGCACACTCACACTCGGCACCGTAGCGCTCTCCAAAAGCCTGCGTGGAGTTGATCACACCTGGATAGACTGTTCGGAGTTCTTTGGCAATCTCTCCACATGGAAAGCCCATTAAAAGTGACTCGTACCGGGGCTCGCATATGTGAGGATATATGGTGCGAGCATAGGCCTTCATGGTTTCCTCATCGCATTCCGTGACGCCCGGGTGGTACTTCTGGACAACCTGACATAGTGAGGGATGCCGTTCGCGGTGATTCATGGAAGAAGCCAGGGCCGTTCGTGGTTTGGGTGATGTGCGTCTTGTTGGGTAGACTACCCTGGCTTGGCATCGGTTGAAAGCCGGTACCTGGTCATGGACTGGAGGAGTGTCGTTGACATGTGGCTCATGCACCGGTGGCTCGTCGTGGGTCTGGTCGTGAGGCTCTCCAACATGTGGATGATCGACATATGGGATGCCGCTGTGTGGTGCACCACTCGGCTGCCCTTCCAAGTGGTGTTCGTCATCGTTCTGCGCATCAGTGTTTGTCTCATGACCAGACGAATCATTGCCAGATGGTTTGTAGCTGGATGATGTATAGCTGGGTAAAGTGTGATTGGACGTGTGGTTGGAGGTGTGACTGGATGGCGTGGAATTGGATGGTGTGTAGTGAGATGGCTTGTAGCTGGACGACGGGTAGCTAGTCAGCTCATGGCTAGCTGGCTCATGGCTAGCTGGCTCATGGCTGGACGGTTCTTCGACATACGGTTTGTCAGCGCCCGGCTTGTTTGGCTCGCTCAAGTGTGGCTCATCGGCATCGGGCTGGTCATATGGCGTGCCGTATGGTGTGACATGTATATCGTGTGGTTCGTCATTGGCGTCGGTAAAAGACCCGTCGTTGACTACAGGCATTTCGCGTCGCGAACAGTCATATGGGTTGGGGCTGCATCGCGCAAGGACCATGGATTGGGGCTGCGACTGCTGGTTCGATTCACCGGCATCGTCGTCAGTGGTTACCTGTGAGGATCTGCGATAGGCAGGCTTTTCAGGTTCATAGCAGGCCCGTATCTGCTCGATTGATGCATAGTCCTTGGCAGGCATGGTCCGAGTCGTGCCGCAAAGGACCAATTCAACATCATCTGTCGCATCGCACTCGTGTGGGTCCACCTCAGCGGAGTTGTATCGAGAAAGACAAGTATGAAAGGAGACCTGGTTGTATGGAATCCCTCCTCGGACCAGGGACAAATCAACCCAAATCTTGGACTTGTCATGCTTATCGATCGAGTAGGCAAAGTCAATCTCGTCAGCCAGCTTAAGCAGCCCGTCTGCTTGAGCAGAGATCTTGATGGAGATACCAGGGGCATCGGGTGTTCCGAAGCGCCAGGGCTCCTGGTACTGACCGCCGGGCTTGATGGGGATGTTTTCAGTGTGGCTAGTCTCGGTGACTGGGTGGGACCAAATCCAGACGTTGTACTGGCATTCGTTGGTGATGATCGCTCGTGCCCAGGTCAAAGCGACCAGGAGCGCCGCCGTGAGGAAGTGACTGAGCATGATGAGGAATTGCGGACAATGCTGATGAAAAAGTTCTCGGAATCTGGACTATCAGAAGTGAAAAAGTTGACGGAGAAAAGACGAGAGTGCAAGGAGAAAGCAACGCTTTTGAGGTCATGGGTCAAAATGTCATGAGGGAGGCAGCTTCACAGAAACCCTCTTTCCCAGTGTATGGAGGAAGTTGCGGCTACCACGCAATCATCGTAGCCATGCAGCTGCGCCGATGGCAAGGAAAGGACATATGGTAGCCTGGTATCTTTTTGCAAGCCAACTGTTCTCAAGGCATTTATTCCAGATCAATTCGTATCGTCAGCTGCATCTAAAGGGCTGGATTTCGACCGGATAAACATGTTCGTTAGATCACCTGATCCTTGTATTACTGGTAAGAATTAGCACAGATGACGAAAAGCATTGCTGCACTGTTTGAGTATCCAGCCTGCGTGCACGCCAATTGAGCGTTGCCATCGATGAATCGTCATTGTGAAGGCGCGCAGAGTAGTCGAATGACGTGGAACCTAGTGAAGGAATTAACAGCATTCGCCGAGCCGCTTCAAGAAAGCGTGCACTGGGATAGTAGTTGCTATAGCAGTGTGGTGGAAGAGGAAGAAGGAAGTCTGGTCGTCGAGGCAGGCGCTGACTAAGGACAGCTTGGCGCTCAGAGGCTAGCGGCCTCACGAGTTGAAGTGGGCAGCACCTGAGGCGGGCATGAAACACTGCAACCCTCAGCATCGCCGACAGCAGAATAAGAACACCATGGCCTCGCATACAGGGCTCGCAATTCCTTTTCCCCAGCCTACCTTACTTCTTCTTCCCCGTTGATTTTTGCTGCCGCAAGTCCGGTACAGCCCGATACTAGTCTAAGCCCCGAATACGCGCCGTTACGCGCCCCACCATCCGCCATGCACGAGCAAGTCTCCTGTATTGACATGCCCGCAATGTCTGCGATAAAGCAAGTTCCCGTCCAGCTGCCCAAGAGCTTTGATCGCCCCGACCAGCCCTGGTATCGCTACCTTACACTGGATCTGATATGGAATGTCCTCGGATACACGGTATTCCACCCATTCGTGGCATGGGTTGTCGTCCTATGTCTTCGCGCGCAGTACACGGCCTACGGGGCCCTCGAGATGCGCATCGCTTTCGCCTGGGCTTTTCTCATGACAGTTAACGGCATCCTGGGCCTCATCAACGATCGCGTCGCTTTCGGACGACCACGAGAGGTGGATTTGGCTGAAGAGGTCATTGTCGTGACCGGCGGCGTCCAGGGACTGGGCGCACTCATTGCAGAGACATACGGCATGCGCAATGCGAATATTGCAGTTCTCGACACGAAGAAGATGGACGACGACGTTTCGGAGAACACGGGCGTCATGTACTATGAGTGTGATGTCAGCGACGCGAAGCAGGTGGAAGCGGCGGCGGCCCGGATCGTCGAAGACGTAAGTGGTGTTCCTGCATGGGATTTGCGTCGGATACTAACAGCCGTAGCTTGGAGCTCCCACCATTCTCATCAACAATGCGGGGATTATGCAGCCCAAGTCGATCCTTGAGTCGACTGCTGAGGACGTCCAAAGGTACGACTATACATTTACGCTCCCAGGCTTTTTCTGACAAGCAAATAGGATCTTCCAAGTCAACACGTTTGCGCAATTCAACACCATTCGCACATTTGTACCCCACATGCTGAAAGAAGGCCGGGGTACCATTGTCACAGTTTCCTCCGTCCTCGGACATCTCGGTGCAGCCAACCTATCCGCATACACGGCATCCAAAGCTGCGCTTCTGGCGCTCCACCAGTCGCTGCGTGCTGAGCTTGACCAGAATCCTGATGCCAAGGAAATCAAGACTATTCTCGTGACGCCTGGTCAGATGGGTACACAGATGTTTGCAGGCCTCCAAACTCCAAGCAACTTTCTCGCACCCGTAGTCACGCCTGCTGAGATTGGCAAAGCAATCATCACCATGATTGAAAAGGGCGAGAGCGGCGAGATTGCTCTACCGCTCTACTCTAGATACATTCAGGTTCTCGGAGTGCTACCTGTTGGAATGCAACGCCTTGTGAGAAGATGGAGTGGACTGGACAAAGCAGTAGGCCGCATGCGAGAGACTAGGCAAGAGACTAACGAGAAGAAGTAGCTACGCTACTACTTAGTAATGATGTAGAATGACTGTACAATATTAGAGTAGGCCTGTGGCTGAAATACCAAGACGCAAATCTAGTGCCACACATGGCAGTATCACGCAACTTTCTCTCAACATTCCGCCTAATTACAATGCGTACAGGCAGATTCTCGTGTAGTGTCGTGAATAAGGCTTTCAATAGTAAACCAAGGCGACTTGGCAGTACCACATCAGGGGTATTCTCGTGAATTGTTAGCACTAATATTAGCTAAGGTCCTACTTTATCTTCAACTAACCCCTATAAGCACCACTCTCCTGTATGTCTCCATTCCACCGGTAACGAGTAAGCCGGACAATTATATTAGGCCGCTTATGTTCGTTATCCAGCCCTATAGCTATGCATTTCGGTCCCGCTTGCCAAAAACATATAAAAGACTTTCCCCTTCCCTGCTGACACGAGAATTTTCTACATTCCCTCATCTACTTTTCTTCTTCTTTCAAGCCAACAACCATGAAGATCGCTGCCATCCTCACCACAATCGCCCTCTTCGCAACCTCCGTCGCGGCTGGCAGAGCCTGTGCACCTTGCTTCGAGCCTGGACCGAGTTCCATTACGGCCAGAGGTTCAGCTCGAGGCAGCTTGTCGACTTGCTCGATAACCTGTAGTGCTGCGGACGCAGATTCCAACACAAGAAAGTGCTGCGTAAGTTCTTCCTTAAAATGGTGGTTAGTTTTATAATACTGATTTTGCGTAGCGTAATGCTTGTTAAGTGACGGCTGTGGATACTTTGGTATAGACTGCGATCAAGTTGGATGTTGGATATGTCTGAAAGGGGTGTTTTAAGAAAGACTGTTAATGGATAGTCATCGTTTTACAGACTTGGACTTGGAATCAGTCTCGTTGTAGAACAATATCAGGTATCAGATATAACTAAATCAACTTCTGCAAAGGTATCTTCGCTTGATTCCATCCATTCCTCGCATAAAATCCGATAGAGCAATGTCAAAAATTGAACCTCTTGAAATGGATTGTTTGCATAGTGGTACAAGACAATGGAACCTAAGTGATAGAAACTTCAGGTTACATTCGAACAACTGCCGCGTATTATGTACATAAGCTCTCGTTCAATCGCTAGAACAGAATGGGGTTCCTTGGTTGTTTAATATCTGCATATAGGCTTCTGTGGAAACATATCTTCTCCTATATACACTGTGTTTGTCTAATAAAGAAATTCCCACCCTACCCTAATCAAAGCTTCGTAATAGTCGGCCGAGCTAAAACTCTTTGAATAAGAGAACTCCATACAACGACTTTGCATAGAATCTTAACCTGGACCCTAAACTCTTAATTTGGGCTGCATGAAGAATCCCCGGCGCCATTTTGGCGGCAACAGGCATTGAAGTTGTCTCCGTTGATTGTTTTGCCAGGATTTACGCACTTCGGCATGTTAGCGAGTAACTACACCAATACACTACTCCATAACCTTACATAAAAACGTCCCGGAAATGGGACTCCAGACGTCGCTTAGGTAAAGTTAGCCTTGCTACAGTGAACCTCTCTGTGATAGTTGATATTACATACCCAGACTAACTACTCCAAACGTGCAACAAGTTTGCGTGGCGAAATCAACAAAGGTAGGCGAACCACTATTAGTCTGACAGCCACACATCGTATGGAAAGCTCCAAAGGCAGTCCTGTTCCAGTTAGAGACTAAGGCAGATATTTTTAGGACTGGATGGCGTACGAAGAAAGAGCAAGAAGAATCGTAGCGGTCTTCATGGTGATGAATTGGTAGGATAGAATTGGTAAGTAAGTGTGAGGAGTAGAAGCTGGTGGATATGCAATGTTGTGCTCCAATGTTCCTTGAAGCAAGCAGTATTTATATCCAATATTCAAATACTACCAAGTGTTGCTTTACAACAATGATACGATCTATTTCGCCTTGGAAACATAAGCGCTAGTTTTTCTTGCTTCATTCTTCGTAAAGAAAATTCTCATTAACATCAAGGGCTAACAAACCAAGCCCAAATCGATGCCTTCCAGTCGTATGGGCTCCATGATTTCACTAGTACCAGCCAGGACCGGTGCGTCTAGAGAGGCCGAGTGCGCATAGATTCATTGTTGAAAGAGACTGAATACGAAGAGCCCACTAAGTTCCTTGCTCGTGACCCGGGCAAGTCCAGGAGTTTATGATGAAGTTTACATGTCGATGCCCAATCCAGCCAAACATACTCGTGTTAACAGAGTACCGTCTGGAGCAGAGGCCATCATCACACCATCGTGGCATTTTCACAATTCTCAAATTCTGGTTGCGTATATCGGAGGCCTAGAATCTGTGCCAATTTGTTTCTACTAGAGTAGAGATAGGCTCTTGAGAGCTGATTGTTCGTATAACTAAACGTGAAACGCTGGTGCACTTGACTATTCAGGAATTAGCTCTTGAGAGCTGGTTTACAACATCAACTTCACTAACCACTAGTAGGTTATTTTTAGCTAATTTACGCCAACTACACGTCCTTTTATTTGTCCACCGCAAGATTGGTGAAGCACGGTCATAGTTTCATTCACCGACAAACTAGTTTTGTCCAGATCTTTTAGCACGCGTAGTCCTTTAAGCTCGTGCGCCCTCGCGAGGTGGATCTTTAATCTATAAACATTGATGATCGTGAGTCTGCACTCGTTGTCTGTGCACTGGAAGATATATAAAGGCTCTATAAAAACCTGCTGTTCATGCGTTCAAGAAATGTAAGCGGCTGATGCCGGTCAGATGATAAGCTCATCGTCATCATTTTATTCATCGCAAGCTACCTCTATAACCACACTATAAGAATCTAAAGCTAGTTGATTTCATTTTGTTGTCAAGTCTGACAAGTAATCAGAAAAGGTTCATCCATGAGTTAAATTGACATCAGCTTACGAGAGCGCAGCATCCACCCTAACGTACATGCACCTCACTCTCCATGATGCTAACCTTACTCCTACGACTGAAACCACGTTGTGTTCCTTACCGGGAAGCCTTCCCACGATGTTGCGTAGGTAGCAACGGCAGCTGCAATGCCCTTTGCATGAAGCTCAAAAGTATCCATGTTCAGGTTGCTAACCCTGTCGCACTCCTTATGGTAACAAGGGTCGTAAGGTTGGCCAGCCTGGCCACCAAACATGTCGGCTTCTGCTGCAGTCTTGATCTTTTCTGCGCCTGTAAAGGTACCACCAATTGCAATGCCGGCTTCTCCAAAAACCTGATAATCACCTCTGCCGTCGAACGGTGCTGCTGTAAAGTTCTCCCCTGCGCCTTTGAAATAGTCTTGGAAGAATTTTTGGAATTCAGCAGAACCCACAGGACCTTTGTTATTGAATGCTTTACCGTCTCCGTCGTAAACGCCATTGACATGGTTAGGTGAGGCAATCTTACAAAACGTTAGCACTAACTTTTTTTCGCCAGCATCTCAACGTACCATGTCAAAGTTTAAATAACCGCGGATCTTGGCGGCTTCAGATGAAGACAGGTTGAAGACAAAATGGACCGAACCCTGACGGTCGTATTCTTCCACAGACCAGAACGCAAATGTAACAGCATTTTTGATGTCGTACTTTGAAAGCGCCTTCGCAACCTCAAGCAATGCGATGACTCCACTTGCATTGTCGTTGATACCTGGGGTGGTAGCGACAGTATCCGTATGAGCTCCTATTAGAAGCCTATTCTTTTGGTCGCCGGACTTGGTCGTAGCGAGTAAGTTAGAAGTCGTGATATTCCGGATATCTATTCCGAACAAAATTATGTGCGTAAGCGCCACATTTCATCATACTGCGACAGCATCAGGGGATGGCGTACCTGTGTCGATATCCAAACTGGCAATTACTCTTTCGCCGCGTTTGAGAGCCGCTACTACGGGCGTAGACACATTTCGAATGACGTTGAGAGTGGGGACGTATGGCCCTTCAGGCCGGGGAGGGGCGAGGAGAGTTCCGTCTGGAATTGGGGCGCTGTCATCGATGTTGTATAGGATAAGCCCAACAGCTCCTGCGGAGCCAGCGAAAGCAGACTTGAGACCGAAGTCGCATGTTCCGCGAGAGATTATGGCAATCTTTCCAGCCAGATCTGCTGGATAGTCTGTCTATTGCTATGAATCAGCCCAAGCCGAAAACTTCACTCAGGCAGTTTCAGAGACATACTTTGTTACATCCACCCTCGACAATCATCAAGGGTGCTGTCGCTTTTCCACTAGGGGAGTATTCGAAAAGCGAATACGATGATTCTGGGACTGCAGTACCGTTGATAGTAAGGTCGTTGATGGTCCCACTGAAATAGACTAGGGCGTCAAATGTTTGGAGCGAAACGTCGTAATAGTCCACGGACTCAAGGCTGTCCTTCAACCACGCAACTGTACCTTCATACCCAGGAGTATTCACCTGTCGATTCTTGTCGTTTGACTCATCGGCGAAGGTTTGCAGCTTTTCACAGCCTGCCAACAAATTTTCACGCATAATGTCGGCCTTGAGAAGCGTCTGGTTAATTGTCAGCGAATCCGTGTTCTGGTGGCAACAAAGGGTTGCGGCTCGCAAATCTTACAGGGTTCACCGCGGGCTTGTCTGCAGCTACACTAGCAGCAAGCACACCAAGTATCAGTGAGTACCTCATTTTGTCGATTTGCAAGAACGACGGTAAAAAAATGTTAGATTGAAGGAACAATTCAACAGCGGATAGACATGAGGCTTCACCGCGCTTTTATTGATCATGATGTATACATGGCTCATTATCAGAACCCCCTGTACGGGCTGGGCGGAGCGGCAAAAATTGTGTCTTACATGCTTATATTTCCCGTTCATATTGCGGAAGCGGAAGCCACCTCTAATCTAGCACCAAAATCACCCCATTTTCCTTAAAGTTACAGACACCACGATAAGCCCATACTTCCCCGCATGCATATCGAGGGCTCATCGATCTCTCCAGTCTTAAGGATTCTCTGGCTCGAGATATAGAGTGAAAGCCCCTTTTGGTAACTAGCGGCTTCATCACGGTGGTATTGGCTAGTACCGGCCGTGGTTTCGGTGCTTACTTATATTCACCGAGTTTGGTTTAGTGGCAATACTATAGATTAATAGTATGAGAACCAGGGGCGAAGACACGCTGGAGCCAGACGCAACCATGTCTTTATGTAAAAGTATGACAATGAAGAGTAGTATACATTTGTTGACGATGTTGTTGTGAGCATGCTGTAAGGCCAAGTATACCTATGCCAAGGCGCCGCTCACGGGTACCTCAAATAATGTCAGGCTCAGAGCAGCATCTATTAAACATTGATCGCATGTTTGGGAGAAGTATTAGTAAAACAAGCAAGGCAAATAGTGTGGAAGTCACAATAGCTACCGACGTGGGTTTTCTAATAAGTTGAGCGGATTTAAGGCGGATCATCGCCGTCAAGAGGTCCGATGGTGTGAATACCCGAGGCGTATTTTGCATTGCTCGTGTTAACTTTTACATCATGCAACAATAAATTTTGTGCTTTCTTTGATATAAACAACCACGTCTTGTGCTTGCTACTTAGGAAACAGGCAAAATCCCCAACACGATAATCTTTCAGCATTCTCGAAATGGGAACTCTTGTACGCCAACCTAAAGGCTTCCTTCACTATGACACACCTGAAGATTCACATTAAAAAGTTAGAAAAGATATCGTACGTTGATCTGAATTGGGTTCTCAAGAGACAGAAACATCTAGATGTTTCAATATGCTAACGACATGCTGATCCCAGAAAGACCACACTATAGCACCCTGGAGGCCAAGATATAAATTCCAATGTATCATGTAGGTACCGTGAATAGTATCTCGCCAGCCATAGATTGCTAAAATGGGATGCTCGAGTGTTGTTTTTAGGTATAGTCGAATGCAATTAGAGTGGCGCGGAGTTAACGTCTGGGCTGTGGAGCTGTGGAGAACATCGGGTAATGCGCTCCACCACGCGTTCATACCCTGTATAGTATGCTGCTAACGCCCCGAAATCTCTCAGCTTGAATTATAACTTTGCAGTGCCAACTCTGTTACACGATTCGTGAAAACACTTTGTCATCATTTTTTCTAGAAATCCATCTTAAACAACACTCATTCTGAAACCATTCTTTCGCAGGGAAATCAATGGCGAGAAGCAAACCGTACAGGTGGATAGACAATGAAATTGCGACACTGGATCCCCTTGTCGACTATGCCACGATATGGAAGCTCGGACACAGCTATCGCACGAACGAATTCCTCATGAGCCTCCTATATACCAATTCACTCCCAATATTGTTCTCGGCGTTTAAGAGCAGCCGTGCAGTGCTCCGAGGTGGAAAGGGAAAAGTGTACACCAAGCCTATTAAACGAATGGACGACAGCAACCGGGCTGTGTTGACTTGGTGGGATAACGGCCCCGACTCCGTCATTACCAAACGTATTGCAAATGCAGTCAACAAGATGCATGTCCATTACGAGAAGATGTATCCCGGAGATTTCAGAAATAACGAGGACTTCATTTTTGTCCTATGTTACTTTGCTGCAGGATTGCACTTGGTTCGGGTACGCGTAGGACTTGCAGGCTACAACGAAAAGATGAAGGTTGCTGCATGGAAGTTTTGGAATGAAATGGCTGGAATCTTCTTGCTGGGAGGCGATGGTGACGGTTTGATCAACTTCCCTGCCGATTTCGATGCTATTCTCGCCTTCATAGCGGAAATCGAAAATCGTGGTTGGACGCACAATGAGCATGGCCCAGATCTGGTGGAGCGTGCCATTGTTCCGTTTGTGCAACGCTATTTCCCGAAGCCATTGTACGGAGTGGGCCGCGCGCTGGTTCTAGGGCTAGCTCCCGATTCGCGGTTGCAAGCTCTGCGTGTCCAGCCTGCAACTCGCTTCCAAAAGTGGTTTGCTCGTCAGTTTGTAAAGCTTGGAATATTCTTAAGCGAAAGAATACTTCCTGACCCGGAGCTTACGCTTCTTGAACGATATGAGCTGCAGTCGACAAAGCCTGCAAGGCTTTCCTATACGTTCTATTCTTTCTTTTTCTTTGTTGCAACTTTTTTAGTTACATACTACTTCACTTGATAATTGCAAAAATGATTTTTAATAAGGTATTGTAAATTAGGACTCATCAAGCATTCTTGAGTAGTTATCTTCTTCAGCAATCTTGCTGGCTGTTGATATTATAAAGGATCTACAACTTGAGTTGCAGTGAAAGCATATTCTAGCTTTAGATAAAAATGAATAGCCAACTCAAAGAAATTCTAGCATGTGATCGCTGGCTCTTGAGTTTTTAAATAGGTGAACGAGCGTCGCTCTAGGGAAAATATATACACGGTAACAGCCTCATTGAATATCCTAGAGGAATGAAGTTATATATGAATTATATATCTCAACTTACTTCTCAACCAGACTCCGCTCATTTAAGGAAGCTTTGATGCCTCAGTTTAATAATGCATTCGCACTCAGATGCCTTGTTGAAGAATCCTTCGCGAATAACTGTCGGCTTCTTGTTCACTCTTTCCACATCAAACAGCTTGAACAAAATTGCTACAGCTTTGAGTACCTCCATCCAAGCGAAGCTGTCCACGAATTAGATGCAATTCTGCTTCTTATTGGAGCTTGCACTTACTTTCTTCCAATGCACGCTCGCGGGCCGGTAGAGAATGGGAGGAAATATGCCAATACTTCCTTGAGGTCACCAGTCATCCATCTCTCCGGGCGAAATTCTTCTGGAGCCTCAAAAACTCTCTTGTCGTTGAGCAGACCACAAGTCGGAACGCTCACAACTGTCTGATCGGCATATGTTAGCTCGAGAGAGCGTTGTCTAGTGATCACACTTACACCTGCTGGGAAGTAAACCCCTGCAATAGTCTTTCCACCCTCAGGTACAACCCTCTCGAGTCCCGTCGCGCTGGTTGGGCGGATCCGCATGACCTCACGGAGGGTGGCAACCAGTAGTGGAAGGCCTTGGACGGCTTTGTCAGAAGGCACCCAGTCATCATCCGGCATCCCCGGAAACGCGTCATCCAATTCAGCCTGTAGCCTCTTTTGAATACCAGAGTCTCGTGACACGATATCTATAAAGTTTGTTATCGTGCTGCTGGTTGTGTCGCTACCTCCAACAATAAAGCTGATGGACTCAGCAATGATTTCCTGCTCCTCAATTGCTCCATTATCATCTTTGGCCTGGAAAAGATATGACAAAAGATCCTTTTCGGGATTGTCGTGGTCTTTTCGCCGTTTGTACGCTGCCCGGCCAATGCTTTCCAGGTTAGCCCTTGCGCGTAGACCAGCACTCCAGAAAGAATCGAGATAGTTGTACTTCATCCAAGGACGAATGTACGATGGAAGTGAGCCTAGGGCATTGAGGACCTCTCCGCGTCTATCAATCGTGGCAATGAGATTGTATGGGTCCTCTCCTTTCTCAATAAACCCAAAGGACGAGCCAAAGGCAAAGCGACCTATGACATCAAAGGCAAGGTAGTTGGCTGGAGAACTGTTAGTATGCGTAATCCGAAATTGAAAATCTTGCCTTCGTACTCCAGGTGGCAAAGTCAATCACCGCACTGCCTCCATTCACCATTGTCAAGAGCCTCTTTTTCCATGCTAGCAACTCAGCGTCCATGTATGGTTCAAAATCTGAAAGCGCTCTAGCAGAGAATGCGGCGTTCATGTACTTTCGTTTCCGTTGATGTTCATTTACGTCTCTGACGTTGAAAACTACTGGTGTAACTTGGAGGAATGCGTCGTAGAAATCACTCTTCACAAAACCAGATTTATGACCGTAGATAGTGTTGACAGCTTCAGGGTTGTTGATTGAAACATGGTTGGGTGCAATACGGATAAAGTCGCCATGGATTTTGTGTTGTTCCATGACAGCGGCTGATCGTCGTGTTTTCCGACATTGTCTCGCTAGCCATATCGCTGAAAGCTTGGCCAAGAAAGGACCAGGAATGTGACGAAGCGGTGAGAAGACATGCGCCGTTATTATTTTGGCAGTCTGAAAGAAAGGGTTCAGTCATTGCGTGTCAGGTGCATTCTCTGAAGACTTACGACAAGAATGAGGATGGCAGCAACAACTTGTGTTCCTGTAGTCCAATAAATAGGGTTTGCCCAGACGACGAAGTTGTTCTCAACCGAGTGCATTGCGTCTCAAGTTGTTGGTAAAAGCCCAAATTGAAAGAAAGACAACAATCTGGCGCTGTGCTCGTGCCTGCAGTATCACAGACGTCGATAATTTCTGCGCATCCGTTTTTGGTGTCTTGTCAATTCGATCAGATGTCAATAAGGGTTGGACAAAGAAGTCGTTTAACAGACGTGATTTTGTCGCTTATTTACGGCATCTCGTTACGGATATCACAATTCTGGAGTTGGAAGGTTTCCCTATGAATTGCGCGTGTGGGGCGGAAACTTCACAACCGCGCAACCGGGGAGTTAGGAATGGAGCCGGAGGCAGAGGTCGTGCTCCACAATATTGCATGACTCCAAGCACTAATGAGAATAGACCCGGAAATTAAACATTTTGCGACATGCACTATAATCCCTGCATATCTTTATTGGCCAAATGCTTTTTGCACTGCTGGCGCCAGCAGCGGAATCTTTCCAGATTGGTTAAGCTGAAGAAGGTAAGCCATTACCGTCAGCAGCTTTTGCATTGCTATCCACAATAACATGTGCTGAAGCCGCTTGAGTTCCACGCGAACGGTTTAACACAACCAGATATGCAAAAACTGGGTCTGATTTCGGACGTTTGAAGAATATTGAGATAGGCACGATCAAGTCATACGGACTTTGTGGCATTGGCTGGATGATAGGTGTGAGTAGTTTGAGTTCAATGGAAGCCTCGTTTTCATGTTATGCAGGATCATTCCAAGTCATAGAATGAGCAGCGTCCAGAGCCGGCGTGGTCCGGACAAATCAAAGCTCTCATACTGCTAGAGAGAATGTCAGTGCGAGTAGTACTATGTGTCAGGATATGTTTTGCCGAATTCCTAACTCCGGAGCTATTTCCTTTCTCCCCGCACTTTCAGGAAGCGCAAAACTGGAGCTGCCAAGGATGCATACCGTGAACTAATCGCAATTCCGTTTTCAGGTTCTTAAAAGTTCACTTGAGACTTGACACGCTACTTACAGGTGTTTCATAGTCCAAAATCACCAAAACCAGGCCCTTGATTCAAGTAATTTAATCTGTTCAATTCCAGCGCCATGACAACTGCGTCTAATACACTCAACCACCTTCAACAATCAGTCCTAAATGGAACTGTAGCACATCTTGAATCTGGGAAGAAGATTAAAAGTTCACAGATCACGCATACATTGAATTGGCCAGGCTATCCTACTCAATCGCTCAGGTTTCTTCGCCATATCACTACTGGCAATTGGCGGAATATCAAAGAGCAATCAGCATGTCAAGCCCGATTGAAGCTGAGGGTTGTCATCGTCGGCGCTGGTCTAGGAGGATTAGCCACCGCCATTGCATTATCAAGACGAGGACACTCAGTCGTGGTCCTAGAGCAAGCACCTCAACTGAGTGAGGTATGAAGCTAAAATTAACCCCGATATTTTTGCAAAACTGACAGCTATATCTAGGTAGGTGCAGGGATACAGATCCCGCCGAATTCAGGACGTTTGCTCCACCGTTGGGGTGTGCACGAGCATTTGCGAAAGCGCGTGGTGCAACCCGAAGATATGAACATTCGACGTTGGAAAAACGGAAATGTGATAGGGCGCACCAAGCTAGGCGATTCTTTTCAGGCTGATTTTGACGTACCATATTACGTTGTACACCGCGCCCACTTCCATGAAGCCTTATGCCTGCGAGCGAAAGAACTGGGGGTTACGATAGAGCTTAACAAGACTGTTGCCAGTTATGATGCCCAAAATGGGTCCGTGGTGATGACAGATGGATCCATCGTAAGTGGCGATATCGTGGTTGCTGCAGATGGTATGTGACATGACTCCCACTGCCCTGCTCTTCCTTTTAAGCACCAACTAATTCTTCCAAGGTATCAGGTCTAAGGCAAGAACAACAATCTACCCTGGAATGAATTACGAGCCTGAATTCGGCGGATTTGCCGTATACCGGGCAACTGTGCCAGTAGAGAAGATGAAGAATGAGCCTGACCTGGCATGGCTACTTGAAAAGCCTGATGTCAACATCTGGTGGGCTGCACACATCAAACGCTTTGTTTAATGCTAAAGAGACATCTAGGATTGGTGAGAAGAGACACATCATGACCTATCAGATGGCAGCAGGCAAATCTTTCAACATGGTTCTTTCGCATGTCGATCACTCGGATCCAACGACTTGGGCGACAGAAAAGTTTACTAAAGAGCATGTCCAGCAGGAATTCAGTGGATGGGACCCCAGGTATGATTCTTGAATTTTTGAATAACGATACGTTACTAATCAGTGAATAGCATTACCAAGGTCATCTCGCTGATTGACACATGCATGAAGTGGCCTCTACGAAGTGGCCATAAACTCCCTTCTTGGTTGTCCTCGAAACTGATACTCATCGGCGACGCAGCTCATGCAATGTTACCATACATGTCTCAAGGAGCAGCAATGGCAGTGGAAGATGGTGCAGCACTTGCTACTGTCTTGGATTACATTAGTAGCCCGGAAGAGATTCCGTTTGCGCTGCGTGTGTTTGAGAAGGAGCGCATCAAGCGTACTGGAGATATGATGGATGCAAGCGCAATCAATGGCGTTATCTGGCACTTTGAAGACGGACCAGAGCAGCAGGCAAGAGATGCTTCTATGGCAGCGGAGGTTGCTGGCTTAGCGTATGCGAGTAGTGCAAACCAGTGGAGCGATCCGACGACGTATTGGTGGGCGTATGGTTATGATGCTGAGCAGATCATGAAACAAGCGTGGGAAAGAGCTATTAGAGAGCTCATTAGAGAAAGGAAATACTGATTGGAACGTCCATTACTGTGTTCAGACATAGTAATGGACATGAATTGGATTGATTATATAGCGCATGATGATTTCGCTTCATGCATTCGTGTTGCGTCCATTGAAAATACAATTTATGTGAAATTGAAACCTGTGTATCCGCTCATAAATGTAAAATCGGCAGGGTTTAGTAGTTCATTCGAGCCAAGCCCCAAGTGTGAGTCAGTAGAGTCGAAGAAATGAAGGCTTTCATGCGGCTGTGTACTATGAGAATACAGATGCGAAGAAAATCTTTCGAATAGATCGTCAGGCAAGCCGGATATGTCAAATTCAGAGTCATCGTTTGGCATACCTACAAAAGAAGTCAACGACCGTTGGTACAAAGAGTTGGACATCCTTACATATAATTGACAGCCAGTTTGAAAGTGCAGAAACGTATCGCACACATTTATCTGCTATCCTGTTTCCTTTGAATATCATGGAGAGACATTCATTTGCCTGGTGGAGAGAATCCATTGAAAGATGCAGTTGCTCCATCCCCAACGGTTGGTTGTACAACTTCGTCTGATTCTGGATAAGTAGAGCCGAATACAACACAAGTGATGCGTTGAATGCTGTCCAAGTGAGTGTCGAGTACGCGAGAGAGTTTGCAGCTTTGAGTGACTTACTGTAGTAGAGAGAAAACCACCAAGCACCAAGCAGATTGTGAGGGTGAATGCTGTGTTTCAGTGCCCAAGTCGTGATTTTGACAATCACGGTTGCAGACTGGACACACAGCTGGACACTGTTGGAACTGACCTGCCGCAAGGTAGCTAGCTGCAGCGGATCTACTTGTGGAGCTCCCAGACTCTCAAGGTACATACACAAGAGTGGTCTATGGGCAAGTATGCGAAGATTGAGAAATCGCAAGGTCAGAATGACGCGTAATCGCATGATTATAAACTCGTTCGGCTCCTGCTGCAGTTCATTGGATCCAACCAATGACACTGATAGTGGCAAGTCGCGCTGCCACGTGAAAAACTTTTGCTCGCATTTCAGAAGATAGGAGGCGGTTTCGAATACATCCACCTGCTCCACACAGCCTAGATTGCTGCCGTACAGGACATCGAAAACATCAGTCATAATCCGATAGAGAGTTCTGTTGCGTATGAGTGACGGAAATATGTCAAAAATAATGCCTGTATACTAACATTGTCGCTGTAAAGAACTGTACGCTGACCTCATCCTCCGACTGAGAGCCGGCAAGTGGTTGAGGAACTTCGACTTTGACATACTGCTCTGGTATGGATACAGGTCGTCCCATAGTCATACTCAATGTTCTGTATAAGTAAGAAAAGATCTTGAAGTCATTGATGGTACTTGCCTATCAAGTATGACACATCCATACCAAGTTCGCTTGCGAAACTCACGCTCCAAAGGGGGATAATGCCGAAGAGCATCTGAAGAGTGCAATCCTAATTGATAAGCTGCTTTCACAGCAAGGCCATGAATATTCCACGTTTCAATCGAACGTTCGGAACCTTGAAGGTACTGGCTCATCAACAATAAGAGCTGAACTGATCATCTACTATTAGATTTACAGGTGAAGAAAGGGCAGAGATCCTTGCATACCGATTTCGAGACTGGCACCGTGTCGTATTTGCCGATCACACAGCGATCGAGCGCGGCGAAAGAAAATGTCTGACTTGGATGCACGCTCCTGTGCAGATAGCGCCCCATTGTGGAAGGTGTTGGCGCTTGTCGCCATTGCAAGTACCACGTTGAGTAAACCGAGCCATGATCTACGAACTGATACGATATCCGTTAAGGAAAGCTGCTGATACGTCTGAAGAAAGCTTTCTTTGTCAATATAGGGAAAAAGAATGCCAGTCGCACTGAAGTATAGCTCAATGAGACGTAGAGTCTCTTCTCGAGGTGGCAGTATGAATGGTTCTGTTCCAATGGAGACAGTGGCGGCATTACATGGATGGACAGGCACCGGCGATGGAGGCCGTGATATGCGCAGTACGTGGCTCGTAATAGTATAGTCTTCTGGAGATACTGGACTCCTATCCGACGCTGCATTTTTTAAGATTGTAGCCGTTGATCGAACAATTCGACGGGTGAATGCTATGTTGGAGGATGGTCCTAGGTGCTTCATTAGTATCTAAAGGCATGAACATTTCCAAAAATTGTATATTACCAAAGTATCCCGAGTCTTCTTCCTCAGTGAACACCATCGAACCCATCCCATCAGCCGGATCTTGAAGGTCGGGTATGCTGGCTGCACTGCCCTCTGGCTGCGATTGCGGAGCGCCGCTAAGTAATATAGACGGATGCGATACATTGGACGTATGCGTAGGCTCATCACTCTCCAGGCCTTCGATCTTGCTGACTCTGGTAGCTAATCCAGCATAATCATTTTCAAGGCATGCGATTCGAGCTTGAAGTGCTTCAATGAGCCTGCAGTCAGGTCAGATTTGAACAACGACTAGCACCGCCGTATTATCGGTCAGTATGAGGCTAACTCTTTAGAGGCTGAGGTTTTGGTCAGAGTGCTGTTATTCGCATATGCGCAATCAAGGCCATAATCTTTGCAAGTGGAACATCTTGGTCGTGATCCATCACACTGTTCAGACCATTCAACAGTCAGCAGAGACGACGCGCTAAGGTCACAGCCCGAAACCGCGACGGGCGGCAGCTCGGCAGTTTACATGCAGAGTATCTTCACTCACACGTGACTTGCGCTGTCTACAGCTTGTGCATGCAATTGTGATCCTGTTTCTTTTCGTTGGCCTTGTTTCGGCGCTGTTGACTCGTGGCGATGTGTCGGTTGGGCGACGATTACTACTGCTAGCGGACGGAGATGACACCATTGTCTCGTGGGGTCCGGAATCACATCCCGATCATAAATGTTCAAAAACGAGAATATCCGGAAGTTGCATCGCAACAACAAACCGCGGATTTAACGTTTAAAACCTCATAAAATGCCGCATGCAATGGGCACACTTACCCCGCATCTTGTCTATACTGAAGCGCCGGCACCTCAGCGCGGCCGCATCTCGGTCGGAATGACACCCCTTAACTCCCCGTTGATCAGTACAGGCTGCGAACAGCTACCGTGGTAGGACACTGCCTCAACATGACGTCTTCTCAATCACTGGCTAACTCCGAACCGCCATGAAGGCCTGCGAGCCTGCATGTGTAGGGTTTCATCCATGCTGCCAATGTTACGCGGAATTTGCAGGAAGACTGGCTGTCGGTATGGTATAAATACTCTATTAATCTATAGCCTCATTTTAGGGGAACACCATATTAGACACCAATCGCGATTTTATCTGAGATATTTTACATTTCTCTAGCCAACAGTTTTCTCATCAAGTTCAAAGTTATGGCCTCGCAACATCAAGATAAGACACCGCCTGCCATGGAAACCTTGCTAAAAGCGGCTGAAGAGCTTCACACTAAACCACTCTGGGCTCAGATGACCCGCTTGAATCCACCACTCCCAAATCCAACATGCAAACCGCATGTATGGGATTATGCGAAAATTCGGCCGAAGCTTTTGGAAGCCGGAAATCTCATCACCGAGAAGCAAGCTGAGCGACGAGTGCTAATGCTCACCAACCCAGCCCGAGGTATGCTTTTAATGGAAACATATTGGTATCGTTGATAATTGACAAAGTCCAGATGCTCCGTACACCACAGATACGATATATGGCGGCCTCCAGCTAGTCATGCCTAACGAGACAGCGCCGGCACATCGCCACACCGCTTTTGCTTGTCGTTTCATCATTGAAGGGCAGGGCGGATTCACTGCTGTACATGGAAAGCGAATCAAGATGCAACGAGGTGATGTTATCCTGACACCTACGTGGAATTGGCACGACCATGGAAAGGATGGATCTGGTCCGATGATATGGCTTGACGGGCTAGACTTGCCGAATTTTGTGCACTACCCTGTTCACTTTGTTGAGCATTACAAGGATCCTCGATACCCGGCTCAGGATGTCGACAGCTCAACCTCACCCATCGTGTTTCCTTGGTCGGTGATGAAGCAAAATTTGGATCAGTCCAAAGAAGAAGCCGTTACGCTGCCGTATTTGAGAGCGGATGGATCTGAAAGTAAGATTTCTTCACTGGTAATACGCTGAACGAGAAGCTGACCTTGACTGCAGTTAGCCGTACCTTGGGCGCCTCTGCAACCCGAATCGCAGCAGGAAAGTCGAGCAAATCTGTACAAGAAACTACTTCCTCCATCTTCCATGTTGTGGAAGGCTCAGGGCACACCACGATTGCTGGGAGAGACTATTTTTGGACAAAAGGAGACACATTTTGCATTCCATCGTGGCATGAATACCAGCACCACGCTGATAGCGGTGAAACAACTTACTTGTATAGGATCCATGACGAACCTATGATCAAAGCGCTAGGGTTCTATAGGTACAAGGGTCAAGACTTAGAGTCCCTTGTCTCAGACTGAAATTGCTCGGAGAAAGTGAATTTTGTAAGGATAAGCACTTCAATGCAATCTTATCGCTACCACTTCAACTGTAATCTATGCATTCATGCATCTAAGTAATTTTGAACATTATACTAGGCATACAAAAGTGTTGAAACGCCACTATAAGAACATGTATTTGACATTTACTCTACTGAGCGAACTGTACGCCATTCTTCAAGGTCCCTATTTTACTGATTTTGACGTGCATAGTTGTGCCTGGAACCAGGTATCTCGGCGGCTTGAGGCCAGCTCCAGTACCTTTTGGGGTTAGTAAATCTACATTACCAAGGTGTGTGTACATACCTCCTGGGGTGCCAGTCATGATAACGGAGCCCTTCCGCAGGGTTGTGCCCTGAGACAGATAGTGAACGAGGTATGCGCAATCAAAAAGCAAGTCACTGAGAAACTCCTCCTGCCTGATCTCACCATCTACGATAGTCTGCAGGAACAACTCTATAGGGTCGCCAATGAGATTGGATGAGATGAGAGCTGGCCCAAGAGGAGCGTAAGTGTCAAAACCTTTGGAAAACCCCCATTGTGGCACATTTCCAGCAAGTTTAGGGTCGCGCTGGAGTTTTCTCGATGAAATGTCGTTTCCTGCAGTGTATGCAGCCACGTAGTCCAATGCTTGCTCCAACGGAACATCCTTGGCATCTCTACCAATGACTAGGACGAGTTCCCCTTCGTAATCCGCCTGGTCGTCTTGTGCAATCTTCGGAATCATTACGTCTTTGCCATGGTCTTGAATGCAGGTGTTTGGCTTGAAGAAGATGAATGGAAATGGAGGCGGAGTGCGACCGGCTTCGCGAACTAGTTGGAGTTAGCAAGGTCTGGTTGCAAGCAGGAAGTCATTACCACGTACTGTGCTTTGCGTAATTTAATCCCACACAGCGTAGGATATCAACGTCTTCCTGCCCCAAGGGACTAAGCAAGGTTTTCACTGTGACGATCTCGTCTGACACTTGTGTACTCCCACTCGTGTCGAATATATCGTCTCCAACAATGACCCTTGCCTGCAACTTGGTCCCTTCTGTTACGTCGCCGAGGTCGAAATCATTAGTCGGCAGGATTGGTTCACCACGAAGGAGGCGGTTGTCGGTCGCTATAAAGCGAATCAATCTGTACCATGCAAGCTGCATTTTGGAAATAGGATGTTTTGTAGCAATAGCATGATATTTTCTCTAATTATATATTATAAGATTCCCTGCTTCTGGAGGTCATGCAATGTTGATTCGGCTATTGCGGGTGGGACGCACCAGTGGTCAAGCCGGCGGCCCGGACCCTACATGATTTACGGGGAGTTAGTGGCCGGGTAGTTTAAGTAGTGCCAGGTCCTACGCAATATCAGCATGTAGAATATCAATGTGAAGGATAGTATGAAAGCATCATTTTCTAACATCCATTAATCCGGGTTTATTGAAATGAGCAAAGAGTTCTTGGTTTTCTTCTTGCGCATACCACTAACTTTATTGTAACACTAATACATAACTGGTGACGATTGGGATATGTTATGCCTAATTAGATACCCATGCCTTAATTAGACTATGGTAGCATAGCAACCCTATGTACGGAGAGGGTATAGGAAAGAGAATTGCTCTGATAGTCTATAACACGATACCGATTGTTATAATTACTTTGCAACAACGCGGTTGATGATATCGCGGACAAGCTCGACATAGGGAGGGCGCTATCCATGCGTCAGTAAATCATCTGGAATATCTGTTACAAGCAACTTACTATCAAGGTAAAGTGGTTGGCGCCTTCAGCGACAATGACGTCATATTCCCCCACATGGTAGCACTTGATCCCAACCACCCGGCCCAAGGTCTGTGCGTTTATTGACCATAAAGTGCATACCCTTCATCTTCGGTGCCGCAGGAACCACGGTAGATATTCAAAGACCCTGAACCAGCCCATCCAAACGTCTAGTGCCCAATTGCAGATTCCAATTTTGCTTTCTTTTCCCTTCTTAAGATACCCTGTTTGTAGACTATGATTATAAAAAACAATATTGTCGGCAGCGATTTTCCCTTCCTCCCCCTTTTTTCTTTTTTCTTCTCGTTTTTTGAAGCTCCCCACTTTTAGAGTCGTAGTTTTGAAACGAGATACATAATATTCGCATTACCATAGTTTTGATGGGAACGAATGAATTGAGAGATCAGGTAGTCTGAAGCCCTGGAGCCTACCATATCCACATATTGTCTAGGGAAGAGTCTCAGCGAGTTGCAGTATTCATACAACTCAAGTAGAAGCTTCTTCATGGGCTGTGGAACTGGAGGATCGATGACAACGATGGAGTGAACCTCCTCACCCTGATTGGTTTAGAGCTCAACTGCCATGAACGTCAATGTGCCGCCCGAACACCAGGCAACTAACAGGCATCTAGCCAGGGACAATTTATTCGGTGTAGTATATTTCCAGTTCGAAGATAGCGGTAGTTCCACGTTTGTCACTAAGTATCTGTGTTTCTTACTCAAGATAAGACCTGGCCCTGGAGTGATAAGTGCACAGGTTCCCACATAAATGCTTTAGGCCGACCACAGATGTGATTTCGATCGGTACGTCCGAAGGATCACTCTTTTCTGAGTACAAATCATGCATATGCATGGTATTTGTTCCGGAAAACACTATTAGCATGTTGTTGATAGGCCATCGTGGTACCACGGGTGGTAGTGGATAGCAACCACGGTGTAACCTGATGCAACACCAACGAACATAAAACGAGTTAACCATGGAGGAAAATTTGGAAAACTATAAAAGTGCCCTAGTGATTTTCGCTCCTTATCTTACCAATCTGTTCATCCACAACAATCTTGAGTAGAAGCGCACAACGACACAAACGGCGCTGGAAAAGTCACGCCCTACGATCTACTCCTCTATCAAAATCAACGACTATCTCATAGTCGCGATGCAAGAAGTACGCTACTTTCCGTTCATGGACTTGCCGGTGGAACTGCGCTGTCATGTCTACAGCTATTTGCCGGACATCGCCTACGATCCCGTTTTCTTCGAGCCATGCATCTGCAGCTGGGAAGTATACCGACTGCCAGCTGCACTACTTCAACTTAACAAGACGATATACGAAGAAGCGAAACAACCTTGGATACAGAAACCTTTACAGAATGTCAACGATCAGCTTCCGCCCAAAATCGTCCTCGGCCCGACGCGCACTGAGATAGACTCTACATACATCGCGCTCTCGGATATCTTCCATCAAGCTGGCAAAAAGCTCCACACGTTCCTAGGCGGACTCAAAGAGTACGATGATGAGGTCGAGAATATCAGCCTTGACCTCGCGTCCTGGTACAACAATACATATCCGCCGCAGCAGGTTCCCAGTGGACATGACGAAGGTTCCAATCCCCAGAATAAGTGTAGGCCTGAGCGCTTATACAAATTCGTCAGGCAGACTTTAAAGAGAATGACGGTTAGAAAGACTTGCGGAATTCGCGTTAGGGTCTTGACGCATCCGTTGGGACCACTTCCTGGCGGAGAGAAAGAGTCCGCAGATCCGCCCCTTTGCTACATGTTCTACGAACACATGGCCGCACTAGACACTGAACGGCAAGCGTTGAGTGTTGGGATGAGCCGCGAACTCCAGATGGTGTCTAGACTATCTAAATACAAAGTTATGATGGCACCAAGACACGACGAGTTACGAATGCGTGGGGTGAACATCAAGGTCGCAGAGGTGCGCAAGAGAGATTGGGGCTTGCTTGACATGGCTATGTCATTCTGTTGAGTGTTTTGCCAATGGGGATACAGCTGTCCCTAATCCTCTTGATATTTACGTCAGTAGGGACATATTTGATATTTACATAGCCTTCGATGAACCCTACAAGGCACTTACGTGACTGCTAACCGTATGTTCGTGATGGTCGTGTGACGGAATACTAAGGTTGAGCTCGAGCTAGTAGAGGACACTAACTGTAAGCGGTCTACTAACCCCGCGCTAGCCTGGACCTTGCGGCTTCGCCCCAAACACTGTCAACTTACGTGCCTACGTACTACACTGGACATCACGGCTTATCTACAATGCTATGTACCTCCGTTGCGCAATACTTATACACCTGCCTCCTCGCCACCTATACTGGTTTCCGTCGACCGAGGACACTATATCAGGGCGAAGTCAGCCACCACGGTTAATCACGCTGTGCGCGAGCAATGCTCTTTATACATTTGCCGTAGCCTTGGATTCGAATACGAAGATGAAGATGGCAGAATCATAACAGTAGAACTAAAGTAGCGTATACATCCTTAAAGGCTTCGCGAGTACACTTGGCTAACACCAGAAGTTACAGCTAATTAGCTGTACATCGACGCTCGCTACAACCGTGATACGGACAGACTATACGAACATTCTCGAGACTCTGCTAGCAGAACTTGAGCGTGACGGACGAAACTCTTCCGAAATCAGTCCGAAGGACAGCTGCGACAACATCAACGAACCACATACTGCTATACTGGAGAAAGCAGTAGTTATCAACACTTTCAAGTACACGTATACATGGATGGCGCAATTGATCCGGAGATCATCTCATATGCTGTGGCACTCATACTAGAGGGTACCGGTTGCAAATGGGAAGAAATCAATAGCTGGTGCACGTATTTGTTCGGTAGTGGCACGGACGAATCCACAACCAAACAAGACATAGAGGCAATGGTTCAGAGCAAGAATGAGACAACTAGTCCAACAACTACGTACACTGCAGATGTCCTTTTCCCCATCTGCCTACTCGAGAAGAATCACCTCTGGCGGCGTCTGACCTTGCTCAACCTTGCTGCAGATGGGAAAAGGACATCCGCCCACTCGATAAGAATCATCCCCGGCGGCGGCTCATCTTGTCTAACCTTGCTGCTGGTGTAGAGGTACAGGACATCCGCATGTTCTTTAGGAAATACTACAGGGACATGTAAGCCTAACAGTATTCAGACTTAGTTATTTATATGCTAATCTAGTTATAAATAGTTGCGATATTACCCTTCCTTCTAAGCGCACGTTGTGGAGTTAACAGCAACTGGTATTGTGACCGATGAAGCATAGGGCATGTGGAGTTGGCGGCAGTTATGAAGCACAGTTTCCACAATGAATACAATGTAATTTATCTGGTATAACTTTGTCTTGCTGAGAGTGCAGGTGCTTGATTCCCTTGATCCCGACAATAAATCACGACACTGCTACGGGCTGTAAGAAGCCTTGGATCAGAGTGCAGTAAGTTCTCTCCAAAAGATGGTCCTCATAGCCGAAGCCCTTATCCATCTGACATTCCAAGACAAGGGATCTAAGAGATGTTTCGTGCGCTCTGCGAGACATTTTGCTTCCAAGTTCCGGGCACTTCCCAATGGTTTAACCCAAGAATTCGAGCGTTTGACTCCGTATCCGCCCTACACGCCGGCTCCCAATACAGCATAGGTTCTATATTCTGAATCTTTTCACCTAGTCTCTCAGTGCATCGTATCTCTACAATCGGGCGAGCCTAACGCGAGAACGTTAACATGTCATGCAAAGTTGTAGGGTCGAAGCGCTTATCACGTTCTTGAAAGTCAATCCGTGATCACATTATGGAGAAAGTCGTCCGTCGCTGCGCGCCGCCCAAGATAGCTACCAGGAAGTCGAGCTTCTTGAATGAAATTGTTATTGCCGCTCTGAGCTATCACACGTTCAAGATTCTACGATCACCGATGCGCATCTGCTTGCCCTCTCAACTATCCTAACATTCCGGATTAAAGTTTACCGTCACGTTCTGCTTACGTTCCAGCACACCTGCTAACACAAATGGACTATGATATTGGACGTTGATATGATTATATTGATATTGCTGAATGCATTCCCGAATACCTCCACGATATTTCCAAGAATGTGCGATAGAGAATGCGCCACGGTGCACGACAGCAAGACAACGTGGCGATAAAATTACAGCTATGTGTGACGCGCATAGCGTGTTCGAGCGTCACCACGAAGCATCAAGTGATGGAAGTTGTGCATGTCGGCCTATCTCAAGAGGCATGAAGACTCATGACCGATCAACAAATGTACTTTGGAAAGGACCATTATTATGTTATGGAGTTCTTGCTGGACGTTAGGAGTTGCTTCGCAATCGCCCTTGAATGGATTACAGTTGCCCTTTCGCGCATTGCGATCGCCTTTACGTGCCAGCCAAGGGAGCTAAGCTGTGATGTTAGGGAAGTTAGCACTGCGAAGCCCTGTCAACAGATCGATTTGGTTCCCTATATATTGTATGATACTCCTACTAACCGCAACCACAACAACAATAACAACAACAATAACGAAGTTCTCCCGCCGTAAGTAATCATCTATGATACCCTTGTGAAACACACACTGACCTCCTACATCCAGAAAAAAAATGTCTGCTCCCAACAACGCCGCCGCTGCCAATCCGTAAGCATATATCCGTTCTGCACTCTTTCTCTTTCGCGAGACTTTGCGAAGATAGCTTTTGACTTTCATTCATTCCCTCTCTCTAGCGACGAACCGCCTCTACAAGTCGAGATGGCTTATATCTACACGCTCTTCTATCTTCGTTATCATCACCATGAAGCGTCTTTAGGCATCGTTGATACGGTTTTGCTAACATGTACTATATAGTCCCCCCGCCCCCCGCCGCCCCCCGCCGCACCCCCCGCCTCCACCTCATGGCTCTGGAGAGAGCCGTTGGCGTCGCCTGGGCCGCGGAAAAGGCCGCGAAAGATGCCTGGGCCGCCGTGCGGTCCCAGCAGTTGCTGGTTGCTTGGCTCAACGCCCTCGCCACCGTAAGTATAATTCCTTTCCGTTTGTGCATCAGCATGCACATCCAATCCCAAATATGACAATTGTACCTCACTTCCAGTCGGCGATACTATACCTATAATCGAAGATCAACATCGACCATCAGCAGAACGCGCACCGAATTACGAAGCCTTACTCATTGTCAGCTCATACAAACAGCACCGCGAAGAAGCTTAGGACGGTAGCAACACTTCCAACAAGTCGCTTTTAGTACAGCAGATTCATCTTGACTATATCATTAAGGCTGAGAAGCATATCTACATCACACATTATAGGAACTATACTATATATACTAATCACGTGTTATTGTTCAGGCATACGCTGTCGAAGCTGCCTAGGAAGCAGCCGAGGATGCCGCCGACGACGATTATGCTGAGACCCGTCGTCTCTTTGGCTAGGGTAGCCGGTTTGTTATCTTATCTAGCTTTGTTATACTCTTTCATTAACACTATAGGAAGTCTAGGGTTTTACAAGACATGAATTAAAGTTGCATCTCATACACTAGAACTCTCTTTATTTTCATGAGGTGATCGTGCAAAACTGATACCATCTACTATGGCACCATTACCTCCTTGTCCACGAACTGCAAGTTTGCGCGTTAGCTGTGCACCTGTCGACTCGTCGCCAAATGGCAATGAAGGACACTTACAAGGCTTCATCAAGTGTGCAGCATCTCCAATTAAGGTGATGCGACCGGCTTCAATTGTTGTTGGTGGCAGCATATCGCTGAGGCGGAGTGGAGGCAGTATCATTCCTTCGACAGGAGTCGCCCGGAAAGGCTCAGCGAACCGCGGATGCAACTTATCTACGTTCAAAAGCATGAATTGATGCATTTCTTCGCGTGATGCCGTTGATGTCCAATAGTCCTCTTTGAGAGCATTTTCATCTTGCCACCCGAAGAGCCAATACAGTCTGGCTTTCTCTCGGTCTTCTGTTATGCTGCTCACAAGGTACGTGACTCGTAAATTCTCTGAAAACGCGGATACCCACGACGTTCCAAATTCCATCCATCGCTCATATTGCTCCTTGTTCGCTTCCAACTCTCCGCAAATTGCGCCCATAGGCAAAAAGCTAGGGTGGATATCGGGAAGCAGTTGTGCGCGCACTCGACTGCGTACTCCATCTGCACCGACAATGATGTCACCTTCGTATTGAGAGCCGTCTTTGAAATACGCAGTGACTCCGTGGTCACTTTCTTCATACCTGACAAATTGCTTTTCCCATTGGACAGATATCTTGGTCATCAACCAGCTCCTGAGTCTACCACGGTTCGCGAGAATTTGCCTTTGTCCTACTTTCGGTCCGAATCGAACCAGCTCTTTGATGAGATCTTTCGAGGCATGATAAACAGCGCTGCTGGTTACAAGGCCTATACCATACAGGTGATCGACTGGGCCGAGATCTGGCATGTCGCCTGGAAAATCTTGAGCGAAGCTATCCAGTATCCTGTAACAATATCATTAGATTTACAGGTCAGCCTTAAAAGGGTGTAGTTTGGAAGCTGGTAATTCGTACTCGCTATGTAGAGTTATGCACCATCCCTGGGTTCGAGCAACTTCAGAGACATCTCGTTCGAATACCTGGAAAGTGTAATTCCGCGCTCTAAGTGCCTGTGCTAAAGCAAGACCAGCGAGACCTCCGCCGATGATGAGGATGTGGGGATTTTTGCAGTCGTTTCCCATGGTTGACTGGAGTAGGATCCATTACAGTAAATGTTATGTGTTTTATACCTAACAGCAGCACGGAGGCTTCACATGACGTAGTCGGCTATTTCACGTATGGGAAGGTATGGAAACATCCCGATATAGGTGTTCAGACACGTCAGTACAAATTGCGGTCGGTGTCCGAAACCGTCAGACTGCCTTGCCTGCCTGCTCGGAATGATTACGTTCTCAAAACACCCATGTGACATTTTGCATGGAAGAGCAAGTGTACACTACGTGGACATGAGCAATGAGGTCTAGACTCGCAATCATAGACAGTGTTTTGGTTTTAGCAACTTTGAAATGGTGTGATTTTGTGAGAAACGACGCACATGCGTGAGTGGTTGCTGGGATGTTGGGTGTTATGTCGATCGTCATGCGAGGTGGTTCCACACGAGCACGGGCATCACAATCGAGTTGGCGACATGCAATAGGCCCTGCATAACTGCCGTTCAGACTGTAATACTCGGGTCGGCGTGGCGCATCATTGTCAGATTTATGGGGGCGCGAAGCGGACTTTTGCCATGTAATTGCGGGGGTATACGATTTTGTGAGTTGGGAATGGGCATGGATCCACATGGAAGAGCAGCCAGAGCACGTTCCGATGAACTCGTCTTGTCTCGGACATGCTTTAGTGATACTTTTGTTACCACTTCATGGTATGCATATGGCCAAGCCTGCCATGTATCTTTTTCCTTCATATACTGTGTGTTCGCTGGTCATTAACCTGATCTTTTTTCTAAGCACGACTATCTTACAACCATCACGCTTTTGCCTATACACGGCTATCGAAAATCTTATTGGACTTTGCCCTTGTACCTTCCAACCCATTCACTGGATAATAAGAAAACATCGTTCAACACAAGATGATGATACGAGCATCTCAAAAAAGCATAACGATGGAGATGAATCAGATCTTCATAGATGACCATGGAAAAGACTGCGAAACTAGTAGCAATAACGTCCTGCCGGAAACAGAGCGCATCTCGCATTGGAACATGATTACCGATCAGGGCATCTTAACCAAGGAAATTATCAATTACAACTACCAGGGCGAAGGCACAGAAGACAATCCTTATGTTGTAGAATGGATTCATGAGAGCAATGACGTGAGGCATCCAAAAACGTGGCCAAAATCCAAAAAGTGGACCATGACTATCGCACTCGCAAACTGAGTTCTCGTCATCGCTTTCTGTTCTTCTGCTTTCCCTGCAGGTACGTTTTGTCAAAATCGAGATTCACCATGGTTTCTCACTCTTAATAGGCACTAAACAAATTATGACTGAGTTTGGTGCCAGCCAGGAAGTTGTCACGCTTGGTATGTCGCTTTTTGTCCTTGGGTATGCCCTTGGACCACTGCTATGGGCTCCTCTGTCTGAACTTTACGGCCGGCAAATCGTTTTTGTTGGAACCTACACCGCTTTCGCAGCTTTTAGCGGTGCTACAACTGGTGCTCCTACAATTTCTGGTTTGCTCATCCTTCAATTTCTCACTGCCGCTTTTGGCTCCAGCCCTCTAACCAATGCTGGAGGCGTTGTTGCTGATATGTTCTCTGCTGAGGAGCGTGGATTGGCCGTTGCTATCTTCTCTTCGGCGCCACTTATGGGTCCGGTCCTTGGTCCAATCATTGGTGGATTTTTAGGTGCAGCTGAAGGCCGGAGATGGATCAGCAGATTGACCACTATCTGGGCTGGAGTCTTACTTGTAATCACTACATGCCTTGTTCCTGAAACATACGCACCGGTCCTGCTGAGGAAACGTGCCAAGAAGCTGTCAGAAATGTTGGGAAAGATTTATCGGTCTCGCTTCGATATTGACGGAAATAAATCCCCTTGAGAGGTTTTAGCAACCAGCCTTAAGCGTCCCTGGATTCTACTTTGCGAGCCTGTCGTCTTACTACTTTCCATATACCACGCGATTATCTATGGCATCCCATATCTACTTTTCGGGGCCTTTCCAGCCGTATACCGTGTGGGCCGTGGTTGGAAGACAGGTATTAGTGGCCTGCCGTTTATCGCGATCGGTGTTGGAGTTGTTCTTGCAATCCTGTATGTTTTCCTGATTGATAACAAGATAGGTTGTTTGAAAGCTGAGCTATACAAGACAGCTGGGGATACAATACTGCTAAAATCCGAATACAAGTCAGAGATGTACATTCGACCTGCACAAACTATTAGTACGTATTACATTCCAGCATTTCAGAAGAGATTCCTTCTTACATCTGCGATGATGCCTTCATTCAATCCATTAATGTTCAACCGACTCAGAATTCCAATTAGTTCTTCTCCCGAGTCTTTCGCGATACACCTCATGAAATTATCGAATTGACGCGAAAGGCGTCCGTGTTGCAGGGCCTCATCCTTGAATGATGTCGACTTGCCAATTGCAGCACTGTAAGGAGACTGGTTGGCATTGTCAAATGGTTTGCTAACTTCTACCATCTTCAAGGATGCAGGTACAATGGTTTCAGTTAAAAACGCGGGGCCATCCGATAGTGCAAAGTTGTCGACAAATGCATAAGATAATGCCGTATGTCCTACTCCTATAGATGCGAACTCTTCTAAGAACTCTACAGCAACGAGCATACGACATATCCTGCATAAATGACCCTCTGGCACAAGGGTAAGCTGCGATAGGTCTGCATAAGAGACTGGCTGCTGCCTGGGAATACATGGCAGGATGTTGAATTCGCACAGCCAATGCATACATGCCACCGTTTCGATCTGTTGCCGGGAGTCTCATGTTAGTGAAGTGAGATAGCAGCTCAAGGTCAAGCTCTGTACATACATTTCGCACCAGGTGGCTCATCCAAATTTCTGGCTCGAGGTTGTGAGAACTAGGCTCCCTCATGTTGACAGCTGTGTTGAGTGGACTCGGGTTAGCAGCCGAAAAGGAACTACTTGAGCTGTCTGTGACTTGGTAGACGCGCGGCAAGACTGTCCGATACCATTGCCGCTCGGAGATCAAGTGATGGGCCAAATGCACCGCCGACTCATTACCCTCTGAATCCAACGTTGGTAAAACGAGATTGGTCAAATATAATGACTAGGAGTGGTGGGGGTGGAGGAAGCAGCGGCAAGTCAGCCGAACTTTCTGGGCATGGTCCTCAAACTCGAAGAATGTACCGTTCCCCGTATAGCAGGCCGAACCTTACTCAGTCGCCCTTGATTCCTTCCCTTACAAAGCATGGCAGCTGGAAATTCAGCTTTAGAGGTGGCCCATTATGACGTAATACGGGAAATGAGTAAACATCATTCATTCATTGTTCATCTACGAGCGAACACCAGATTGCATCTACCACTGCATGGAATTGCCAAGAAGTGATCTACCATGGCCATATTGCCACCTGTTGTATCCTCAGCTAGTTGGACTGAGTATTGCAATATAAGTCTAGCTGTAATGGTCTTCAGCTCCATGAGAGCAAGGTTCTTGCCTAAGCATGAGCGTGTACCACGAGAGAATGGAAGGAAAAGCGTCTTCATTACCTCTGTAGCGCCCCCGGAGTCGATCCACCGCTCGGGTAGAAAGCAATCAGGACTCCAAAATACTTCGGGGTCGCGTTGGGTAGTGAAGCACTGCATCGATATAATGGTCTAGATTTTATAATCAGAAGGGTAACGCAAATTCACTTGTTATACGCACCTTTTCAGGCATGTGGAAACCGTTCAACATCTTTCCTCCACTGGGCATTTCGCGCTGCAGACTCGCGGGTGCTGCAGGATGTAATCGAAGTGCTTCAGTCACGACTGCGTCTAGTATACGCAAATCGGCTATGTCTTTGTACAGCAAGTCTCCAGATTTTGGCGCGGCCGACAAGAGCTCGTTGTGTAGACGTGCTTGCTACTCTGGGTTCTTTGCAAACTCCCAAAAAAGATATGTCAATGTTGTACTAGTGGTATCTGATGAGATTATTAGAAAGACATGAAACATAGGGAGAGTGAATAGAATACCAGTGCCGGCAAATACGAGGTTTGCAACCTCTATGTATGTTTCAAGGTCAGTAAGTGGTGACTTTTCGTCGACGTTCCGGCTCAATATCTTTGTAAGAAGATCTCTGCGACCTGAAGTTCTTCCATTTTGCCGTATGTACTTTTCGTATGATAGCTTGCCGTACTAAGATCTTGCATGAGCATTCAGTAGTCTTGACTTATTGATGTTGACCTACCTCGACGATCCGGCGTCGGGCACCCAAAAAGTGCTTCACGGCAGGAATTGGTAGTCGCGTGAGAATTCGATTGAATGCTGGGAAGCTGCTCTCCATTCCACTCAAGATGAAGTGATGGTCCATATCTTTGAGAAATTGAGGAATGTCCACCGAGTTCAAGCCGTTGAAGGTTTGGCCGAGAAATAGTTCGCCTTGATTACTGTTAGAACCACAACAGCAAGCATAGAAAGTGGTGGTTTATACCAACGATGTCGAAAGCTGCAAGTCTGAAAAGCAGAAGCACATTCAACGAGCTGTCGATACCGTCATCTATGCGACTAACCAGATTGTCGATTGTGCTGTTGATTAACGGCTCGGACTCGTAGAGATTGGATTGAGAGAAGGCATGGCTCAGAAGACGACGCCTTTCGCTATGCTCTGTGCGATTTCGCATACTGAAAATTCCCAATGGTTTGACACTGAGATGGTCGTAGATCGGTACCTTCATGAATTGTGATTGTTGGCCATAACTATATGTCTTTGACTACTTCCGGATTGGAAAACGAAACTTCATTTGGGCCAATGCGAACCAATGGTCCATAACGCTGATGGAGTCGGTGAACCGTCATCGTCCGGTTGCCGGCCAAATCAACTAACATCAGCCATTTTGGTGTGACTTTTGCTATCAGTGGTCCGGGGAGTCCACTGAGAGGTGAGAAGAAGATGTTATGGACTGCCTGCAAGTTATTTAGTTATAGCCAAGATTTCAGAACATTCCCACGGTGCATGTACTAACCTGCCATACGAAGAGGCCTGCCATCAGAGAGAAAACAACCAGAATTGCAACACTTAGAGAATATGCTTCAATCATCATGACGAGCAGTCGTCTGTTTGTTGTGAAAAGCTCTGGAGCGCTAATTTGAAGTTTGTCTGTGAGAACGGACAAAGTAGCACAGGCAGAGAGGGCGAAAGCCACATTAAGAATCGCAGCACTGGGGGCACACAAAGAGCCATCCGTTGCTCCGTGAGACAGCTGTTCCGGATCTCGACCGCTTTAAAGGCGTTTCTTCCCCATGAGGGCGTTTGTTCCCCGCATTTAAAATGATGACGATAAACTTTTCAGTGCTAGCGTTTCGTCTCCGCAACCAAGATGGCAACGATGGGCTTGTCAACATTACCCCACCCGGGATCTTTAGTGTTAAACTCCAACCCTTCTCATGGCCGCTTCCGGGATTCTGTCCTTGACTGCACCTATGAGCCAACAAGGATTATGAAAACCTTGGAAGTGATAGATGTCTCACATAACAATAGTAAACCCCATGATGTTCGGCGGCCGCTACTTTCACTGGTCAAAGCTTCAGAAGGGCCACTCAATTGACATGGCCATCACATAGCATCACCTATAGCCCCATTCATCGTCAGCACTTCTCACTAAAAAATGTCTGGAAATAATATATCCATTTTCCTTCAGGTATCCACCTGGTGTGGGTAATGCCTTTGGCTTAATGAAACGCTGGTAGTATGACTCCTCTACATTCACCGAAGCCTAGAGTGATACCGCTCACAGAGACATCTCCACACCAGGCTTGCATAATGACTTCATCCCCATCGTTCAAGTACCTCATACGTGATTTGTCTGGTAACACCATGTCTTTAGACCCTCCTTGAGTGTCCTCATACAGACATCCCAACTCGGTCTTTTCGCCATTCTCGTTTGTACCCTAGATTCTGTATAAGACACTGGCCAGTCGAAATCAAGGGTTTACCGTGTAACTCACATCGCCCGATATAGTTCCAGTTCCGATGAGGTCACCAGTTGCCATGCCACACATTGCGGATGCGTGATGTGCTAGTTGCTGAAATGGGGTCCAGTAGAGGTATCTGAGGTTACTCGTGGCAAGGTCGATATGTTTTCCGTCCCCTGTAGATATTAAGGCTGTACATTCAAGATTCTGCGACGATACTTACTTATGAGAGAGACTCTGAGTTTGATATCGATGGTAGCATCCTTTTCATTCTTCCATGTAAGATGTGGAAAAGGAGCCGGATCCTGTTTCGTCTTTGGAGCGCACCGGAATGGTTGCAATGCATCAAGGGTGACAATCCATGGCGAAATTGATGTTCCGAAGCCTGTACTGATATAAGTATAGCAATTTGGGAGTTTGATTTACAGAAAACTTGCCTTTGCCGTGGAATGGGCCCAGAGGTTTCATTTCGAATAGTTGAAGATCCCTCGATGACCAATCGTTCAACAAAACAAAGCCAAATATGTGCTCCTCAGCAGCATCAATGTTCATCTCAGTTCCGTGGTGGATTGGTTTCGAAATAAAGAACCCCATCTCGAGCTCAAAGTCCATTTGCTGTGAGGGGCCATACTCGGGTTTCCCATTCGCATTGTTGTAAACTCCGCGGGGCCTTCGCACTGGTTGAGGCGATGGAATAACACTGGATGCTCTTCCGTTATATACTGAAGGTGCATAAAACCAGTTTTGGGGTATCGAGGCGCCCACAGCCATTGGAGAGCACTTCATGAGGCAATTAGCTAGTGGGAGAGATGTTGCAAACGCGCACCAACATTCTGAACATGCTCCAATGAACAATAGAAGTCAGAGTAACCTCCAATATGCATTGGTAGATGCATTATGGTTGTGTCTAATGGGACAAGACATGATTCTGGGATTTCGCTTTGGGAGATTTTTTCAATGAGGCTTTTGCGAACAGCCGATCGGTAACTTCGCTGTTGGGCGGCGAAAATATTTAACGACGACTACGTATTAAGGGTCAGTCCATATCGATTAATCTAATCTCAAGCGACTATATTGATGATTTTTATGCTACCTGATTGAAAACTCTGGCAGGCTCAGGTGTGAGGTTCAAGTAATCGAAGTGGCCTTGTTTGGCATAGGCCGCAAGGTCGATGACACGAGCACCTATGGCTGTCGCACATCGAGGTTTATTGTCGGATTGAGTAGAGACAACTCCAAAGGGAATGTTGTGAATAGTGAAGGGCGAACCCGAAGGAATCTCGATCTTAGGTCCCATACTCAAAGGGAAGGACCAGTGAAGAAAGAAGATAAACTGAGAAGCCTGATTATCGAATTGATACCCAGCGGTGAAGTTTGTATAAATTAAATTCACTTGTAGCTACAGGGGATGTATGCCACTGGATCCAGGACCGCGGTGGAAAGCGGCGATGATGCGGATGTCTGCTGCCAACAGATGTATTGCGTGTCGGAATGAGGGTTCCGTGTTGGAAAGCGGGGTTCCGTGTGGGAAAAGAGGGGTTCCGTGTAGGAAGGAAGGTTCCTTGTGGGGTAGAACTTTAGATGACATGCACATCTTTATGATCGTCCTTGGGTTAGTATAAAATATTTTATTGGTGCAGGGTGTCTCAGGGCATTTTATCGCAGCAACTCGATCAAAAACTTTCACATTTTTATAAACTATGACGAACACGGCAGACCGACCTGCCCAGAAAGGGCAAATTTCAGATCTCCCAGGTCTTTATGTCTATGTAACGGGACACAACGAAGAAACGGAGAAGGCCATTATTCAAGAAAAACGCTCTGGGCAATGGACGTCCTTTGACGATGGAAAGATGGGATTCCATGTCGCATACACGACTTCGGAGTTTCCTGTGTTATTGAACGGGGACGCAGACATTAAGAGGCATGACCAGCTCATGGCATCCGGAAAACTTGGCCTTGTCAACAGCGGAGGAACTGTGTGCCGCATCGTGGATTTCGCACCGGGCTTTGATTGCATGATGCACAGAACACAAAGCCTGGATTATGGTGTTGTTCTCGAAGGCTCCATTGAGCTGGTCATGAATTCAGGAGATCGACAATTGATGCATCGCGGCGATGTGGCCGTTCAGCGCGGGACGATGCATGCTTGGGAGAACCCAAGTAAGACTGAGTGGGCTCGGATGTTGTTTGTCCTGCAAGATTCACAGAAGCTCGTATTAGGTGGCAAGGCATTCAAGGAGGACCTGGGTCGTGGAGTAGAGGGTCTTCCAAGCAGCGGCAATGACAATTAATCTATGCTCTTGATGAGGAGTTGAAAGAATCCTGACCAAGTTACCGTCATGCCAGACGAACTGATTATTACACATGTGTTGGAGCTCCCAAGTTTGGGCACACTTCTTGCCATACACATCATCTCCAGCTACTGCGCCTGCAATCACCAGGAGTGGATAGAAATGGTCATATGTTGGGTGCGCATCCTTATAATGGAAGCTCTTGGTTAAACGAATCAATGCGCCTGCCACATTTGGCCCCTGTGAGGATATCGTCAGCTTGGTACGCAGTCGATATACTTTGATTGATTGACTTCATTGTAGGATACGACATCGCTAACAGAACGTTCAAATTCGACCGCCCATCTCGCCGGTGGTCTACCGGGTTGAAAGTTGTCGCCCTTTGTCAAAACTGAATACCAGTTGTTTCGGTAAAGATTGTGGACAGCTCCACCAGTGCCGCATAGCAAGACACCTTTCGTTTCTTGAAGAGCTCAATGCTCTGACTATCTTGACGTGGAACACTGGGCTGTAGCGAGCATTCAAACTGACCACGGTCGCTGGTGGCGTTCCATTAGGAAACATCCATCACGCAGGTGTGATGGTATCGTCATGCCAGTCAAAGGTTGGGTCTGCTTCGACATCATCGAAACCAGCGTTGCGTAAAAGTCCAGCCACCTTCTTGGCAAAAGCAATATCGATATTAACTGGGTAGTTTTCCCACTACTCGCGAGGTGTCATGTCCATTTGCACTATGTCGGGTTTTTGTTTTGTTGCGACTCGAATGCGGTCGTCCAACTCTTCCCAATGCGCTTCCACAAAGACGATGGCTTTAACTCCATGAGCCTGCGCTTCTTTTCCAAACTGTCAGACGGACTTGGTCAGAATGAAATGGGAAACAATTTGGTGTCTTACTGACTTTGGTCCAGTATTCTGAAGATGGAGACTCTTTGCAACACATAAGAGGAGAACCATGTGACTAAAAGGCTGCTAGGGTAGGACGGGTTGGCACCATGATGGACGACGATTAACTATTAGTGACTTTGTAAATCATATACCCCCAGTGTACAATTATTCATATAAAAGCTCACTGAATATTTCGCATTGCTAGGTGGGTCATCAGATCACTGTACTAGGGGGAGTGGCACATGGGCGGATGCCGGGATGTGGGGTTAGTGATCAGAGTCCAGCCCGGCTGGCAACCTCTTGCGGTACCCCACAATGCCGCACCCGCCAAAAGTACACGCACCCACGCCCGCGCCCGCCACTGCAACCATAGTATGCGTTCCCGCACTCGCCACACTACGCATATTCCCGTCAACCCAAGCTGCGCAACATGCCGTCACTGCATGGCTCGTGTGGGGTGCATCTCGCAATAAAAATGCATCCCAGTAATCTTAAATTGAGCTTAGCAGCAATCCCTCCAGCAGCGCTGTCTTCGAGCATATGTTGTACCTGACCTACCATGATATGGCTTGTTTGGCTGAGTAAGTGAAACTCGCACGCGCGGCATGGTAGTGCAAATACACTAGAGGCGATTACAAATGGCGACTGAAGCAGTTTCACAAGCTGCATGAACTACTGGTAAATCACAACGATGAATTCACAGTGCATTTCAGACTGTGAGTGTATCGCGCCCTAGGCTGGAGGTAACACTAACCTTGACTGGTTACAGCTGACTGCCTGGTCGACACTAGAATGAGAGACATGATAATGCGTTATGAAGAACTCGCTTCTTCAAGATCCCGCAGAACTTTTAGGAATCCAGAGGTAATCTTTAAGTGGAGCCGTTGTAGCATATCACAACCAACCTTGAGAATTGCCTTAGCTGCCTCAATATCCGGCGTCGGCTGTAGTAGTTCGGCGATCCATTTGACGGGAATGGCAGAGAAACCACAGATAGCCAGATGCAGTGCCTCACCTTCAGCTCTGGAATGTTTTCCCAAGCCCCTGCGACTGATGAAGCTATGCGGCTGAAATTCGCTAGAATGAGACACAATCACCTGTATAAGGTTTGTCGCATGGCTCAAGACCACTTCGCACCCATCCGGTACTTTCCATTGATGCGCCGTATCTAGTATCGCAGACGTAGGTGACTCGCACACACTGATTATGCGTGCTAGGCGATGTAACATGGTCATGTTCGTATGTAGGACAATGAAGCCCATATGAAACAAGACCAAAGCCGCCGCTTCTGGCAAAGATTGGTGGCTGTGAAACCACTTCTGGAGTGCAAGCTCAAACCATGGTGTATTTAGGAGATGGTTGGATGGAGTCATCCTGGACTTTGCCGAGATACCTTGCGCAGCAAGCAAGAGTATAGAGGAGAGAGCATGCATGCTATCCCTTGGTCGGTTCAAATTCACCGACTGACCAAAGGGCGTGAAGACATTTTGCAGGCTCTCGATGTCAGTAGTCCTAGTCCGATAGCTTTGAGCAGCATCCGTATTCACCTGTGAGTACATTAAGAAAGACCTTGTGCTAAGACCTGTAGGCCACTAAGTAGTATCGCCCGATAACATTCCAGTATGTGTATGTCATGGGTAACCCTACATCGGGAATAAGCAAAGAGTTTAGCCTGACGGCAGTAGCTGCTGCTTACATTTGGATGTTCACATAATTATCATCCGATGGTGGTATCCCTTCAGAATTGACTCCGGACGATGCTCGGGATGGTTATGCTCGAATAAACCGCTTCCTTGGGTATCATGTCCGGCAATCTGTAGGCTTAGTGTATGGCCTTTGCCTAGTACGACATTCGTTGGCCAGATCTTTACTTTTACAGGATAATGCTCCCCTGGAACAACTTTCTGTACATCTGGTGAGAATGAATTGCGGTGTGGAAGGTATTCTCGATAAGCCGGATGCGATTCATCAACTTGGCGCAGAGATAGACGGAGCCATCCCTTGACAACAGGTATTGGCTCACCTGTCATTCCAGTGTAGGATACTGTGCTCCGTCAGCGTGTCATCTTCGAATTTGAGAATGAAGCATTCCCAATTATGTACCCTCGTTGCCGTGGGAATTGTAGTGCCGTATGGCGAGGAAAATATCCATACCGGATGGCGAGGCATCGTCCATCGAAGTCACGGAAGCAACCAAGTGAGCTAAGGGATGACCTGCGATTTCGATTACCTCGGCAAAAGGTGCGGTTCGAAGATTTACTTAGCCACTGCATAAAGAGGAATATTAACAATGCATTCTTGAGAGCTTGAGATCCAGCAAATTACTAACCCAAAAGCATAGTATTGCATCATGCCACTCTCTGTTGGATGAGGTATGCTTAACCTGTTTTCCTTGCCCAAGAAGAATTTCTTGTACTGCATATTAGCAAGCGGCCACTGGAATTCCTGTCGTCGAGGAAAGGCGTTGCGCTCTTTCTCAGGCATGTTGACTCCTGGGTTACCAACGCGAAGGCACATGTTGACAGGCGGTAGTTTTTCTGGGACTGTCCAACCGTCGCGATCTTCTCCCTTCAGAAAAGCGTCAAGGAAAGACTCTTGGACTACAACCTCTTTCTCACAGTAAAATGGGAGGTCGTGACATCTATTGATACATCTAAGGTACTTCAGGCCTGAGCCTGCTTGAACATATCCCTGGCTATTTCCTCTCAGATGAAGCAGAATGTTCCCCTGGAAGCAGTTAGCCTCAGTGGACCTCAGCTGACGATATGCTTTGATGAGAACTTACCCAATTGGCAACACTGAGGAAGAGGAACCTCGATGTCTGCGAGATCATAATTCTTGCTCTTGTAGTACTCATAATCTCGGTAATAATTAGCCGCCGTGTCTTCAGGTTGTGGCTGACGAGATAATCTGAGCTCCTCATCTGGAAAATCTCCTCCGAGGGTATTGGGACCCCAGTTCCTGCTCGCGCGACTTCCTAGTTCACATAGGTTTGATACCATTTGGCGATTCCATCACCAAGCTGATAATTAGCTAGTACCACTCAATACATGAAGGCATGTGGTCGGGGATTCAACATCTTAAATGAGCCCTTAGGGAACGTAATTGACTGACCGATAAAATTGTTGGATAAAATACCTCCATGGCGCATGCCTGTAGAGGTCGTCATCATCAATAGCTGTCCAAAAGCCCCAATAGAGCCAGGGAAAGAGGACATACCTTCCATGGCACCATAGCGGTCAGACCTTTAGGTCTACGAGCGGCAACCCTCCACTGACTACCAGCAAAGTAACTGATCCCGAAAAGCCCGACCTTCCCGCCACTCCAGGGCTGCTCCGCAGCCCATTTGATCACGTCAAAAAAAACGTGGCTCGTGGATCTGCTGATAGAGTCCAGTATGCCTAGGGACTGCCCACGCCTGCGCTCATCCACTCGCAAAACAACGTACCCATAGGCAGTCCAGTAACATGGACCTGGGACTTCCCAGGCTGATTGGGGGCTCTTTTTCGCAGAATTAATCTCTGCAAAGGGTTTGGGGTGGAAACTATTGCCTGTAGTTAGACTGGTTCCAGCTGTCGAGGACGAAATGGGAGCTCACGATGAGTATGGAATGTCTTTCCCATACGTCTACTGCATTAATAAACAACAACAAGGTGGCTCCTCACTCAATCGTACTCAAATGGTCCATAGGTAACTAGAGCAGGGTATTTGCCCTTGCTCTTTGGACGATAACTATACATTTACCCTAACCAGCAATGAATCGTCGGGCATAGATGGACCAGCTGTCCGGAGTGGAATGTCGACATCTATTTCAACAATGTATTCAGGGAAGGTTTCTACTTCGTGGAGATTCTGGATTGGAAGAGCCATTGTCGCAATGGCCTTTGTTGCTGCAAACTGCCTAATCTGGAGACAGCCAATGGTATTAATATTACTGAGATGTTGTAATCCCATCACAGGATTATCTTAATCTCGGGTTACCGTTCAAGGTATCCTGCCCCGCATCGGACCAGGGTTATCGACAACTCTCTGCTTACCCAGCGCGGTTAGGCCGTATATGTTTCTTCCCCACACAAAGCCGGGCCTTACAGGGTGCTTCCTTAGGCGAACATTCGTGCAGATAAAGACCTGTCTAAATACGAGTCCCTCATACAATATTGGCATTCATCCATCTCAAATTGAGCTTTTTCCAGCGGTGATTCGACATGAACTCCACCAACGATGATTTTTTGATCCTTAACATCGGAGTAGTGGGGGCAGGAATCGCGGGATTGGCTGCCGCTGCTGTGTTGAGTCGTCTAGGCCATAATGTAGAGGCGAGTAGCCCTAAGGCGAAGTCTGCCTTGCCGCCTAGAGACAAGTCTACTGATACTCAAGCAGCTGTATGAACGCTCACAGTTCACAAATGAGGTCGGGGCCGCTATAAATGTAGGGCCCAATTCGGCTCCAGTCCTACGTGCGCTGGGGTTTGACATCGCCGGCTCAAAGCTACTTGAAGTACAGCAGGTAGGCAGATGATCCAAGTCAATTCCGGACAAAGGTTTGGATTAGGAAATTAATAGTCCCAGGGCGTACACTTTGATGCAAAGACGATGGAAGAGAAGTACCGGGGTACCTACACAGATTACGGTACAAAATTCGGGGCACCGTGGTATTTTTCGCATCGTGTTGACCTACACAAAGAACTGAAGCGGCTTGCATTGCAAACAACAGAAAAATCTCGCGGCGCATCGTTGAAGCTTTCAACCGCTGTAACTCATGTCCACTGTGGGAATGGCATTTTGACCTTCGCAGATGGGACTACAATTCGTCATGACGTCGTCATTGGCGCTGATGGTGTTCATGTTCGTCCATTTCCAACCCTATAGCTTTCGTGGTAAAAATCCTCATCTGACTTAATGTTTAGTCAGTCGTTGCGCAATCTGTGCTCGGTGCTACTATGCCTAGAGTTGAGATTGGGGAGTGCGCATACAGATTTATGATTCCTACTGTCGAGCTCCTTCGAAATAGCACAATCGCGCCATACTTCCAGCAAAAAACAACAACCATGTCCATAGCCGCCGGTTCTGATCGAAGAATCGTGTGGTATCCCTGCAGAAAGTATGAACCATTCGATAGTTACATTGAGCAAGGCATATTACTAATGCATGCTAGTGGAGAACTAATGAATTTTGTTTGTATACACCCGGCCAAGGATGACAGGGTGGAAACGGAAGGTGAGCAAAATATCCATATATGAGGCAAAACTCCGATGGCTGATAGAAGAGATAGAATGGAACATTTCTGGTACGACCGGAGATTTGATTGCTACATACTCATCGTTCCATCCTGTTCTTCTCGAGATCTGCAGGTGAGCACCATTTTCCTCCCAATCGATGCATTCAGATCAGCTAACAGAGGTGTGAAAAGCCTAGCTAAAGACCCTAAACTTTGGAAATTGGTCTACCGCCCACCTATCGAAACCTGGACAAAGGGCAAAACCATTCTCATTGGTGATGCAGCACATCCGATGCTCCCTCGTGCGCAACCATGCCCCCCTACAAGTTGATAGTGCTAACTGAACGATACAGATCAAGGGCAGGGAGCAAATCAAGGCATTGAAGATGCTGGTGCATTGGGCGTGTTTCTTTCACGGATCTCGAGTGTCAGCGAGATACCTACTCGCCTCCAGCAGGTACAAGATGCGAGGCGCAACCGAGCTGCTGCAATGCAGATCTTTTCGAATGCTGGGCAAGACGAGTCGGAACGTATTGAAGCTGAGGCAAGGAAATATGTAAGGGGTGACATACCAAGTAAGTTCAATCCTGACCTTGATCAAATATCCAACTACTCAGCCAGACTGCTATATGCAGGGTGGAGGTTCCACCTCGCAGCTAACAAAGCATCTCAACAGAAACCCAGGAGCAGTTCCATGTATGGAATTTTGGATACGATGTTGTCAAAGATTGTGAGGGAATATTCCTTCGCTCCAAGATGTAATGTCCCAGCCATTTTGATGTCCTGCAGTGTTTCTTTCCAATGGTCTATAGTCTTTTCTTACTCCCATGCCACTTCATCTGAAAATCATAAACTACTGTAGAAAGCCTTCGTCAGAATGCAATGTGCAGCTGATCTTAGCATTCTTGACGAGTAAGCAAATTGTAAAGCTGAGGAGAAAGCAATATATCTAACATTTGTGTTAAGACTAGTGTCACTGTCTTGCGCTGTGAACATAATAGCCAGCTAAGAGTCATGGATCTCATTTGTTATTCACGAAATGCGCATAGCGGTGTTACTCTATGATCAGGGGGGTAGTCTATAGAAACCTTCCGCAAATGTAATATTTGTAAATATATTATCAACGCTTCGCGTAGAAACAAAAATACTCCAATCTTCATCAAGACCCCGTCACAATACTCCACTAATAGTGCCTCAGCAGCACTTCACCGATATTACCGCTTCTAAAATTCCACCAACACTGCTCTGTCCAAAGATTTGCCAACAGTACCGTATACAACAGTCTAATTACAATAAGCTCCCCAAGCTACATATTTGCTGTTGTCGAAACATTGATTCCATCCATTGGTCAGGGAAGACCAAGTATCCGGGTTCGTTTTACAACTTCTCGAGGTAAAAAGCAAAACTGCAAAACTCCTTGTCAGCTTATTCATCTATGACGCTTCAAATCCAGGTCAATATACGTACCAGTGCACCCCTTTTTTATCCAAAAGACTTGCATACTGTTTCCAGGCAGCTCCTTGCAACCGGAGAAGTTTGTAGTACCAGAAACGCCGATGCTGTCATCTCTCTTGGAGACTCCGCATCCCCTGTCTTCCCATGTGCCGATTATAGCAGCGGTGTCGTCACGGGGGAGGATGCTGACGGAATCAGTCGGCGCAGATAGAGAGATGCTTGGTAGAGTGGCCGCAATGGCGATCATTGAGAAAATGCTGAATCTCATGGTGTCTAAAGTTGTAGAAGTGTTTTCGGTGTTATGATCAGAATGTTTGGGAGAATGTTTATGAGAATGCTTATGAGAACGCTTGTGGGAATGCTTGTGAGGATGTTTTTTGGTGTCGACAAGGCATTATTTATACAGATGGTATGGGGGAATTTTATTACATTAGAGTTACAGGGGCATGAGATGAGATCTCGAAATAGGCACTCGTCCTGTGGCTCAGTGGATGCAGCTGAGGCTGAGAATTGTAACGTACATGGTGTGATCGGCTAGACCTGGTCCAAGCTCCACCGCTGGACTCTGACCCGGGCAAATTAGCACAGCCCACTTGCAACTGCGATGAACATATGTGGCTAGCGAATACGAAGCGTGTAACCTTAGCTGTGGAGTCCCCCACCGCTGTAACGGAGGTATGATTACCCGAATCTCTTGGTCAAGGTGCACCGCTATAGCGGAGGTATGATTACCCGAATCCCTGTCCAGCAATAAACATCGTGGTGCAACATATCATAAACACAGTTAGTTAAAATTCCTGGAAAGATTTCAAAAATAGCAAAGTCTCTGCATTGACATGGGGGGATGCTAAGTGATCACGATGCCTTGTTCCCGTGCCTCAAGTCTATCAAATGCATCGTAGAACTCATCTGGAGATCGGGCGATCGCAATCTCTTGCGCATGCTCACTGTAAAATCCAGTGGCTGCGTATCGCATTCCAGGACAATTGTGAGACTGCACAACAACAAAGCGATAGCCATCGTGGTCTGAATCGGGCTCGAAAATCCTGCCTGAGTGCCAGTCTGAGTCTCCTACTTGAAATCCGGTTCTTTTCGCTTTTCGGTCGATTTCAGAATTGCTTTCTTTCAAGTAATTAGGTCCAAGAAATGAGATGTCTGCTGCGAGAGGATCAAACCACCCAACAAGTCGTGTTCCACATCGAGCGGCCATCACCACGCCACTGGTTCTCTCACTTTCCAGAGCTATAGCCATGTGTGGATTTATAGTCCATTTGGCTTTTGGACCAGCAATTTTGATGTTCCCAGGATCATAACCAGAGCGACTTGCAGAAATGAAGGTGACACCTCCGCCATCACTGGCCATCAACTCGCCTTCGTTATTATCAGCGCTCAGATCCGCGATCGGAAGATCAACAATTGCGATTTTCGAAATCTTCTCAGGGTTGTCTGTAGTACGGATAAGCGTCATGGCGAGAACGGATATAGGTCCGATCACTCCAACTAGACGAGGGATTGGCGATTCAGGGTTGAAGACCTTGCGACGACCGTCACACATGGCTGAGACGATGTACAAGATGTGCGCTCTACTTGCACTTCCTTTTCGCCTGAAAGGATGTCCGAGTTGAGTACACATATATGGGATGGTAGTTATAATTTCAAAGCTTAATGAAGAAAAAGGAGACGGTAAAGTAGATGATATGAATTGTGGTGCGAAGCTGCAGTGGCAGCAATAAGAAGCGTTGGTGATATGCAGCCTTGATGGCAGTGGCCAAGCTTATCAGTAGGCAGTATTGGTAGTAAGTAATTCCCAAACTTTCATCTCTTTCCAACACCGCCGCAATCGCTGTCGTACACCCGTCCCTTCATGATCCAGGCCAAATCTGCCTGTTTCTGGATCAAAGTCTGCTCATACGACACAATCTTACCACAAACGCCGTGAACATGGATCCCGCTGATATCTTCGTGTTGGGATTAATTATCCAGGAATCCCTCTTGAATCCAAAGGCTTTTGACCTACTGTGACGATGAATCTCGCATATGCCTTGCCCGGAGAAAACAAGACGTTTTTAACTCGCCCTAACATCTCCTTGCCTCGCTGCTCCTCCAGCACGCCGAGTTGCACTAACCGAGCAATGACTCCGACGGTCGCGTCGAAGTTATCTTGTTCAAGATCACCGTCGTGAATGTCGCTGAGCTCCTCTTGGACTCTTGGAGACGCGCTCGTAATTTTGAAAGGCAGTTCATACTCGTAATTTTGAATGTCCACAAACCCAGCATCTCTCATCCAGCCTGCAGCTTTTTCACCTGGAGTGAATGTATCCCCTTTAGTCTGAGTCTTCCAGAGGTCTGCGATTTCTTGGAAAACTTCTGCTCCTTCAACTGGCAAGCCGTCCTCTCCGAGCGGCCCTCCCGATCGTTCCTGCATCTCAATATATCCTCCCGGCCTTAACCATCGAAACTGCTTGTTGACGACGGCCTGCTGTTCTGACAAGTGTGAAGTGAAGATGCGACTGTAACACAATTCAAACATGGCCTCGTTTTCTGTCAGACTTGGTCCATCTCGAATTGGCTTCCAATCCATTGGCTCCTGAGTCAAGACGTTGCCTCGCAAGAAGCTGACATTCGCTGAAAATTGTTCGCCTTGTGGCGGTGCGGGAGATAGATCCATACCAAACACCTGCGCGTCTGGAAACTTTGCCCCCAAAGCCTTAGTTACAACACCTGTACCGCAACCAAGGTCAACGACTTGGTGGACCTCTCCTTGTTGCAAAGGTGCATGTATGATTTTCTGCCGCATAATCGAAGCAATGAGTCGATCCTTCTTGTCCAAACGGCTGTGCTCAGCAGAATCGTGGGGGAGGATATATGTTGCCTCAGGATCTTCATATCCTTTTCGCACCTTCAGCTCAACCTCATCCTCTTGTTGTTGCTAGTGCTGGCTATCAGACCCAACCTTAGGGATTACAATGGATACCGGATTCGTACCTCTATCATCATGATTATGCTGCTGGAGATCTCTTGGTTGGATAGAAAATTTTAACAAGACTGTTCCACTGTGTCAATCGCGCATAGTCGTCTGCTGGATATCAAAGCCTTTATTACTTTATATTCAGTCATTACCCAATAGGCTAGCTGAGCGATCATAATACTTAACTAGTGTCAAGCAACGACCAATTTCCTCGCAAATTCGAGTCATCCGACACCGACTCTCCGTTACCATCGTGCAAATGTGAAACTGGTTGAGGCTGTCCTTACAGGTTTCCCCACTCGTAAGCACTTAGCACCTTAGGACATCGATGTCACCACGGTCCAGGTCCCTCTTTTACCGTGACTTTGGGCAAATCCCGCATTGAAGACGGACGTAAGCGGAGCAGGCGGACATGAGCGGTGTAAGTAGACGGACATGCGCGGCGCAGACGGATATAAGCGGCGCTCACAACGCCGACATAGGTTCACTGTAGATTATAATCTCCATCTAGATTGTTTTAGAGTACATCATCGATAGCCTATAAACCTAATTCTTTCTACAATGCTGGAACAATACAGTTTCTCGACGATTTTGCCCTTGCTGACTCTGACTCTGCTCATAGCAGTGGTAATCGCGTCGATACAAAGAGTTAAGCCAAACTTGCAGCGACCTATACCTGGAGTACCAATCGCCACACTTCCGGGAAAGACACCCATGGAATCATGGTACTCCACTAGGGAACTTCTGAGCTACGCATACCAAAAATATGGAGAAGAACCTTTCCAAGTGATTACTCCTCTAGGCGCAACGCTCATTGTCAGGAATAAGTACGCCGAAAACATGAAATCAGACAAGCGCTTGAGCTTGAATGAGGCTGCACGAAGGGAGATGTTTGAACACATCCCAGGCTTTGAAGGCGCCACAATGCTCTTCAAGACGTACCCTGTGTTGCCCGACGCTCTGCGCACAAAATTGACTCCATCCTTGGGACTCATTATGGAGGATCTTGTCGAAGAAACCAGACTCACGCTCGATGATATGTTTGGCAGATATGCAGATGGCAACTGGAAAGAGATGCCTGACCCTCTCGCAGAGTCTATCCTGCATATTGTTGCTCGTGTGTCAAGCCGTATCTTCCTTGGAGCCCCCCTTTGCCGCGATGATAAATGGCTTGTTATTGCCAAGACGTACACCAAACACGCCTTTCGAGGTTCTCGAGGACTCCGGGCTATCTCTCCTTGGTTGCAGAGGATCAAGTCCAACTCCATGCCCGACATTCTCGCTTGTCGCAAAGCCCAGCGGGATGCAGAGAATCTCATCCGCGAGGAAGTCGCTAGACGTGATGCTGCCATGCGCGCTGCCCTCGCGCGGGGAGAAAAGGCTCCAAAAAGAAACAATGATGCTATTGCGTGGCTGACAGAAACATCGCAAAACATCGGTCGTGACCTTAGTGTGCGTGATCTGTGTTACTTGCAGATGAGTCTCTCAGTAGCGGCAATCCACATGACTTCAGAACTCCTAACCCACGCCATGCTCTACACGTCCCAATATCCCGAAATTGTGGAACCCCTTCGCGAGGAGGTGGTATCTGTCTTGGAGACATATGGCTGGAACAAACAAGGCATGTACCAGCTCCGGCTAATGGACTCATTCCTGAAAGAGGTACAGCGTTGCACTCGGACATTGCTCAGTATGTTTCGTGTGGGTCGAGAAGATGTTGTGGTAGCAGGAGTGAAAGTTCCGAAAGGAACCAAGATATGGGTTGAAGCCCCTATTGATCATGAGCCTATCTATGGGCCGGATGCAAATAATTTTGATGCATGGCGATTTGTCAAATTAGCCAGTTCCAGGGAGAAAGAGGGAAAGAGGAATGATTGTCATTTTACCACGGCATCGAAAGAGCATCTCAATTGGGGGTACGGAGAGCAGACTTGTCCAGGTAAGATTTCCTACTCTAGTACACCCTGATGTCATTGACTAAACTATTCCAACAGGCCGATTCTTCGCTGCGCAAGAGATCAAAATTGTTCTATCACACCTTTTGCTCCACTATGACTGGAGTTTCAACCCGGGTGTTGAAAAGCCAAACAACATATCATTCGAAGTGCTACAAGCAATACCAGATCCCATCATTAAGTTGCGTTTCAGGAAGAGACAGCCAGAGGTCGACATGGATTTGGTTAATTAATCACCAATTGCAATTATATAATTACAATATCAAATACAAGTGTGTGCTATATAAGGAAGCAGAACAAAGTGGCATAGGTAAAGACTCCAGTCTAGAAAACGTAGAAGTATTTACTCTAAGAAACTAGTTTCTTGCAATCCAGCTTCACTGCCTGACCTGGCTTAGACCCAAACAACGTACTTGAACAGGATTTGCTCGGAGCCATATTATACGGATCCTTAGCCCATCCCTTTTCACACTGGGAATCCTCGCAATACATCACTTGTCACGAGTTTGTTAGTCAGATGCCATGATTCTGATCAAGATAAATAATTGAGGAGGTAAGGTAAGGGGGGTGTTCTTGCAAGTCGAGTGTGCATATGTATACGTTTGGGGAAACTTACGGCGACACGGCGACTTGATGACTGGATAGGCCGATACCCAGTCCCATCTGAGGGTTATGACTTCATTTGGTCGAATGGTGAAGATGTACGCGGCTTTAGAGCATGAAGCACCGGTGTAAAAGGTGACGTAATGCGTCGCTCTCTTCTCCACAGCTTCTTCAGCTGCTGTGGGGGCACCAAGGGCCACAGGCGCGGCGGCGAGGAGCGCGAGGAAAAGAGTGGAGAGAGGAGCCATTTGAGATCTATAGTGGTGATGTAATGTTGGTAATATGAGGTGTAACAGGGTGTGTTTGATGGTTTGGAAAAACTGCTGGTATGCTAGGTACTGGTACATACTTAGAGCATTTCTTTTTTATATACGCTCCGAAAGCTTGTGTAAATCATCTCTGATTAATTGAACATTCCTAATGTCTCATCCCGATTTCGGATCCTACGTTGAAACCAAAATAGGACACATCCACAGTGGTGTGAGGTGGCTGTGCTGCAACTTTGACAGGGATTTGGAGCCGTCTGGCGGCCAAAGTGTGCATTCGCTTGTCGTTGGTTGCGCTCGAAGGATCCCCAAGAGAAGCCCTGGGTCCATGTGGCGCTGTGATGATGGCTGAGCCAAGACTTACTACGGGGGAAAAACAGGAAGAAAGGTCACCGCAACTTACGTTGTGCGGCTCTTTGCTATGCAGGTGCCATAGCTTAGCTAGCTGTGTCCAAACCATGAACTTACTATACATGACTTAGTCAACAAATTGGCCATTCCACATTCATTATCCAACGAGGGAAATATCATTCTACACGGTCAGGATGCACAAAAAAGAAAATCGTCCTATATCAAGGCGTCAATGTAGAGAATGCGCAAGTGGGTAGCGTGCTTTCCAAGATCTTGTTTCGGTATGGGCATGAGGCAGCTGAACATCACCTCATGACCTGCAGTCGCAGGTGTTGAGGCACGAGTGTAAGATTATTCGGCGACCAGCGAAATTGCATGGGGGGGAGGGGGGGTACCCACTCAAGTAATCCAGACCAACCCGCGGTAACATTTCAGCTGCAAACCATGTGGCTGAACCGCCTAAGAATGCAACGTCAACGGCTGCGTTGCGGAAGCTGACAATTGGGCATGGTCGTTGTAGCTGAATAATCCCAGATATGAGGTATCGGAAAACTTCTTATATTGATTCCAAATCTAGTGGGGAGGTTGACAAGCCACTACCGAATAATAGCGCTACTCCACTCGGGAAACTCATAACGAGCGGTGAAGCAATGACGGCTGCCAAACAACAGTTGGATATATATTCGAGGATCTTCGTCAACAAACTGCATCCTAACGTTCTTTGTTGGGTTAAATTGTTCTCTAGCACAAGACAGCATTGCGTGGCAACGATCTTCAACACCTTCCCAATGCTACTGACTCTCATTTGCAAAGTCAGGCTATGTTCTATTTCATCTCATATTCTTTGTGTGATTCTTGAGTATAATCCCAGTAGCGGTGATAAAATGGGACGCGGAAAATGCAATATTTTGTTTCGAGTTGTTTAGAGATGCGCCGAGCTGATGATAAAGTGTGGCACCTGAGCCTTGCTTATACATTGAGAAGAACTCTCTTGATAATCTTGTAGCGACTGATGTGTGTGGCTTTCTTTGTTAGCTGATTACATGAACATCAATCTTACGCATACTATGCGCCCGTTTCAACTCCATACAATATTGCATCTTATCTAAGCTTTGCAGCTGCATGAACTTGTGGCCTATAGGCTCTACACCGTTGTGACATGGTTTCTGTGATCTTTGACGGCTCTCTGGCGTGTCCCGATACAAACTAAGTGTCTGAAAAAAGCGTTTATCATATATGTAATTACTTCCTTCGCTTCCTTGTAATATTGAAAGCCTATGGTGAAGAACCTATAGTGTGTGGAAAAGGATGCATATTACCTTTCGCGGTAATGTTTCCTGAGAATTTTCAGTGTTAGATGAATGACAAACGAAAGTGGAGTAGACTAGGGTACCTTTAACCGTGAGCCTCGGATAAAACCCTTGGAGCATAATGAGGGAAAATTTCACTCCTAACTTCACTCCAAGCCTACACTGTGATGCGAAAACTGACAATTACGCTATTGGCCTGGTCGCCGCTTGCGGCCAGCCAGGTCAACTATTCACGGTATGTGAATCCATTCTGGGGTACTGAGGGGCCAATACCAAATTACACGTTTGGTGGTGGTGCCGTCTTCGTGGGAGCAGCGGTACCTTATGGTGTGGTCAAATTGACGATGGACACGTACGTTAAGAACACAAGCATTGCGGCGTTGCAAGGTGGATATACGCCGAATGGCCTCATCACCGGCTTCTCCATGATGCATGAGTCTGGCACAGGAGGCTGTTCAAAGTATGGCATTATTTCGCAAATGCCCCTCACAAACATAGAAGCACCGGTTAATCTCTTGGATAATCGAACGTACTGGCAGGAGCGTGTTGGGCAAGACCATGCAAGCGTTGGATATTTCCGGACGAGCCTAGGAAATGGGGTCACAACAGAACTGAGCGCAACAAGACACGCGGGAATTTTTCAGTATGAGTTCCCAAAAGAAAAGAAGAAGCATATCCTTGTCGATGTGTCGCATTACCTTCCGAATGTTGTTGGAGGCTATTGCACTCAAACTTTCCGTCAGGGCAAGATCAACATCTCACAAGATCGCAAGAGTTATCAAGGTTATGGAACTTATGCTGGAGGATTCAATGAGGGTGCGCCGTACACAGTGTATTTTTGTGGCGAATTCGAGACAGCTCCCCATGAAACAGAGACATTCGCCGGCCGTAATCAGTTCCCTGGTTTCAATGCGATGAACCCTGAGCCTATCCCGTGGCCGGTGTTTGCATCAGAAAATATAACCACTCCCCAAGGTTCACGCGTTGGAGCGGTGTTTACATGGGAAGGAACTCAGACGACGATTCGTTCCAAGGTTGGGATATCATTTATTTCGGAAGAAAAGGCCTGTAGATTCAAAGACGAAGAGATTATGAGCTGGGATCTACAGCATACAGTTGATGCAGCTGTCGAGGAATGGAACCGTGACGTTTTCAGCACGATTCGGGTTGATACCGGGAATAACACCAACCAAGAGCACCTCACGCTGTTATATTCATCGCTCTACTTCATGCATCTCATTCCATCTAATAGGACTGGCGAAAACCCCCTCTGGCAATCCGAAGAACCGTACTGGGATGATTTCTATTGTTTATGTAGGTTCACCATCTCAACTTTGCTTGGCACATAAATGTTGACCACGTTAACCAGGGGATACTTTCCGTAACACGATAAGCCTTTCCCATTTGATTCAAACCGATGCATATGAATCCCAAGTTCGCTCACTTATCGATATTTGGAGAAATCAAGGCTACATGCCAGATGGCCGCTCAGGAAATGACAACGGCCTAGTACAAGGCGGCAGCAACTCTGACAATGTGCTCGCAGATGCTTACGTCAAGGGTCTCCGTGGCAAGATTAATTGGGCAGACGGCTATGCTGCTATGGTAAAAAATGCCGAAGTGCCTACCAATGGCAGCAACAAAGAGGGGCGAGGTGCAGGCGGAGATTGGTTGCAGTACGGATATGTCAGCTCTTCTATGCCCAGGAGCATATCACGAACTGTTGAGTATTCGCTGAATGATTTTGCTCTGAGCCAAGTAGCAAAGGGCGAGAAACCTGGCGACGTGTCAAGATATTTGAAGCGATCGGCCGGGTGGCAATTGATCTGGGATCCGAGTACACATAGCGTCAACACTTCAAAGGACTTTAGTGGCTTTCTCACTCCAAGGGACAGAAACGGCACATTCAATCAGACTGACTACAATCCAGCAAAATGTGGCGCTTGCTCGTGGTCGTCAATCACTTACGAAGGCACACCTTTCGAATACTCTTTCACGATTCCCCACGACATGAAGACATTGATAGAGAAGATGGGCGGTTCTCAAAGTTTTGAGGAGCGCCTTGATTATATTTTTGTACCATACACTAGCCAAGCTGATCTTGGGCCAAATGGTGCAGGAATTAATACTATTATGAACATCGGGTAAGAGATTGTCACTCAGGCCTGGATAAGTTTGATCTCCAAGCAATGCTAATAGAAATGCTTAGCAATGAACCAGACTTTGCTACACCTTATTTGTATAATTATCTCAACAAGCAGTGGAAGTCAGTGAATCAATCGCGCTCACAAGCCAAACAATAGTATGTTTCCAGCTTCACGTTCCTTATAAGGAGTGTGTGTGTGTGTGTACTAACTATTCAGCTTCCGCAACACCACGAACGGGATGCCTGGTAACTCAGATGCTGGAGCGTTAAACTCTTGGCTGATCTGGCAAATGCTTGGTCTCTACCCAATTGTGACACAGCCAGTATATCTTCTCGAGTCGCCCTGGTTTAGCGATATCAACATGACGATCAATAGAGATAAGACCTTGCGAATCAAGGCGAATGGGCTTGACGAAGATAGCTTCTATGTGCAAGGGGTGAAGATCAATGGAGTTCAGTGGGATAAAAATTGGTTCAACCATGATGACGTCTTCCATGAGGGGGGTACCATCGAATTCGATCTTGGTAAGGAGCCTGTAGTGTGGGAGAAAGGTGATGTGCCACCTAGTCCAGGAAATTTGGGTTGAGAGTAGCATAGGAAAACTCTTCAAACTTCTATAAGACTGACACAAGTCTCAATGCAAGTGCAGGCGAGGAGGTTCCAGCATGCTATCAACCCACACTTCTACTGCTTGCATCTCGCGTTACCACCATTGCGTATCTTAGTTTAGCAATTGCCGAAACGTACACAGCCTCGCGTTCTTACTAGGTGGGCTTTACTCAATCACAACACTTATAGACGAAAGGCATGTAATCTACAGGATATACGGTGAAGAAGTGATCGAAGGCTATTAGTATAAAGACCACGCGTTTCACTAATTGGTTTAAAGGTAAGAACCAATGTTGAGACATTAGTGAATCAATGGACCAATTGTATCACACTTGTACCTTCCCCTCCCTTTCCTCATTCCTTTGCCCGATTGCACCATCTTACTGTTATGTCATGTTATGATGTTGACTCTGCTTGTGATGACCGCCATCAACTACCGACCCTAACACCATTAATAAAGCCGTCTTGGCATGACGCCTGCCGCGTCATCTTCGTCTCGCGCTAATCATCCCATGTTGATAAGAACCGGGTTGTTTCCCGACCCTACATCTCTAGCTATGAAGAAAACTCTTCCTTGTGCTTGTTCCATGGCTTTTCTGCGACTTTCTACTATGTATCTCGCTATGCACAATCTAATTTGTAAAACCGTCATAATTGCCATGTCTATAACAGATGGCTAGGACTGATTACCGTAGCCATGCGTGCTAACACATCCATCTGTGCTGATTTCCACGAAAACACCTCCGTAGATTTGTCCTTCGCCCTGAAAAGGAATAGGCCCCTGATATCCGTTGAGGTCAATGTTCGTTGTGGCTGTTGGCTTCTTCAGGATTCCAACTTGAAGTTGCCCTAGACCTGTGTTATTGTTTGGAGTGGCCTCAGTTACAGGCTGTAGAGGTGCTGCGCCAGCTGAATAGAACACCTTGAGAGTACTAATTGAACATGTCAGCATTTTGATGATATCCGAAAACTTTTCATGGTAGGGGAGTATACGTACTCTTTCGTGTGGTCCACCTGCACAGCAAAGTTCTGCCACCGATCAAACAAGATCGGAGTCTCAAAGATCGACTTCTTGTCACTATTTTGGATCCTCCACTTTTCCCTTTCCTCTTTGATATCGATACCATTTCCTCCGTTGAATGGTAACACCAAACCACCCACAAAGGCAAATTGATTACCAGTGAAGTCGGCCTTCTCATGCCACACATTCATGTACTCGTGAGAGAAGTTGAGTGGTTTCCTCTCATCCTGGTGGACACTCCAGTGGTAAGTAACGGTACCATTATCAGCCGCATCAGGCGCCTTATCATTCTTATCGCCTTTCATCAAAAGGCCCGCGCGACGAATAAAAGTCTCGGGCGGACTGTTGCGTCCCTTGAAGATGGAACGATCATCGATAGTCACTTCGAGAGGCTTATGGCGGCTCGGTTCGTCAAATGGCGCTAGGGCAGTATCTGGAAATAGAAGAATAGAAGACCAGCTAGTGTTCTGGCCTTTTGTCCAAGCAGGACTAAAGAGGGACGAGTTGGTGTCGAACCAATGGACTGTTGTATCGATTGGAATGCGGCCCTCGAAGAGAACAGGGCAGTCAACACCAGGGTCCTGAGCATGACCAGAATTGTGCCGTGACCCAAGTTGTTGGATTGATGTCGCAGTGGCACAACCGAGCAAGAAAAGGGAAAGTCGAAAGCACATTTTGAAGTGCAATACAACAAAATATTGTTATTTTTCTAATACACAAGATGTGCATTTATATACATCTCCTCGCTACTAAGCGACACTGTTGGCATGCGAGAAACATGAGACTGTTGGGTTCGGCCTGTTCGGCCAATATCTGATCCTTACCGTACAAGGTAGGTTTTGTCGGGACCTTCATCTCCGCCTTCTTGGCAAGGATGCTGACATGCTGTAGGTTTACACTTTATCCACCCTTTGCTAATTCGCTGGTAGATCCGCCCTTGGTATTATGTAGGGTTATAATGGGCTGGAAGCCCCTTGGATAGCTCCTCAACAGAATCTCAGGTGTGCAGGCAGGGCGGCAGGCAACAAAGGCAGGAATGTAGGTATGAGTAAGGGCAGAAGTGAAGGCAGTAGTAAAAGCAAAGATAAAAGCTTTACATATTGGTTTACATAGTTCCCAATAGGAAATAAGCTAATTCTAGCCTATACACGCTAAGAAAAGCCAAGAAATAATTGTAACGTAGTTCAGTAGGTAGAAGCGCTAAGAATATCTGGGTGGACCGCCTGTGTGTAATACAGATCGAAAATAAAACTCACAAGAACTGGCATCTCCAACATATGTTGCGGATATATGAGAAGCGCGCAGTAACTTTCATCTTCCCTGGTGGCATCCAGCGCCTTGTCGGCCTCGATGAGACGACCACTTGGGTCCACCGCGCGTTGACATTATAAGAAGCTCTTGCCCGCCATGAGTCGAACTAATATATGGGTGGAGTCATGGTCATGGGTTGTACATAGGGCTATCTTGAGGTAACATTCATGAGCTTATCCCTGGGGAATCGGCTATACACCCCTTCGCGTGTTGCTGGGACTCGATAACTTCCTAGAGGCAACCTTTATCGGTAACAAAGATCCTATCTTTGGCCTCCCCACTGAATCATCTCCTCCCTACTGGCTGGAGCATAGAACCGAGATTGTCATATCCATGTTCCAGGACGCTGTCCCGCAGAAGGATGGGCCTACCTTCAATGACCACGCCCCCGCCATTCGGTGGAGTATGTTGTTCCGTACTACGACTCATCCCATGTACATAATCTCCAGCATAATGGGCCTCTTTAGAGTGACTCTCATTCCGCGCACTTTCGAGCAAGATGACTACCTTGTTGCGACAGTTGCGCTAATGCGCGCGATCCTCAATCGGCCAGGAGGTAGGGCGAGCTGGTTAGGCGTCATGCCGTACTTACCACCGCATCCACGACTATCTACAATTCCGAGATGTGCGCATACAAGAGTAGATGGGAAGGTCAAGCTTGAGCTTAATTTCGCGTCCGAGCCTGATGGGCGAGGCCAAACACAGTCGGTGGACCAGGTCCTGACCAACCGGCGCTTATCCGCTTTATACCCTCAGAGCATGTGGATGCTATTTGAAGCGTGGAGGAGACCTCTGCGCTTCCAAGCGAGCGATCCGTGTATATCCACTCTACAAAGAGAGAGTTAAACAAGACCACAATGAGCATTTGGAAAGTATGACTGCCAGTCCACCTACGTCTTGCCTCGATGTTCGGGCAATCAACCACACGGAGTGGCGGATCTATGATGCCGCAAATTCCTACTCCATTGCACCGCAAGCTACACGCCTCGAACTTGAGACGCTCGGTGTCATTGTCGGAATTTCATAACGAGGTTCTTTGACCAGGTTTATGGAGAGGGTCTCAGTTTGTGAGTGCAATGACTCTTCCTGAACGCGCACCGAACTACTATATTGAGTCGTACTTTGAACTTAGCATAAAGCTAGAGCGCTGAGTTGATACTTGGGAAGAGCATGAATTGTCTATTGGAAAACCTCATTTTCCCTTCATGACACCATGGAACAAAACTTACAACCAAACATGAGCGAACAAAGAATAAGGACAATAATATCATCCTCACATGATATGACGGATTTTTAGGCTTCGTTGATCTGGCTGTGATGTAGGTATTCGAAGCTACAAATGGTATGGGGCTATTGTGGGCTAGGCCTTATCGGAAAATGATAGAGCACTATAGGGTGTTGTAACACTTAAGCCATGAGAGCCCACTTGCTTATATTGTGGTGGAGTAAACAAGTGGATCCGAAAAAAAGGCCACACGAAGAATGCGGAGCTAGGCGGAAAAGGAACAAATGTATAAAAACTAATGGAAAACACGATGATCACGCAACAGCCAAATACACCGGCTTGTAAGGGTCCTTTGGGTGTAGTTAATAAGAACGGAGTCGAAAGAAAGTTGTAATCTAATCTTCAAGTGGACTAAACCTTTAAAGGTGAACAACCCTGTGTGGGGATATAAGCTCGTGCCCTATAGGGAGCTTATCTCTTGATTATTGGTTTGCAAAAACAGAAAGCTGAAAGATTTGGACAAGGAGAGATCGGAAGCGCATGTTGTCGCGCCTCACACAAGTCTATCGTATCACTATACTCCAAAATGACAGCTGTTTTTTTTCTGTTCAGCGGGCCAATAAGCGCTAGGACGATGGCTCCACAAGCAGTGAGGCGTGCGACGGTTCACAATCACGTTACCCCCACCAATATTCACGCTAAGGAGGTCTGCAATTGACTTTCGCTGATGATGCAGCGCTTCTCTCTTCCTATTGACTGTTTCGTCCATGAGCAACAAAAGCTTCGCATTGATAGAGGTTGTACTCATTAGGTATTTCCCTCCATTGGTCGTGCTATTACTATTCTGACTTAACATACCGCCGCTCGTTCAAACTTGATAAGGTATCAAACAATTTTGCGAGATACTGGAGAAAAACAGGCGATGTCTTTTCTGTACTACTGATACTTGACGGTGATATCGTGGGGCGTGTGGTAGCGCAGCTTGTTGGTTTACGATTGACCCTAGTAGCCTTCTCATTCCGTACGCTGTCCACTTGCAGAGCTTACAAAAGAGAAATGTTTTGCAAGTGTCGTTCTCACATTCTATCTGATAATCAATATGATGATCTGTACAGGATAGGTAGCCTACGCTGTCACTGCTATGGTATCTGTTGTTGAACAAAAAAAGTTTATGTCGCTCCCCAATCGCGCCTCTAAAGTTTTGAATGGCAATTGCACGTATGTGCGCGACAACAGAGGTTAGGGCTAGGATGCATCATGCGAGATTTCAAGGGCTAGATACATCGAGATAAATGCAAAAACATCAAAGAAGTTTCAGACCAAAGTTAAAGATATTACAAAGAGACGCCGATGCAGGTCATAATGTACTGGCAGGTAATACTCAACGTCCTGTACAAACGTGTCATTCTACAAGGCTGTAGAGGCTAGCCTAGGAAAAATAGAATTTGACATGATATACGGGAGGGGTTTTTTTATCGCCATAGTCTAGCTTGGAGTGGCAGCCATACTCTGTGGTCTCTAGGGATGCTGGTCTTTACTTCTCATCACCGCGGCGGGTATTTTGTTGGCATTTCTGTCTGGCTCTTTGGGTCAGTGGAAAGCTCAGAAATAGCCCTGTCGCCCCAACGGAAAACCAAAGACTGTAGTGGTCACACGTGGTAGCGGTGCTCAATAGGCTATTTTTGTTCACGATGCAGGTTCTGTGGGACGATGACTGGAGAGCCTTGCTACAGGCTAGACTAACGTTGACGTTCCCACCTCACTTTCTACGCACACGATTGTAGTGCTCCTTGCAGTGCTCTGGATTTCACTACTGGTTTCCATTTTTGGTATCAAGAACCATAGGCGGTTTCTTCTTGCCGTTGGCAGCATCCAGAATAGTTAAAAACATCTTTGTTGCTGGTTCGCGTCAGGATCTATCAGCTTTTGTTCTCCTGTTGACTTACAAGAACTTCATTTCCAGGTTAAAGGTAATGGACACCCTGTTTGTGGTGGAAAAAGGATTTCCTTGGCTCCGTTTCGGTATGCGCGAAACATCCTTTCCAGGTGATCAGCTCTGAGATGCCGGAAAGGAAAAGGAAGAAGCATGCCAACAAATTTTAAAGAATAAGAAGTCAGCTAAGAGTGAGCACAACAGGACCACCATCGATTTTGCTAGCTATCAGTGGACGGATCGTATTTTAGCCTACAGACACATATTGAACAATGTGATATACTTAACTTCAAAACGACTTCAGCTAAAAATCTACATCTATGGAACATTTGGATGTAGGTTATCAACCTCGGCAGTGTAGTCACAATCAACCAGCGGGTATCATCTTCCTTTCGCACGATTACAGAAGTAGAGCCACAACGCAAAACCTTCCTTGAATTCCACTGTATTGCCCCTTAGTACAACGTCGCGATTGATAACCACGAATCAGCTGTCTAATCCCAAGTACGAACAAGACATTGTCAAGCCATATCGCAAGAATCGCTGTTGGGCGAGTCATAACTAAGGCTGCGTGATCATAGAGCTGAAAGAAAAGAGGGCGCCACGCACGCCACACGCATAAGCTTAGACCTGTCTGCGCGTTAGTTATATTGCCGGCTCATGCCTTGACATCGAATCAAGCCTCAATGCGCGAGTTGATGTCAAGGTGTCACAGGGAAGACCCCAGGAATGTGGGGTAAAGGAGAACAGCCACTCAACGCATTCACGAATTACACACTAGACTGGTCAGGAGACATTCGCGAATGCATTGCACTCTATCCCTGACTGAATCGCCATTGCTTATCCAGCTAACTTAGTTCGTACACTGGTCTAGCTTCTGTGGGCTAGCGCGATCGAACTGATTGGACCCCAGAGCAACTCCAAACTCTATTGCTGCTCCCCGCACTTTCCCCGAAGGATACTACGACCGAAAGGGTTTTGATCCCCGGCTTCTGGCATGATTCTAGCGGACACATTGGTCCGACATCGTGCTTCCATTCGTTCGTGCTGAGGTACGGCACAATGTGGGGCACATGAGAAACATAGTTTGCAACGAACCCCTTGGCTATTAGACTTAGCGAGTCAAGGCTTGTTGCCTTCATACACGGAGAAGCGACGCGGCATGATATTAAAGACAACATAGTATTAAGGATAGCATGATATTAAAGACAGCGGGTGGTGTTCTCACGCTGACATTGAGCGTGAGAATATTCAATCGTCACCCCCTACACGAAGCTGTCACCGCGCAAATCTCGCGACGTTGGTACAACCTCAAGGCAATGGCTCTCAAGCCTGGCGATCCCGGATATATGGAGGAGGATGTCAGCCCTATGCTTTACTCCATCACATTCTCTTTTCTTGGATTTGCGCTCTTAATAGTCATCCTCCGGTAAAAAATCACTTATTATTTGCCTCGGGTGAATTTCTGGCTGACTTTAACCTAGACTCTACAGCCGCCTGTATCTATTGAAGAATACGCGCTTGAACCTAGCAGAATGGCTTGTCGTTGTATCATCCTTCGTCGATATTGCATCATGTGTGTTGATTCATTTTCAAATTGAGACTGGTATGGGTAAGCATATCGAGTACTCGCGCGCAAGACCGAATATGTTGCAAGCGAGCATGAAGGTTGGATTAGCACAGAACTCTGTTTATCAGGCACTTGTCGGGTAAGTTCATACGAACTCCGGAATTGCTTAAGAGATTTGTAACTGATCAATGAATATAGGTTGATCAAGGCCAGCATGCTCGCTCAACTACATCTACTTGCCGCGACTGCAATGCAGAAGAAGGTTGTGTTTTGGACTGGCTGCTTAGTATGCATCTTTACAATATTCACTACCTTCGTAAGTATTATGTCCGCTTTAAGTTTAAGGTATTCATTTGTTAAAACTTTATAGGCTGCAATTTTTCAGTGTATACCAATGAGCGCTGCTTGGAATCTTGACACGTTTCCACGTGTGAGTAAGGCCCCTGAGATACTGATGCATGCTGACATGACTTAGGGTTGCTGGAATATGATGGCGATGAACTTCGCTACATCAACCATCAACACAATTTTGGACTTTGTTATATTCTTTCTACCATTACCATCCCTTCTTGATCTGAACATGGAGCGGAAGAAAAAAAGTCAGCATTTCCAGACCCAAACTACTTCACATCCACTGACAATCAAGTAGTTTCGTTGATCTTTACCTACTGCGTAGGATCTTTGGCTATCGCATGTTCCATCATTCGGTTACGCAATATGATATACTTTCGAGGAGTTGGAGATTTTACCTACGAAGCTTCTATGGTACCAGTCTGGGGTGCTATTGAGTGTAATGCTGGAATAGTTTGTGGTATTTCCAATCGACATTCTTTTGAAGTTTCATGCAATGAAGTGCTGATTAAGTTTAGGATCCTTTCCATATATTATGCCCCTCATCAAGCGTATGAGTGGCAGTATCATTGACAGCATGAGTATGTCACGTGCCAATCCAACCACGAATCAGCAGCATGATGGGCAGCACTCAAAGCAATTGAGCTGGCCATTACAATCGAAACGCCAATCTCGATGGCATCAAATGGACTCAGAATCGATCGAGGCAATCACAGAAAACAATGGATGGAAGGAATTGGACAATATCAAGAAGGGTCCGCATTGCGTCAAGGATTCTGTACCTATTGAGCATAGTCCACATGTGCCAACCCTACCACATGATACTGTGTAATACCATTAATTAATCTTATTCTATAACCTATAGGTATATTCTTAACTTAACATATGAAATAGATATTCCTAAGATCTCTCTAGTATAACTGATATTAATTATTATTTAGAATAAAATGCACTGGATAATTAATAGTAAATTCTTAATATTATCTTAGATATAGAGGTATAGAGGTGTAAATACTAGTATAAAGGTATATATTACAGCTAGACCTTAGAATGATAAACTTATATTACTATCTTTTATATTTAATAAGTAATATATAAGATAGCTAGATTAGTATAAAATAAAAGACTATACTTTTTAAAACTAGTAAGTTATAGGTTACAAGTAACAAGAACAATTCTCCCCTAGACGTAGGGTAATATATTAGAGACTAACCACGTCCACGTTAGAAGGTAATAGCTACCGCGGGGCTTAGAGTTAGGTGATGTGCTATCCTACTAAGGCTAGCTATCTAGGATGGCAGCGTATAAAGGGATAGTAGCGCTATCCTATACCTCCTACTAGGATAGGATAGATAGGATAGTAGGACCTATAGCAATAGGTATAAGAATGTGTTAGATTTTATTATTACACTTATTATAGATAACTCTTAGAATAATTATCTCTTTCTAAGATTATACTAGTTATTCTATCTTAGTAAAGAATTATTTATTTACTCTTTAGTTAAATCCTTTACCTCTTTTCTACATAGCACTATAATAATTATATAGCCTACTACTTAAGTCTACTTACCCTAACCTAGACTAAGATTAGAGAAATATAGCTAAACTCTATATAATATTATATAATCTATAAAATAGTTACTTTATAACTAATCTATAAGTTTTAGTATTATAGAGTAATAAAGTACTTTATATATTAATCTATACAATACTCTATAATTTATAAGTCTTAGTACTATAGAGTAATAGAGCTCTCTATATAAAATACAAGTATATAGTATAAATTATATAGCTCTCGTCTCCTATCTTAACGAGAGGTTTAGGAGGACTATGGCCTCCTATCTGCGTTGGCCTCCTAGAGGCTATGCCTTAGTGGGATGCTAAGTTACGTAATCTGTGCACCCTGCGCTGATTATTACCTAGGTGTCCTTTGACACCTTTGTTTCCCTCTAGTTGACTCTGCAACCCTTTATGGAAACCTGTTGAGAGGAATCCTTCCGGGTTTGTTCGTAACAGGTTGATTAAACCCTAAGCTTATCTCATTATAAGCCCCAGAGGCTGTTAAAGCATATACGGTAACTAAGAAAGCCTTTTTTAGTTCCCCCAATAGCAGCGCGAAACTCGCAGCTTCGTATATATAAGTGTGAGGGTGTTCGCTGTTTATAGAGTTAGGGCTAGGGCTTAACCCTAAGTTTAGGGTTGCGTTATAGTAGCATATAGGGTTACCAGGAAAGACTGTTCTAGTCCCCCCATAGTGGCTAGTATCGCGTAGCTCGTCAGGGTTTAGGATATAATTGTTGCTGACACTGAGTCATCGCCACAGGATAAGCTATCTTGACTATTGCGTTTCCATTTTGTAACACCATAGAAAACAAATTGTTTGTGAAGCCCATAAAACTGCGGGAACTGTGCTGTATAGGTATCGTTGTATTTATTTGGCGGGGGCCGCCCATTCCATAGGGGCTCCACGACTTGGGATCGGGTGACCAGGAAGAGAATCGCGGAACTCGATCAAGAATACCGAGATGTGGATCAGTCGAATCTCGGGTCATGTAAGAACTATACTAGGTTCCTTTAAACCCTTCCCCAACTTCGTATCGTTCATCGATTTTAGTCTTGATCGTCTTGTTGAGGCTCGATGGCTCTCTTTTGATTCGAAGGTGGAATTAGTGAAAGTTTATAAGATGAGGATAATCTCTTACAAGCTGAATTCATTCAATGCACATATATCGGTAGGGTACATCGTACCCGTCGAGTTGCAGGCATATTTCATGACTGCTTTACAATTATGTGGGCTGTTTGATCTTGGAATCATCAAGATAGCGCTGGACGGACCGACGAAAGAGATAAGGAGAATGAAAGCAGGAATTGCGAGAGCGAAGAACCACTTCCGCCATCCCGGATAGCTGGAGATTTGAATATCGACATGTAATCCAGAGACCAGATGTAAGACAGTTGCGTCGCTTGGAGAGCACCTGACAATAAACCGAGAGGGATGAACCCATTAATGACTTGGGTGCGTACGAGGTAAAATGTAATCTCAACAATAGATGCCTGCATGAAAACTTCATGTAATTTAGCTACGAATTGCAGCGTGGTAGAGTCGTTATCTGTAAAACTCGCAAAGTAGCTCGTCCATTGAAGCATAAGAAGTGTGATTGCTCCACCGAAGGGGATTAGGTGAAGTAAGCCATAAGTGGCGGCGATAGTCCGGCTATGGTACATGGCCACCTTGCGGTATTCAATATTAGATCGCCAGTCACGGCAACAGCCAAACACGATAGTAAGAATTCCTAGTCGAAATTGGCGTAGAAAGCCAAGGATCTTGGAGTGCGGGGTAGAAGACCTGTTATTGTGGTGCTCATCTTCGTTGCTCAACAACTTGACGTGGGAGTCTTGGTGCCTACTCACAACTTTCTTCTCAATCCATATACATGCTCGCCAGTCTCCAGCCGAAGCACCAGTCACCGCGCGTATTTCTCAAGTATACGATGGCGATAGATCGCCCCAGCTAAATAAGGTACTCGGGCGCTGAGGGGAGCAACAACTAGGCTAGCCTGAAGTGAGATGAGATATCCTTTGCGCAACATCCTGCTGACCTACCACAGTGCTGTCTGCGCGGGTTCACCCCCAGCTCTCAGGGTTGACCAATAGAGATAAACTATGAGTCACGTGTGTGGTGGCGGTGCCCTGAGTGGTATAAATAGAAAGCCGCACTCAGCCCAGCCGCTCAGCACCACCACCCGAAAATCAAAGGACCGCCCCGAACTATTTACCCTTCATTCCCATGCCACAGTGGCTTCCTAAAAGTGGCATCGATCAACGAACGTAGGTCTCACGACTCTCCCGATTAATTCAGATAGGAAGTTTACTAGTATTTACTCTTGGCACACTGGAGATGGACAGAACAATCACACTCTGCGAAGAGTGTGCAAACATGGACCCCATCCGGATAATCCAAACTGGTCGGCTCCCACCACGTCGTAAATTCACAATCTCAGGCACTACAGGCTGTCCATTCTGTGAGTTATGCATAAAGGTTTTTGCTCCAACGACAGTGGTCACTGAAGGAAATCCTTCCACTCCGTGTCTTGAGGTACAGATTGATATTAAAAACTTCTGGAATTATGATCACGCCGGTACTGAGTCAACATGCTACATCAACTGGCTAAAACTATCCGCTACGAAGCCAATCACAGCTGAAATACCAACGGAGACTGAACCCAATTCTGTCTATCTACAACTCTTACGGTCTTCCATACATAATATTTCTGACGAATCCTGCTACTTATGGGGACGCCGCGTACAAGATAGTGTTGATCTGAACCTAGTACGATTCTGGATATCCCAATGCAATGGCATCGAAATGCATGAAACGTGTGAACCCACACAGAGCTGGTCAGATCCTCCTGAATATCTAATCGACACTTCCTTGCGGGCGCTTGTTCCAAATCCAGGACCCTGCCCATTCGCTGCGCTTAGTTACGTCTGGGGTGGCCCGGACGTCCCTCAGTTGAAGCTTGACAAGCTCAAGGAACTTGAACCAGGGAGAGACGCATGGAACCTTGGCACTTATTGGGAGCAAGTACCACATACCATCAGAGATGCAATTCTGTTATGCGAACTGCTCTCAATTCCCTACCTTTGGGTCGACTCGTTATGCATAGTGCATACTCGGCTCAATGATACAGAGTGTTGCGATACCAGACTTGCAACGAAAATGGCCAGTATTTATGGCGCTGCTCAGCTTACAATCGTTGCTGCTGCAGGAAAGGACTCATGGACGGGCCTTCCCGGTCTTAGGGACGGCTCCCGAAAGATACAGCAACATATCGCTGATTTAGGGAATGAAAGTGTTGCGACAGTTCTCACAAGCCCTGGGTCCGCTGTGGAATCTTCTGTCTGGATTACTCGAGCATGGACCTTTCAAGAATCTATCCTCTCAAATCGGTTGTTAGTTTTCACTGATACACAATGCTTCTGGAGCTGCAATCTGACAGACTCTACATTCTGCGAGGATATCCACCGGGAGATATCACCAGATCTGCTTGGATGGTCCACTTGTTATAGCAATCATTTCGACGTTAGGGACGAAAAGCAGAGTCTTCTAGCTTGTCCATACCTCAACCGACACGAGCATTATCAAGCCTATGTCAGACTCATGGAAGACTTCACCACACGACAATTGACGTATCAACAAGATGTACTTGACGCCTTTGGTGGTATTGCCCATTTTTTAGAGGGAAAGCTCTCGACTACGTTTTTGTGGGGAATCCCAAAACGTTTCTTTGAACAAGCCCTTCTATTTGATGTGGGCTTTGAGAACGCCATGGTCCGAGAACGTCGATTTCCTAGCTGGAGCTGGGCCGGATGGTATTCTCGCCAGGGTGCCAGACGGGCTATTACATGCAACAGCTGGATAGGAGAACGTGATCATATATGGCACCTTGATGACTTTCGTTCTATTACAACTTTCTACTCCTTTGGACGCTCGCTTCCACGACAGCAGATCTTGTTTCATGCCATAACAGGAAACGAAAACCCACAAGAAAATCCCAACGCTCCACCTAGTCGAATTTGCCCTGTTGTATTAGATACCCAGCCATCCCATATTCTGCTCTTCGACGCTGAGGCTGCTCGACTAACGATTCGTCGACGGCCCCAGCTGCATGAGCGCCGCACATCAGCGTGGTTCTCGGTACATGTTCCAGGTCATCATCAATCCGTTGGCTCTCTCGAGCTTGATACTAGCTTGGCTAGGGAAGAATACACTTGTGAATTTGTGGCAATAGCTCAAGAGACCCGGCAGGTGGGGGAAGGGGGACCATCTAAACTACGTACCAAGGAATGCAAGGAATACATTCATACATTGCTGGTATATACAAACCAGGCAGGGATATCTGAGCGGATTCAAATTCTTACTGTGGAGAAGGTTGACTGGGAAAAGGCCGCCCCTACAAAGAGGGCTGTTCTACTTATATAGATGTCGACATTTTTAAAGTCTATACTTATTAGGATTGAAGATTCCTAACAGGAATCCTATCTAACATAAGGCGGCGAAAGAGGCCTAATTCGTGCTAAAATAGACTTCTTATTAGGTCTAATTTACAAAATCTAACACGTCTGATTTATTACTATATAACGCTTTTAAGTACTTAGTTCCTATATAAAACTTTATCACGTATACTTAAATAGTAAGTATAAAAAGTTTAAATATATTATAGTAATATTTAAGTTATGAATTTTAGCTTAAGATTAAGGTAAAGTTAGAGCTACTTATTACGAACCTGAGGGAGGAAGGCATAGCGGTTAAGTTAAGGGAACGACGACAGCTAGTCAACCTCGCCCTTTGTAGAGTAAGGGAGGGTCACGTGACCTCCTTAGACCTCTATGCGCAAAGAAGGGTCTTAGTAAAAGTCCTTATATATAAGCTATAGAGGAAAGCTTCTTATGCGTTAGCTACTAAGTAACCCTTAGACTTCTCTAACTAAGAGCTGCAAGCACTATAAGTATATAGCATAGGTAATATAGCCCTTATAGCTTATTATATTTAACTTAAGTTATAAGTATAAGTATAATATAAAAGTTACTTATAGAGATACTATTTATACTACCCTATTACTTTATCTATAAAAACTAACTTTAAAAGTCTAATACTAGAAGTCTTATATTACTTCTACTTAGATTCTACTCTTAACACTTTAAATACTTTTAAGATAAGTAATATTATTATAAACACCTCTAACACTTCCCTTACTAGAGAATTATCTACTTATAGTAATAAGCTAGACTTATACTAACGTGTTTTATCAGTAAGCGGCCCACATCAGTAAGTGGCCCACCCCACCAAGCCTGACGCGACGCTCTACGCAATTGCTCTACAACAACTTAATAAAATAGAATAAAATTAAGAGATATTATTCTTTATCTAGCTTTATATGAAGTCTGAGTATGTTCTTGAACGTGACACTTTGTGCACGTTGGCGGCGCGCGCTGACGTCGCTCGCCAGTCTGGTTCTGGTCACCCCCTATCACCACCCTTTCTGCCTCTGCAATGATCTGCTGAGCCTGTTGGACCCGGAGCACCCCACCAGAAGCGATATATTAACGCTGCCGGTCCTGCTTTTGTCGTTGGCGCTGGTTTTCTTTACGCAGCTTCTCAACTTCCTTTGTAAGTATTGTTACTGTTTGCATTATAAGCTGAGCGCTTTTAGCAAGCTGGCGTATCACAACGCTTGTTGGGCTCTCTGATCTCCGGCGTAGCCGCTCTTGAAGATAGCGCACCTTCTGCTGAAGCTCTGCTACTGTTTGTGGCGTCTCTGTCTGCGCTACTGCTGTCTGCGTAGCGGCGTTGTCTGTAGTTGTCTGTGGTGGAGACGGTGTCCTAGCTACTGTAAGCGACGATAGGACACGATCTGGACAAGGAGGGACAAGGCCTGTCGCTTGGAAGCCTGCCTGGATGTTCTGCTGCGTGAATACTGTTGGCCGGATCTGTTGATAGACTGTAAGGAAGTCTGTCTTGTCAATGTGGTAGACGCCTTGGCGGGCGAGCTTCTCAATCTCACGTCCGTACGCCCGCTTAAGCGGCGAGAAGCAGCTTACATCAAGCGGCTGGAGAAGATGCGACGTGTGAGGCGGCATGCAGAGAGTGATGATCTTGTTCTCGGCGCAGTACTGGTCGAACTCTGGGGTAGCATGGCTACTGTGGCCATCTAGAATAAGAAGCCGATAGACTCCAGCTGTACGAGCCGCCGTATGCTGGTTGAAATGCTTCACCCAGTCTACGCCAAGCTGGTCAGTCGTCCAGCCGTTGTCGGAGACGCCGATAACCCAGTCTGGTGGGAGATCGGGGTACCAGCTACTCTGGTGGGCCTTGCCAGACAGGATCACCAACGGTGGTAGACACCAGCCAGACGCGTTCACGCATTCAATCGCTGTAACCCACTGGCGATTGCCTGGCTGTACGACAACTGCCCGACCGACTCTGTCAGAGCTTGTGACTACCTTTGACGTGCCAGCGACGCCCATCGCGAATCCAGTCTCGTCAAAGTTGTAGATGTCTTGGTCTAGGACGCCGTACGTCTGGCGCGTCTCCTCTACTAGCTTAAACCAGGCTGTAATCGCGATAGGATCTTCGCAGGAGGCGCGCTGACTATGAAATCGTCTGGTCCACTTTGTCTGAAGCTCTGGCTGGCTCTGGATAAAGCGCGACACCCAGCATTTGCCAATAGGCTGTAGAGGTGGATCTTGGCCGCGCGCAGCGAGTAGAGCGTCTGCCATTCGTCGCACGTCAATGATATGAGGCGGAAAACCGCGTCGATCAAGGTCTAGAATCCATTGAACAAGAGACTGCTCTTCGACAGCTGATAGCTTGCGATTGACAGAGGCTGTCTCTGATCGTGGCTGGATACCGCGGAGGCGTCGTCGGAGCGTCGTTCGTGGAGCGTCGTACAGCATAGCAGCTTGACGCTGGCTTGTAACACGTTTCTCTTGAAGCGCACGAGATGCTAGAAGAACTCTACCTTCACAAGAAGTCTGTCTAGAGCGTTGTTGTTGCGGCATAGTAGTGGTTGTGGAGAGAGTCGCGTCAGGCTTGGTGGGGTGGGCCACTTACTGATGTGGGCCGCTTACTGATAAAACACGTTATAGAGACTATAGTAAGCTTAAAGCTTAGATTCTCTAGGTTAACTAGTTCTTCTACTTACAAGATAATAGGATTAATAATAAACATAAAGTTATCTTAGCTACTACCTACTTCTAAGGTAACGTAGAAAAATAAGCTAACCTAATTATTTAATATTATATAGATAACTCTATTACTAACGCTAATAACACTACCTTAGTAGAAGACTAAGACGCTTTTAAGGTTAAACTCTAATAGAACTTCTTACCTTTTAAGGAATTAGTAGTTATAGAATAATAAATTTAAACCTTACGCTAGATAGAACTAGCTACTAACTACACAATAATATTCTAGCAGCATACTACTAGAATTAACTAGGATAATAAAGCACTTATGCGCATATACTAATAAGGCCTTAAGCTAGTAGTGCGTAGAGAACTTATAAGAAGTAAAGCTAATATTAATATACTAGTAGAACTTATAGAAGAAGCTATTAAAGTTAATAATAATTTATATAAACTAGCGCTAGAAGAGTAACTACTCTATTAGAGAACGCAATAATAAGATAAGAATAATTAGCCTTAATAAAAGTAATACTAATATTTACCCTCTAATTAGGGTTAGGGTTAGGGTTAGGGTTAGGGTTAGGGTTAGGGTTAGGGTTAGGGTTAGGGTTAGGGTTAGGGTTAGGGTTAGGGTTAGGGTTAGGGTTAGGGTTAGGGTTAGGGTTAGGG